>JARQOD010000003.1:363892289-363946857 GCA_033576555.1 Oophaga sylvatica
GGCTCTCTCACAGTCTTGCCTAAAAACACAGCCATGAATAAAGAATGGTACCAGAATGTCCTCCAAGAGCAACTTCTCCCAACCCTCCAAGAGCAGTTTGGCGATCAACAATGCCTTTTCCAGCATGATGGAGCACCTTGCCATAAAGCAAAGGTGATAACTAAATGGCTCAGGGAACAAAACATAGAGATTTTGGGTCCATGGCCTGGAAACTCCCAAGATCTTAATCCCATTGAGAACTTGTGGTCAATCATCAAGAGACGGGTGGACAAACAAAAACCTAAAAATTCTGACAAAATGAAAGCATTGATTGTGCAAGAATGGACTGCTATCAGTCAGGATTTGGTCCAGAAGTTGATTGAGAGCATGCCAGGGAGAATTGCAGAGGTCCTGAAGAAGAAGGGTCAACACTGCAAATATTGACTTGCTGCATTAACTCATTCTAACTGTCAATGTAAGCTTTTGTTACTCATATGTTTGCAATTATTATATTTCTGCCTGTGATAAAAACATCTGTCAAAACACATAAAAACCAGAGGGCAGCAGATCATGTGAAAATATAATATTTGTGTCATTCTCAAAACTTTTGGCCATGACTGTACATGTTCCAGAGTTATTACCTCATAAAGTGGTACTGGACAGAATTGTAAAATTTGGCCTAGTCAGGAAGGTCACAGGCATGGAAGTGAAGGGGTAATGTACTTTGAGCTTGTGAACCACACATTCAGGGTGTGGCAAAAAAAATACACCTTTGAGCATTTTTTGTGAGATGGTGCCATTTTGTGTTCCACAATACCATAGAAAAGTCTGTATAGCACTGCAGTCTGAAGCAGTAAATTACTGTCTTCCTGACACTGTCACCATCTGAATAGAAGCATTTCTAACACAAAGAAAATGTTCTTAGAGTGAAATGACACTTATGTAGTCGGGAAACATTTAAATAGAAGTCTGTGTTGGCACTTTACCATCGATTTGTGCGACAGTAAGTGTGCTTTTAGAGATGCCAAAAAAAGGAATGCAAAGCATTACCGCACAATACAGGACGTTCTTCTGTGGAGACCCTCTTAGATGGACTATCTTAACCTGTATATGAAATTGATAAAACTCTTCATAATACATATGCAGAAATGACTTGGATAATCTCTCCCTCTCGAACTGTAAAATGGACTTCCAGAAGAAGTCCATGTTCAGAGTTCAGAGCTGGACATGTCTAGTACGAACCCTGAACTTTACAGTAAGGGTTCACTCATTCTTATTAATAATCCTATACATTAGTATTGTATATTGCTACATTATGCAATATAAATCTATATATACAGTGGTGGCCAAAAGTTTTGGCACCCCTGCAATTCTGTCAGATAATACTCAGTTTCTTCCTGAAAATGATTGCAATCACAAATTATTTGGTATTTTTATCTTCATTTAATTTGCTTGCAAGGAAAAAACACAAAAGAGAATGAAGCAAAAATCAAATCCTTGATCCTTTCACACAAAACTCCAAAAATGGGCCAGACAAAAGTATTGGCACCCTCAGCCTAATACTTGGTTGCACAACCTTTAGCCAAAATAACTGCGAACAACCGCTTCCGGTAACCATCAATGAGTTTCTTACAATGCTCTGCTGGAATTGTAGACCATTCTTCTTTGGCAAACTGCTCCAGGTCCCTGATATTTGAAGGGTGCCTTCTCCAAACTGCCATTTTGAGATCTCTCCACAGGTGTTCTATGGGATTCAGGTCTGTTCTCATTGCTGGCCACCTTAGAAGTCTCCAGTGCTTTCTCTCAAACCATTTTATAGTGCTTTTGGAAGTGTGTTTTGGGTCATTGTCCTGCTGGAAGACCCATGACCTCTGAGGGAGACCCAGCTTTCTCACACTGGGCCCTACATTATGCTGCAAAATTTGTTGGTAGTCTTCAGACTTCATAATGCCATGCACACGGTCAAGCAGTCCAGTGCCTGAGGCAGCAAAGCAACCCCAAAACATCAGGGAACCTCCACCATGTTTGACTGTAGGGACCGTGTTCTTTTCTTTGAATGCCTCTTTGTTTTTCCTGTACACTCTATGTTGATGGTTTTCCCAAAAAGCTTGACTTTTGTCTCATCTGACCAGAGAACATTCCTCCAAAACGTTTTAGGCTTTCTCAGGTAAGTTTTGGCAAACTCCAGCCTGGCTTTCTTATGTGTCGGGGTAAGAAATGGGGTCTTCCTGGTATCCTACCATACAGTCCCTTTTCATTCAGACTCCGACGGATAGTACGGGTTGACACTGTTGTACCCTCGGACTGCAGGGCAGCTTGAACTTGTTTGGATGTTAGTCGAGGTTCTTTATCCACCATCCGCACAATCTTGCGTTGAAATCTCTTGTCAATTTTTTTTTCCTTCCACATCTAGGGAGGTTAGCCACAGTGCCATAGGCTTTAAAGTTCTTGATGACACTGCGCACGGAAGACACAGGAACATTCAGGTCTTTGGAGATGGACTTGCAGCCTTGAGATTGCTCATGCTTCCTCACAATTTGGTTTCTCAAGTCCTGAGACAGTTCTTTGGTCTTCTTTCTTTTCTCCATGCTCAATGTGTTACACACAAGGACACAGGACAGAGGTTGAGTCAACTTTAATCCATGTTAACTGGCTGCAAGTGTGATTTAGTTATTGCCAACACCTGTTAGGTGCCACAGGTAAGTTACAGGTGCTGGTGATTACACGAATTCGAGAAGCATCACATGATTTTTCAAACAGTGCCAATACTTTTGTCCACCCCCTTTTTTAGGTTTGGTGTGGAATTATATCCGATTTGGCTTTAGGTCAATTCTTTTTGTGTTTTTTCATTGAAGACAAATTAAATGAAGATAATAATACCAAAGAATTTGTGTTTGCAATCATTTTCAGGAAGAAACTGAGTATTATCTGACAGAATTGCATGGGTGCCAATACTTTTGGCCTCCACTGTAGATGGTAGATTGCTTATACAATGAGTTCTTTGGTGAGGACTGACTGTCATTGAAATCATCCATCTTTCTAGTCGTAAGGGCAGGGGTACAACAAGAATTTTCTCTAGCACTTCTCACTTCCACATCGGGTGGTTAGAAGTTCTGATGACGTGTCACAAAGTGACTATCATGTCTCTTGTATGGGCGGTGGGCATCGCTCATCCCTCACCTCCCAATGTGAAAGTGAGAGGTGCTCGAGAGCCCCTTTAAAATGTGCCTCTACCATGTTTGTTATCATGCTGCTATTGAAAACCATGAAAATAAAGAACCATCTTCAGGACCTTCACTAACTAGCTAAAGCAGACAGCAGATAGAAAGGGTGTCTTACTCCGAAGGAACCGGAACATCCACACATTACATGGACTGTCTTATGATTTTACAGAAAACTGCGCAATACTCTATTTTTCTTACTGGCATTGTAGGAGAAATAATTGCTGCCGGGTTCCCCCTCTGATCACAGCTGATTGGTAGTGATGATCCTATGATTAGCTTATCATTTGGGATTCTTCTAACACACAAGGTATGGCCAAAGAGGAAAACCCTTCAAACTATGATTTATTTTTTTCTAAAGCCATATATTCTTACTGTCAGGTAGAAACCTGGGCTCCCAATTAGAGTTGATGCTAATTATTTTGTAGGAACTGGTCTATCCGCCATGCCCATGATCTGTGGCTGCTAGATAGCAGCCATGAGAGCCATCCATTATTTGACTGCATCTGCGGCTCGTCTTTTAAATAGCTGGCTTGGTATAATGCCACGTGTGCGTCATGCCGCAACAATGACATTATGTCAGACCAGCTAATCAAAAAGAGAACCGTGGATACAGCAAGACAGGAAGTGGATCTCAGGGCTACCATCCATAAGCCACATGTTTTATGAGGTGGCAGGTGGACCGGGTTTTGCGAATCGATTTGCACCAACTCTACTCCCGCTTCTTTGTATTCTTGGTCTTAACATTGTCAACAGTTGTAAAAACTTATAACAGTTTGGATCCTCAAAAAAAGAGAATGCTGATGGGCTTTAAGAATATTGTTCACATTAAGTCCTACTATTTGGAGATGCATTGGTGAAGAAGTGTTAAGATGGTAGACCCTTTAGATAATGTGCGAAAAAGTTTATAAAAGAGTGTAAACTTTGCTTTTTCCTTCTCCTTTTCTAGATAAGTGCAAGGATGAATGTAAGCACAATTCTGTGTGCCTTAATCGTCGAGGTGTCACGCGCTGCTCCTGTGACCGTATTATTTGTGACGGTGCCTACAAGCCTGTCTGCGGCCGGGACAGCCGCACTTATGCCAATGACTGCGAGCGGCAAAGAGCTGAGTGCATCCAGAAAACAGCAATTCCAATGAAACACAAAGGTCCTTGCGGTGAGTACATGCCCTTGACCACCTTTACTATGCTATATATATGCACTTCGCACAATGTCCATCAATATCTGAAGGTAAGATTTCCCAATCTTTATTGTGTTCCTATTTTATCAACTTCCAATTGGAACTACAATGAGCTTTCCTTCCATAAACATACACAAATGAGTTTTCGGGAGGGAATTTTTAGGAGACAGTGTGGGAGGTGCTCTTCATTTCCTTTGCTTCTCCATGTGTTCCCATATCTCCATCTTCATTAAGGTTCTGCATCCTGACACTTGTCAATGTTCTTTGACCTTTTCCTGTGCAATTCCAAGAAAACATATTGATATGTGTGTCTTCTCTTCTCTCATTCTTCCTAATGTCTTGCTTTCTTCTCTCTATCTCCTTCTCTCCCTCATAGAAAAATTGTACACTGGGTAAATTTCAGCTGGTGACCAGATAAGGTTTGAAACTGAACAAGGACTTCTAGTTCTCATTAAGACAAAACTAAGTGGTGTTAACTTTGCTAATGAAGCCTTATCCCATTCTCTCCCTTGCTACATTGGATATACGCTCCTTTTTTTCCTGTTTCTAGACTTTTGGCTGGCCTATACTTTTAATGCTGTCAAAGAAGAACCCACAGCTGTTACTTTTCTTTGAAAACAATGGGAGGGGGCTGGTTAGGCACTTAAAGACACAGGTTATTGCTTTGGATGCCCCCCACGTAATTGGCTGACTTTCTGCTCAATCTAAGACATTATTTTCTCCATGTGTGCTCCCTTTTCCCTGTATTTTGTGTCTTTTCAGCCGAGGCTCTGGGGCGTAAGGATGGATGACCCACTTGGTTGCTTTCCTCTGTCTGTCTGTGAGGTCTTCGGTCTGAGGTCTGCTGTCTAAACCACTTGTCTCCCTCCAGACACTCATTTCTCCTCCCCACTCTGCTCCATCCATAGCTTGCTCTCATTAATTAGTGTGGTCGAAAATCCCTGTGCTTTTCTGAGCTCGCTTCCAGGCTTTTGCGCTGGTGCAGCTTGGGCTTCCACCACCCTTTTAGCTCCTTCCTTAATCCACTTGTTTTTGCTAATTTGTTCTGTGCTTGTTGCCTGTTTATGTATTAATGCTTTACAAAAGAAAAATCCTCTTAAAATCCTCTTCTAAAAGTCAGAATTTATATAAAAAAAAAAATAGTTACTATTGCAAAAGGGCTAAGTTCTCAGAAGAACCTTCATCATAACCACCCATCCTCGGCTGCATTTGTCAGCATGCATGTCTGCACTTGGATGGCAATTGTGCAGTCTTCAGCTCTTGTTGTTTCATAGGGATTGTAGTATTGGATAGTATGTTAAAGCTGGAAAAATAATCCATATGAGTTGGTAGAAGTTTTATAATTTGAGTGCTATGAATGAAATCATGATTTGACACTAGACAATCCAATGAGGCAGGTATATCTCCCATGCCAATAGCAGAAGGTAGAGCATTGTCCCTTACCTACTTATCTTGCAGCTTATATTTTTCAGGTATAGACACACACAAAAAAACATAGGAGAGCAATATACAGGAGGCTGCAAAAATACATAGATCAATAATATATGTTGACATTTCTGGGGAAGGTTAGGCCCTATTCCTAACTTTGTCTCCATCCTTACCAGCACTGACACACAGAGTCAGAAGAAGGCTCCTGGACAAGATCAGTTTATGGGTCCTTTGCAGCCCAATAGCTCATCATAATGCACAATTCCAACTCTTCCAATTCTTTGTGGGTTGAAATGGGCCCTCTTACCTCTTGGGCCCCTGTGAGGCCGCACCAGTTGCACCAATATATTGTCTGCCATTGCTTATAGGTAACATCACCTACTACTACCACACCATTTACTTTTGGGCTACTTTTACATAAACTCCATCTCCTTTCAGAACAGGAGTACCGGATGTCCGGGAGGGTTGACAGCTATAAATATGGAGCCTTCGAAAATGAATGCGCTTCATATAGCTCAGTGCGAAAAACATTATTTTTCCCTAGAAAAAATAAGAGAAATGTGCTAATACTGTCTAATATTTAGGCCACCTGTACTTACACTAAATGCGATAAGTTAGAGACTTATCTGCTCCATACACCAGCTCAAGGCTGGATTTTCAGAATAGAAGGGTTGGCTTAATTTACACCATTATTTTTAGCCAAAAATTGGAGCGCGTCATTTGTAATTTGGCACATTTTATGACAAATCTGCATCCCTTTTCTAGACACTTTTGAAAATTGACTAGCAAAGAACAAAAAAAATCTAAATGGGATAAATGTGGTTCATTACATTTGCACAAGTTTTTTGGTGCATTTCAAACCTCAGTTCAGGCAGTGTTTCACACATCAGTGTTTTTGAACTGACTGCATGCAGGATCATTGATCTATATGAAGAAATAACAGGAACATATCCTAGTCACCTGTTCAAATGATTGAATCAATGACAAAAAACAACAAAACAAAAACAGTGCACAGATGGTAAAAATGGATGCGTGAAACCCAAACTGCTAAAAATTGGAAAATCACATGGATGAAAAAAAGACGGATTTTGGTAAGAACTTACCTGTAAAATCCTTTTCAGCGAAGGAAGGAAAGGAGACACACTAGTAATGACTAGTGGGTAGGCGGAGCCCAGATAGGATTGGCACCTCAGATTAAAAAGAGTGTTGACCGGCCCCTCCAGCTCGGGCTCCTCCTACTCCTGCTTCTTCAGTCGTACAAAAGCTTAGGGAAGAGCAAATATCACCAGCGGAGCAACATAACCCCTTCTGAAGGACTTCAGAGAAAAAGCAAGAATACAGGTTATGCATGCATGTAGGCAAAAAACCACACAGTTCCAGGTACTACTCACTGGACCTGACCACCGCGATGAGCTGGCAATGCTGGAAAGGAGCCGTAGCGCGTCAACCTCAGTCCAGATAATCGCTATCAGAAGAGGGTCACGCCGCATCTGAAAACACATCAACACACTTCTGCCATGGGCGGGTGCTGTGTCTCCTTTCCTTCCTTCGCTGAAAAGGATTTTACAGGTAAGTTCTTACCAAAATCCATCTTTCAGCAGCAGAATGGAAGGAAAGGAGACACACTAGTAATGACTAGTGGGACGTCCCAAAGCAGTCCAAAAATTAAGGGTGGGAATATAACCAAGAAAAAACAGGCAGAATCCCAACAACCTTGGTAAATGCGCAACAGGCGCCAAATACAAGTTAACTAGAACTTTACACTACAGCCGCCTGTAGGACCCTGCGTCCAAAGGCCGCATCAGCGGAAGCACTGACGTCCACCTTATAAAACTTTGTAAACGTGTGGACGGAGCGCCAAGTAGCCGCTCGGCAGAGCTGAACTGCCGAAGCCCCTTGATGAAAGGCCCACGATGAGGCCACAGCCCTCGTGGAATGAGCACGAATCTTAATCGGGCAAGGTTCGCCTTTAAGTCGGTAAGCCTCCAAAATGGCTGACCGAATCCAACGAGCTATAGAATCCTTGGAAGCTCGTTGACCACGTCGACGACCTGCTGGAATCACAAACAAGGAGTCTGACTTCCTAAAACCTTGAGTAACAGACAAATAGAACTTCAAGGCCCGCACTAAATCCAATGTGTGCAAAACCCGTTCCTTTGTATTCCTCGGGCCCGGGCAAAGTGAAGGCAAAACAATATCCTTGTTAACATGGAATTGCGACACTACCTTAGGTAGAAAGTCGCCCCGTGTGCGAAGCACTACTCGATCCGGGTAAAATTCCAGGAAAGGAGGCGAGCAAGAAAGAGCCGCCAACTCAGAAACCCTTCTCAAAGAAGTGACTGCGACTAGGAAGGCAACCTTCCAAGAAAGCAAAGAAAGGTTAGCAGAATCCATTGGCTCAAAAGGCCCATGCTGAAGAGCCTCCAGGACAAGGTTGAGCCGCCAAGGAGACACAGGTGCCTTCCGCGGCGGAAACTGACGGGTTACCCCGCGAAAAAAGGAGCGCACGTCCCTACGCGAGGCGATAACTTTCCGGAACAACAGGGACAGGGCAGAAACCTGACCCCTCAGGGTGCTAACTGCCAAACCCTTGTCCAGCAAGTACTGTAGAAAAGCCAACAGATTGGGAATGGAAAAAATCCTCGGGTTCCTTGAAGAACCCAAACACCACGAGAAGAAGGCTTCCCAGGTCTTGTGGTAAATTCTAGTAGTAGCCGGACCTCTGGCAGCTCGCAGAGTGGCAAAGACTTCGGTTGAAAAACCTCTACGGGTCAGTATTTCGGTCAAGAGCCACGCCGTCAAACGCAGAGACTTCAAGTCCGGATGACGGACAGGACCCTGGGTTAACAGGTCCGGGCGAAAAGGAAGTGGAAATGGCGGTGCTGCCAAAAGCGACACCAGTGTCGAGAACCACGTCCTCCTTGGCCAATCTGGGGCTATCAACATAGCCGGGATTCTCTCCAGTCTGATCCGACACAGCACCAGAGGAAGTAAAGATATCGGCGGAAACACATAGATTAGCTCGAATCGGTCCCACGGGGCCACCAGAGCATCCACCGCCACAGCCTTCGGTTCCTTGTACCTGGACATGAAGGTCGGCAACTTGGCATTGGACCTGGATGCCATCAAATCCACTTGGGGAACTCCCCAAAGGGAGCACAGCAGTGCAAAGATCTCCGAATGAAGACTCCATTCTCCGGGATCCATCTTCTCTCGACTGAGGAAGTCCGCCGTGGTATTCTGAACTCCTGGAATGTGAATCGCAGAGATGGCTGGTACTCTGTCCTCGGCCCAATTCAGGATCCGAGACACTTCCACCATGAGCCTGGAACTCCTCGTCCCGCCTTGGTGGTTGATATACGCGACCGCCGTTGCGTTGTCTGTCTGCACTCGGACTGGTAGACCGCTCAAAGGGACCGTCCAGTGTTGGAGGCAAAGAAAAATTGCCCTCAATTCCAAGATGTTGATCGGTAGAACATACTTTTCCGATGACCATACTCCCTGAACCCAGAGATCGTTCCAGACACCCCCCAGCCCGTCAGGCTGGCATCGGTGGTTATGACCGACCACCTCGGAGGAAGGAAAGACTTCCCCAGTGATAACGTTCCTGGACGTGACCACCAACTTAGGGACTCTCGCACCCTGCGAGAGATGAGGATAATGCGATCCAGTGCAATCTGCGATCGATCCCAATGACTCAGAATGAGCCTTTGGAGGGCTCTGGAATGAAACTGGGCAAACGGAAGTGCTTCCATGGAAGCCACCATCAGACCTAAAAGGCGCATACACTTCCGAAGGAACATTGCTGTCGAAGACTTCATAGTCTGTACATGTCGAAGGAGACATGCCCGCTTGTCTGGAGGTAGGGACACCACTGCCCGTACCGTGTCGAAATGCATCCCCAAAAACAGGATTGACTGCGACGGTTCCAGAGACGACTTCTCCCAATTGACCAGCCACCCGAAGTCCTCCAGGAGCTGAAGGGATAGATTGCGAGCCGTCACTGCCTCCTCCTTTGAGGACGCCACAATCAAAAGGTCGTCCAGATAGGGAATAATCGTGACTCCCTGTCTTCGAAGAATTGCCATGAGAGGCGCTAGAATTTTTGTAAAAACTCTGGGCGCTGAAGCCAAGCCGAATGGCAGGGCCACAAATTGGTAATGGTCCTGACCTATGGCAAAAAGAAGAAAGCGCTGGTGAGCCCTTCCGACGGGAAAATGCAAATAAGCGTCGCGAATGTCGATTGACACCAGAAAGTCGTTCTGCGACAGGGTTGCCACAACGGAGCGAAGTGACTCCATGCGGAATTTTTGGGTGTGGACATGCTGATTCAATCTTTTGAGATCCAGAATAGGACGAAATTTGTCCTCTTTTTTTGGGGACCACAAAGAGATTTGAATAAAAACCTTTTCCCCGGTCCTCTGTCGGAACCGGTATTACTACACCCTTCTGCAGAAGGAATTCCACCTCTCGCAGCAGAGCGGCAAATAGCTCGGGCTCTGACGGAATGCGAGACTGGCAAAAACTGTCCGGGGGTCGAGAAGAAAACTCTATGAAATAGCCTGCCGACACAACTCCCGTTACCCAGGAATCCGGAACGCGGGAAATCCAATTCGCCTTGAATTGGAGCAGGCGACCCCCCACTCGAGAGCCCTCGAGTGAGGACCTGGCATCAGTCTGCCTTGGCGGGCTTCTTGTCAGTTTCCCGCTTGTCTTGACGGAAACTTTGTTTCCAAGGGGTGCGGGATTTCTGAGAAGACTTCTTTCCCGAAAAAGAGGGACGACCCGATCCCCAAGAAGACTGACCGGATCGTCCCCTAGACCGAAAATACCGCCGACCATTACCGGCACTAGGTCTGCCAGACGTAGAAGCCATAGCCCTTCGCTGTGGTAAAGCCGCTTCTTTAGCCTTTGCCTTGGCAATCAGCTCTGTGAGATCAGATCCAAATAGCTGACCACCCTTGTAGGCTAAAGACAGTAAACCCTGCTTGGAAACCGCGTCCCCGGTCCACTGTCTAAGCCACAGTGCTCTTCTGATTGTGACCGCTGAGGATTGCGTCCTGGATAATAATGACGCAGTATCCAGACCTGCATCACAGCTATATCGGGCTGCAGTCTCCAATAAATCGAGAAGTCCATCTATCTCGGATAATGGAGATCTATTTTGCAACGCCTTCCGTAAACGGACCAACCAGCACAGGGAAGCCTTAGAAGCACACATGGATCCTAGTACTGCTCTGAATCCATGACCTGCAGCTTCATAGATGGATTTCGCCGCCATCTCCGTTTTTCTGTCCAGCGGCTCTTGCAGACTCGCTTTCCCTTTAACCGGAAGCAATGAGGATTTACTAAGCTGGGATAAAAGAACATCCACTTCAGAAGAAGGAATCCAATTATCCGTCAATTCCGTTGAACACGGATATAATGCTTCAAAGAACCGTGTCCCTTGAAAACGTTTATCTGGACACAGATGTTCCTTCTCCACTACCGTATTAAGCTCTTCCAGAGCCGGTAATGTTGACCGCGACTTATGGTACTCCTGGTACATGCGGCCCGACTTACCAGGCCGTGTAACTGTAACGCCTCTCTCATAGCTTCAATTAAAGCCTCTGTTCGGCTCACAAGAGAGAAAGAATGTCCCTGCCGATCCTCCTTATCCGAATCGGATAACTCCCCTTCTGAGTTTGAAGGAGAACCCTGTCCGCATTCCATATCAGATACCTCTGAATCGCTACGCGGAAAAGATGGCACCGGCCTGCGCCGCTTCCTGTCATGAGAGGATCTAGCTGACACCCACTGACCTAAAAGGTCAGACAAGCCATTAATTGACTGAGCGATGGCATCTAATTTGGTATCGCTGTAAATCGCAGCGCTTGATGCCGTCGAAGTCTGCGTATCAGATACTTGCGACTGATCCTGTAGCGGATCTGGCAGATGGTCCGCACCTTCCGGACTCTGAACCGACATGTCAGCAGTAAATGGCAGGTCAAAACCCTGTTAGTAACTGGAAACAGTGTGGTTACTAAGCAGACTGAGCAAGTACGCTGAAGGGTTAAAGCTCTTAAAGAAGAGTTACCCCAGCTATCTCTCAGTATATAAATAACCTCCTGCGTTCTGATCCCTACCGGGTAGAACCTGCGGCGGTTATCGCTGAAAGGGTTAACCCTTCATAGGGGTTAATGCCGCCAACTCCCCACAACTCCCTATATAAAATAAAAGGAGTGTGCGAGTCCCAGGTCTCTATAAGAGAACGCGGCTGCAGATAAACGCTATCTGTCACTTGGAACACAGATAGGTTCTGCGCTGTGGGGTGATGATATTCACTCACCCAGCTGGCCTCGGTGAAAGTATACCTTAAACAGGAGGAGCGGAGCATGAGGAGCCCGGAGCCTCTGTAATGGCCGCCGCGCTGAGAGAAGCCGGAAGAGAAGGACAGTGATGCTGCAGTCTCCTCAGAGCGATTCCTGTCACAAAAAGAGCGGGAAGCGTGAAGCCACGCCCCCCTCCGGCTTCAGAAAAGAGCGCGAACTCCTCGCTCTCTGCTCTCCTCTGTCCTGCAGGTATCTGCCTGCGGACATAAAATACAGTCACCAAACATGTCATCTAATACATGTACCAGCGGCTGCCGCAGCAGCCACTGAGAGCACACACACATTCACATAAAAATGCGGTACTCACCAGCCGAGCGCCACAGGGACCCCCAGGGGTTTGTGGCGCTGTGCCCATCGCTTCCCCCCCCGGGCGTGGAACGCAGTGACCCCCGATGTGCGGTTTGCATCCCCGCCAGGGAAGCAATCCTCATCCCCCAGGGCCGGCGTGAAACTGCAGGGACCACCATACAGGGTATTACAGATCGCCAAGGGAGAGGTGGGGGTCCAGCAGCGCTGAGACCCCTGAGACCTCTAGACCACTTCTGGTGATCCAAGTCTCTTGTCCGAGAAAAATAATAAAGTTTTCTGAGGAGCTGCCTCCAGCAGCGACCTATCCTCTGGACCTCAAATTTTAGACTGAAGAAGCAGGAGTAGGAGGAGCCCGAGCTGGAGGGGCCGGTCAACACTCTTTTTAATCTGAGGTGCCAATCCTATCTGGGCTCCGCCTACCCACTAGTCATTACTAGTGTGTCTCCTTTCCTTCCATTCTGCTGCTGAAATATTATTTATTTTTTACATGTACAAAATGGTCATGTGTGCTTGAAAAATGCCTAAATCATGCCAAATTCTTCTAAGAAAAAATAGCTCCACAATGCTGAAAACATGTTTACTTTTCTTGATTACTGGCCAATACCTGATATAAATACTATGTATCCAAGAATTCCAATTTCCTTTATGAGCTCTTTAAAGTAACTGAAGAGTCTCGAGAGTCCTGGCTCTGCTCTATCTCTGCTGTAGATTTGCTTTAGCTCTTCTATAGCTATGCTTTAGCTCTGTTCTAGCTCTACTGTAGTGCTGCTCAAGTTTTTCTCTAGTTTTGCTCTAGCTCTGCTGTAACTTTACTTTAACTCTAGCTCTGCTCAAGCAGTTCAGCAGCTCTGTTCTAGCTCTGCTGTATCGCTGCTCTAGTACTACTCTAGCTCTTCTGTAGTTCTGCTCTAGTTCTTATCTATCTCCTCTGTAGCTTTTCTTTAGCTCTGCTGTAGCCCTGGTCTAGTTCTGCTCTATCTCCGCTGTAGCTTTCCTTTAGCTCTTCTGTAGCTCTGCTGTAATTCTGCTCTAGTTCTCCTCTAGCTCATCTCTAGCTTTGCTGTAGCTCTCCTGTAGTTCTGCTCTAGTTCTCCTCTAGCTCCTCTCTAGCTTTGCTGTAACTTTGCTGTAGTTCTGCTCTAGTTCTCCTCTAGCACCGCTATAGCTTTAATCTAGCTCTACTGTAGTTCTGCTCTAACTCTGCTGTAGCTCTGCTTTAGCTCTAGTCTTTTATACAAACTGAAACTTTGGATCAGTACAAGATAAATAATGCAGTGCATTTACAATACTGCTCTACTTCCAGCTTTGAAAATGTTTATTAAAGTGTATGCTTTAGAAATGCATTTATCAGAAATACCAACCTGCCAGGGATATTGTGATGCAATCTGGGAGACTGTGCTAGCCATTTCTTTAATCCCCAAGTATATACAGGTTTCCATATGTGGTTGAGTTTCCGCTCATGTTTGCCATGTGTTATATTATAGCTATAGCAAAACGCACAAATAATGGGTCCAACACCTCCGAATCAGAATACTGTTTTGATACCCCATTAGTAGGATTCCAGCACCTGTGCTTATCCCATGTTTTTCCTTCCCTTTCACACCTTGATAAAATGCTAATGCACACTCTCATACACATATGCTATGATTGCGTTCATCAACAGAACAGTATCACGTAGCATACCTGGAACACTTTCTTCCCACCTGAAGATATTTTTAGTGATGTTATGCAGTGTCTATTTCTGCTTCTAGTTAATGCAGTAGCTGTCTGTCGGTCCATATGCACACTTTCCGAGAGACAGTACATAGCTTTACAGGATTATATATAATATATACTGTTCAAATACAATATGCTCATATAAGGTAATGATGTGTAGGATGTGTATTGCTCATGTCGCAGAGCACATTTATGTATACACATCCTTCCATCAGAGCCACGAGAAGGACAGGAGTAGGAATCTGTAGAAAATAAGAACAGGTGGGGGTGTGCCATATGTGCTCCATAATCAGCTGGCATTCCGTGACTATGATGGATGCATATAAAGCAATGCAATGAACACCTTCTGGTGGGTTTCAGGTCCTGGAGCACTCCTCATCTAACACATTCCTCGTATTAGATTAAGAGAAAAGGGGGGCAGATGTTAGTTTTGCTTCTTATGTGAGTTTAGTGAGTTTACCATAAATATCTTTTGACATTACATTATTTTTATACATTGTTTTTCTTGCTTTATTAGGAATTTTATATCAGAATGTTCAGTAAAATTAGAGTAGAAGTATATTTTTACACTCTTTTTGCATAAAGTGTTTCTCCACTATTTTAATATCCTCAGGATAGGTTTTAAATATAAGATCAGGAGGTGGCGACCCATGGCTCCCCCATCAATCAACTTTTCTCATTGGCGGTAACAGCAGTTGTGGAGCTGAAATGCACAGTTCTGTCAACTGTGTAGTGGTCACTGGCGAGTACTGCAGATCCACTCACATTCTGTCGAAGCTGATGGTGCTGATTGGATCCCCACTGATTTGATACTGATGACCTCTCAAAAGGATAGATCTTCAATATAAAAGTTGTGGAGCAACGCTCTAAAAAATTATTCAATTATTTAGCTAAAGAGAGTGTGTTTTTGCACCCTTATTACAGAAGTAAAGATTTTCTGTTGCTCATCAGTGCGAGCACCTTAGATTTGTAATAGTGAAGAGCAAACGTGCTGGGATAAGGGGTTGTCCGAGCATGCTCGGTTGCTAACCGAGTTTCTTCGGTGTCTTCGAATAATATGTTCGAGTCCCTGCGGCTGCATGTCTCGCGGCTGTTAAACAGTATCAACACATGCAGTTATTGCCTGTTTGTTAGACAATCCCTGCATGTTTTGTGGCTGTCGAATAGCCGTGAGACATGCAGCCACATGGACTCAAACATATTGTTCGAGCACATCGAAGACACTCGGTTAGCAACCAAGCATGCTCGGACAACCCCTTATCCCAGCACGTTTGCTCATCAATAATTCTTAACAAATATCACCTGTGTTATGGTCGCCTCAAAAACGGACATCTGTTTTTTTAGGTGCATGCTTTATTTTTTTTCGCAAATGGAACACGTTCCATCTATGGGGCTGCTCATGTGTTTTGTTTTTTTTTGAACACCGATTGTCCACAAAAAAAATCAAAACACAAAAACTTGTGCATTTTGATCCGATTTACAGATCAAAATCGCTCATCTGATACAATCTGTTGTTAACTGTTTAATGAGTGGAAGAAGATTGGAGTTTTTTTTTCTTTCATACAAAAAGAATGGATGCCACTCTGACCAAAATCGGATGAAAACTGTATCCAGAATACTGAAAAAAAAAAACGTTTTTTTTCCTGAAATCACAATGGACATCTGAATGAAGCACAACTCATTTTCTTGAGTATATTTGCTCCAGTTACTTGATGTTTATGGTTTTTTGATTGTTCCTTTACCCGCTTCCAGATGAGACTGTGAGGTTTGTATTTATTCTCAGTGGACAGTCATGTTAAAGAGAGTAGCAACCTGAACCAATGCGAAGAGAGGTGTGTCTCAGACTGCTACAGACCCCCCATAGAGCCTGTAGCAAAGCTGTAGTCACAGCTCAGTACTCTGCTCTAATGAGTTTTACTAAATCGCAGCCAAGGAGCATTATATAAGGAAAAGGGGGAGTGGAGCGGCAGAGCCAGACAGACCTAGAGCTGAATTCACAGCTATACTGCTTAGTGTTGCTGTATAATGTTCTCCATACTCTTGCTGAATCTGAACAGGTGTTACATTAAAACAGGAGAGCAGGGATCCCTCATATCTGTGAGTGCTGTATATGGCAGATATCACAACAGATAATCTCTACCCACTAGGTCAAAGAGAACTGATAATTAGAGCAATGCAGAGACAAGAGGTGTGTCTCAGCTACTGCAGACTCCACATAGACACTGTAGTTTATCTACAGTCACAGATCACTACTCTACTCTAATGACGTTGTACTAAAATTCAGCCAAGGATCACAATGTGAGCAAAACAGGAGGCGCAGAGTGACAGAATCAGAGATCAACACAGACCTATGCTGCTGCTTCCCATTAAATGGTTTATTCTCCTGTAAAGCTGGATTCACAGCTATACTGCTTAGTTCTGGTGTATAAGGTCCTCCATGCTGCTGGTGCTTCTGAGGGTGTGCTACATAGAGTCAGAAGAGCAGGATACCCTGATGTGTGAGTGTTGTATATGGGAGATATCACAGCAGCTAGTCTCCATCCACTAGCTCAGAGACAACTAATAATTAAAGTCTTCAAAAGGGAAAATGGCCAGAAATAATGTTATTCTTTGTGTACACAAACATGACATTCTGAAGTCACCTGAAATGACAGCTACAAGCAATTCCCTTATATGCCGTAGTTCCTGGGTCTGCACAATATACAGGGCAGCAAAGAACTTTTACATCAACACCTCCCAAATTTTAGCACACTGTATTGTAGTCCTGTCACTTCGGACTCCCCTCAGAGGACTCCAATCACAATAGTAGAGATAAGGCTTTGGTATCAGTAGGTCACTGTTCCAGCAGATAATTAAGTATATGGGTGTTTTTTTTCCAGAATTTTAGACTTGTCAATTATCCAAGAAAAGCTCCTTTTTTATATTGAAAGTGCAGTTTGTATGGAATGTAAGACTTCAGTTCATCTGAAATACTTTGGGAACAAAGAAGCTCTAATAGGCTCCCATTCATTACAGGTAGTTACGTGGCTCTTGCAATGACACTGTGTAGTTAAAGTCGTGCTCCAGTTCAGTTAATTGCTATTAGTATTTTTTTCCTGTAGGGAACAGTCGAATGTTGCTCTATTATGTTCTTGGAGATCAGCTGGATAGAATATGTAAAAAGGAAATATTGACTTTCAGTTCTGCCTACAGAATTACACCAGTCTGATGATTGTTCCCGGGCTGTTAGAGCAGTTCATGGCTGAACAGAGTCTTCAGCAGCTGGATGAGCGGCACAGTCCAGACTCCCTCCATTGCTGCCATTTCCACTCCTCATACCTACAGTGGGTACGGAAAGTATTCAGACCCCTTGGGGTCACAAACTTCTTCCATTTAAGGATTATGGAGGCTACTGTGCTCTTAGAAACTTTGAGTACTGCAGAAATTCTTTTGTAACCTTGGCCAGATCTGTGCCTTGCCACAATTCTGTCTCTGAGCTCATTAGCCAGTTCCTTTGACCTCATGATTTTCATTTGGTCTGATATGCACTGTGAGCTCTTATATAGACAGGTGTGTGCCTTTACAAATCAAGTCCTATAAGTTTAACTAAACACAGCTGGATTCCAATGAAGGAACAGAACCATCTCAAGGAGGATCACAAGGGAATGGACAGCATGTGACTTAAATATGAGTGTCTGAGCAAAGGGTCTGAATACTTATGACCATGTGATATTTCAGTTTATATTTTTTAATAAATTTGCAAAAATTTCTACATTTGTTTTTTTCAGTCAAGATGGGATGCAGATTGTACGTTAATGAGAAAAAAATGAACTTTTTTGAATTTACCACATGGCTGCAGTGAAACAAAGAGTGAAAAATTTAATGGGGTCTGAATACTTTCCGTACTCGCTGTATATAGTCATCTGATAACCTAAATCTTATTGATGGATGGGAGTATCCTCTGCAGGTTTTGTTTTGTTTGTTGGCTTTTGGATTTATTTGCAGAATATCAGGGCAGTGCTAAGACTCTATTCACTTGTCCATTAATTATTTCTGTTTTTGGATTTTTGAATCCTTTTTTTATCGTAAAAACAGAAATAAAATGATCCAATATAGGATTTAAAAAAAAATCCTGGACTAATTAGAGATAATATTTGGAATTGTGAGCAGTATAGCTTCTTTTAATTGATTATCCGAAGTGGAGTCATAATTTAAAATCCCAGGACCCCTCAGCAAAATCTGTATCATGTGCTATTTCTGATGATGGTATCCCAAGAACTTGAATGGCAGCCACCTCTCCATCCCCAATAGCCACCTCTACATCCCCGGTAGCCTCTCCATCCTCGGTAGCCATCTCTCCATCCTTGGTAGCCACCTCACCATTCCCAATAGCCATCTCTCCATCCCAGAAGCTATCCTTCCATGTCTAGTAGCCACCTCTCCATCAGCGGTAGTCATTTCTCTGTCACCAATAGCAATCCTTCCATCCCCGGTTGCTACCTCTCCGCCCCGGTAGCTACTTCTCCATCCCCAATAGCTACCTTTGCATCCCTGGTAGCCACTTTTTCATTTCCTAGTATCCACCTCTACATTTCCGATATCCACTTCTTCATCCCCGGTTTCCACTTTTCCATCCCTGGTAGCAACTTCTTTATACCCGGTAGCCATTTCTCCATCTCCAGTAGCTAACTCTTCATCCTTTGTGCATCAGCAGTCTAAATATATTGAAGGGTTGTAGGAAAAACTGTAAATCCTTCCTACTTCCTTCTGCAATATCCTAGCATCCTCAGGAGCCTTGTAATGGATTTCCTTTTCTCTGAGAAATGGCTGCTCAAAGATAATGCACAGACAAAATAACTGCATGGCAAAAATAACCAAAAACCCACAGCATTTATGCTTATGCTACAGGAGAACATACTGTAGCTTTAGTAAAATCTCATCCACTTGCCTTATACTTTCATTTATTACTGAATTTTACCTAGGCAAAGTCTCCAGTAAAAGCCTCATCAGATTCGACTCATGTGAACTCACCCTATAGATTTGCACCCTTTAAAGGGAATGTGTTATCAGAAAATCACCTAGTGTTTAATTTATCTATTTGTGTTAGATGTATTAAATATTTTTTTTCCATATCCCAATCTGACCGTTAATAACCACACTGATAGCAGCCAATGCTATAAGTGCGCGGATTTCTGCACGTGGCACTCATACTCCATCCTACTAAATTGAGATCATTTGCTGATCATTAACTTGTCTATCAATCCTTGGTTTCCATAACTCCACAACTTTCCCTTCTTGATATTGCCATTTCAATGTTGAGGAGTGTAGTTTATAAATAAGCTTTATTGTTTCGATGGGAAAAATCCCACTTTATAACCGCTATAAATGCCGAAACTACTAAATACCGTGTTTTTCATAACTCTTTTTTTAAATCCAAACCCAATTTGTAATCACATTGCGAAGAAATGTGACAGAATAACAGATTTCCATTATCTGCACCCGTCCAAGAGTGTTGCTTTACGATATGAAACCTGGCAAGATTTCTTTGCTGAGCTTATTGGTTCGCAGAAAGGTGGCACAGGTTGCAATGGCCTTTGCAGCGAGGGAAAGCATTTGTCATTTATAATATACGGTTGTAATAACATCAGAAATAGTACCCAATAAATCTACCTTGCCTATGTCTCATATATATTGTATGTAAAGCGGTTTTGCATGCACAACTAGAGCTGCCATATGAGATTAAAGGAGCACCGGCCCTGTTCATTAGACACACCATTTGCACTAGATGAAAGGGCGCGCCTGCGCTCATACACCAGGTGCAGTCATCTTTAATTACATAATGAAATTTGCTTGGCTGGAAGTATAATATTTAAAAGGAAATGCTACAAAAGAAAAGCATGAAAATGATGTCAGCGTCTGAAAAAACAAACTGTGCGCCACGAGCAACAGAACCTGCAACGTGTTCTCCAAACGGTTTAAGAAGCCGCGATAAGAATTCTCATCATGTCGCATCATGAGGCTTTTTGAACTGCCACAGGGCTGCACATAGGGCTTTCGCTCATCCCTGGAAGTCCCTGAGTATTTCTCAAACCCCTTAAAGTGCTGCGGCAAATCAATACTTATTTCCAATATGAATATTGGCTGGATGATGAGGGTGACACCCAAATAAGTATGCCTGGACTAAATGGTCTCAGTGGCTTAAAACAATTCCTTCTTTAAAGGTTTTTGTCATCATGATCGGTTAAAAGTACCACGTACTTGTAAAATCAAAAACAGAGGGATTTTAAATTTTGTAGTGTACTTCTTGTCTAGTATACCGCCCACCTCTGAAGTTTACCAGAGGTGGCTGGTTTCCTAGGCAGTGAGCGCACTCTTGCAAGCTGTTTACTATATAACTTGCAAGTGCAGCTCTGAAGCTGGCTGAATCGCTGGATGAGGTTAGATTTAGTGCTGATCCCAATGCTGTCAAGGCAAAGCTTCATCTGATTGCAACATTGAAGAAGCGAACAGTTGACATGAGTCGAGCCACACTGCATCGGGCTTAAACTATCATTTAGAAGCGCACTGCCCTGAGCAAGGAGGAATCCAGACGGCAGGCTTTTAAGGGTTATATCTTGGTGTTGTCAAGGGTTTACTGTGTCAGAGAGGAGATAGAAGACCAAAGTGTCTGATTTCTTCTGCTCCTGCACTGATTAAAAACACTTCACTTTCATATTAAACGGTGCAGGTTTCTTTTACCAGTGCAGAGGTTAATCTGCTTAGTTGAGAGCTCCTGGAAGCTTTCCTGCATTAAGGCTCTCAGCTGTTCACTGTTAGCCACTCCCCTCTCCTATATAACCTGGGACCTGGCAAGCACTCATTGCTGATTGTTTAGGAGATGGTAGCTTGTGGTTGTTGTTTGAGAAGATGTTTGCTGGATTTTTCTGAGACTGTTGCTAGGTTTTGGGTGTGTGCTAATTCCCCTCCTTCTTCTACTTTGTTTTTAACCCATTCTCCACTCCCCAGTGTTTTACCTCTGTTGTTTGTGTGAGTATATTTGCATGACTGGTATTTTCCGTTTTCCCAGTGTATTACCTTGTTAGTCTGGCTGATGTATTACGGTACACTACTACTCTCCTCTTCCTTTTTCAATTTTTTATTTGCATATTAATGTACAGTAGTTTGTTTCTTTCATTCTTTCTTTAGTTCATTTTTTTAATTCTTTCTCTTAATTTCCTTTTTTTCTCCTTTCTTTCATTGCTTTTCATTCTTGATTTCTTCTATTTCGTTCTTTCCTTCTCTTTTTTGCATATTTCTTATTCCTTCATTCTCGCCTTATTTTTTCTTTCCTTCCTTTTTTGTTCTTTCCTTCTTTCTTTATTTTGATCTTTGTTTTTCTTTCTTTGTTGTCCATTTGCATTTTTTCTCTTTCTGTCACTAGTTCTTCCTTTCATTATTTCTTTCATTAGTTCTTTCTTCATTTCTTTCTTTCTTTCTCTCTCTCTCTCCTTTCTCTCATTTTCTCTTTCCATCCTTTTCTCTATGTGCCTGGCTGAAGCATTATTTTAAGAGGAAATTTCTCCCAAAACCAAAAAAAACAAACATGCAAATGAAAGTGTATAAGAAGTAACGCTAAAACCAATGCACTACAAAAAAAATAAAAAACAAAACGGATACCGCAACTTGTTTTCCCGAATAATAGATATTCCAAATGGTTGAAAAGCGAGCACTTTATGAAGCCGACATAAGAATTCTCATGATGTCGCATTGTGAGGCTTTTTGATCTGCTGTATTTCAATTTCTAAGCATTGCAAAAATTTACATTTAGAAGCAAAGGCCTACAACCACTAATATCGCCATGGAAACCAGGATCTCCGTGGATAAGGAGAGGGGGAAAAAAAAGCAAAACCTCACAATAGCTTTAATTTCAGACTACACTTTCTGTGAGGAAAAAAACTGTTTGCAAAGTGAAGAAATGTAACAATAACAGATGTTATTTTTCATAAACTTGTCAGGGATTTTGCATGCTGATTTTAACTCCGTCTTGCCCTGAACAGCGTATATTTCTAGAAAACTGCCCTGTGGTAATAATAACACAAGCGCTGTATAAATAGGTCAAGTCATGAGGGAAATGGCAGCAATTACTCACTGTAAGACAAGATCTATGGTTCGGCGAGGACTCGGTTATCGGCTTGGAGCAGTCTGGGGGTAACGCAGCTTATTCTGTGTTGACGTGTTTGACTTGTGTTGCTCTGGATCAGAACGTGGAGGTGGGTACAGCTTGGGCACAGATGGCACCATGGATGATAACAGTACATGTAGGTAGTCGTGGAGTTCGGTGCCATGTGGTGGGCACACAGATCCTGAACATTGGATGTGACCTCCCGAGCTTTGCTTCTTTCTATTCTGGATCCAGTGCTGCTTTTGGATTGACTTATATGTTTGCTTATATGTCACTAACACTATTTTTTTGGTCCTATTGTCTAAAAATGCTGCCAAATGTCCATTTTACCCATATAATCAGCATGAATATCCTTGCAATGGGGCAAAGCTCTGATGATAATTTTTCCATATTTTTATATACCAAAAAATGTACCATGTGGTGTTTACGGACCCCTGGACATATAGAGGCCGGCCTAGGTTGGCCCCAGTATTTTTGCTAACGGATGTCAAAAACCAGTGTAAGGTGGGGTGAGTTGGTCCTAGGCGTACAGAAAGTCCTGTGTGCCAAAGCCTGAAACCATAATAGGGGAACTATTTTAGTAAGACCCCTCTATTTTCTGTATGGTACTGTATGTACTGCAATCCATTTTAGGTGCCATGCACACTGACGATTTTCTCATACTAGCACTATCCAGATAGCACTCATACCTATGATATTCTATAGGACTGTTCACATGTCCATGGCAAAAATACAAAAACTGGTCCGATTTTGATCCAAGGAGTCGGATCAAAATCGGCAATGTAAGTTTATCGATCCATAGAAAAAATCGGACCGCTCTCAGATGACATCCAACTGCGGTCTGATTTTCACAGACTGTCACAAAAACTGCTGCCACTCTGATCAAAGTTTGATCAAAACAATGGGTCTGATTTTCTCTTATTAGGCGAAAGCGGCAGTGTGAACTTAAGCTTAAGGTGGATCTGTCACCAGATTTGGTCACACAATTTGCATACATCGATAAATAGATCTCTTAGACCTGATGGAGCTGTTGTACTTTCATTGAAAACAAGTCAGAATGGTTAAATAATGCTCTTGAAAGGTTACTTTCCTAATAGAATGAGCATTTCACAAGCTTTAGCTGGACTCCTAAAAGGCTTATCGTAATATTAGGATTACACACCAATTCTGATGCAGATTTTCATAGGAAGCATACCAGTTTTACCAGGTCTAAGAGAGCTATTTACAACTGTATTGTAGGTTCTTTTATGAAGTCTGCTGACAGAATTTCAAAGGGGGTATAAATCACTTGCAACTTATCTGCACTGCTCTCAGAACACTCCTGCTATTTATCTACTCCGTTTGGGAATTGCTGGTTATGCAAGTCTCCTGAATTGTTAGTATAGGGTCACGAAAGAAAAAATCTACTCTTTGAACTTGGCTTCAGTTCTGTTCCACTTAAATGATCATATATTTTATGCCTAAGGGTACGTTCACGCAAGTTTTTAATAAATGGATTTTTCTTTCAGAAGAATCCATGTCCAAAAAACGCTTCTGAAAAAAAAGATTTTTGAAAGAGCATTTGATTTTTTATGCTGTTTTTAATGCATTTTATTTGATTATTTTTATGCCCTTGGAATTATAATAACGGGTGTAGTCAAAGGTATGTTTTAGAATTATTACCATGGCAAAAACCTTTCCTAAAGCAAATCAAAAACCAAGCTAAAAAAAATGCACAATTTGGCACTTATTTATGTTGTCTTTTAAAAAAACATGCAGAAAAAAAGATGTGTGCACTATTTAAATGAACGGCAAGCTTGTGGCAAGCATATTCTGTCTATTTTAGTTTGGAATAAAAAATACTTTTTGAAACACAATCTTAAAGTGGTTTTCCCTCAAATAAAGTACATTGTAACTAATAGATCTTGAAATAATGGTAAGTTCCATAATTGGATATTTTTAAAAAAATATTCCTGTGCTGGGATAATCTTATAAATATGCCCATGCTGTGTACTGTGTAATGGCTGTGTCTGACCATGCAGAGCTGCTCCAGTTCATGGTCGGCAAATACAACAGCTCCTGGCCGGTGGGGAAGGAGCATAAGTCACTTATGATAAGACAAAGCCCAGGACAAGTAGCCTTGAACCAGCCTCTTTTGCCCATTGCAAGTCCCAGTTCCGTCTTCCTCCTCGCTAACCCCGCTACCATGTTGGACTCAAAAGCAGCATTTTAGAAACTAGCTACCAAAAACAGCCATTGTATTTGACTTCTAGCAATGCAATTCAGGCTCTGCACATTTAAAGAAGGGCATGCTACCAAGTGTCCACTAAAATCTGAATTATTGTAGCACTCACAGGATTTGCTAAACGAAATCCAATTTTTAACATGTGCAATATTAAAAACGTCCGTCTTGTATTCTATAACAAAAACTTTGCATTACTGATTCATGTAAAGCTATGGAGTGGTTGAAAGCCAAATTCTGTAAGTGCTCACAATTTTGTGATGGTGTTTGTATCTGTATATTACGGCTTTTATTCTATCTAGAATGGCAGCAGTGCTGGCGGATTACAAGAGCTCAATCAGCTTGACTTTCCCTTCCCTCCTCTGGGGGGCAGAGTATGACTAGCATGCAATACTTCCTCCCCGCTTGCCCTGCTTGCAACTCAGGGAGCGCTTGTAATTGTGCTCTCCGCACGAGCCTTTGTTTAGCGCATCCATAAGCTGACCGATGTCTTTCTCTATCTCTTACAGATCTTCACGCTCCCAGTCCTTGCCTGAACATGGAATGTCGTTTCGGAGCATCATGTGTTGTGAAAAACCAGCAGCCGGTCTGCGAGTGCCAGCAATTGTGCCAGAGCATTTATGACCCTGTCTGCGGCAGCGATTCGCGCACTTACGGCAATCCATGTGAATTGGAGTCTACGGCTTGTGCACTTAAGAAGGAAATCACTATTAAACACAAGGGGCCCTGTGGTAAGGGAAATCATCTGAGTTTCATTCGCCATGTCTGTTAATCCATATATTGAGCCTACGGGCATAGAAGACCTCAATTTATTCTAGAACCAATACCTAATGCATATGGTTCTTACATGGGGTCTGTCAGCAGAATTCACATAAAAGCTTGCATACATTATTAGGTAGATCTTTTATAACTGATGAGGCTGGTGTACTTTCTTCAAAATCCATTTCAGAATGGCTATATAATCCTTTTTTTTTTTAAGTTGACTCAATTTCTCCCCATCTTACCTTATTTGTATATCCTTAGCTTTCCTCCTTTTTGCTGCTGCCAAATCTCTGTCCACCTAACCTCAGTGATCTCCATTTTGCAGTATCTTTGACCAGCTTAAATGATTAACAGCTCTTCAGTGTTCTCCCCCTTACGGAATCTTTATCTACCTTAAATGATTTACAGCTTTTCAGTGTCCTCCCCCATACGGAATCTTTGCCCACCTTAAATGATTGACAGCTCCTCAGTGTTCTCCTCCCTGTGGTATCTACACCCACCTTAAATGTTTGACAACTCAGTGTTCTCCCCCTGCAGTATCTTCACCCATCCTAAATGTTTGAGGGCTCCTCAGTATTCTCCTCCCTGAGATATTTTCTCCCACCTTAAATATTTAACAGGATCTTAGTGTTCTCCTCCCTGCAGTATCTTCGCTCACCTTAAATGATTGACATCTCCTGACTGTTCTCCTCCCTGCGGAGTCTTCTCCCATCTTAAATGATTGACAGCTCCTCAGTGTTCTCCTCCCTGCCTTATCTTCGCCACCTTAAATGATTGACAGCCCCTCAGTGTTCTCCTCCCTGCCTTATCTTTGCCCACCTTAAATGATTGACAGCTCCTCAGTGCTCTCCTTCCCGCCTTATCTTCAATCACCTTAAATATTTGACAGCTCCTCAGTGTCTCTCTTCCCTGTGGTATCTTCACCCACCTTAAATATTTGACATCTCCTCAGTGTCTCTCTTCCCTACGGCTCCTGAATCTCTGCTCAACTGATTGAATGCTTCTCAGGGTCCCTCCTACCTGTCGCTGCTGAGATCTCACAATGTTGAGTACAAGCTGCAGCTATCAGTCTGGCTGGGTTGGCGGAGACTGGATACACTAGGACTTGTGACCTCTCTCGCTTTTTAGCTAAACTCATCTTAATATCATATTATTCACAGTAGCTACACCAGCCTCATCAGGTCTAAGCTATCTAAGTAATAATGTATGCCATTTGTACTGAGAAATCTGGTGACAGATCCTCTCTAAGCAATAGTAGAGGGTCAGGATTTAATAAGGCTTTACGATTTTCCATCTTTCTATGCATGAAACATCTATATCGAGATCCACACAAGCACGCCTGCAAATCTCCGGAGAAAGTAGAAGATACCATCAAAAATTGCTAGTACAGTCAGCAAAAGGCACAATCCCTAGAACGAAAGCTGTGAGATTTAGAGGGAATGGTCCACGTTTATAGGTCAATGTGGGATGTTTCCTAATTTACTGAAATGTATGTTTTATATATATATATATATATATATATATATATAAAACAGTATCTTACAATACATAGCCACAGGCACAGGGTGTAAATAATTAATCATGAGTTAAGATGCTGCCAGCTGTACAGTATTCATAACTATCCAGGGATACGGTAGATGGATTTGCTTAACCCCTTCACCCCCAAGGGTGGTTTGCACGTTAATGACCGGGACAATTTTTACAATTCTGACCACTGTCTCTTTATGAGGTTATAACTCCGGAACGCTTCAACGGATCTTCGCGATTCTGAGATTGTTTTCTCGTGACATATTGTACTTCATGTTAGTGGTAAAATTTCTTCCATATAACTTGCGTTTATTTTTGAAAAATACGCAAATATGGCGAAAATTTTGAAAATTTAGCAATTTTCAAACTTTGAATTTTTATTCCCTTAAAACAGAGAAATATGTAACACAAAATAGTTAAGAAATAACATTTCCCACATGTCTACTTTACATCAGCACAATTTTGGAATCAAAATTTTTTTTTGTTAGGAAGTTATAAGGGTTAAAAGTTGACCAGCGATTTCTCATTTTTACAACAAAATTTACAAAGCCATTTTTTTTAGGGACCACCTCACATTTGAAGTCACTTTGAGGGGTCTACATGACAGAAAATACCCAAAAGTGACACCATTCTAAAAACTGCACCCCTCAAGGTACTCAAAACCACATTCAAGAAGTTTATTAACCCTTCAGGTGCTTCACAGGAACTAAAGCAACGTGGAAGGAAAAAATGAATATTTAACTTTTTAGCCACAAAAATGATCTTTTACAAACTTTTTTTTTATTTTCACAAGGGTAAAAGGAGAAAATGGACAGATAAGGTTGTTATGCAATTTCTCCTGAGTACGCCAATACCCCATATGTGGGGGAAAACCACTGTTTGGGCACACGGCAGAGCTCGTAAGGGAAGGAGCGCCGTTTGACTTTTTCAAACTAAAATTGGCTGGAGTTGAGATTGGACGCCATGTCGCGCTTGGAGAACCTCTGATGCGCCTAAACAGTGGAAACCCCCACAAGTGACACCATTTTGGAAACTAGACCCCCTAAGGTACTTATCTAGATCTGTTGTGAGCACTTTGAACCCCCAAGTGTTTCACAAAAGTTTATAATGCCTGGGTGTGAAAAAAAAAAAAAAAAATCCACAAAAATGATTTTTTAGTCCTAAATTTTTGAATTTTCCCAAGGAAATTGGACCCCAAAAGTTGTTGTCCAATTTGTCCTGAGTACGCTGATACCCCATATGTGGGGGTGGAAAACTGTTTGGGCGCACGGCAGGGCTTGGAAAGGAAGTAGTAACGTTTTGGAATGCAGACGTTGATGGGGGTCATGTTCCGTTTGCAGTGCCCCAGATGAGCCTAAACAGTGGAAATCCCCCACAAGTGACCCCATTTTGGAAACTAGACCCCCTAAGGAACTTATCTAGATCTTTGGTGAGCACTTTGAACCCCCAAGTGCTTCACACAAGTTTATAATGCCCGGGCATGAAAATAAAAAATCCTATTTTTTTCCCACAAAAATTATCTTTTAGTCACTAATTTTTTATTTTCCCAAGGGTATCAGGAGAAATTGGACCACATAAGTTGTTGTCCAATTTGTCCTGAGTACGCTGATGCCCCATATGTGGGGGGGAACCACTGTTTGGGCGCACGGCAGAGCTCGGAAGGGAAGGAGCACCATTTGACTTTTTCCAACCAAAATTGGCTGGAATTGAGATTGGATGCCATGTTGCATTTGGAGAGCCCCTGATGTGCCTAAACAGTGGAAACCCCCCACAAATGACCCCATTTGGGAAACTAGACCCCTAAGGAACTTATCTAGATCTTTGGTGAGCAATTTGAACCCTCAAGTGCTTCACACAAGTTTATAACGTAGAGCCGTAAAATTTAAAAATCATATTTTTTCCACAAAAATGATCTTTTCACCCCAATTTTTATTTTTCCAAGGGTAACAAGACTCCAAAAGTTATTGTGCAATTTGTCCTGAGTACACTGATACCCCATATGTGGGGGTATACCACTGTTTGGGTGCATGGCAGAGTTTGGAAGGGAAGGAGCGCCATCTCACTTTTTCAACGCAGAATTGGCTGGACGCCATGTCGTGTTTGGAGAGCTCCTGATCTGCCTAAACAGTGGAAACCCCCATAAATGACACCATTTTGGAAACTAGACCCCTCAAGGAACTTATCTAGATGTGTGGTGAGAACTTTGAACCCCAGGTGTTTCACTAAAGTTTATAACGTACAGCCTTAAAATAAAAAATCCTTTTTTTTTTTTACAAAATGATTTTTTCGCCCCCAATATTTTATTTTCACAAGGGTAACAGAAGAAATTGGAACCCAAAAGTTGTTGTCCAATTTGTCCTGAGTACGCTGATACCAATATGTAGGAGAAAACTACTGTATGGGTGCACGTCAGGGCTCGGAAGGGAAGTAGTGACGTTTTGGATTGCAGACTTTGATGGAATGGTCTGGGGGCGTCATGTCGCATTTGGAGAGCCCCTGATACGCCTAAACAGTGGAAACCCCCCACAAGTGACCCCATTTTGGAAAATAGACCCCACAAGGAACTTATCTAGATGTGTGGTGAGCACTTTGAACCCCGAAGTGCTTCACAGAAGTTTATAACGCACAGCCGTAAAAATAAAAAATCCTTTTTTTTTTTACAAAAATGATTTTTTCGCCCCCAATATTTTATTTTCACAAGGGTAACAGGAGAAATTGGACCCCAAAAGTTGTTGTCCAATTTGTCCTGAGTACGCTGATACCCAATATGTGGGAGAAAACTACTGTATGGGCGCATGTCAGGGCTCGGAAAGGGAAGTAGTGACGTTTTGGATTGCAGACTTTGATGGAATGGTCTGGGGGCGTCATGTCGCATTTGGAGAGCCCCTGATGCGCCTAAACAGTGGAAACCCCCAACAAGTGACCCCATTTTGGAAAATAGACCTCACAAGGAACTTACCTAGATGTGTGGTGAGCACTTTGAACCCCGAAGTGCTTCACAGAAGTTTATAACGCACAGCCGTAAAAATAAAAAATCCTTTTTTTTTTTACAAAAATGATTTTTTCGCCCCCAATATTTTATTTTCACAAGGGCAACAGGAGAAATTGGACCCCAAAAGTTGTTGTCCAATTTGTCCTGAGTACGCTGATACCCAATATGTGGGAGAAAACTACTGTATGGGCGCATGTCAGGGCTCGGAAAGGGAAGTAGTGACGTTTTGGATTGCAGACTTTGATGGAATGGTCTGGGGGCGTCATGTCGCATTTGGAGAGCCCCTGATGCGCCTAAACAGTGGAAATCCCCAACAAGTGACCCCATTTTGGAAAATAGACCCCACAAGGAACTTATTTAGATGTGTGGTGAGCGCTATGAAGCCCCAAGTGCTTCACAGAAGTTTATAATGTACAGCCGTAAAAACAAAAAAATCTTATTTTTTTTACAAAAATAATATTTTCGCCCCCAGTTTTTTATTTTCCCAAGGGTAACAGAAGAAATAGGACAAATTTCACAATAACTCTTGGGGTCCAGAGTACGCTGATACCCCATATGTGGGGATAAACTACTGTTGAAGTGAAGTGAAGGAACACCGTTTGACTTTTTCAACGCAGAATTGGCTGGAATGGAGATCAGACGCCATGTCACATTTGGAGAGCCCCTGATGTGCCTAAACAGCGGAAACCCCCCAATTCTAACTCCAACCCTAACCCCAACACACCCCTAACCCTAGTCCCAACCCTAATCCCAACCCTAACCCTAATCCTAACTCTAACCCTAATCCTAACTTTAGCGCCAACCCTAACCCTAACTTTAGCCGAAACCCTAACCCTAACCCTAATGGGAAAATGGAAATAAATACATTTTTTTTATTTTATTATTTTTCCCTAACTAAGGGGGTGATAAAGGGGGTTTGATTTACTATTTATAGCGGGTTTTCATGATTGGCAGCTGTCACGCTAAAAGACGCTTTTTATTGCAAAAAGTAGTTTTTTGCATCGCCACATTTTGAGAGCTATAATTTTTGCATATTTTGGCCCACAATGTCATGTGAGGTCTTAATTTTTGCGGGACGAGGTGACGCTTTTATTGGTACCATTTTTGAGCACGTGACATTTTTTGATCGCTTTTTATTTCGATTTTTGGGAGGTTAGAATGAACAAAAATCAGCAATTCATGAATTTCTTTTGGGTGAGGCGTTTTTATTGTTCCGCGTGTGGTAAAATCGATAAAGCAGTTTTTATTCTTCGGGTCAGTACGATTATGGCGATACCTCATTTATATAATTTTTTTATGTTTTGGCGCTTTTATAGAATAAAAACAATTTTATATAAAAAATAATTATTTTTGCATCGCTTTATTCTGCGAGCTATAACTTTTTTATTTTTTTGCTGATGATGCTGTGTGACGGCTCGTTTTTTGCGGGACAAGATGACGTTTTCAGCGGTACCATGTTTATTTATATCCGTCTTTTTGATGCGTGTTATTCCACTTTTTGTTCAGCGGTATGATGATAAAGCACTGATTTTTTGCTTCGTTTTTATTTTTATTTTTTAAGGGGTTCACAAAAGGGGTTAACTAGTGGGACAGTTTTATAGGGGGGGTCGTTACGGACGCGGCGATACCATATATGTGTACTTTTATTGTTTTATTTTTTTTATTTACAATAAGTAATGAATTTATTGGGGAATATTTTTTTTTTTTTTTTTTTTTTTTTGGATTTTTTTTTACACATGTTTATTTTTACTTTTTTTTACTTTTTTACTTTGTCCCAGGGTGGGACATCACTGTATTTCATCAGATCGCTGGTGTGACAGTGTGCACAGCACTCTGTCACACCAGCGATGTGACAGGCAGTGCAGGACGCTTCCTCATGCCTGCTCTCGGCAGGCACTGAGGAAGCCGCCTCCCTCCAGGACCCCAGCGCCATCTTGGATCCGGGTCCTGGGAGGGAGGAAGCCCTCAGAGCAGCGCGATCACATCGCGCTGGTCTGAGGGTCTCAGGGGGGCGCGCAGGGAGCCCCCTGCCTGCGCGATCCTCCCCTGTGCCCCCAGTACACCGCGATCATGTTTGATCGCGGTGTGCAAGGGGTTAATGTGCCGGGAGCGGTCCATGACCGCTCCTGACACACAGTCACGGGTGTCAGCTGTGATAATCAGCTGACACCCGGCGGCGATTAGCTGCGCTCCCTCCGGGAGCGCAGCTAATCGCCTATGACGTACTATCCCGTCCATGGTCAGAATGGCACGGGTTTTATGGACGGGATAGTACGTCTAATGTCAGAGAGGGGTTAAAGAGATACACACAGACTGTGCCTGTTAATATACAGTGTGTCCGTAAAGTCATGGTGCACTTATGACCTGTCGCAGGAAAGCAACAAAAGACGATAGAAATGTGAAATCTGCACCAAATAAAAGGAAAACCCTCCCAGTTTCTGTAGGATGATGTGACAGCATGTGCACATGCGCAGATGATGATGTAACACCCTGTATACAGCGGAGCAGCCCATGCCAGTCGAGATGTGGACGGTACAGAGGAAAGTTCAGTGTGTTCTGTGGCTCGCTAAATTCGAATCCATGACCAAAGTGCTACGTGAATATCGGTGCGTTTATAACGAAGCGCCACCACATAGGAATAACATTACTCGGTAGGATAAGCAGTTGAAGGAAACCGGCAGTTTGATGGAGAAACACTGTTCTGGTAGGCCATCAGTCAGTGACGAGTCTGTAGAGACTATACAGGAGAGCTACCTAAGGAGCCTTAAAAAATCTGTGTGTGCGTGTGCTCGACAATTATACCTAAGCAAGACTACAGTTCTTAAGGTGTTAAAGAAACGTTTCTGTTTTACGGTGTACAAATTGCGGCTGTTGCATGCTATCAAACCGGCGGATAGACCCACATGATGCACGTTTGCTACAGATATGCTTCATGAGATCGACAATGATGCAAGATTTTTGCAGAAGATTGTGTTTAGCGATGAGGCTACCTTCCATATCTGTGGACATGTTTATCACCATAACGTCCGAATATGGGCTGCTGAACATCCTCATGCCTACGTTGAGTACGAACGTAACACCCCTAAAGTGTGGCCTGATGCATGATAAGGTGATAGGCCCATTTTTTTCGCAGAGCAGTCTGTGACGGCAAACATATATCTTGACATGTTGGAATTGTATGCAGTGCCACAATTTCCAGAAGGTGTCATCTTTCAACAGGACGGCACTCTTCCACACTACGCCACCATTGTTCGTGAGTTTCTGGATAGAACATTCCCCCGGCGGTGGATAGGCAGGGGTTCTGTCAAGCCATGGCCACCACGATCCCCGGATCTGACTCACTTAGATTTTTACTTTTGGAACATGTGTACTTTGAACGTATCAACGACATTAATCACTTAAAACAGAGAATCACAGACGTTACACCAGACATCCTTACCAATGTGTGTGGCAATAACTTCACTATTGTTTGGATGTGTGTAGGGCAACAAATGGAGCCAACATCGAACTTCACTGCATAGGTATGAAACTGGGAGAGTTTTTCTTTTATTTGGAGCAGATTTCACATTTCTATAGTCTTTTGTTGCTTTCCAGTGACTAGTCAAAAGTGCCCCATGACTTTACAGACACACTGTATTTGGCACTTCTATCAAATACAATGTACCACCACAAAAAAAGTCAAGGACTGGCTCACATGACTATCAGAAATTTACCCCACTTTTGTGGGGTAAATTATACTGACTTTGTTGGGTACACTAGTCCATGCCCCCTCCCATCAACTTTTGCTAACTTAAAAAAAAGAAAAGACTAAAAGAAAACCTCTACAATTTGCTCTAAAATTTTTCAACATTTGAAGCAATTTTTACACCAAAAAATTGTCATAAACTGCTTAATAAATCGGCTTCAGAGTGGATACAAGTAAATTGAAATGCCCCATTTGACCATATTGTTTAGAAACAATAGGGGAACGATTACTGGAATGTCTGCTTTACTACAGATGTGGTGTGTCAGGATGGATTTTTTTGTTGCCGTTTGTTAGCTAAACAGAGGCAAGTTGTGTGGCTGAGTTCCATCAGTCCTTTCTGAAACCCACTATGTTGTAGTATATTCTTTTTTTATTTAATTTTTTTCCTCTAATCTGCTAGTTAAGTCTGGAATTTTAATGATCCGATTGCTCATATGAACGATCTGATGGACAGTTGACACTTCCTGATGATCATAGTCTTCTATGTATGGCTATTTTAACACCATATACAAAGGCCGGAGAAAATATATTTCTACCAGTCCAGTAGTTAACTGGACTTTTTTTTAGCAGCCAACAAAAAGAACCTTCATAGAATACAATATAAACAACCCAAAAAGTAAGATTCTTTATATTAATATTGTATAAAAATTATCTAACCCTGCTATGTATGAGCAGCATGCCTTAGAAATAGTGATGAAATGACCTATTTAGGATACTTTGCTTCTAAGATATGAAGATTGTTCTTTAAAGGATTGGAAAGATTCATAATAATGGTGTACATGACATATAGGAAACTTCTTTATCTTCAGTGATGGTACCTATGGAAAAAAGGGACCTTGTTTTGATTGATCCTCTCCCCCATTTTCAGTGATGGTAATTTTGGAAAGTTTCTCCTAGCACCATTCAATGTATTGATAGTAAACAAGGAAACCCCAAATTGAAAATTGTTCCAATCCATGGGGAGTGTGCATATCATGGAGAGGGTTGAGGTGGCATAATATGTCACTAGAAGTCTGATGTCTGCTCTTTGCCTCCTATTATCATTTTTATATCAGTATCTTTTACAGTGGTCGATTTGGGAATTCTGCAAGTTCTTTTGCTTAAATCTGAAGGCCCCCATACACACAAGTCATCCAAACTCACCAATATCAGCAGGATTGGCTGACAGTCGAATGTGTATGGGGGCCTCCTGACTCTCTCAACAGATGATGTCAGGGCATTGTTGGATTATAAATGTTGATCCCTTTGAGTATTCAGTAGATATACCGTCATTAGAGGAGCCTGGCAGGGAAAATGGGAGCCTCACTCGAACTGAGCTTTCCTGTGTTTGGAGGAGGTAGCTGACGGTCAAGCAATTGGCAGGTATTTGAAATGGACGGGGGCCTTTAAATTTGCCTACCTTTTCCCAAAATCAGATTTCCAATTGTTGACCTTCAAAGCTGAATTCATGAACATCTTCTACTGCAGAGTGAAAGGGTTAATAATTTGCTTCCCACATGGTATTGTTTTATTGCTAGATGGGATTTTGGCTCCTGGTAAAATGATGAGGTCTTGGAGTTTGCTACTTGTTGCAAGTAATGAAAGTGCTGAGAGTCGGAGAGTGACAGGTCAGAGACTGTGCACTGTTATTAGCTTTGGAGGCTCCTGGCTTTGTCCTTTCTCACAAGTCTCTGTGATCCGGTACATCATTGTAAACCATACACACACTCTCCGTGCACACGCATGTTTATCATAGCCCTTTTCCTCAGTCTGATAAGCAATTTGGTCCATTTGTATTGCCTGTCTGTGCACATTACCTAGCCGTCATTTTCAATCTATATGATCCAGTACCTCTCTTGCTTATTCTGTCTTATCAGTGAATGCATTATGAGTCATTTAGATGAGGGGGATAGTTCTTTTAGTGACTGTTTATGTGGGAATATGAAATCCTACATATTTCTGTAGCCACTTGGCGATTTCAATAGACTTTTTTTAAAATTTACTTTGCTGCAAGTTCTATCTTCAGGAGCACACCGCTCCCTGGCCTCCTGCTTGTCTGGTAGCTGTACGCTTTTGTCTTAAAGGGAATCTGTCATCCCATTTTTCGAGTATAAGATGCGGCCACCGCCATCAGGGGCTTATCTACAGCATTCTGTAATGCTGTAGATAAACCTTCGATGTAACCTGAAAGATAAGGAAAACGAGTTAGATTATACTCACCCAGGGGCGGTCCGCCGTCCGGTCCGATGGGCGTCGTAGTCAGGTGACATCGAAGGCTTAGCTACAGCATTACAGAATGCTGTAGGTAAGCCCCTGATGGCGGTGGCCGCACCTTATAGTTGAAAAATGGGGTGACAGATTCCCTTTAAACCCTTTCCAACATTGGGCGTAATAATACGCCCACGTTGAACTCTCCATGTTTGGGTCGGGCTTCTGGGCTCATGTCAACTGATTTATACAGCTGACATGTGCCCGCAACTAGTTAAATGCCGCTATCCATTTCTGACAGCGGCATTTAACTCGCGCTTACTGGAAGCACGTCATAAATCCCGCCCATCGGTGACCGCGTCACATGATCGCAGGTCACCGATGGGTCAGCATGACAACCAGAGGTCTCCAGTAGACCTCTATGTTTGTCGTAGTCAGATTGCTATGAGTGCCACCGGGTGGTCGGTGCTCATAGCAAGTGAGCATTTCTGCTAAACACAGGCGATCTGATCATCACCTATGTGTAGCAGAGGCGATCAGACAACTGCAGCTTCAAGTCTCCCATGGAGACTATTGAAGCATGCCAAAATTAAAAAAAAGTTTTTAAAAATATAAACGTTCAAATCACCCCTCTTTCCTCCCATTCAAAATTTTAAAAATATATATATATATATATATATTATATACACAATTTTGGCATCGCCGAATTGAGAATCGCTCGATGTATTAATGTAAAAAAGAATTAACCTGATTGCTAAACGGTTGTAACGAGAAAAAAAGTCAAAACACCAGAATTAAGTTTTTTTTTTGGTTGCCGCAACATTGCATTAAAATGCAATAATAACGGGCGATCAAAAGATCGTATCTGCACCAAAATAGTATATTTAAAAACGTCAGCTCGGAGCGCAAAAAATAAGCCCTCACCCAACCCTAGATCACAAAAAATGGAGATGCTACAGTATTGGAAAATTGTGCAATTTTTTTTTTTTTAACAAACTTTGGATTTTTTTTTCTCCGCTTACATAAAAATTAACCTAGACATGTTTGAACTCGTATTGACCTGGAGAATCATAATGGCTGGTCAGTTTTAGCATTTAGTGAACCAAGTAAAAAAGCCAAACAAAAAACAAGTGTGGGATTGCACTTTTGTTTCAATTTCACCAAACTTGGAATTTTTTTCCCGTTTTCGAGTACATGACATGGTAAAATCAATGGTGTTGTTCAAAAGTACAACTCGTCCCACAAAAAACAAGCCCTCACGTGGCCATATAGACGAAAAAAATAAAAAAGTTATGGCTCTGGGAAAAAGGGGAGCAAAAAAACTAAAACGCTAAATCTGAAATACCCCAGGTTGTTAAGGGATAAAAGGGGTTGTCCACCATTGGGGATCTTTTTTTCCACTTACCGTATATACTCATGTATAAGCCGACCCCTCTAATTTTGCCACAAAAACCTGGGAAAACTTATTGACTCGCGTATAAGCCAAGGGTGAAAAATGATTATGCCCCCATATGCTCGATAGATTAGGCCCCCATAAACTGCACAGATTATGCCCCCATATGCTCCACAGATTATGCCCCCATATGCTGCACAGATTATGCCCCCATATGCTCCCCTGATTATGCCCCGTATGATCCACAGATTATGCCCCCATATGCTGCACAGATTATGCCCCCATATGCTGCACAGATTATGCCCCATATGCTGCACAGATTATGCCCATATGCTCCCCTGATTATGCCTCATATGCTCCAGATTATGCCCCCATATGCTCCACAGATTATGCCCCCATATGGTGCACAGATTATGCCCATATGCTCCCCTGATTATGCCCCCATATGCTCCAGATTATGCCCCCATATGCTCCACAGATTATGCCCCCATATGCTCCAGATTATGCCCCCATATGCTCCACAGATTATGCCCCCATATGGTGCACAGATTATGCCCATATGCTCCCCTGATTATGCCCCCATATGCTCCAGATTATGCCCCCATATGCTCCAGATTATGCTGCTGCTACTGCAAAAAAAAAAAAAAATGACATACTCACCTCTCGTCGCTGGGGGCCAGGTGCCAGTGTCCTGAGCAGGCAGTGACACTGGCGCGCTATGGGGGACAGATGCCGGTGTCACTGCTCGCTCAGGACCCCGACACCTGAGATATTTACCTGTCCTCTCTCCACCGCTGCACACTGCGCCCTCTTCCGGGTCCTCTGCAGTGAATGATCAGGTAGGGGTCGTGGCGCGCACTAACGACGTCATCGCACCCTCTGCCTGAATATTCACAGCCAGAGAAGTCGGACGAGGGAGCAGCGCGCAGCGGTGGAGAGAGAACAGGTAAATATCGCTATACTCACCCCTCCGCCGGCGCGTCACTATCTGCAGCGTCTACTCTTCTCCCGGCGGTCTCCGCAGCGCTTCCGTCCTACAGCGGTCACGTGGTTCCGCTCATTAAAGTCATGAATATGTGCATATTCATGACTTTAATGAGCGGCGCCATGTGACCACTGCAGGAAGGAGCCGGAGATCATGGGAGAAGCAGGGGGCTGCAGAGACTGCGCCGGCGGAGGGGTGAGTATGATCCGACACCCCCGCTCACCCTCCCCCGCCGACCCCCATATATGACCCGCGTATAAGCCGAGAGGGGGACTTTCAGCCCTAAAAAATGGGCTGAAAATCTCGGCTTATACACGAGTATATACGGTAAATGCATGTATTTGGGCTAAAAATCATTTTTTCAACTGTATTTCATTAACACCTTAATGACAGCCAATATTTCTTTTTATTGACCTGAGATATAAGAGAATATCCTCCCCATACAGGTGACAATCCAGCTGCTGTCGGCTGTACACTATAGCTGACAACTTGCTGCACTAGCCATGATCAGGGTTGGCACCGTCCATATCTGTTTAACCCATTGGATGCTGCTGTCAATAGTAACTACTCATATAAATGGTTAACAGAGTGTGGGGGCTTCCTCTTTAACCCCATCGGCACCCTGAGATCATAATTGTGTGGTCCTGATGTTTGCCGTGGCAGTTCACTGCCAAATAGTGGCCTTAGAGTCTGCCAGCTATAGCGGTCTGTTCAGAAGTCAGTGACATTTAAGTGGTAAAAATACATTTTTCATTCCTGTCATGTCACTTTACAATGCATCACCTGAATGGTTAATAAACTACCTGACAGCAGTTTTCAATATGTGGAGGTTTTCCAATATCTTGGACCCCAAATAGTCACTGCAAATCTGAATAGGTCCTTCAAAAAAATTTGTTTTGTAAATTTCCTTGAAAAAATGAAAATCTACTACTACATTTTTAAACCTCCTGAAAGGCTAACAAAATAAAATAATACTTTACAAATGGAGCTGATCTAAAGCAGACAGGAGGGAAATGTTATTTATGAATGTTTTTGTGTGTTATGACTATCTGGATTAGGGCTCATACTCACTGGCGACGAAAACGGATGATATTCAGCCGATAAAAAATCGGATTCAAATCGGACCAATGTTATTCAATAGGTGACATCTCATTTGCGATTTTTTTCTCAGCCGAAATCGGTGTGAGAAAAAAATTGCAACATGCTGCGATTTGATGCGAATTTGGCATGATAATCGCCAATGCAAGTCAATGGGTGCGAGAAATCATCGCACAGCACTCGCACCATGCGAGTGCTGTCCGATTTATACGCACCAGTCTCCTTTGAAAAGCCGGCAATTCATCCCTGGCTACTGTAAAATCACACTGACAGCTCACAAAACACTAGATACATACACATAGAATACATATATATCTCCAGTATATACATGTCATTGTGACACATGCATATATATATATTTATAGTTCATACACTTCTACATAGTATAATAGCCGTTAATTCAATTACCTGCTTTTGTGAAATGACAGAACCCGACATGAAATGACACATGGTTTACATACAGTTAACTGTTATGTTTCGGTAGCTGAGGAGTGCAGGTAAAAAAGGCAATACACCAGAGCAGTTGGAATCTATGAGATTGCAGTACCCTGACTAACCACCACAACTAGAGGCAGCCGTGGAGCGTTCCTACGTTGGTCCTAGACGCCTCGTCACAGCCTGAGAAACTAACTACACCTAAAGATAGAAATAGGAAAGCTATCTGCCCCGGAGCAGAACTCCAAAGATAATAGAAAGCCCCCAAACAAGTAATGGCGGTTAGACAAGAAGAAATACTGACACAGAAAGAAAATAGTATGAGCAAACGCTGGGGCCCAAACTAACTAAATAGAAAAGGATAGGAAGGGTACTTACTGCAATCCCAGAAAACCCTGAAAAGCACCAACTCTACTAATTTCAAAATCACCTGAGATCACACGACCTCTACCACCTAAATTAGTTCTCTGGTGTAACAAAATCAAAACAGCAGCCACTGAAAAAACTGGAAAAAGCAAAAGTACAAACATCAGTGGCTGAACTAAACTGAGAGGGCAAAAGCCCCCGGAGGGGACCCAGAAGGCCCCCACAGAAGTGCAGGACAAAATGCTAAAATATAGTACAAAAACAAAAAGAAGAAAATGTCTTATCTGTTAGCAGGAGATGCAGACACGACACAGCAGGCTACAAGGGAAACAGGAATGAAGGATTCAGACCAGAACAATTGATCACCGGCAACCCTGATGGAAAGGTGACTCCCTTATATAAGACCAGTCAGTAACACCTGATTCCCAGTCCTCACAATCTTCACTGAACAGAACAGTACCGCTTGTAACCACCAGAGGGAGTCTCTGCTCAGAACTCATCTCAAACCCATTCACAACAGTACCCCCCCCTTGAGGAGGGGTCACCGAACCCTCATTTGAGCAACCAGGTCGGTCAGGATGAGTTCTATGATACGCACGGATGAGTCTCCTAGCATGGATGTCCGAAGCAAACACCCAAGAATTGTCTTCCTGACCATAACCTCTCCACTTAACCAAATACTGGAGTTTCCGTCTAGAAAAACGAGAATCTAATATTTTCTCAACCACATACTCCAGATTGCCCTCAACCAAAACAGGTCAGGAGGCACAGCAGCAGGAACCACTGGCTCAACAAACCTCTTCAACAAGGACTTGTGGAACACGTTATGGATCTTAAATGTCCCTGGAAGAAGCAAACGAAAAGAAACAGGATTAAGAATCTCAATGATTTTATAAGGTCCAATGAACCTAGGCCTAAATTTAGGAGATGCTACTCTCATAGGAATATTCTTTGAGGACAACCAGACCAAGTCCCCCACTTTAAACCGAGGACCATCAGTCCTATGCCGGTTAGCAAACCGCTGGGCCTTCTCCTGAGAGAGGGACAACCTCTCCACTACCTGGTCCCAAATCTGTTGCATACGCTCCACAACAGAGTCAACACCTGGACAGACAGAAGCCTCCGTCTGTCCTGAAGAAAATCGAGGGTGAAACCCAGAATTACAGAAAAACGGAGACATCAAAGTGGCAGAGCTAGCCCTATTATTAAGAGCAAACTCAGCCAAAGGTAAAAAAGAGACCCAGTCATCCTGATCAGCAGACACAAAGCATCTAAGATAAGTCTCCAATGTCTGGTTTGTTCTCTCAGTTTGACCATTGGTCTGAGGATGAAATGCAGAGGAGAAAGACAATTGAACACCCAGTTTAGAACAAAAAGTCCTCCAAAATCTGGAAACAAACTGGACTCCTCTGTCAGACACAATGTTCTCAGGAATGCCGTGTAAACGAACCACGTGCTGAAGGAACAACGGCACCAATTCAGAGGAGGAAGGCAACTTAGGTAATGGCACAAGATGTATCATTTTGGAAAACCTATCACAAATTACCCAGATGGTGGTCATTCTCTGAGAAACAGGAAGGTCGGAAATGAAATCCATAGAGATATGGGTCCATGGTCTCTTGGGCACAGGCAATGGCATCAACAAACCACTAGAGCGAGAGCAAGGCTTGGAGCGAGAGCAAGTCCCGCAGGACTGCACAAATTCCCTGACATCACGAGACAAGGTAGGCCACCAAAAGGACCGACTAACCAAGTCTCTGGTACCAAAAATTCCGGGATGCCCAGCCAACGCGGAACAATGAATCTCAGACATCACACTCTTTTTCCACTGGTCCGGGACAAACAATTTTCCAACAGGGCAGCACTCGGGCCTATCCTCCTGACACCCCTCCAGAGCAAGTCTCAAATTGGGCGAGATGGCGGAAAGAACTACACCCTCTTTCAAAATAACAGAAGGATCAGATAACTCAGGAGAGTCCGCAAGGAAACTCCTCGAGAGGGCATCCGCCTTAACATTCTTAGTGCCAGGAAGAAAGGAAACCACAAAATTAAAACGTGTGAAAAACAAGGCCCACCTGGCCTGTCTAGGATTGAGTCGCTTGGCAGATTCCAGATAAACCAGATTCTTATGGTCCGTAAGGACCACCACCTGATGTTTGGCTCCCTCCAGCCAATGTCTCCACTCTTCAAAAGCCCACTTCATGGCCAATAACTCCCGATTACCCACGTCATAATTACGTTCAGTAGGAGAAAATTTTCGAGAGAAAAAGGCACAATGGTTACTTTTAGAGGTCTCTGGATCTTTTTGGGACAAAACGGCACCTGCCCCAATTTCAGAGGCATCAACCTCCACCTGAAATGGCAGAGAAACATCAGGCTGCCGTAGAACAGGAGCAGAAGTGAATCTCTGCTTAAGTTCCTGAAACGCAGAGACTGCCTCAGGAGGCCAATTCACCACATCAGAACCCTTTCTGGTCAAATCAGTTAATGGTTTAACAATAACCGAGAAATTACCAATAAATTTACGATAAAAATTGGCAAAACCCAAAAATCTCTGAAGAGCCTTTAATGAAGTAGGTTGGACCCAATCACAGATGGCCTGAACCTTGACCGGGTCCATTTCAATAACAGATGGGGACAAAATGAATCCCAGAAATGAGATCCTCTGTACGCCAAAAAGACACTTTGATCCCTTCACATACAGAGCATTCTCTCTCAAAATCTGGAACACAGTTCGAACATGTTTCACATGAGAGTCCCAGTCATTAGAAAAAATCAAGATATCATCCAAATAAACAATCAGAAATTTGTCCACAAAATCCCTGAAAATGTCATTCATGAAGGACTGGAAGACGGAAGGAGCATTAGTGAGCCCAAAGGGCATCACTAGGTACTCAAAATGCCCTTCAGGGGTATTGAATGCCGTCTTCCATTCATCCCCGTGCTTAATGCGAATAAGGTTATACGCCCCCCTGAGGTCAAGCTTGGTAAACCAAGTAGCGTTTTTCACCCTGGAAAATAGGTCAGAAATCAAGGGTAACGGGTATTGATATTTCACAGCAATATTGTTCAAGAGACGATAATCAATACACGGCCTTAATGAACCATCTTTTTTGGCCACAAAGAAAAAACCGGCACCTAAGGGTGAAGAGGATGGTCTGATATGACCCTTCTCCAATGATTCCTTGATATAAGACCGCATAGCGTCATGTTCAGGTACAGACAAGTTAAAAAGGCGACCTTTAGGGAATTTACTACCCGGCACTAATTCAATAGCGCAGTCATAGCTCCTATGGGGAGGCAAGGATGCAGATTTACTTTCGCTAAACACATCAGAAAAATCAATCAAAAAGTCAGGAACATCCTGAGCCTGGGGGGAGGTAGAAAAAACAGGAGTGTTGGTATTAACACATTGGCAGCCCCAACTGGTTACAGACACAGATTTCCAATCCAAAACAGGATTATGAGACTGTAACCAAGGGAAACCCAGCACGATAATGTCATGCAGATTATACAGAACCAAAAATTTGCAGCACTCCTGGTGATCAGGTTCAACCCTCATTATCACCTGAGTAGAAAACTGGGGTTTATTCTCAGCCAAAGGGGTAGAATCGATCCCCAGTAGGGGATTAGACTTCTGTAGGGGTATCAAGGGAAACCCACAACGTTTAGCAAAATCATAATCCATCAGGTTAATAGCTGCTCCAGAATCAACGAAAGCCTGAGCAGAAAATGAGGACAGAGAGCATATCAGAGTGACAGTTAATAAAAACTTAGTCTGAACACTACCCAAGACAACTGAGCGTGCAAAACGTCTTCCCCGCTTAGGGCAGACTGAAATAGCATGAGAGGCATCACCACAGTAGAAACATAACCCATTGCGCTTTCGAAACTCATGACGCTGTGCCCCAGACACCACTCTATCACACTGCATGGGTTCAGAAGCTGGTTCACAAGGCAACACCATTCCACGCATACTTCTCCGCTCACGCAAACGTCTGTCAATTTGAATCGCTAATGACATAGAATCATTGAGACCAGAGGGGACAGGGAATCCCACCATAACATCCTTTACATTATCTGACAGACCCTTCCGGAAAAGGGCTGCCAAAGCGTCGTCATTCCATTTGGTCAGGACTGCCCACCTACGGAATCTCTGACAGTATAACTCAGCGTCATAAGGCCCCTGATTTAATGCCAACAAGGTTTTTTCAGCTTGATCAGTGACATTAGGCTCATCGTACAATAACCCCAAAGCCTGAAAAAATGCATCAACATCACTCAAAACAGGATCAACAGGTGTCAGGGAAAAAGCCCAATCCTGAGGATCGCCGCGCAGGAGAGAGATGATAATTTGAACCTGCTGCGCTGCGTTCCCTGAGGACTTAGATTTTAAGGCAAAAAACAATTTACAATTATTTTTGAAATTCTGAAACTTAGCTCGATCCCCCAAAAACAAATCTGGCATGGGGATCCTAGGTTCCACAACAGGCAACCTAGCAAGATATGCAGCAATACTCTGAACCTCAGTGGCAAGCTGATCCACACGGCCAGACAACCGTGCAAACTCCATTGTAAGAAAAGATCCTCCCCAGCACCCAGAGATACAGAGGGAAAAAAAAAATGCAACAAACAGAAAAATATCTCTGACAACTCTGACAACCTTTTTTCTTTCACAATATTTTTTCCCTTCTGTGAGTACCATACAATTTTCAATTTTTAGGCCGGTGATACTGTTATGTTTCGGTAGCTGAGGAGTGCAGGTAAAAAAGGCAATACACCAGAGCAGTTGGAATCTATGAGATTTCAGTACCCTGACTAACCACCACAACTAGAGGCAGCCGTGGAGCGTTCCTACGTTGGTCCTAGACGCCTCGTCACAGCCTGAGAAACTAACTACACCTAAAGATAGAAATAGGAAAGCTATCTGCCCCGGAGCAGAACTCCAAAGATAATAGAAAGCCCCCAAACAAGTAATGGCGGTTAGACAAGAAGAAATACTGACACAGAAAGAAAATAGTATGAGCAAACGCTGGGGCCCAAACTAACTAAATAGAAAAGGATAGGAAGGGTACTTACTGCAATCCCAGAAAACCCTGAAAAGCACCAACTCTACTAATTTCAAAATCACCTGAGATCACACGACCTCTACCACCTAAATTAGTTCTCTGGTGTAACAAAATCAAAACAGCAGCCACTGAAAAAACTGGAAAAAGCAAAAGTACAAACATCAGTGGCTGAACTAAACTGAGAGGGCAAAAGCCCCCGGAGGGGACCCAGAAGGCCCCCACAGAAGTGCAGGACAAAATGCTAAAATATAGTACAAAAACAAAAAGAAGAAAATGTCTTATCTGTTAGCAGGAGATGCAGACACGACACAGCAGGATACAAGGGAAACAGGAATGAAGGATTCAGACCAGAACAATTGATCACCGGCAACCCTGATGGGAAGGTGACTCCCTTATATAAGACCAGTCAGTAACACCTGATTCCAGTCCTCACAATCTTCACTGAACAGACCAGTACCGCTTGTAACCACCAGAGGGAGTCTCTGCTCAGAACTCATCTCAAACCCATTCACAACAGTTAACCATGTAATTTCATGTAGTTTGATATATGGTTTGAACTTACAATTACATGAGTGTATGTGTGCAAAATTGCAGACATGTAGGGGTTAATTAAAGGTGTAAATTCTTTGAAAAAAAATGCGTGTGCTCCCGCTGTATTTTCTCCACCAGACAGACAAAGCAAGTGAGTGGGGGCAAATAATAATAGCCCTGGGAGGGTGCATTTATTTTGTGCCCCCCAGGCTACTAACATCTGCCCCCAGACACCCCAGAAAAGGCAAATCTATAATTAGATTAGCCCTTTCTGGCACTTTGCCAGTCTATTCCCATTGCCCTGTAGCGGTGGCGAATGGGTTAATAATGGGTTAAAGCCACCTTGCAATTGAAAGGTGACTTTAAGCCAGGTTAATAATTGAGAGCTGTCAATTAGTCAACTATCAATTATTAATCCTATTGTATGAAAGAAAAATCAAACACACACTTTAATAAAAAATCATTTTAATGAAATAATCAAACAGTTTTTGACCATCTTTTATTTTCCTGCTAAAACCATTTCCTGTAATAAAAATAAAATAAAAGAACAAAATTATTCTTACCTATCCGATGCACAGTCAGGTCCCACGCTGTAATCCATCAGAAAGGGTTAACAGGTTACAGCTAGCAGGCAGCTAATGCTGCCTGCTGAGCTGTTACCCCTTGAATGAATAACTTCCTCTCCCGGCGAAAGGAGAGGAAGTGATTAATGTGTGAAGCTTAATTGATTCATTCCCACTTTCACTTCAGGTCAGGTCACCCTGACCTGACCTGAAGTGAAAGTGGGAAGCAATCAATTAAGCTTCACACACTAATCACTTCCTCTCCTGACGCCGGGAGAGGAACTGATTCATTCAGGGGATTACAGCTGAGCAATAAAATATGGTCCAAAACTGTGTCTTTATTTCATTAAAAGGATTAATAATTAATGTGTGTGTTTTTTTTCCTTTCATACAATAGGATTAATAATTGAGAGTTGTCAAATTGACAACTCTCAATTATTAACCTGGCTTAAAGTCACCTTTCAATTGCAAGGTGGCTTTAACCCATTATTAACCCATTCGTCACCGCTACAGGGCAATGGGAATAGACAGGCAAAGTGCCAGAAAGGGCTAATCTAATTATAGATTTGCCTTTTCTGGGGTGTCTGGGGGCAGATGTTAGTAGTCAGGGGGGGCACAAAATAAATGCACCCTCCCTGGGCTATTATTATTTGCCCCCACTTGCTTGCTTTGTCTGTCTGGTGGAGAAAATACAGCGTGAGCCCACACATTTTTTTTCAACGAATTTACACCTTTAATTAACCCCTACATGTCTGCAATTTTGCACACATACACTCATGTAATTGTAAGTTAAAACCATATATCAAAATACATGAAATGACATGGTTAACTGTATGTAAACCATGTGTCATTTCATGTCGGGTTCTGTGATTTCACAAAAGCCGGCAATTGAATTAGCGGCTATTACAGTATGTAGAAGTGTAAGAACTATAAATATATGTATATATATATATATATATGTCACAATGACATATATATATATATATATATATATGTATTCTATGTGTGTTTATGTATTGTTTCTATTCTTTATTAAAGCTGTCAGTGTGATTTTACAGTATAGCCGGGGATGAACTAGCGGCTATTATACTATGTAGAAGTGTATGACCTATATGTATATTGTGTATATATATATATATATATATATATATATATAATTATTTGCTTTTTGTGTACATTTTTTTTTTACAATGTGATTTTTACATGATTTTTTACATAGAGATAACTGCTCTATGTAAAACGTCATGTTAAAATCGCATTGCATACAGATGGAAAACTGATGGAAAACGGATGGAGCAATTAAAAATCGCATACAAATCGCATGCAAATCGCATGACAATTACATATATTCGGACTGTTTTTTCCATCCAGTGTCATGAGACACTCGTTATTAACCCCTTCACCCCCAAGGGTGGTTTGCATTTTAATGACCGGGCCAATTTTTACAATTCTGACCACTGTCTCTTTATGAGGTTATAACTCTGGAACGCTTCGACGGATCTTCGCGATTCTGAGATTTTTTTCTCGTGACATATTGTACTTCACGTTAGAAGTAAAATTTATTCGATATAACTTGCATTTATTTTTAAAAAAACGCAAATATGGCGAAAATTTTTAAAATTTTGCAATTTTCAAACTTTGAATTTTTATTCCCTTAAAACAGAGAAATATATCACACAAAATAGTTAAGAAATAACATTTCCCACATGTCTACTTTACATCAGCACAATTTTGAACCAAAATTTTTTTTTGTTAGGAAGTTATAAGGGTTAAAAGTTGACCAGCGATTTCTCATTTTTACAACAATATTTACAAAGCCATTTTTTTAGGGACCACCTCATATTTGAAGTCACTTTGAGGGGTCTATATGGCAGAAAATACCCAAAAGTGACACCATTCTAAAAACTGAACCCCTCAAGGTACTCAAAACCACATTCAAGAAGTTTATTAACCCTTCAGGTGCTTCACAGGAGCTGAAGCAACGTGGAAGGAAAAAATGATTATTTAACTTTTTAGCCACAAAAATTATCTTTTACAAACTTTTTTTTTAATTTCACAAGGGTAAAAGGAGAAAATAGACAGATAAGGTTGTTGTGCAATTTCTCCTGAGTACGCCAATACCCAATATGTGGGGGAAAACCACTGTTCGGGCACACGGCAGAGCTCGTAAGGGAAGGAGCGCCGTTTGACGTTTTCAAACTTGAATTGGCTGGAATTGAGATTGGACGCCATGTCGCGTTTGGAGAACCTCTGATGCACCTAAACAGTGGAAACCCCCCACAAGTGACACCATTTTGGAAACTAGACCCCCTAAAGTACTTATCTAGATCTGTTGTGAGCACTTTGAACTCCCAAGTGTTTCACAAAAGTTTATAATGCCTGGGAGTGAAAAAAAAAAAAAAACAATTTTCCACAAAAATGATTTTTTAGTCCCAAATTTTTGATTTTTCCCAAGGAAATTGGACCCCAAAAGTTGTTGTCCAATTTGTCCTGAGTACGCTGATACCTCATATGTGGGGGGGGGGGGGGAAACTGCTTGGGTGCACGGCAGGGCTTGGAAAGGAAGTAGTAACGTTTTGGAATGCAGACGTTGATGGGGGGTCATGTTCCGTTTGCAGTGCCCCAGATGAGCCTAAACAGTGGAAACCCCCACAAGTGACCCCATTTTGGAAACTAGACCCCCTAAGGAAGTTATCTAGATCTTTGGTGAGCACTTTGAACCCCCAAGTGCTTCACACAAGTTTATAATGCCCGGGCATGAAAATAAAAAATCCTATTTTTTTCCCACAAAAATTATCTTTTAGTCACTAATTTTTTATTTTCTAAAGGGTAGCAGGAGAAATTGGACCACAAAAGTTGTTGTCCAATTTGTCCTGAGTACGCTGATACCCCATATGTGGGGGAGAACCACTGTTTGGACGCACGGCAGAGCTCGGAATGGAAGGAGCACCATTTGACTTTTTCCAACCAAAATTGGCTGAAATTGAGATTGGACGCCATGTTGCATTTGGAGAGCCCCTGATGTGCCTAAACAGTGGAAACCCCCAACAAATGACCCCATTTGGGAAACTAGACCCCTAAGGAACTTATCTAGATCTTTGGTGAGCAATTTGAACCCCCAAGTGCTTCACACAAGTTTATAACGTAGAGCCGTAAAATTAAAAAATCATATTTTTTCCACAAAAATGATCTTTTCACCCCAATTTTTATTTTCCCAAGGGTAACAAGACTCCAAAAGTTATTGTGAAATTTGTCCTGAGTGCGCTGATACCCCATATGTGGGAGTAAACCACTGTTTGGGTGCATGGCAGAGTTTGGAAGGGAAGGAGCGCCGTTTGACTTTTTCAACGCAGAATTGGCTGGACGCCATGTCGTGTTTGGAGAGCTCCTGATCTGCCTAAACAGTGGAAACCCCACAAATGACACCATTTTGGAAACTAGACCCCTCAAGGAACTTATCTAGATGTGTGGTGAGAAATTTGAACCCCCAGGTGTTTCACTAAAGTTTATAACGTACAGCCGTAAAATAAAAAATCTTTTTTTTTTTTTTACAAAAATGATTTTTTCGCCCCCAATATTTTATTTTCACAAGGGTAACAGGAGAAATTGGACCCCAAAAGTTGTTGTCCAATTTGTCCTTAGTACGCTGATACCCAATATGTGGGAGAAAACTACTGTATGGGCACACGTCGGGGCTCGGAAGGGAAGTAGTGACGTTTTGGATTGCAGACTTTGATGGAATGGTCTGGGGCGTCATGTCGCATTTGGAGAGCCCCTGATGCACCTAAACAGTGGAAACCCCCCACAAGTGACCCCATTTTGGCAAATAGACCCCACAAGGAACTTATCTAGATGTGTGGGGAGCACTTTGAACCCAGAAGTGCTTCACAGAAGTTTATAACGTACATGTCATGTGTGCATTGCCACGAAGATCGTCGCGGTTGCACATTTTGACTTCTCACAGCTGAGCTGCTGTTTCTTTGTGTTTGGCAGCTAGGGAGTTAATTCTGTCTGTGCTCGGTGCTGGGACTGGGTGCAGTTTCTCCCGGCTGCAATTGATTATATGTTGATTGGTTTCCTTTAAATTCCTGGTTGTCTGCTTGGGGAGTTGCCAGTGAAACCTTCATGCAGACCACAGATAGGAATGAATCTGTATAGACTTTAGTTGTGAGCTCCTTAGTTGTTCTAAGCTCAACTTGGTTAGAGTTTATTTCCCAGACCATTTATGTTCCTTTGGTGTTTGAGTGTGTATGCAAGCGAGTGTTATCCTGTCTGTCTTATATGTCTAATCTGTGTATTTAGCTAAGATCAGCCCATATCCCTTTGGTGGTAGTCAGGATCCTTCTTAGGACTGATTACAGGGTTCAGGGTCTGATAGGAGACAGGGTTAGGTTGGTGACTTGGACCTCTGAACCATTATCAGTACCTCCAAGGTGAGGGATTAGTTAGGACCCCAGTTTAGGGTCAGGTTAGATCCCGGTTCACCTCTTTCCTGTTTCAGCTCATCAAGTCCTCAAGATTAACCCTGAGTTCAGCAGATATCGTGTCAGGTAAATCTATTCTATACTTACATGCTGATGTTGCTATACTAGTTGTTGTATAGAGTGTTGTTCCTGTATTAATAGTTTACTGACATTGTATACATATCATTAGACAGCGTGACATTTTCACTGGCCCTAAAAATTATCCCCAGTTACCATGGATCCAGTAGCCCAGCTGGCTCTGCAGTTGCAGGGATTATCCATGGAGCTGACGGACATTAAGTCCAAAGTTTTGTCTCCCCTGGAGCAAACCAGAGTTGAACCTAAGGTTGCTCTCCCGGACAGGTTCACTGGTGGGCGGGACAAATTTTTCACCTTCCGGGAGGCATGTAAATTGTATTTTCGGCTTCGGCCTCGATCATCAGGGAGTGAGGAGCAGAGAGTGGGAATTGTTATCTCACTTCTGCAAGGGGACCCTCAATCCTGGGCATTTTCCCTTCCTCCGGGATCCCCGGCTCTACTGTCTGTAGATCAATTTTTTACTGCCCTGGGATTGGTAGATGATGACCCAGATCGGGTCTCTCTTGCTGAGACAAAATTACGTAAGATACAGCAGGGAGATCGTCCGGCAGAGGAATTTGCTTCTGAGTTTCGTAGATGGGCCACAGATACTCAGTGGAATGACCCAGCTCTTAGGAGCCAGTTTTGTCATGGGCTTTCTGATAAATTAAAAGACGTTTTGGCTCAGTATGAGTCTCCTCCTTCTCTGGAGGCTGCTATGGCCTTAGCTATCCGTACTGATAGACGGCTTCGGGAGAGGGGTGAGGTAACCCCACTCCCTGTTGTTTCTCCACCTACCACTAAAGTCCCTTATGTTGAGGTTCCCCTTGTCTGTTCGGATGAGCCTATGCAGTTGGGAGGGACATCATTTCGTAGGAGGGGATTGGCGGTACGCCGCAGGACTAGAAGATGTTTTTTCTGCGGGAAAGAGGGACATTTTGTCGGAGAATGTCCATCCCGTGCCTTGTTGAGCCAAAAGTCGCCGGAAAACTGTTAATCCCAGGTTGTGTGGTGGACGACAACCTGGGAGTATGTATTTCATCCGCCAGTTCTTCTCAGTTCCTTGTACCAGTGGAGGTGGTAGTTGGTACGAGAGTGGAGAGATTGTCTGTTCTTCTTGATAGTGGTTCCGGGGCTAATCTGGTTGACGCTCAGTTTGCTCAGGCTCAAGGTATGCATCTGAGTGTATTGGTCAAACCGATCCCTATATTCTCCATTGACGCCAGGCCTCTCGGCCAAGGTAGCTTTGTTCATGAGGTTCATAACATTGACCTTCGGGTAGGGGCAATACATAGGGAACAATTATCTTGTTATGTGTTGGAGGGTCTACCTACTCCCATTGTGTTGGGACTTCCTTGGTTGGTTAAACATAACCCTGTGATTAATTAGCAGTCCAGAGAAATAAGTCAATGAGGTGAGTTTTGCAAAAGCAACTGCATGAACACAGTCATCAGTGCGGTCATGCCTAGTACATTGCCTCCTTTTTTGGAGGATTTTGGGGATGTTTTCTCTGAGGAGGGGTGTCAGGAGTTGCCTCCTCATCGCGTGTATGACTGCTCTATTAATCTCCTTCCTGATGCTAAGTTGCCTAAAGCTAGGTTGTATAATCTTTCTGGTCCTGAGAGGCAGGCTATGAAAGATTATATTTCTGAAAGTCTGGCCAAAGGGCATATTAGACCTTCATCTTCCCCAGTAGCCGCGGGGTTCTTCTTTGTGAAGAAGAAAGATGGAGGCCTACGCCCTTGCTTGGATTTCCGCGAACTTAATCGGATTACTGTTCGAGATCCGTATCCACTCCCTCTTATTCCTGATCTCTTCAACCAAATTGTTGGCGCCAAATGGTTTTCTAAATTGGATCTCAGGGGGGCGTATAATCTGATTAGGATAAAAGAGGGGGATGAGTGGAAAACGGCGTTTAACACGCCGGAGGGACATTATGAGAACCTAGTCATGCCTTTTGGTCTGACTACTGCACCAGCAGTATTCCAACATTTTGTTAATGACATTTTTCGTCACCTTGTGGGGCTGTTTGTGGTTGTATATTTGGACGACATTTTAATTTACTCGCCAGATCTTGTGTCTCATCAGGAGCATGTGAGACAGGTGTTGCAGATCTTGCGAGACAATAAATTATACGCCAAACTGGAGAAGTGTGTATTTGCCGTACAGGAACTTCAGTTTTTGGGTTTTTTGGTGTCAGCCTCCGGTTTCCGTATGGACCCTGAAAAGGTGAGAGCAGTGCTTGAATGGGATCAGCCAGGGGATCTTAAGGCTCTGCAGCATTTTTTGGGGTTTGCTAACTACTACCGGAAATTTATTTGTAATTTCTCATCTGTCGTCAAACCTCTCACTGACATGACAAGAAAAGGGACGGATTTTTCTAAATGGTCGGACAAAGCTTGCCAAGCCTTTTCCTCTTTGAAGAAATGTTTTGCTTCGGCACCCGTTCTCATCCAACCAGATGCATCTCAGCCGTTCATTGTGGAGGTGGATGCGTCTGACGTAGGGGTGGGTGCTATATTGTCCCAGGGTCCGTCCCCTGGTAAATGGCATCCGTGCGCTTTCTTTTCTAAGAAATTGTCGTCCGCCGAAAGGAATTATGATATCGGCAATAGGGAACTTTTGGCCATTAAGTTAGCTTTTGAAGAATGGCGTCACTTTTTGGAGGGGGCAGTCCACCCGGTCACCGTTATTACTGATCACAAGAACCTGCTGTATTTAGAATCCGCTAAGCGTCTGAATTCCAGACAAGTTCGATGGTCGTTGTTTTTTACCAGGTTTAATTTTGTCGTCACTTATCGCCCGGGGTCTAAGAATGTAAAGGCTGATGCCTTGTCTCGCAGTTTCCCAGGGGCCGGGAAAACGGAAGACCCGAGTCCTATCCTTCAGGAGGGGGTGGTAGTGTCGGCTGTATTTTCTGAGCTTGAGGAGGAGGTGTTAGAGGCTCAGGGGGACGCCCCTGCAGGACCTCCAGGGAGACTGTTTGTCCCAAATCTGTTGAGACAAAAGGTTATTGAGGCACATCATAATTCTGCTCTAGCAGGACATCCAGGGAGTAAGGCTACTTTAGATCTCCTTTCTCGCCGGTTTTGGTGGCCTAATGCTAATAAATATGTTATAACTTTTGTCGCGTCATGTGGGGTGTGTGCTCGCTCTAAAACCCCTCATACCCGTCCGTCTGGGACCCTTTTACCCTTGAAACTTCCGGAGCGTCCATGGACTCATTTATCTATGGACTTCATTACGGACCTTCCTCCGTCATCAGGGAATACTGTCATACTGGTGGTTGTTGACAGGTTCAGTAAGATGGCACATTTCGTTGCTCTTCCTGCACTCCCTAATGCTAAAACTCTGGCGCAGGTGTTCATTAGGGAGATCGTTAGACTTCATGGGTTGCCTTCTGATGTGGTGTCAGATAGGGGGTCTCAGTTTGTGTCCAAATTTTGGAGGGCATTTTGTTTACGTCGGGGGATGCAATTGTCATTTTTCTCGGCTTTTCATCCGCAGACCAATGGTCAGACAGAGCGTCTGAATCAGAGCTTAGAGACATATCTCCGGTGTTTTGTCTCAGAGAACCAAGAGGACTGGTCTTCTTTCTTGCCTCTGGCAGAGTTCGCTCTTAACAACAGGCGGAGCGAGTCCACTGGTAAGTCCCCGTTTTTTGGGGCATATGGTTTTCATCCTCAGTTTTGTACTTTCAATGGGGGGGGCCCTTCTGGGGTTCCTGAGGAGGAGCGTTTCTCGTCGTCACTTGCTTCTGTGTGGAGAGGTGTATTGAATAATCTGAGTGCGATGGGGAACCGTTACAA
>JARQOD010000003.1:363946957-364012306 GCA_033576555.1 Oophaga sylvatica
TTTTCTTTCCAAATATTTTTGTCTTCAGACGCAGTGAAAAAAAAATTTTGTTTGAAATTTTTAAATTTGGGACACTAGCAGGTAGAATAAGTGTTTCCCCCAGAACCATGTGAAGCTGTATTATGAAAACACCAGACTCCGTGCTTCCTGGAACCATTATTGTTAATTCAACTTACCATAAAGCGGGAAATGTAAATAGGGGAAAACTTCAACTTCTGTTTTTGGCTCCTCACGATATCCTCCGACGTTTCCCCGTTACATTTTCCTACTTGAGACCATATACTTTTATCTATAAAACTTTTGGAATGTCAAGGGGGCAAACATTTTTTGAACCTTCTGCAAAAGTCCCATTGAAAAAAATTTAGAGTCAGCCCCCCATCTTAATCGATCATCAGAAAAAGACTTTTTTGTTTAAATAAAGGGTTTCAAGTTTTTGTGTTAATTTTTTTTTTTTTTTCTTATCACAATTTTTTTCAAAAATAAAAAAAAAATTAAACGGGAAATTTCACACGGGGCACGGGGGTGGCCACGGGAATTTTTTGGTTCTGCCTTTTACTTTAGCCAAGGGGCCAAGCCCTCCCCTACTTTTGCTCTAATGAGCATGGCAAAGTCATTTGAAGGAAACCCCGGGACATGTCCTTTTGTGTTTGAATTTCTGTGAAGAGGTGAAAAAAATTTTTTTTTATAAACAATGTAAAAAAAGGGGAAAATTTTAAAAAAAAAAATACATAAAAAAAAAACCAATTATACACTATCATTTTTTTTGCGACAGCACCCCGAAAGTTCAATTGAAGATGGGAAAAGACTTCTTGTGTCTTTTCCCAACTTTCAGCAAAAAGGACATCTACGCCAGGTTTTTTTTTTTTGTGATTTTTCCCAGCATAAAAACCCTCATGCATTGAGATTTCACTTTCTTCACAATAGGTAAAAATAATGCAAACCGAGCCGAGAGCATTTCTTCCACATTTATTTTTAAACCTCTCAGCTGTGGAAGGGGCAGACATGGACGCGGCATTAATCTTCATAGTCTTGGCGTTAGAGTAATGTAAGTGCCCGTACCTTATAAATAGGAGAAAAAGGAGAACATAACCAATCAAAGAACTGGCCTGACTGTGTCACTGGCATATTACTCTAGTTTCTAGACTTGCCAGACACCATGTGAATAGCAGTGAATTACAGGGGACATTAGCGTGAAATGTTATCAAGACCTGCAATTTTCCATTTTTCACAATTTTTTTTTTATGAATTTCTTAGTCAGACTTTACAAATGTCCTCCGGGATGTGGCAAAAATAACGTTGTTGTTTACGAGGTGTCGGCATTCTCTAGATGAAGCGGTCGGTAATTCAGCCAGCAATAGTTTTCTTTTCATCTATTGCATGCGGAGCTCGATAAAGACTTTCTTCATTTAGAGCACAGTACCTGTGATGGGACCGTCATGTCATTTATTATGGTGAATGATTCGAGCCTCGGTCGTTACTCCTAGAGGCTCAAAAATAAAAGTAATGAAAGTTTATTATGCCAGAAATGCTTGGAAACATTGGTGAATTAAAGGAGCCTCATCGTCAGGATAGACTAAATTCATGGAATCAACCCCTCATTATGACCCCTTGTAGGTGTCCTCTTCTTTTCTATGGAGAAATGGCTGCACTTTGGAGTGAAAGAAGTCACGATATTATGTATCGGCACCCACTGATTTTGTGATTCAGGATCATTCAGAGTAAAGGGTCCATTACAGATGACCAGTTCCCTTTACATAAAGACAAGGCAGCCAGATTTTCCCCTTCGCTGTTATTGTTCTTTTACAATAAATGTGCATGAAATTTCAGATTTAGCAATTCTCTCAGCAGAACAGGCAACTCCGGAGCACAAGCTGTTGTAAAGTATCTTGTGCCTGCTGATTGGTTTGCATAAAGGCTTGTGCAGATGGTCATATTTTTGGTCTAAGTATGATTTGACAAAACATCGGATTGCACTTGGACCAATGTTATTCTATAGGGTTTTGCTCACATCTGATTTTTTCCTCCTGGGAAAAAATTGCTGCACGTCCGAGTTGTATCCAATCTTTGGATTGGGCTTGTCTATGCAAGTCAATGAGTCAGTGGAAACATTGGACTGCAGTCGGATGACATCTGAGTACAGTCCGATTTCCACCGACTGACAGAATGGAGAAGACGGAGCAATTTTTTTTCTCCATTCCTCATCCGAGAAAATCTGATTGCACTGTGATCAGTCTCTGATCAGAGTATGATTAGCATAATCACACCGATTCTCTCGGATGAGAGATTACACAGTCTTCCGCACCCTAGCATAATAATGGCAGGGAATCTGTATTCTTCCAAAGGTGAAGGCGCCACTCCAACAGATTATTGGCGAAGTGCTATTTAATAGAGCTGTACCATCTGGACAAACACTTTGTAAAAAATGGAGTTAGGGCTATTGCTTCCTTAAAGGTACTGTCACACTAAGCGAGATCGCTAACGAGATCGCTAAAGCGTCAGCGATTTTATGACGCAGTAGCGATCTCGTTAGCGACGCCGCTGTGTGTGACATGTAGCGGCGATGTGGCCCCGGCTGCGATGTCGCTGATCGTTTATGAACGTTCTGAGCCATTTTTTGGTCGTTGGTGTCCCGCTGGTGAGCCTGAATCGCTGAGTGTGACACCCTTTATGAGCGACTTTACCAGAGGTACAGGTGGGACTAGGTTTTCCCAACGACCGCAGAGGTCGTTATACAGATCGCTGATCTCTGATGAGATCTTTGTGTTTGGAAGCTAACTAGCGACCATAAGCGATCACACCAATGATCTCGCCGGGCGTGTCGTCATGATCGCTGGTGCGATCGCTAAGTGTGACAGTACCTTAACACACAGTAATCAAATGTTATTTTCACCGAGCAAGTTGCACAGCCACTTATTTTCCCCATAGCATATGGGCTACCTTTACAGTGTATCTTCACTCTCACTGGCTTCAAACCATTTACCCCCTCCATAATGTCAAAATTCCTCAAAGAGGTTGTCTTCATAGAGAAATTGAATGTTTCCCTATATGCACAGATTGTTGTAAAGAAAAAAACAAAAATTAACAAAAATGTAAGGGAAAAGGGGAAATGGGAGAGTCAGATCACCAGATCCATGTTGTAATGAACCTGTTGTAAGTCTTCGCATGGAGCCACCCGGGACCTGGTGCAGTTAGCAGACAGCAAAGAAAAAAAATCTCCAGCGAAGAGTAAGATGGATAAAACTTCAGAATTTATTTAGACATCATAAAACGCTAGCGGTTCCTCCAGTGGGCCTCCAACTAACAGCATTTCGACTGTGCCTTAAGCATGAGTAAAGCGTAGCCGAAACACTTTGGTTGGAGATCAATCAGTAATGTAGGAGGGGTTATACACAGCTCTGCATTCTGAGCACTGCTATTTCTGCTACAGAGAAAAATGTTGATTTTATAAAAACTGCACCAAGGAGTCCAGTAAGTGACACATCACTGAAATTGGGGTCTCTGCCCCTACATCATGCTTTTATGAGATTCACATAAATGCAAATGTTTTGTCAACCGAGATTTCACCATTCGTGATGAAACTTGATCTTACTTTACCAAATGATTGAAAGTTTGGCAGCACCTTCTCCTCCTAGTAGTGAATCTTATGCATTTTTTTCTATCTTTCTCATTGTATTTCAGAGACTTGTGGAAACACCATCTGTGGTTTTGGTGCGAAGTGTGTAAACAACCAGTGCGTCTGCCAGCCATGTGAACGCCATCCGTACCTACCAGTGTGTGGCAGTGATGGAGTCACTTATGACAACCAATGTGAACTACAAGCTGCATCCTGCAAGCAGAAGAAGAAAATAGATGTTTCTCGAGCCGGGTCCTGTGAAGACGGTAATTCAATTTCCCGTCTGAATTTCCTGTTGTTAGTTTTCTATTACAAAGGGAGGAATACAAAATATATCATGGGGTTTTGGAATAAGGTCAGATTTAGTCACACTCCACAAGATGTTTTAGAATCAAGTAGATGTAAGCAATGAAAAAAATGATGCATGAAACCAGTGATTAATACCTCCATGATTTTAGGGTGCTTTTCACCAGTGCCAATTTGCTGCAGTTTTTAAAGTTTACTTAAGTAACATTTCAGACTAAGTTGGTAGGAGTAAATGAGGAATAACACCATTTCTGGTCATTATATGACTTGTATCATGCATTTTTAGCAAGCTCCATGTCACGACCCTGTTGTCGGGTATCCAGGGACCAGGATTTCTTTCCATGTCCCTTATGCTAGAGGCGCCCTAGCTCACCCTGTTCCCCGGATTACTTCTGATGGTGAAGACACCGGGACCACGTACCTTGCCTTAGCTCCAGAATCCGCCCTCAGTCTGTACCCTTCCCCCACTCAGGGAAGAGGGGAGTAGTAGTATACCGTAATACACCAACCAGACTAGCAAGGTAATACGAACAGAGATAAAGGAAATAACAAACATACAAATATACACACATAAGCAACAGAGGTAAACATCAGGGAGTGGAGGATGGGGTTAAACCAAAGTAGGTGAAGAAAGGGAGTTATCACACATTCAAAACCTAGGAACAGTCACAGATAAATCCACCAAACACCTTCTCCAATAACATTCACTAACAACCTCCAGCCATGCAGCAAAGCCACTCTGACAATGAGTGCTAGCCAGGGCCCAGATTATATAGGAGATGGGAGTGGCTCACAGTGCATAGCTGAGCCTTAATGCAGTGCTTAAAGATACCTGCACAGTTTAATATTAATGTGTAGTGATTCTAATCAGTGCAGGAGTAGGAGAAATCAGACGCTGCAGTCTTCTGGCTCCTCTCGGTCATGGTAAACCCGTGACACTCATATTCTGATTTTTAGTTCTTTCTGAGCTAGTGGATGGAGACTAGCAGCTATACACATCACACAGAGACATGAGAGCTTCCGTCTCTCCTTTCTTTATGTAGCACATCTTCAGAAGCCACAGCATGAAAGACGTTTATGCAGCAATACTGAGCAATTTAACTGTGAATCCAGCACTGGATTGAGATGAAACACTAAAAAGAGCATCACAATCTGTCCCCTGTGTGTCACTGACTTTGTTCCTCCTTTTCCCTCCCTTTTTCCATAGATTTCAATAAACAGCTGTTATCTTATTCCTCAGAGAGCTGGTAGTCTGTCTTGTCTTGAGCAGTATTTGTTAGTAAATGTTGAGGTTAGGAGGCAGGAAAAAAATGGCTCAAAAGTGGAGAAAGATAATAATAAGATATATTACAAAGTTTATTTTATTTGCCTGTACTATTGATTTATGCAATCTATGTTGAACCGACAATGATCATTGGTGTTACATTTAGAGATGAGCGACTTTGACTCCGGGAGGGTCGAGTAGGGTTTCGTGAAACCCGTCTTTCTCAAAAGTCGAGTCGAACGAAATCGGCCGACTATCGGGAAAAGTCGGAGGTCCGACTGAAACACGAAACCCAATGCAAGTCAATGGGGAAGCAAAGTCGTCAGGGAGTGGAGGACAGTAAACACACCTATAGTGCCCATTTCAATCCCAACATCAATTCTTATTACTTAAGCTTGTCAACCTTAATCTACTTTATAATAATAGTTACGCATTGAAAACTAGTGGTTATTTGGCTAAAGTTGTGGGGGGGTAGGGCTGGCTAAAGGTTTTCGTGTGCCCCGGGCGAAAGAGTGTCAGTGGGCCCCTTTAACACATACCACAATTTATGTTGCTCCGTTACGGCACAGAAAATAGGTATAGTACAATGACAAATACTTCACTTCTTACATTACATGACTGATATGTATTTTAAATTCTACAATATCTAAAAAACCGGACAGTATATTCCCCCATACAGTATTATGGACACCACATAGTGCGCCATACAGAATAATGAGCCCCATATATTGCGCCATACAGAATAATTGGTCCCATATAATGTTCCATGCAGTATATGATGAGCTCCACATAATGCTACAGTATATGATGGTCCCCATATAATGTGCCATACAGTATAGGACGGTCCCCATAGAGTATAATGAGCCCCACATATTGCTCCATACAGTATAATGAGTCGCATATAAAGCTCCATACAGTATATGATGGGTCCCATATATTGTTCCATACAGAATGGACTCCATATAATGCTCCATACAGAATAGGCCCCATAGGTGCTTCATATGATGCTCCATACCCTATATGATGCCCCATAAATAATGAACCCCATATGATGCTCCAGTATATGATGGGCCCCATGGATGATGCTCCAGTGTATGATGGGCCTATATAATGCTCCATATATAATAGGCCCCATATGATGCTGCAGTATATGATGGGCCCCATGGATGATGCTCCAGTGTATGAAGGGCCTATACACTGTGTGCAGCATTATTAGGCAAATGAGTATTTTGATTACATCATCCTTTTTATACATGTTGTCCTACTCCAAGCTGTATAGGCTTGAAAGCCAACTGCCAATTATGTAAATCAAGTGATTTGCATCTCTGTAATGAGGAGGGGTGTGGTCTAATGACATCAACACCCTATATAAGGTGTGCTTAATTATTAGGCAACTTCCTTTCCTTTGGCAAAATGGGTCAAAAGAGAGATTTGACGGACTCTGAAAAGTCAAAAATTGTGAGATGTCTTGCAGACGGATGCAGCAGTCTTGAAATTGCCAAACTTCAAGACTGGGCCAAGAAATATGTTAAGACTGATTTTTCTAAGGTTTTATGGACTGATGAAATGAGAGTGACTCTTGATGGGCCAGATGGATGGGCCCGAGGCTGGATCAGTATAGGGCAGAGAGCTCCACTCCGACTCAGACGCCAGTAAGGTGGAGGTAAGGTACTGGTATGGGCTGGTATCATCAAAGATGAACTTGTGGGACCTTTTCGGGTTGAGGATGGAGTGAAGCTCAACTCCCAGACCTACTGAAAGTTTCTGGAAGACACCTTGAAGCAGTGGTACAGGAAGAAGACGGTATCATTCAAGAAAACATGATTTTCAAGCAGGACAATGCTCCATCACATGCATCCAAACACTCCACAGCGTGGCTGGCCAGTAAAGGTCTAAAAGAAAAAATAATGACATAGCCCCCTTGTTCACCTGATCTGAACCCCATAGAGAACCTGCGGTTCCTCATAAAATGTGAGATCTACAGGGAGGGAAAACATTACACCTCTCGGAGCAGTGTCTGGGAGGCTGTGGTGGCTGCTGCACGCAATGTTGATCGTAAACAGATCAAGCAACTGACAGAATCTATGGATGGAAGGCTTTTGAGTGTCATCGTAAAGAAAGGTGGCTATGTTGGTCACTGATTTTTTGTTTTTGAATGTCAGAAATGTTTATTTCAAAATTTTGTGTTATATTGGTTTACCTGGTGAAAATAAACAAGTGAGATGGGTATATATTTGGTTTTTATTAAGTTGCCTAATAATTCTGCACAGTAATAGTTACCTGCACAAACAGATATCCTTCTAAGATAGTCAAATCTAAAAAAAAAAAACACTCCAACTTCCAAAAATATTAAGCTTTGATATTTATGAGTCTTTTAGGTTGATTGAGAACATAGTTGTTGTTCAATAATGAAAAGAATCCTCTCAAATACAACTTGCCTAATAATTATGCAAACAGTGTATAATGCTCCATATATAATGGGCTCCATTTACAATGCTCCAGTGTATGATGGGCCCCATGGATGATGCTCCAGTGTATGATGGGCCTATATAATGCTCCATATATAATGGTACCCATATGATGATCCAGTATATGATGGGCCCCATGGATGATGCTCCAGTGTATAATGGGCCCCATATATGATGCTCCAGTGTATGATTGGCCCCATTTATAATGCTCCATATATAATGGGCCCCATTTATAATGCTCCAGTGTATAATGGGCCCTATCTATAATGCTCAAGTGTATGATGGGCCCCATATATAATTCTCCAGTGTATAATGCTCCCCATATATTGCTCCAAACATTAAAAAAATGAAATACCTCTCCTCGCTGGGCACTGCTCTACTCTGGACTCCTCAGCGTTGCCATCTTCAAGCTCTCTGCACTTGGACTGTTCAGGCAGAGGGCGTACAGACGTGACGTCATCGCACTCTCTGACCTGAATGTCACTGTTAGGAAACGTGGAAGACGTCACAGCGGTGGAGCAGGGAGACGTAAGTATTGCAAGTGCTGGGGCCCTGAGCAAGCACTCATGGGCGACAGCACTGGCACAGGGCTCCTCATACTACGCTGGTGTGTCTGACGGCGAGTGGGCCCCCCACCGTCAGAGACACCGGCGTACTATGAGGGGCCCTGTGCTAGTGCCGTCGCCCATGAGTGGGCCCACTCACCTGCTCAGGGCACTGGCACTTGCCTGGGTATGCCAGGTGCTGACGCCGGCCCTCGGGGGGTACAGCCCAGTTAGGGAGGTGGAAAAACTGGCATATGTTGAGGTGTAGGCTGGACGTTCAGCAGCTGCAAATGGAGGAATTGGAGAAGTTGGAGGAAGAGGAGGACAAAGCGAGCCATTTTGCTGGCAACCTTTGTGTCATCAGGGGAAGGTGGTACAAAATCCTTTGAAACCCAGGCATGGTTCATTTTAATGAAGGTGAGATCACCAACATTTTGGGTCGACAGCCGGGTCCTTCTTTCTGTCAGGATTGATCCAGCTGCACTGAAGACTCTTTCTGATAGCACACTACCAGCAGGGCAAACGAGCTCCTGTAAGGAATATTGTGCCAATTCAGGCCAGGTGTCCAGTTTACAGGCCCAGTAGGGAATGAACTGTGAGGGAGAACATCGATAGGGGAGGAGAGGTAATTTTGAACCATAGTTGACAACTGCTGTCTCCTGTCTGTTGCAATCGATTCAGTATTACCAGTCGTGCGAGCGTTACTCGAGAAATCAGTCCACAACATGGTCATGAAAACCCTGTCTCCAACGCCACTTCGGCTGTATGCACCACGAACACCTCTTCCTTTTGGCCCAGTACGGCTCGTGGTAGAACCTGCACCGCTTCTGTGCGCTGGGAATGCCTCTAACAAACTGTTTACCAGAGTTGTTTGTTTGTTTGCCAATATTAGCTCTAGGTTCTCTTGTGGCATGATGTTCTGTAATTTGCCTTTATAGCATGGATCGAGGATGCTGGCCAACCAGTAGTCGTCATCCTTCATAATTTTGGCAATGCGGGGGTCCCTGATTAGGATCCGCAAGATATAATCACACATGTGGGCCAATGTTCCAGGTATCAATGATGCATTGCCAGTGGTGGGTGGAGGAGCACTTTCTGCCAAATCCACATCCCTCCAGTCACTCACAAACCCTGTACCTGACCTTGGCAAGCCAACATTTTCTCTTGCCCCCTGAGAAGCATCCTCCTCCCCAAAATAATCATCCCCCTTCTCCTACTCTTCCTCTTCCTCCTCCACCTCGTCCAAGACAGTTCCCTGAGCAGACAATGGCTGACTGTCATCAAGGATTCCCTCCTCATCATCCTCTTCCTCCTCCGCTGCAGATGCCTGATCCTTAATGTGCATCAAAGTTTGCATGAGCAGACGCATAAGTGGGATGCTCATGCTTATGATGGCGTCGTCTGCGCTTACCAGCCGTGTGCATTCCTCAAAACACTGAAGGACTTTACAGAGGTCTTTCAGCTTTGACCACTGCACACCCGACAACTCCATGTCTGCCCTCAAACTGCCTGCCTGTGTATCCTCCCACAAATGCATTACAGCCTGCCTCTGTTCGCACAGCCTCTCAACCATGTGCATGGTGGAGTTCCACCTTGTTGCAACGTCTATAATTAGGCGGTGCTTGGGGAGGAGGAGCGATCGCTGCAGCCTCTGCGTACGACTGGATTCTACGGGCGAGCGACGGATGTGCGAGCACAGTCTTCGCACCTTATGGAGCAGGGCTGTTAACTCTGGATAATTATTTAAGAAGCACTGCACCACCAGGTTCAAGGTGTGAGCCAGGCAAGGTATGTGTCTGAGTTTTGCCAGGGCTATGGCCGCCACAAAATTAAAGCCATTATCACTGACTACCTTGCCTGGCGCAAGATGTATACTGCCCAGCCATGGACTCTCGCTGCAAGTAGTCGGCCAGTACCTCCGCGGTGTGTCTGTTGTCACCCAAAGACATCATCTTTAAAACAGCCTGCTGACGCTTACCACTAGCTGTTCGATAGTGGGACACCTCGTGTGCAACACTGGCAGCTGCGGATGGAGTGCTCGTGCGACTGCGCTCTGTAGACGAGCTTTCGCTTCTGAAGGAGGAGGAGGGTCGAACGCCTACAGCCAACTGTTGCCTATACCGTGGGCTAGGCAGCACTTTCCCACCACCGCTGTCCCCTGTGGACCCTGCATCCACCACATTAACCCAGTGCTCAGTGTGGACACGTAACGGCCCTGGCCATGCCTACTGGCCCATGCATCTGTTGTGAGGTGCACGTTTCCACTCACTGATTGTTTGAGTGTATGGACAATGCAGTCTTTCACATGCAGGTGAAGGCAGGGATGGCTTTTCTAGAAAAGAAGTGCCGACTGGGTAGGTCATAGCGTGGGACAGCATAGGCCATGTAGGTGTTCAAAGCCAGTGTACGCAGATGAGAGGATGAGTACTTTCTTGTTCTACTCAGAGTGTCTGCTAGGGTGAGCTGGACTTGAGAGCTGCATATTGGGGAACTAGCGGTGGACATGACGGACTGACAGGGGGTTGGTGATGGTGGTGGTGATGATGGCCTAGATTTAGTCTTTGGTTGCAAAACCTTTGTGATTTCCTGACTACTTTGGCCTTGCGACGAGACCTCAATATTTCTTGCTGGTGTGTGCTAACCGGTGGGCTTACAGTGGTGGAAGCGATGTAGCATTGCTGTCTGCCTTCAGTCGGAGCAGGTGCACATGTGCTACCTGAGGTTTTGTAGTCCATCCATGCTTGCAAGTGTATGACGATTAAATGTCTAAGCATGTAACTGGTATTCAAATTTCAGAGATTTTTCCCTCGGCTAAAGGTCCTTCCGCACTTCTTACAGATAACCTTTGCCTCATCAATAGGATTTTGGTCAAAAAAGTGCCACACTGCACTCTTCCTACTTTGGGATAAATTTTTCAGGGCTTGCATGGTATGCTAATTTGACCGTCTGGCCAAGCTGTCCTGCAACTCTTTTTGTTTTTTAACACGTTTTTGGACAGCTACGGGCCTGCCAGATAACCGCTGCTGCGATGTCGATGCCTGCTGCGGATCCTTCTCTTCTTTTGAGCTATTGCCAGCGCACCCTCTTCCCTCAATGGATGCCAATTTGGTTCAACAACTGGGTCATCCATCACCTCCTCTTCAATTTCATCTGCACTTTCCTTTGTGTCACCGTGTAAGATGGTATAGTATGCGGGAAGGGGCACCTGAGTTTCATCAGGGTCAGATTCTGGCTCAGTAGACTGTGAGGGCAATGTAGTGCTCTGGGTGAATGTACCAGCAGAATCATCTAGCACTGGCTGTGCATCAGTGCACTCCATGTCAGATTCATCTTGGACTGGGGAATTCAGGATTTGACTTGATAACCCAGGTATGGAATGTGAAAAGAACTCCATGGAGTAATCTGAAGTGTGGCCTGCCACATCCTTTACTTTTGGTTGGGGTGAAGGACACAAGGAAAGGTGTCGTTCCTGACCAGGAGCCTGCACCTACTCTCAGAAAAGGGAGCCTTCCAGGCCTTCTGGAGCTAGACGATTACGCAGGCTCAACACCTCCTGCCTTAGGTGCTATTGTTCTTTTGGCACTACCAGCAGATGCACCACCACCACCATCAGGACCAGCTGGCCCCCCATGCCTACGTCGCGGCCTCTTCCACCATGCTTCCTCATGTTTGTGAAAATGTACCCAAAATACCAGCAGATATATGGTACTGTATCAGAAGCGTACAGCTGTATACGGTGAAGGGGAAAATTGTAAATCTCCGTATATATTTCCGAAGTCACACACAGATGCTCTCAGGCTCAGTATGGATTAGACCAGTATATAAAAAGCAGAAAAAGGGTAATGTATCAGAAGATACGAGGTGTATACAGTGTAGGGGTAATTGTAAAACTCCATATATATTTCCGGAGCCAGACACAGACGCTCACAGGCTCAGTATGGATTAGACCAGAATATAAAAAGCAGAAAAAGGGTACTGTATCACAAGCGTACAGCTGTATACAGTCTAGGGGTAATTGTAAATCTCTGTATATATTTTCGGAGTCAGACACAGACGCTTACAGGCTCAGTATGGATTAGACCAGGGTACTGTATCACAAGTTTACAGCTGTATACAGTGTTGGGGTAATTTTAAATCTCCATATATATTTCGAGAGTAACACACAGACGCTCACAGGCTCAGTATGGATTAGACCAGAATTTAAAAAGCAGAAAAAGGGTAATGTATCAGAAGCGTACAGCTGTATACAGTCTTGGGATAATTGTAAATCTCCGTATATATTTCCGGAGTCAGACACAGACTCTCACAGGCTCAGTATGGATTAGACCAGAATATAAAAAGCAGAAAAAGGGTAATGTATCACAAGCGTACTGCTGTATACAGTGTTGGGGTAATTTTAAATCTCTGTATATATTTCCAGAGTCCGACACAGACACTCACAGGCTCAGTATGGATTAGACCAGAATATAAAAAGCAGAAAAAGGGTACTGTATCACAAACGTACAGCTGTATACAGTCTAGGGGTAATTGTAAATCTCCGTATATATTTCCGGAGGTACACACAGACGCTCACAGGCTCAGTATGGATTAGACCAGAATATAAAAACCAGAAAAAGGGTAATGTATCAGAAGATACCAGGTGTATGCAGTGTAGGGGTAATTGTAAATCTCCGTATATATTTCCGGAGTAACACACAGACGCTCACAGGCTCAGTATGGATTAGACCAGAATATAAAAAGCAGAAAAAGGGTACTGTATCACAAGCGTACAGCTGTATACAGTCTAGGGGTAATTGTAAATATCCTTATATATTTCCGGAGTCAGACACAGACGCTCACAGGCTCAGTATGGATATAACCCGAATATAAAAAGCAGAAAAAGGGTACTGTATCACAAGCGTACAGCTGTATACAGTCTAGGGGTAATTGTAAATCTCCCTATATATTTCCAGAGTCACGCACAGATAGTCAGCATGTATTTGTCCGTGATACCAGCTGGTACACAGTAGTGTGTGAGGAGCGTACAGCTCTATACGGTGTGGGAAAAAATGAACGCTCGGTAACTGTGCAGAAAAAAAGAATAAAAGTATTAGTTCTGTGTAAAAAGCAGTCTGCACCGCAGTGTACACACAGCAATACAGCTATCAGGCAGCCTAATAACCAGCTCTGCTGCACACAAGAAAATCCTCCCCTGTCACTGCACACTAACTGTACAGCTCAATTGCTATCAGCACAAGCACATAAGAACTTCTGTTTCCAGCCCTAACTCTCTCCCTACTGATAAACAGCAACCTCTCCCTACTGTTAAGATAGGCAGAAGTAAAATGGCGGTCGGCGGTCAGGGCTTTTATAGACACTCTGACGCCCGCCAAAGCAGCCAATCATTGCAGTGCCCTTCTGTAAGATGGTGGTGGCCGCTGCCCGTGTCATCTCGTTGCCCACAGTGTACGTCCTTGCTCATTGGCTGAGAAAAGGTGCCTGCAAGCTTTATGGGAAAACCGACTTTGGAGCTGGGGTCGACATCCGCATGGCCGACTTCACTCTATCGTTGGGTTTCGCTCGATGAAACCCGACTTTGGCGAAAATCGGCGACTTTTGAATCTGACCGACCTTTTCGCTCAACTCTAGTTACATTAACTTAAAAGCGATCACCAAATAGCACATGTACAGTCATGGCCAAAAGTTTTGAGAATGACACAAATATTAATTTTTACAAAGTCTACTGCTTCACTTTTTCTAATGGCAATTTGCATATACTCCAGAATGTTATAAAGAGTGATCAGCTTAACAGCAATTACTTGCAAAGTCAATATTTGGCTAGAAAATGAACTTTATCCCCCAAAACACATTTCAACATCATTGCAGCCCTGCCTTAAAAGGACCAGCTAACCTCTTTTCAGTGATTGCTCCATTAATACAGGTGTGGGTGTTGATGAGGACATGGCTGGAGATCAATCTGTCATGATTAAGTAAGAATGAGGCCACTGGACACTTTAAAAGGAGGCTGGTGCTTGGCATCATTGTTTCTCTTCTGTTAACCATGGTTATCTCTAAAGAAACACGTGCAGTCATCATTGCAGGGAAGAGTATCGCAGCTAGAAAGATTGCACCTCAGTCAACAATCTATTGCATCATCAAGAACTTCAAGGAGAGAGGTTCCATTGTTGCCAAAAAGGCTCCATGGCGCCCAAGAAAGACCAGCAAGCGCCAGGACCGTCTCTTAAAAGTGTTTCAGCTGCGGGATCGGGCTACCAGCAGTGCAGAGCTTGCTCAGGAATGGCAGCAGGCAGGTGTGAGTGCATCTGCACGCACTGTGAGGCGGAGACTCTTGGAGCAAGGCCTGGTCTCAAGGAGGGCAGCAAAGAAGCCACTTCTCTCCAGAAAAAACATCATGGACAGACTGATATTCTGCAAAAGGTACAGGCAGTGGACTGCTGAGGACTGGGGTAAAGTTATTTTCTCTGATGAATCCCCTTTTCGATTGTTTGGGACATCAGGAAAACGCCTCATTCGGAGAAGACAAGGTGAGCGCTACCACCAGTCTTGTCTCATGCCAACTGTTAAGCATCCTGAAACCATTCATGTGTGGGGTTGCTTCTCAGCCAAGGAATCGGCTCTCTCACAATCTTGCCTAATAACACAGCCATAAATAAAGAATGGTACCAGAATGTCCTCCAAGAGCAACTTCTCCCAACCCTCCAAGAGCAGTTTGGCGATCAACAATGCCTTTTCCAGCATGATGGAGCACCTTGCCATAAAGCAAAGGTGATAACTAAATGGCTCAGGGAACAAAACATAGAGATTTTGGGTCCATGGCCTGGAAACTCCCCAGATCTTAATCCCATTGAGAACTTGTGGTCAATCATCAAGAGATGGGTGGACAACCAAAAACCTAAAAATTCTGACAAAATGAAAGCATTGATTGTGCAAGAATGGACTGCTATCAGTCAGGATTTGGTCCAGAAGTTGATTGAGAGCATGCCAGGGAGAATTGCAGAGGTCCTGAAGAAGAAGGGTCAACACTGCAAATATTGACTTGCTGCATTAACTCATTCTAACTGTCAATATAAGCTTTTGTTACTCATATGTTTGCAATTATATTTCGGTCTGTGATAAAAACATCTGTCAAACACACACATAAAAACCAGAGGGCAGCAGATCATGTGAAAATATAATATTTGTGTCATTCTCAAAACTTTTGGCCATGACTGTAGTAGTATCACTTTGGTATATTCACACCGTGCGGTAAAATGGGGGTTTACAATACGATTGTTACAGAATTGTAAAAAAAAAAATTTGATTGCAACGTCCTAATGTTCCTTTGCAAAGTTCCTAACATAGACCCCTATATTGACAGCATTAGCAGGTAGGTATAACTCTAATATTGACCACATTAGTCACAATTTGATGGGTGATTCCAGGTGCTTAGGTATGTTTTTTACTACAGTACGAAACCATTTCTGAGATGGTCATGCTGTAAATTCAGTATTAAGTGGCATTTGTTTTTAATCCATGTGATGTCCAAAATCAGAAGATGGTGGGATTCATAGTAAGTTTTTTTTCTCCTGGTCTTACCATGTGTTCCCATGCAGTGGAAAATTAAAATTAGGTAAATTCTGATTATTTTTTTCTTTTCTAAAGCATTGTATCTATTACAGGGCTCAGATGTTTTTGCTATGTAATCTGAGAGCAGCATCATGTTAAGGCAGGGACCCTGATTCCAGTGATGTGTCACTTATCAGGCTGTCTCTTGCTGTTTCAATAAAATCAGTGTTTTATCAGGAGGAGATCATAAGAGTACTAGTGTCTCTTGTCTACTAGTCCAACTCCGCCCCCACCACTGATTGGCATCAATGTACAGTGTACATAGAAAACAGTGGTGTGGGCTGTGTCATACAGGGCTCAGCATTGAAGCAGAGAAAATTGTTATTGTAGCACAGTAAACTAAATGATACATCTCTGGAATCAGGTCTTTGTTCCTACATCATTCTGCTGTCAGATTACATAGCAAGAATCTGCTGACAGATTCCCTATAACCTGCAAATCAGTGTTTTACCGCCAGCCATTTATAGATCTAGTATTCTCGGTTCAGTGGTGTCCACAGGGCCGGCGTTAGGGGCAGGCAGACCAGGCAGCTGCCAAGGGCCCCCGCTCCCCAAGGGGCCCCCAGCTAGCGGCACATCACGCAGCCTCTATGGGGGCCCTTGTGAGGCGGAGGGCCCGCCTGCCGCCAGCGCAGACTCCCCCCACCGCTGCTGCATTGAACGACGGAGGAGAGAGCGTCAGCTGACTCTCCCTCTGCCATCATTTCCCACTCTGCCTCCGACACAGCAGGAGCGCTATGGCGCGATGATGTCATCGCGCACTCACTGTGTACCAGGCAGTGCAGGAGAAGGAGCCGGGAGCAGTGCAGGCACGAGGAGAGGTGAGTAGTGTGTTTTTGTTTTTTTTTAAATATGTCAGTGAGTATTCCTGGGGGGGGAGAGATGAGGGCTGTGTTATATGGGCCCTGCTATATACTATGTGGGCTGCACTATATACTGTGTGTGCCGCGTTGTATACTGTGTGTGCCTTGCTGTATACTATGTGGGCCGTGCTATATACTGTGTGGGCCGCGCTGTATACTATGTGGGCCACGCTATATACTGTATGGGCCGCACTATATACTGTGTGTGCCGCGCTGTAAACTATGTGGGCCGCGCTATATACTATGGGGGCCGCGCTATATACTTTGTGTGCCGCGCTGTATACTTTGGGGCCGCGCTATATACTATGTGTGCCGCACTGTATACTATGTGGGCCACACTATATATTGTATGGGCCGCGCTGTATACTATGTGTGCCACGCTGTATGCTGTGTGGGCCGCGCTATATACTGTATGGGCTGCGCTATATACTGTGTGTGCCGCGCTATATACTGTATGGGCCGCACTATATACTATGTGTGCCGCGCTGTATACTATGTGGGCCGTGCTGTATACTGTATGGGCCGCGCTATATACTGTGTGTGCCGCGCTGTATACTATGTGGGCCGCGCTATATGCTATGTGGGCCGAGCTGTATACTATGTGGGCCGTGCTGTATACTGTATGGGCCGCGCTATATACTGTGTGTGCCACGCTGTATACTATGTGGGCCGCACTATATACTATGTGGGCCGCGCTATATACTACATTTGCTGCGCTATATACTGTATGGGCCGCGTTATATACTATGTGGCTGTGCTATATACTATGTGGGCTGTGATTTATACTGTGTGGGCCGCTCTATATACTGTATGGGCTGCGATATATACTGTATGGGACGCGCTATATACTGTATAGGCCGCGCTATATACTATGTGTGCCGCGCTATATACTATGTGGGTCGTGCTGTATACTATGTGGGCCGCGCTATATACTGTGTAGGCCGTGCTAATACTATGTGTGCCACGCTGTATACTATGTGGGCCTCGCTATATACTATGTGGACCACACTATATACTATGTGGGCCGTTATACATACTACGTGTGCTGCACTATATACTGTATGGGCCGTGTTATATACTATGTGACCGCGCTATATGCTGTGTGGGCCACGCTATATACTGTGTGGGCCGCTCTATATACTGTGTGGGCCGTGCTATATACTATGTGGGCAGCGCTACTTACTATGTTGGCTGTGTTATATACTATTGGGGGGTATATTATTTTATGGGTAGTCCGCTCTATATATTATGTGGGCCGCGCCGTATATTATGTGGGCCGCACTATATATTACGTGTGCTGTGCTATATACTGTATGGGCCGCGTTATATACTATGTGGCTGTGTATATACTATGTGGACCACGCTATATACTATGTGGGCCGCGCTACATACTACGTGTGCTGCACTATATACTGTATGGGCCACGTTATATACTATGTGACCGCGCTATATGCTGTGTGGGCCACGCTATATACTGTGTGCCACGCTATATACTGTGTGGGCCGTGCTATATACTATGTGGGCAGCGCTACATACTATATTGGCTGTGTTATATACTATTGGGGGTATATTATTTTATGGAGGAGGCTGTGTTATATATTATGTGGCTGTGTAATATACTTTGTGGCTGTGTTATATACTATGGAGGCTACATTATATTCTATGGGGAGGCGGGCTGTATTATATTCTATTTGGGACTACATTATATTCTATGTGGGGCTGTATTATATTGTATTCTATGAGGGGTGATTGCATCATACTCTATGAGGGGGTTATATCATACTATATGAGGTGGCTACATTGTATTCTATGGTGGCTACATTATATTCTATGGGGGCTGCCTTATACTATATGAGGAAGGCTACATTGTATTCTATGGATGGGCTACATTATACTATATAAGGGGGCTGCATTATATTCTATGGGGGGGCTGCATTATACTATATGAGGGAAGCTGCATTATATTCTATGGGGGGTTTACATTATACTCTGTGGGGTGGTTGCATTATACTCTGTTGGGTGACTGCATTATACTATATGTGGGCTGCATTATACTCTATGGGGACTATGAGGAATACATTATACCATATAAAGAACTACGGGGTGCATTATCCTATGGGAAGTGAATTGTACTACATGGATGACTATGGCGGTGCATTATACTATATGGAGCACTATGAGGAGTGTATTATACTATATGGAGGACTGAGTAGAGTATTATACTATATGGAGGACTGAGTGTATTTTAATATATGGAGGGCTATGAGGAGTGTATTATACTATATGGATGACTGAGGAGTGTATTTTAATATATGGAGGACTATAGGGAGTGGATTATACTATTTGAGGACTATGAGGAGTGTATTATACTATATGGAGGACTGAGGAGTGTATGATACTATATTAAGGACTATAGGGAGTGTATTATACTATATGGAGGACTATGTGGTGCGCATTTTACAATATGGAGGACTGTGGGGCATATTATATTATATGGAGGACTATGGGGTGTATTATACTAAACAAGAAAAATACTGCATATTCATCGAGTGATTGGATTGTTTATGCCGGAACAAAAATCATTGTTCTCAGCAGCACAATGTAAACTGTAGATGTGCTGATGACAATATGATACTGTATGGGGATCTATTAGTGATCTATTAGTGATTGTTCTGTCCCCATCATTGTTCCTCAGCTGGTGGAAAGAGGCCGGGAAACAAGTGTTGCAACGATTTCAATATTGTCAATCACACTCATTTAGCGGTCTGAACTCAGCGCATGTAAATACAACCAAAATGCTTCTTTGTGATGTGCAATGTGTTAGCATTTGGGGCCCCATTTTAAACTTTGCCTAGGGCCCCACTTTGCCTAAAACCGACCCTGGGTGTCCATATTGAGTTACTTCACTATCCATAGAGACATTATCTAGGCTTCTACACTAGGTTGTCTGTAGTTTATTTATACCAAAGGTTTTTGGTCTATACCTCTCGGGACCCTGTGAAAGTAAGAGGCGAGACTTGTAGGTTAATTTTTATAAAATTTTATAGAATTTTTTATAATTTTCATGTTGAGATTGATTTACTAAAAATTAACTAAAAGATAACATCAGCCAAATTCATACTTCCATCTTCGAAACGTACGGCACATGGATGAAACCCATTCATATCACAGACCCATTCATTGGAACTCCGAGAATCAGACCAAACTGGTGGAACGTCTTTGTTTTTCTGTTTTTTTTTGCTCACTGTCCCCATTGACACTCTACATTTCCTATCAGTATCTTCGGCGTCTAGTTTTCTGGAGATCTAGAAAAAGTTGGTTCGGATTTCGAATATCTTTTAATTGGCCGTAATGATTAGATGTTTACTCGATTGTCGCTCCTCACTCTTCCTGGCTGGTCTTTACGTTACATAATTCTCTTGTTCCATGTTCTCTTCCCGTCCCGGAAGCATCACAAGCCTCATCTGCGTGATCTCTGAATTTGCTAATTTTATAATGTGTTTTAGTTGGGAAGATGGTGCAGGTGTGCAGATAATAGGAGGATTACACCACCGCTGACTTCTGCTTCTGGTGTGCTGACACATCAATACTACTCAATGGAGCTCAGCTGCACCCAAAGGAAACTTGCTGGAATTTGCAGAACTGTTCACATACCAGACACTGTAGAATTCTAATAATTTCTGGAGAAATTATGATTCTACGTTATTTTTTTACAGATTAGGTATTAATAACCACAACTGTAACCGCTGATATGAAAAGGGTATTTTAGATGTGTCAGGCTTGAAATCTACCCATCCCCTGACATTATGCATCCTATTTCAAATTAAGACATTGGGTAATATTGGAAAAGTAATGGCCAAAGCAGCATCTTCTTTATTAAAGGGGTTGTCTAATCCCAATTTAACGCCATAGTGACCAATGCAACTATTTTTCAAATCTCACATGTGTCTCCTTATGTGGCAAAAACTCTGGAATGTTTTAACATATCCTTGTGAATCTAAGACTGTTTTTTCATGGCACGTACTTTAAGTTAATGGTAAATTTAGGTGGATATGATTTGCGTCTATTTATAAAAAAAAGTCTGAAGATCTGAAATGTGGCAAAAATGTTTAAAAATTAGCAATTTTCAAACGGTGAATGATTATCTCTTTAATCCAGTGTGAGACAGTGAAGGGGTGCGTACTGGACGGGGTGTATATCTCCCCCAGGTTTCTTAGCTGGGGCGCATAAAAAGTAGGTTGTCAGTGCGGTGTTCACTCCATTCCCATCTGGGACAGGTTTGCAGTTCAGCCCAGAGTGAACACAGCTGCTTAATTAGACAGCCATAAGTACCTGCTTGGAAGTTCAGAGGAGGCTCTCTCTCTCAGTCTGGATCTGACTTCAGACGCCATTGGAGCCCCATGTGAGCTGCACGCTGGTAACTACTGAACATATGTGTTGTTTTGGGCACAGACTATTAGAGTCGGTACCCAGATAGAAAGGGAAATCTATCTAAGTGTAATTAGTGGCTGGACAAGCCCAGGCTTTATGTTTATTATTTGGTTTTAATTTATGTTCTGTTTGCTGTGGACTTTAATAAAACTGGTTGCGGCCAGTTTTTAACAGAACCACTGTCTGAATGGTCTCTTTATGCCACTCCGTCTCCCCAAGACGGCGATCCCAGAGCTATATCCCCTGAAAAGCTTACAATTGGTGCTTGAATGCTGGGGCAGCACAGTGGCTGAAGACTTTGAAAAAAAAAAAAAAAAGGTGTCTGCACCGCAAAACTGAACTTATTGTGAAGAAGACTGTGGAGTGTATATGTCTTGGGTGAAGGCTGTCAGCCAGCCCAAGATGTCCGGCAGTATGGAGGAGCTCGTTAAGCAGCTGGCCCAGAACCAGCAGGCCATGCAGCAGCAACATCAGCAGGCCATGCAGCAGCAACAGCAGGCCATGCAGCAACAACACCTAGAGGCCCAGCGGAGCCAGCGGCAACAGCAGGAAACCAACCGGTTATTACTGGAGCAGGATGCAGCACTAAAAAAAACTCCTAGCACCTCGTCCCCGAATGAAGACGCCGGGTTACCGGCATTATCCGCTGTAAAGAAGGCGGTAAAACAGACTCTGCAGAAGATGACGCCTCATGACGATGTGGAGGCATATCTGGCTATATTTGAGAGACTGGCAGAGAAGGAGAATCTGCCACAATCTGAATGGGCTATGGTGGTCGCGCCCTATCTGACTGGGGAACCCCAAAAAGCCTATTTTGACCTCAGCGAGCAGGACAGCAAAAACTATACTAAGTTGAAAGCGGAGATTCTTGCCCGCCTGGGTGTGACGAGGGCAGTCCGTGCCAGGAGAGTCCATAACTGGAGATACAGGCGAGACAAGCCTGCTCGCTCACAAATGTATGACTTGATTTCTTTGGTAAAGAAGTGGTTGGAACCTGACGTCAGCACCCCTGCCCAAATGGTTGAAAAGGTGGTGCTGGACCGGTACATCTGGGCCCTTCCCCCTGAGGTCCAGCTCTGGGTCGGACAGGGAGACCCCAAAGATGCCGATCAACTGGTCAGCCTGATAGAAAGGTATTTCGCCACCAAAGACTATCTACGTGACCAGCCGTCCGAGCGATCATCAGTTCGGAATACCCGGCCTCCGTCATCTCCCGGTAAGAGGGTTCCAGCTGTGGGGGCAAGGGGGGCTGTTGATAGTCCGGGTCAGCCCCGAGGGGACATGTATGAGCGAAAGGGTGGTACTTACCTACCAGGAGACCCCAGGCCTAGGAAGGTCTCCCCGTCTGAACACCCTGACCTGAGACAGTGTTGGAGATGCCGTGAACAAGGTCATATTTCAGCCAATTGTCCACTAGTGGGGGAACCTATGGACTGTGACGCTGGACGGTCTCTCTCGTTCCTCGCCGAGCCCGTGTGCGTGGCCACCCTAGTCGAGGAGACTGGCCCACAGCTGTGTCAAGTCGTGATAAATGGGTGCCCAGTACAGGCCCTACTCGACTCAGGAAGTCGAGTGACTCTGATACATGCTAGTCTGGCTGATAGGGACTTCGTCACAGGTAGGCACCTAAGCGTGGTGTGCATACATGGAGACATCAAAGTCTACCCAGTAACCTCCTCAGACTTCGTCACAAAACTTGGGGAGATCTCATATGAAGTGGGGGTAGTGAAGAACCTGATGCATCCCGCCATATTGGGTCGTGACTTTCCCTGTTTTGGGGTCTTTGGAAAAAAAATGTTTCTGCTGGACAGTGTGATGAAGCTCCTACTGAGGGTGCGCAGTCCCGAGGGGCGGAACACAATGCTAGTAGGCCGTTAAACTTATGTGATAATAATGATAATGATAATAATGGTGATGATGATGATCATGATAGTGATGATGACCATGATAATGATGATGACCATGATAATGATGCTGATGCTGATCGTAATCACGATAATGATATTGATAATGATGATGACTGTAAAAAAAATGAATTTCCATTTCAGGTGATGTTGGGGGAGGGGGAGGATGTTTCTATAGAACAGAATGTCCCTGACCTACCGGTGTCCCGTGGCAATTTTGGGAGTGAGCATTTGCAAGACCCCACTCTTAAACATGCCAGGGAGAATATAACTGTTCTGAATGAGATCCCACAAGAGCCCGGCTCTGATGAAAAATTTCCCCATTTTGCCATGAACAATGACCTGCTATATAGGGTCACTAAAGTGAAGGGAGAGGCCGTGAGTCAGCTCCTAGTACCTAAGCCATATAGAAGTATGGTGTTAGGTTTGTCCCATAACCACGTGCTGGGTGGGCACCTGGGGATGGACAAAACCCAGGAAAGAATTCTTCAGAGGTTTTACTGGCCCGGGGTTAATCGAGATGTGGAGGATTATTGCAAAACCTGCCCCTCGTGTCAGATAAATGCTCCGGTGTCTCACTTCCGGAGTCCATTAGTCCCGCTGCCGGTTATAGAAATACCCTTTGAAAGGGTAGCAATGGACTTGGTAGGTCCTATTGTAAAATCAGCCAGGGGGCACCAATACATCTTAGTTGTACTTGATTATGCAACCCGGTACCCGGGGCGGTCCCTTTAAGAAATATGGCATCTAAAAATATTGCACGGGAACTCTTTCATATGTTTTCCAGGACAGGAATTCCTAAAGAGATCCTCACGGACCATTCAGACAGTGGTTCTGTTAAAAACTGGCCGCAAACCATCTCTACCTCCTGTGACCATGGGAGAGACGTTGTCCGTGCACCAAAAACAGGAAGTGCGGGAGTTTCTGCAGAAAAATCAGAAAAGATTTTCTGACTTGCCCGGCCGGACTTCTCTAATAAAACACCATGTCGAGACCGAGCCCGGTACTAAGGTCAAGATAACACCGTACAGAATTCCAGAAGCCCGCAGAAAGATAGTCTCTACTGAAATTAAACGCATGTTAGACCTCGGGGTCATTGAGGAGGCCCAAAGCGAGTGGTGTAGCCCGATTGTACTCATCCCAAAACCTAATGGAACCTGGAGGTTCTGTAATGATTTCAGAAGGTTGAACGAGGTGTCAAAGTTTGACGCATACCCAATGCCACGGGTAGACGAGCTAATCGAGAGGTTAGGGGGTGCCCGTTATATTACAACCCTCGATCTGACAAAAGGGTACTGGCAGATACCCCTGTCGGAGGAAGCGAAAGAAAAAACGGCCTTTGCAACCCCGGAGGGTTTGTTTCAGTATCTGGTGATGCCCTTCGGGTTGCATGGAGCCCCAGCTACCTTTCAGCGGCTTATGGACCAGATACTGCGCCCGCATCGAGCCTATGCGGCTGCCTACCTGGATGATGTGGTAATTTTCAGTTCAGATTGGGAGAGCCACCTCCTAGGGTGCAAGCCGTCGTAGACTCGATAGCCGGAGCTGGACTGAACATAAACCCAGAGAAATGTGCAATTGGCCTCGAAGAGGCCAAATATCTGGGCTATGTTATTGGCAGGGGGATGATTAAGCCACAAATTGATAAGGTAGAAGCAATTCGGAACTGGCCTGTACCCCTCACAAAACGACAGGTCAAAGCATTTCTGGGCATCACTGGGTACTATCGCAGATTCGTACCAAATTATGCCTCCATTGCTGCCCCATTGACTGACCTGACAAAAGGGGGGAAGTCAAAAATGATAAATTGGAATCCGGAGGCAGAAAAAGCATTTCTGTCGTTAAAAACAGCTTTGTGTCAAAGACCAGTTCTGGTCACCCCTAATTTTAGAGAAGAGTTTTTGGTTCAAACTGATGCCTCTAATGTGGGGTTAGGGGCCGTGTTGTCACAGGTCGTGAAGGGTGAAGAACACCCAGTCCTGTATCTAAGTCGAAAAATGACACCGGCTGAACAAAATTATGCCATTGTGGAGCGAGAGTGCCTCGCAATCAAGTGGGCGCTGGACTCCCTGCGTTATTATCTCTTGGGTAGAAAATTTAAATTACAATCAGACCATGCTCCTCTGGCATGGATGAAGCAGAACAGGGAAAGGAATGCCAGGGTGACAAGGTGGTTCCTTTCACTTCAAGAGTTCAATTTCTCGGTGGAGATAGACCTGGGAAGTTACAGGGTAATGCTGATGCCTTGTCCAGAGTTCACTGTCTCTTTGGAGTTTTGGACCAGCCCTCCGGTCTGGAGAAGAGGGGGGGGATATGTGAGACAGTGAAGGGGTGCGTACTGGACGGGGTGTATATTTCCCCCAGGTTTCTTAGCTGGGGCGCATAAAAAGTAGGTTGTCAGTGCGGTGTTCACTCCATTCCCATCTGGGACAGGTTTGCAGTTCAGCCCAGAGTGAACACAGCTGCTTAATTAGACAGCCATAAGTACCTGCTTGGAATTTCAGAGGAGGCTCTCTCTCTGTCTGGATCTGACTTCAGACGCTATTGGAGCCCCATGTGAGCTGCACGCTGGTAACTACTGAACATATGTGTTGTTTTGGGCACAGACTATTAGAGTCGGTACCCGGATAGAAAGGGAAATCTATCTAAGTGTAATTAGTGGCTGGACAAGCCCAGGCTTTATGTTTATTATTTGGTTTTAATTTATGTTCTGTTTGCTGTGGACTTTAATAAAACTGGTTGCGGCCAGTTTTTAACAGAACCACTGTCTGAATGGTCTCTTTATGCCACTCCGTCTCCCCAAGACGGCGATCCCAGAGCTATATCCCCTGAAAAGCTTACACCAGATAGTCATACCACACAAAACAAGTTACCGTAATAAATAACATTTACCTTATGTCTCCTTTACATCCACACCATTTGACAAAGATCCTTTTATCTTGTTAGAATGTTAGAAGGTTTAAAAATGTAGCAGTAATTTTTCTTTTTTTTAAGGAAATGTACAAAATCTGTTTTTCTAGTTACAATAAATTTTGTAAATTTCCTTAAAAAAATGAAAAATTACTGCTACATTTTTCAATTTTGAAATAAATTTGGAGGTCCTATATATTGGAAAACCTTTAAAGTGATACTATTGTAAAAGCAGCACTGATCAACATATTGAAAACTGCTGTCAGGTAGCTTATTAACCCTTCAGGTGCTTTTCAGGAACTAATGAAAAGTTGAATGGCAGGAATGAAAAATGTTATTTTGACCACCTTAACTTCTGACCAGGTCACTATATCCATCATACGCGAAGGCCATGACATGACCTGACAACCATCATGACAATACAATCATGATCTCAAGGTGCCGATGAAGTGCAAGAGGAAGACTCCACACTCTGTTAACCATCTAGATGCTGTGGTCACGATTTATAGCAGTATTTACGGGGTTAAATGGCCATGATCAGTGCCAGCACTGATTGTCGCTGATGCAGCAATGTATCATCTATAGTGTACAGCTGACAGCTTCTGAATTTTCATCTGTCGTCTCAGGTCAGTAAAAAGACATATTGGTGGTCACCAAGGGTTTATTAAAAAAAACAATGCTAATGCAAATAAAGCAATACTCATCATACTCATCCTCTATGATTCTTCTCCAACCCTCGTGTCCCCATTAAACTCCATACTTCCTGTTTAGTCTGGTCAAACTTGTTACCAAAGCATTTCGCCACTATGGGCATTGATTGGCTGCAGCAGTCAAATGCTCATTCGGACGAAGCAGGAGATATGGAGACCGATGGGAGAGCTTGACATCTTTGGAACAGGAGTGATGTTCTTTTTTTAAGGAGTTGTCCACTACTGATAATCCCTTCTTAATAGCTGCAGTCTGCAGGAAATTAAAAAGTGCATACTTACCTACTGGATCGGTGTCGCTCCTGCTATCTTCCTGCCATCTGTCCAGGTGGTCATGTGACATTATGTCACATTGCTGATGATTGGCTGCTCCTTTTTAGTGCTCCGGCAGAACAGAAGTCTGCTCTAGTGGGATAGAGGAGGCTGCAGTCGATCAGTGGCTATGTGACAGTACAATAACATTGTCCTTAGGATAGGTCTTTAATATTAGATTGGTGGGGGAATTTGATACCTGCAACCCCATCGATCAGCTATTTTCTGTACCAGCGGGATTTTAACCGTAAATAGAGCCAGAACTGGAAAATTCTGGACACTGCATAGTGGAAGTTGAAAATAACTTCAGCTCAACTCCTATTAAAGTGAATGAAAGTCTGGACCACCCTGTTAATGTTTGCTGTCATAGAAATCAATAACTGATTGAGCTGGTGTGAATTGATTTGCACGTCCTATTTCATCGGCCACAACAGATTTCTGTGGTCACTGCATGGGAGAGAGTGTGCTGACTTTTACCTGCCAGTATCCCTGGCTCTTCTATTGATTACCTTCCCTGCGCGACTTAATCATTAAGGTATGATGCACAGGTCAGCTAATCAAAAGAAGACCCACAGATGCCTCCAGATAAGAGGCGGCCCTCTCTCTCCCAGTCCAGCGGCCAAAGACCATTCTCATGGCCAATGGAATGGGATTTGCAAATACATATGCACCAACTCTAAAGACTGATACATATTATTTTCATTTTGCATATGACTCCAGGCAATGTAAGGGTGCAGTTTAGTCCATTTATTGTGATTGCCAAAATAACTCCACCTTACAACCATTAATTTTTTCCTCTTTCTCTCCGAAATATACATGATGTTCTGTAAATACACAAGCTTTGGTTTGTAAAAGTGACTGTACACTTCTATCTTCTGCTCAGCTACCCATTTATAATGCACTTGTTTGGCACGGGAAGGTGGGCACAGGCGAAGAACAGTTTGGGCAGCTGTTGTTTATGCGGCACCTGTGAGGTAGCACCTGACTATGAGTCACTTGGAAGGACATCTATTCCTGTTCATATTGTTGAAGAGAATGACGCTATCATCGCCAGCTCTGAACCTCATCCCCAGAGAAAGAGACATTGGCAAACATCCTTTTTTGTGTCCACTGCTTGTGCCCTTCATAAAGTGGCGATTACAGTCCTTCTCGGGCCGAGGTATAAATGACAGTCATGTCTTTGAGTGCTTGAGGGTTATTGGGGGTAATTACCAGCACATTACAGCAGATTGATGGCTTTTAAGACCAATTCTGAAGTTGAAGACCCTGAAGATTAACTAGTGAGATGATGGTGGAAACCAAAATTTTTAACTTTTTTTTCTTTCACAAAACCATATTTAGTTTCTATTTTTGCGGCTTATTTTAAGGCCCCAATACAAGTTAGCTAGCTGTCGGCATAATAATTATTCAGCCCACACTCAGCTTGCTTTTAAGGGAAGAAAGTTGCTGCCAAACAGCTCTGGTAGTGGCTTATCTTCCAGAGAACAAAAGTGTCAGTCAATGAATTTTATACTATCCCCAATATCACCTGTCAGACGAGAATCTGGAGCCCCCGTACACATTGCCCAATCCCATCATTATTGGAGACTTTAGTCTACTGTGTATGGGGACCTTTAGCTTTTTAACAACACAAGCAACACTGAATAAAATTTCCTAATAGTGGTACGTTATGGAAATGCTGTAGCATCTCTCGCTTATGTACGGTTCAACAAATTCAGTAATCTTTTGACCTGAACTCTCACCCTTAGGGCCCAGTCAGACGGCCGTATAAATCAGACTGAGATCAGAATGCAGTGCACGGACTGGCCGGCAACTCTTCTGACCTGAGCGTGACAGCTTCGTGTATTGATATGCAGCTGTAACACTTGGGTCGGAGAGGCTCCAGACAGTCCGTGCACTGTATTCCCATCCTGGTCTGATTTATACTGCCATCTGACTGCTCCCTTACACATATATGCTTGGCTCAGTTGATCATGCATATTATGAAACAGTCGAATAAAGCTTTATTAACACCATGTTGGGGTCTCTTTTGAGGTCTGCAAGGGAGCTACTTTCTGAAGGCCATAAAAACGGGTTTCAGAGGGAGTCCTGATGGAGCCATTGAGTATACTGAGTTCAAAGACTGCAAATTTGGACTCCGTTTGACCTATTTTTTCCGGTGGTTATCTGTCTTTCATGCTGGACACAATAGCATAGTCTGCTCGCTACTGTGTCCAGAATGAAAGACGGACACTATTGGAAAAAAATGTTAAACGTAGTTCAAAGTTACAGAGTGTGGATTCCATTTGCCTCATTATACTCAATGGTCCACTAGGGTTCTGTCTGAATCCATTTTCCCTGGACTTCAGATGGAAGCTCCCAAGAAATAAAGCTAAAGATGCCCAAGCGTGGTGTGAAACTAGTTTTAACCCTGTGATTTAAAGGATTAGGCGTGATAAAATCCAATTACTCAAACCTTCTCTCCCAACAAATGAGTTGAAAGGTCCTCATACACATTTAAATGGTTGACTAATCCTATCGAAATCACCAGGTTTGGCTGACACTAATCTAATGTGTATGGTTAGAGCTACTTGTGTCATGGGACACTGAAATTGCAGTGCCGCATTGCAACATTGCATCTAATGATTTCTCATCGTGTCTCATTGCGATATGCAAAAAGGCTTAAGCACTCAACTTAAAAGGTTTATTAGTAGTATCTCCAAACGTTTCGGTCAGAAAAGACCTTCATCAGTGACTACTGTAATCACAATATAAACGCATAAGAATATGTACAAACAAAATAAGAAACATTGCGATAAATAAAGTATATACAAAAAAGTGAGACACGGGTCAAAGGACGGACAATAGAAAAAACGGTGGGTCAGCTCTGAGTATACCAAGACAGTCAAAATAGTATCCAAGAAGAATGAATGGGTAATAGTGCCATACCTTATTTTTATATAGAAGATTGTCTCCTAAAAAGGGGGGAGGTGCGTGCCCCAAGGAAAGTGTGCTGCCTGGATAAGAGTATAACATGGTGAGCATATTATGCCACAGCAGTGAGTCTAATGTGACTAATCAAGTAGTACTTACTTAAAGACAAACGTAGCTTATAAGAATGCTGAGGAGATTGAAGAAAATGAGCAAATTTGAGTAAATAAGGAATATCTTGTGCTCCTAAACAAATGGTATCCGGTCAATATATATATATATATATTACCTCAGTAGAAATATCCAGTGACTAAGCTTGCGGTATCCATCGCTATGTAGACTGGAGCTGTCATTAGCAAAAAACGGAAGTGAGGTAATGGCTCAGAGGGTTCCTTTGCCTTTGTCTATAAAATAAATGGCTTCTGAGCACTTCTCTAATCATTTTCTCCTGTTTTCTTCCCCTTCTCCCTCCCTGCCTTCACTATTTAGTGCCTCAGAGTTACCATGGCAACACAGCGCTGTATATAGTAGCGCTATACATATAAGCGATCCAAACCCTTTTTTTTTTTTTTTTTTTTTTTTTAATGTTGCCCATCTCTGCTCAGTCACTTCCTGGTTGTGCTTCTTGACTGACAGCAGTGCTCTTAGTCCCACCTCTGCTCCATATAAAGGAACCCTCTGAGCCATTACCTCACTTCCGCCCCACATACTCATGGAAATCAAATCAGCAGGCTCAGACAGCGTCCTGGCAGAGGTAATATAGTGGTTTTGACACTACAAGGGATTTCTTTTGATAACTCTTACCTACAATGGTTTTTATGCCCCTGATTTTTTATGCCCCTGATTTTGTTTTTTGCTAATGACAGCTCCAGTCTACATAGCGGTGGATACCGCAAGCTTAGTCACTGGATATTTCTACTGAGGTAATATATATATATATATATATTGACCGGATACCATTTGTTTAGGAGCACAAGATATTCCTTATTTACTCAAATTTGCTCATTTTCTTCAATCTCCTCAGCATTCTTATAAGCTACGTTTGTCTTTAAGTAAGTACTACTTGATTAGTCACATTAGACTCACTGCTGTGGCATAATATGCTCACCATGTTATACTCTTATCCAGGCAGCACACTTTCCTTGGGGCACGCACCTCTCCCCTTTTTAGGAGACAATCTTCTATATAAAAATAAGGTATGGCACTATTACCCATTCATTCTTCTTGGATACTATTTTGACTGTCTTGGTATACTCAGAGCTGACCCACCGTTTTTTCTATTGTCCGTCCTTTGACCCGTGTCTCACTTTTTTGTATATACTTTATTTATCGCAATGTTTCTTATTTTGTTTGTACATATTCTTATGCGTTTATATTGTGATTACAGTAGTCACTGATGAAGGTCTTTTCTGACCGAAACGTTTGGAGATACTACTAATAAACCTTTTAAGTTGAGTGCTTAAGCCTTTTTTCATTATTAGTACCGGTGTGGGAACCTAGACTTTAAAGCACCAGTTTCATTCAGGTTGTGCTCACGGTTTTCTTTCATTGCGATATGCGACATCCTGAGACCACAAAACAGAATCGCAAATTAGTATAAGAGTCGCCATCCTGGGAGATGGTTGGCCATTCCTTGCTTACAAGGGCTATAATGTCTGTGGTAGCGGTGATCCTACATAGGTTCACAATGCTAGGGGTATAGGTAGATGAGGTTGATCGCCTTCTCTACATACCCCAAATAGCCTGCAGGATCTGACTTTCTGTACAAACCTAAACCCCCCATACACATTAGACTAGTGTCGCCCAAATCCCCTAATATCGACAGGTTCAGTAGATAGTCTAATATGTATGGGGGCACTGGACAGATGGTCAGGGGAGGTAAGGATCCCACATGTCTGATTTCAGACTAGCGATCTTTTTGTCATCCCAGACATATAGAAAGCACAGGAGTGCTTGACAGAATGAGCACTCCTGTGTTTGGAGAGGCGGCCAATGTGACTGCCAGCTGACCAATTGACCAAGCCATTGTTTGGTCAACAGGTATCTAATGTGTAAGGTGTGCAATAATGTAGGCATACCAATGCAAAATTGTTCTGTGTATACACCATGAAAAATTAATCCAGACAGTACGGAATAAAAAGTATCATAGCTAGCCCATGTACAGAAATAGAAAAGTTGAAATGCCAGTTTTATTTCTGCCATAGAGGAAGACACGGATGGTGTTAACTCAACAATATTCTTCAATTCCTTTCTCGGAATCAATTTGAATATATCTGTATTTTTAGTATGTTTTGAAGGCGACAAAATGACTAAGCCTGTACATTTCAGCACATCTGGTAGACCTGGAAAATAAAAAATCCTGTCTTTTCGATGAAGGAAAACGACTGTGCATATTAGGGCTCTGCACACTTCTGAAAGCAAACATTGACCCAATATGTTTGTTCTAACTGCCACCATTGGGTGATGGAGAGATGATGATTTTGGTGTAATCTCTCTGTTGTTTTATGCGGCGTGTTGGAAAGCGACGAGGATAAACATTTTGGTCCCATAGATCTGCTCTGTCTTTCTCCGGAGAGCCGCACAGTGCCAGATAATAAGGGTATATTTGACTAGTCTCCTAGCAACGCTCAGAGGGTGATTCCGGCTTTCGGGTGATCGGTTATGAGCGCAGTCTTTAATATCCCGTCTCATATTCAGCGCAAGTGTAATTACAATGAGTTCATTAGCGGAGCATGGCTTGGATGAAGCTGGGGATGTGTGCAGGAACGGAGTATGGTGGGGCCGGATGGGGGTGTAAAGAAGACGAGGCTGTTGGCTTAGAGAAGACTTGAAAGACAGACTTTTATCGGCATCCCTTGCTTTTATCTCCTGATAACTGGTGATCGTTTTGTGTAAATAGACCAGGGAGGATTGATACAGTGACTCTTTCATTTCACACTTCACATCCTCTCCATATCTGATTTTCATGTCCCAGAATATTTCTTCCCATTGTACCTTATGATCTCTACTTCTCTAATTATTATTATAGGTAAAAGTACGCTTTGAAAATACCCATGGCGTTGTGGAGATTTTTCTACACAATCAGCACATCCGTTCAAGTAGCTTTGTTAATTAGGAGTTCTGAGCACTTCTGCTTGTGCCGTAAACCCCTGGCGTCAATGAGAATGCTGATGACAGGCGACATCCAAATGGACCACGTAGTTTGCTCATTTTGTTCTTTGTTTTCAGCAGTTTCAGTAACTAAATGCAATATTATTTTAAAGGGAATCTGTCAGCAAGATTTTTCAATGTAATCTGCGAGTACCATGATGTAGGGGCTGAGACCCTGATTACAGTGATGTGTCAATTATTAGGCTGTGTGATGCTGTTTCAATAATATCAGAGTTTTATCAGCAGGAGATTATCTCTACAGGACTAATTGTCTCGTGCCTCCTAGTTCTACTGCTCTGTGTAACCATGCTTGGCAGCTATTTCTTAATGTACAGTCTACCTACACAGAGAGCTGTCAATCAGGCGTGTGGGCGGAGTCACACAGAGTTCATTATTCAAAGAACTGGTAGATATACAGCAGAGAAATTAGTAATTTTATCAAAGCTGCACCAAGCAGATTAGAAAGTGACACATCGCTGGAATCACAGTCTCTTACCCTACATCATGCTGCTCTCAGATCAAATAGCAAAAATCTTTTGACAGATTCCCTTTAAGGTTAAAGAAGCACTCCTCCTCCCATCTAAATTTGTATCCTCTTAATATATTACAGTCATCATATTATCTATGCCGATAAGTTGAATGCGTGATGCAGGGGGGTGGGCGGCACCAAGCCCCTCTTACTCAGGGGCCCTATAGTGGCCACTGGCTGGGGGCCCATGGAGGAGTGGGGGCCCTAGGCAGCTCTCTGGTCTGCCTGCCCCTAACGCTGGCCCTGCTACCAGCTAATTATCTGCTCTATGTAGAAACAGGGAGTCTCTTTTCCCTGCATGAGTCATTCTCCTTTTCAATTCCTGCCCCAGCTTCTCCCTCATCCCTATTGCCAGGGATTTTTGCAGTGGCTCATGACTCATGCAGGGAAAATTGACCTCCAGTTTCTACATAGAGCTTAGATGGATTCAGATAGTCTGTTTTTAATCATCAGATGTCATAGACCTAATGGAAAACAGAAGAATTAGCAGGATATAAAGGCAAAATGAGCAATTGAAAGTACACAATGCTATATAATATGATGGTTTAAGAGGATGAACATTTTGAGAGGAGGAGTGCACCTTTAAATAAATGGGCGACCATGTAATATATGGCCAAAGTGAGAGCTGCTCTGCCTTAAAAGATTTTTACTGTTCCCTATGAAGGAATGTTTCTAGTACCTCTCAGGCTCATTACTATGCTCCAACACGCGTATGGGCTGGAGTGGTTTTCATGTTCTTATTCTGAACATACTTTTTATGCGCTCATTTGGCCAACAGCTCCTCCTCTCTACCCGAAAATGCTGTGAATGCGACCTATGTCCCACAAGAACAAAAGGACTGGCCATATCGAAATGAAGCATGCCTGATCCTTTTTTATCTGTCCTACAAACATGAGATGGTTGGATGATCCCAACGAAAACACTGTATTGGGTCTACATTAACCTAATGTACGGCCACCTTTAGTGTGATGTTTCTTGAATTACTTTACTCCATATTGTTTCTGCCAGATATTTAGTAATTATCTTTGAATTCAGTTGCTTCTTTACAGACATGTTGAATAGGCATACAGTTAGGTCCATATATATTTGGACAAAGAACAACATTTATGTAATTTTGGTTCTAGACATTACCACAATGAATTTGAAACAAAACAATTCAGATGGAGTTGAAGTTCAGACTTTCAGCTTTTATTTGAGGGTTTCCACATTCAAATTGGATGAAGGGTTTAGGAGTTTCAGCTCCTTAACATGTGCCACCCTGTTTTTAAAGTGACAAAAAGTAATTGGACAGATTAAATAATTGTAAATAAAATGATCATTTCCAGTACTTGGTTGAAAACCCTTTGTTGGCAATGACTGCCTGAAGTCTTGAACTCATGGACATCACCAGACGCTGTGTTTCCTCCTTTTTGATGCTCTGCCAGGCCTTCACTGCGGTGGTTTTCAGTTGCTGTTTGTTTGTGGGCCTTTCTGTCTGAAGTTTAGTCTTTAACAAGTTAAATGCATGCTCAATTGGGTTGAGATCAGGTGACTGACTTGGCCATTCAAGAATATTCCACTTCTTTGCTTTAATAAACTCCTGGTTGCTTTGGCTTTATGTTTTGGGTCATTGTCCATCTATAGTATGAAACGACGACCAATCAGTTTGGCTGCATTTGGCTGGATCTGAGCACACAGTATGGCTCTGAATACCTCAGAATTCATTCGGCTGCTTCTGTCCTGTGTCACATCATCAATAAACACTAGTGACCCAGTGTCACTGGCAGCCATGCATGCCCAAGCCATCACACTGCTTCCGCCATGTTTTACAGATGATGTGGTATGCTTTGGATCATGAGCTGTACCACGCCTTCGCCATACTTTTCTCTTTCCATCATTCTGGTAGAGGTTGATCTTGGCTTCATCTGTCCAAAGAATGTTCTTCCAGAACTGTGCTGCATTTTTAGATGTTTTTTAGCAAAGTCCAGCCTAGCCTTTTTATTCTTGATTCTTATGAGTGGCTTGCACCGTGCAGTGAACCCTCTGTATTTAATTTCATGCAGTCTTCTCTTTATGGTAGATTTGGATATTGATACGCCTACCTCCTGGAGAGTGTTGTTCACTTGGTTGGCTGTTGTGAAGGAGTTTCTCTTCACCATGGAGAGTATTCTGCGATCATCCACCACTGTTGTCTTCCGTGGGCGCCCAGGTCTTTTTGCATTGATGAGTTCACCAGTGTTTTATTTCTTTCTCAGGATGTACCAAACTATAGATTTTGCCACTCCTAATGTTGTAGCAATTTCTCGGATGGGTTTTTTCTGTTTTTGCAGCTTAAGGATGGCTTGTTTCACCTGCATGGAGAGCTCCTTTGACCGCATGTTTCCTTCATAGCAAAACCTTCCAAATGCAAACACCACACCTCAAATCAACTCCAGCTCTTTTATCTGCTTAATTGAGAATGACATAACGAAGGGATTGCCCACACCTGTCCATGAAATAGCCTTGGAGTCAATTGTCCAATTACTTTTGGTCCCTTTAAAAACAGGGTGGCACATGTTAAGGAGCTGAAACTCCTAAACCCTTCATCCAATTTTAATGTGGATACCCTCAAATGAAAGCTGAAAGTCTGAACTTCAACTGCATCTGAATTGTTTTGTTTACAATTCATTGTGGTAATGTCTAGAACCAAAATTAGATAAATGTTGTCTCTGTCCAAATATGTATGGACCTAACTGTATTTCAATCTGTCATAGAAAAATACATGTTTCCTCACTACAGGTCCGGATGTCCATTGATGTCGCCTGTAACCCTTTTGCTTTTGTGATTTTTCCCTCCATTATCGGGGTAGTAAATGAAAGAGGTCAATGAGTTGGTCAGGGTTAAGACTCTCCGTTGTACACTTTGAGAAAAAAAATAGTGTTAATGAAAAAGAAAAAAAAAGGATTTTACTCTATTGTGTGCTATTCATGTAGACTGACAGCAGAAAAGCTATATTTTACTACTGGTCGTTTCCATTTGAGGACGTTTGCAGACCTTACGTCTATTTAATAGTGTTTCTCATGCTAGGAACTCATTATACAGCGACCCATTGACTTTAGATGACTTTTTTCTTGTATTGTCTGCAGGTTCCACTTCCACTAAAAGTTACTTATTTTAATAGCAAATGAAGAAGCATTTTGAAAAGAGACCAACAATAACAGCGTTACATTTACCGAAAGAGCCGTAGTGACAGGTCTGAGTCATTCATCGTGACGGCGGAGACCATGAATGTGCCTATTTATTTATAATTAAAGGTTGTGCTTGGCGGATGGCTCCGATTGAGACAATTGGTCACTACATCAGCTCAATGATTTCAAAGCTTCGATTAATGCAATTTTCTATGTATTTGATCAAGGTCTACTATTACATTTCTTAAATGTCTTGCCATATCTTAGAGCTGCCACTATTACAATAATGGAAAGGCTGATAGCAAGACTTTTTAATTGCTCACCTCGGTTTACGAATGCCTTCACCTTGTGAATTCATCGAAGTAGGCACAAAAAAAAGACATAGCAGAAAACCATGGATTGAATTAATGGGGTTACCATCAATCTTTTAAGGACTTTTTTTTAATAAATGCATGTATTTCTGAAATTAGTTTTCATTACACTTTGCACCCATTGACTTTTATAGGTTCTTTGCTTTCCTGAACATTCAACTTTGATGTGGTCTGTGGTCATAAATCAGCTAAGATGCGCTTCAAAAAAAAAAAAAACAGATTAAAAGATCTAAAAATTCTCCCATAGAACTGCCAGAAGAAGCTCACTGACAGTTTTGAATTAACTCCCTTCGTATCTAGCAATAGACAGTACAACACAGAGGCAAACGGTGCAACATTTTTAATGGAACCCTAATGTGAAAATCAGTAGTGGATATTCCCTTTAAGGTTGTTGGAGGGGTCCCATGTTATATGACCCCCTATCACAGTCACACTTGCTGTAGGACAGATATTGGTGCATGCACATGGCCTTCTCCAATAAAGTATTGTAGGAATGAAAACAAACCAATTCCCTTAGACTTCAATGGCCTCCTCTTCACTCTTTCATGGGTAAAGTATACACTGGTATCCATATAAAAAGCTCCCCTCTACCCACTGGATAACTGTTTCTCCCCATCTGGTTGGGATCAGAAAAACTGGACAAGAAATAAAGGAGGGTAGAGAGGTTCTTAGGTCCCCATTCAGCAGAGGATCTGGGCAATTGCCAATATTTGCCCTTCGTATAATCTAACCATAAGAATAGCTACAAGATAGAAGAATGACTTACATGGTGTAGAGATCTGCTTAAGCCCAATCTGTTCTTGCAAACTTTAGCAGCATGCTTAGCTGTAGGTGACAATTTCCACTGTCTGTCCTATAATACTTGTGTTCTTTTTAGTCAACCAGTTAAAAAAAAAACTTTTTAGATTGCTTACCACGACCACTGTCCCTTTCACCTTTTTCTCAACAGTCCTCCAAATAGTAAAGAGACCTTTTTCTGTGTTGCAATCACACGTCTGTGGCGTTTGGTGTTTTCATCATCTTACTCATCTGACCAGTATCATGGGGGTTTTCTCTTTTAGGAACAGAATTAAGAAGTTGGTGGCATAAATGTTTTCCACATGGAAGAGTCAATGCTGTCCAGTTGTATGAAAAGTCAATCTTCACTTCCATTAATCTACTATATTTACTCTTCTAGAATGTGGATCTGGAGCTGCTGGATCAGGGTCTGGTGAGGACAGCGAATGTGAACAAGATCGTTGTAGGAGATATGGCGGCTCATGGGATGAAGATGCTGAGGATGATCGCTGCATCTGTGATTTTACCTGCCATGCTGTACTGAGAAACCTGGTAAGAATTCAACGGAAAGGTGTTGCAGAACATCCCATAGTCCACTACAATTAGAGATTAATATGAATTGGTCTTAGTTTGTAACATGGTTCCACCACCTCCATGGAGAGACAAGAATGGAGGGTTAATGGGAATTTGCCAATTCATTCTACCCCTTGCTTAGGAATTTCACATTAGATAATGTTACATCAGAATGATCCCTGTGAGGAACTAAGCCGACCGCCACATGGTAGCCTGGGTATCACAGCTTCTGATCCCACCGCTGCCACCAATTTGTGAGGAACTAAGCCGACCGCCACACGGTAGCCTGGGTATCACAGCTTCTGATACCACCGCCGCTACCAAATGTGACGGACGATTCCCTTCCTCCCACGTCACCAATGGGACGTAACTCCACAGGTACAGCTCTCCGGCGCCCCCCTTTGTCTCTCAGGTCAGTAAGAGAACTGCACCTAGAGCAAATGGCCGCCGGGGAAGGTGTCCTGTTACCCACTGGGTATTCTAAGATTCGTGATCAGAGTAAAAGCATCAGCCCAAGATTAATTTTATGGTTTAATTTGCCTTAAGGGCGCACTAGATAATTACAGAAATATACAGTAAAGCTATACAACGTAATTACAATGGATTTGCAGTCAGAGTAAGAATACAACAATAATGTACAAGGCTTAAAGGTATTAGCTATAGATCAATATTACCGGGTTGTAGTATGGTCATGGGGAGGCATGGAGCTCTGCGTTCCCCAGGTGAAAGTCTTCAGTTGCTGGACAGTCCCCAATGCATGTGCTACAGCCCCATTTGGCAAGTCTGTCCCTTGTGCTTCTGCTGCTGTGAGAAAATGGAATGAGAGGCCAGCCTCTTCTTGGCTACAGCTTTTAAACCTGCTAGGCCCTTCCCCATTTGCTTTGAAGCACGCATATTAACTGGCCTGCAATTCATATGGAGCAGGAAACAATGGCTTGAGCTTGAGCTATTTACCATACGACTGACCATCTTATTCAGACCCTGGCCTAAACCAATTAGCATGTAAAGGCCTATTGATTCATAGTGGACATCAAAGCTGGCCGTACTGAATATGCTAATAGGCCCTGTGTAGCTAAAAGTCTGTGGCTGTGTGAACTGACAAAATGGAGGCTGGTACAGGCCCTATACAAAATGGCGACGGTCCCAACCTCACACCTCCCTGCTTTTGAGGGCGCTAGGGGGTATCACATTCCTGTGTTCCCCCGTGCGCCCTACCGCACCCTCTCTTTGGCTAGGGTGGTAGATCCACGAGGATTTCTGACTCTCTGTCCTCTCCTTCCTCTGGAAGGTTGCACACTGGGTGAGCATAAGCCTCCCGCTCATGGTGGGCCTTCATCATGTTCACATGGAAGGCCTTCCTCCTACCACGGGCGTGGTCCAGGGTGACCAGGTAGGTGACGGCGTTGAGCTGCTCGTGCACGAGGTATGGACCCTCCCAGGCCGCCTGAAGCTTGTTTTGGGGTACGGGGACCAGTACCCACACCTTTTGACCCACCTGGTAGGTCCGCTCACAAGCATTCTGGTCGTACCATCGCTTCTGGTCAGCCTGAGCTTGGGCCATATTGTCATGCACCAGCCGCGTCAAGGCCATCATTCGGTCCCGGAAGCGCACGACATACTCAATGACCGACACTCCAGGGGTGGCTAAATCCCCTTCCCATGCTTCCTTCACCAGAGCAAGGGGCCCCCGTACACGTCGCCCGTACAGGAGCTCAAAGGGGGAGAACCCCGTTGAGGCCTGTGGGACCTCCCGGTAGGCAAACAGCAGGTGTGGGAGATACCGCTCCCAGTCTCTCCCGTGGGAGTCGACCAACATCTTCAGCATCTGCTTTAAGGTGCCATTGAACCGCTCACACAAGCCATTGGTCTGTGGGTGATACGGCTGGCCACCAGATGTTGCACCTGTACCTGCTTACAGAGAGACTCCATCAGCTGCGACATGAACTGGGTCCCTCGGTCGGTGAGCATTTCCTTGGGAAACCCCACTCTGGAGAAAATCTCCAGTAAGGCAGTGGCCACTTTGTCGGCCCGAATGGACGACAAAGCTACCGCTTCCGGGTACCGGGTGGCATAGTCCACTACCGTTAGTATGAAGCATTTCCCGGAGCGGCTGGGAGTGGACAGAGGTCCAATGAGATCCACAGCCACCCTCGAGAAAGGCTCTTCGATGATGGGCAGAGTTACCAGTGGGGCTTTGGGGCGCGGCCCCGCCTTCCCCACCCTCTGACAGGTGTCACACGAACAGCAGTAGGCTATCACCTCGGTCCTCATTCCAGGCCAGTAGAAATGCTGAGCTAGCCTGGCCCTGGTTTTAGTGATCCCTAGGTGTCCGGCCATTGGAATCTCGTGTGCGATCCGCAACAATTCCGCCCTGAACGGATGGGGTACCACTAACTGTCGGTCCCTGGGCCACGCCTCCGGTGAACCCTGCTGGACCGTTACCCGGTACAGCCGTCCCTGGTCCCAGACCACTCGCTCGCGGTCGGACTCCAGGGGAGGCTGTGCCGCCTGTTCCTTGAGAGTCTTCAGGCTAGGGTCAGCTTCCAACGCTGCCTGAAATCCCTGACTTCCTGACATCCCGGATGTGGGGAACTCCTGCCCTGGGGTCTTACCTGGTGGCTCCTCTCCTGGGACGCCCCCTCCCCCCATGGCCTGTTCCTCTTCCTGCAGGGGCCATAGACTCAGCAGGCTGTATTCACTTAGGGGCCCTACACTGCCCATAGCAGCCCCTCCCTCCACCTCTGAGCTCTCCCCTACAGCCTCCTCACCTGTCCTCACTGTGAGCCCTGTGTGTGTAGTGTCAGTGCATGGCTTACCATCAGGTTTCACTCCCTCCTCCACTGTTGGAGGCACATTCAATACATTAACATTAGCATTCACAGTAGAGTCATGACATTCTTGGGGAGCCGGACTTGGGGGTTCAGTGGCCACATACTGGGACACTAGCCGCCCCAAATCGGTCCCAAGCAACACATTTGCAGGAATATTCGGCGTTACTCCCACCTCCCGCATCCCCCTCCCAGCACCCCAATCCAAATACACCTTGGCAACGGGCAGCGCCGGTTCAACGCCTCCAATTCCGGAGACGGAAAGGGTTTTCCCAGGTACGAAGTCTTGAGGGGACACCACCTCAGGGCGTACCAGGGTTCGTTCAGCGCCTGTGTCCCGCAGTCCCATGACCGCTGAGCGGCCGATGGTGACGGGTTGGTAATTGTCTAGGGACCTCCCACCACCCCCTCCCACACACAAAACAGTGGACGGTTTCTGGGACAGGGATGGGGCCTTCTGGCGCTGGGGACATGCAGCCTTAAAGTGTCCTGGCTGATTGCAATTATGGCAATGTCTGGGTTCTGTTCCTGGCCTGGAGAGGGCAGCAGGGGGGTACACCCCTTGCACTCTGGGGGCTGGATATGGGGCTGGGGCAGGATTGGGCTTACCCCCTCTCCAGGTGCTGCTGGCAGGCTTCTTTGGCTCCGGCGCCCTGTTGTTGGCATACTCGTCTGCCAGGGCGGCTGTAGCAGAAGCCCCCTTTGGTTTCCGGTCACGGAGGAACTGCTGGAGGTCCTCTGGGCAGTTCCACAAGAATTGCTCCACGACAAACAGTTCCTGGACCTCCTGGCGGGTAGTGAGCTCTAGACCCGAGGTCCAGTGCTCCGCAGCTCTCAGCAGGGCCCGCATGTGGTCGGTCCAGGTGTCCTTTGAACCCCGCTGCAGGCTCCTGAACTTCCTGCGGTACGACTCCGGGGTGAGGTTGTAGTGTTGGATCAGGGCCCGCTTGATGCTGTTGTAGTCCTGCTCCTCCCCGGCAGGTAAGTCCCCCAAAACTTCCAGGGACTTACCCCTCAAACGGGGGGTCAGGTACCTTGCCCACTGATCCGGGGCCAGATGATGTTGGAGGCATGTCCTCTCAAAAGCCAGCAAAAAGGAATCCAGGTCTCCATCCTTTTCAAGCAAGGGAAAGTCCTCCGCCCGGACCTTGGAAGCCCTTGTCTCCAGTGGGCCTGGTGCATCCAGTGGGGGCCCGTGCTGAGCCATCTCCAGTCGGTGCCGGTGCTCCGCAGCTTCACAGCGTTCTGTATGCTCCCGCTCCGCTGCTCTCTCTGCTCTCTGCCGCTGCATGCTCCCGCTCCGCTGCTCTCTCTGCCGCTGCTTGCTCACGCTCTGCAGCTGCTTGCTCACGCTCTGCTGCTTTCTCTGCCGCCACCAGGAGTCTGTCATAGGCGGCGTCATTACCAGCCTCGAGCTGTGCCATAGCCGCTTGGAAAATGGCCTCCGATCTGGACAGGCTGGGACGGGCAGGGGTGGACAGTCCACTGCGAGACTGCGCACGGGGTTCGGGCTCCTTGGGGAGCCCTGACTGAGCTCCCCCTCATCGGTATCGAACCCCTCATAGGCCACAGCATTGGCCTCCCCCTTTGCCCTACTCCTGGTGCCTTCCGCCATCTTGGGAACCTTTGGTTACTGAAACACAGCTGCAACCCTGACCTTGCACACAACTTGTTATATTTACACTCTGACCGTCTAGTGCTGGGCTGACCTTAAGACCCCAGCAGTGAAAGTACTGCTGGTAGTCTCTAGTGTCTGGGAGTAGGGGTCCCACGCACACTATTACTCTGATCCCACCGCTGCCACCAATTTGTGAGGAACTAAGCCGACCGCCACACGGTAGCCTGGGTATCACAGCTTCTGATCCCACCGCTACCACCAATTTGTGAGGAACTAAGCCGACCGCCACACGGTAGCCTGGGTATCACAGCTTCTGATACCACCGCCGCTACCAAATGTGACGGACGATTCCCTTCCTCCCACGTCACCAATGGGACGTAACTCCACAGGTACAGCTCTCCGGCGCCCCCCTTTGTCTCTCAGGTCAGTAAGAGAACTGCACCTAGAGCAAATGGCCGCCGGGGAAGGTGTCCTGTTACCCACTGGGTATTCTAAGATTCGTGATCAGAGTAAAAGCATCAGCCCAAGATTAATTTTATGGTTTAATTTGCCTTAAGGGCGCACTAGATAATTACAGAAATATACAGTAAAGCTATACAACGTAATTACAATGGATTTGCAGTCAGAGTAAGAATACAACAATAATGTACAAGGCTTAAAGGTATTAGCTATAGATCAATATTACCGGGTTGTAGTATGGTCATGGGGAGGCATGGAGCTCTGCGTTTCCCAGGTGAAAGTCTTCAGTTGCTGGACAGTCCCCAATGCATGTGCTGCAGCCCCATTTGGCAAGTCTGTCCCTTGTGCTTCTGCTGCTGTGAGAAAATGGAATGAGAGGCCAGCCTCTTCTTGGCTACAGCTTTTAAACCTGCTAGGCCCTTCCCCATTTGCTTTGAAGCACGCATATTAACTGGCCTGCAATTCATATGGAGCAGGAAACAATGGCTTGAGCTTGAGCTATTTACCATACGACTGACCATCTTATTCAGACCCTGGCCTAAACCAATTAGCATGTAAAGGCCTATTGATTCATAGTGGACATCAAAGCTGGCCGTACTGAATATGCTAATAGGCCCTGTGTAGCTAAAAGTCTGTGGCTGTGTGAACTGACAAAATGGAGGCTGGTACAGGCCCTATACAAAATGGCGACGGTCCCAACCTCACAATCCCCCCTTAGAAATATGTTTCTTTTATAGTAGAGTATCTCTGCATGTATGTGGTTTAAAGCTGAATAATCCAGTATCATGAATTGTGGTAGTGACCGGACCAAGATGCCACCATACATATTCATGGGTTGCTCCTCTACTTTATCTTTCATAGGTGTGTGGCTCGGATGGTATAACTTATTCTAATGATTGTGAATTAAAGAAAACTCGCTGTGAAAGGCGCCAAGACCTATACGTAGCTGGACAAGGTCCCTGCAGAGGTGAGAGACAGGATTATTATAATTTTCAGTTTCCACTAATCCCTTCCCTACTGTTTTTTTTTTTCCTCTTGATTTCTTCTGATCTGCGATAAGATCTCTGACCATTTACAAGCTTTGCAGATTCATGAGCCAAATCTCTTGGCACAGAATTCACTGCAGGATTTGGATTATTGTCATACAGCTGACAAATGATAGTAAGCAGATGAGAGGCTTATTTGTGCGAGAAGTCTTTAAACATGAAATTCAGTATTTAAGTTCTACAGCGGCTGAAAGTCTCGTGGCAAAGTGTAGACTAAGTTTCCTTGCTCTGTTTCACTTTGTCTTTTTGGAAAAATCATATTGGAATATTTGGGGCATCCTCTCTGCTGTAATTATACTGCTATTGTATAGTAGGTGTATGGGTAGCCTCTGTGGTGTAACCAAAGCCCGATGGGCCCTGGTGAAAAATTTGGACGTGGCCCCCACAAACCCAACCCTGCCCCATCTGTCCCACATGTTGGTCAGATGTATGGGCTCTTGCAGCATTCTAAATCCTATAAGCACATAGAAGTGTCCCCCCTGCTTTTTCATTATGTAGTAATGTCCCCATCCTGGTATATATGTCCCCCATGCCCTGCCCATCCTAGTATATATGACCCTCATTCTGGTATATTTGTCTTTCATCCTAGCCCCATCTTGATGTGTGTGCAATCAAACAGGCAATCTATGCATGCAGGTGCGGGGACTCGAGCATGTTATTTGAGCATGCCGAAGTCACTTGGTTAGCACACGAGCATGGTCAGATAACACCTTATCTGAACATGCCCGCTCATCACCTTATCCGAGCACGTTTGCTCATCACCTTATCCAAGCATGTTTCCTCATCACCTTATCCGAGCACGTTCACTCATCACCTTATCCGAGCACGTTCACTCATCACCTTATCCGAGCAGTTTGATCATCACCTTTTCCGAGCACATTCGCTCATCACTAATTGTAACCTAAAGATTTATCATACAAGAATCTGCCTAGTTACAAGAGCAATAGTGGAATTATTTGTTTATTTATTGGGGGGCACATTCTCATCCTCATAGTTTATGCAAGCAAGGGCATACAAATTATAGTGGCAGAGCATGTGACTTAATGGGGCTCTAGCTGTGGTTGGGCTCCACATCCTTTACTTTTGGGTTGTGAGAACCTGTACAAGAACTGAATTGTTCGCAAGCAAGGGATGAAATATTGGTCCAAGAGTCATGGAAGGGGCAATTCCTGGCACCATAATGGGAACCCATCTCTCTCCTGTGCAAGCCACTGCGGGATCTACCCACCATAAAACCTTCATTGTGATACAGTGCTTCATCACACCACAGAAAAGGGTCGTACACATGGTCCTTTATGTTAAACACTTCCATTGTGATTTAGATTAAGCTCTATTTGCACTAAAAATGTATTTTTTAATGGATCTTTGATGCATACAGTTTTGGTGAGATTAGTTAATTAAAATTTATGATGTGCAGTCAGTCAATTGCGAACTGTGCACTAATAATTTACTGGGTCAAAATCATCAGTCAGCTGTAACCTCTGGCGCGTACTGGAAAAAAAATCTTTTGTTAGTGGCAGCATTTTACGACAACACGGGGAACTGATTTCATCAAAGTAAAATCAGATTTATTTTTTTTAACATTCTGCAAATGAGAAGTCTTCATATATTCTCGGGCTGCAGCACATTTCGAATAAAGCCGGATGTTACATTTAAGTGGTGCAATCTAGAGAAGGTTAAAAGAGGTTTACACAGGCAATCGTAGACTCCAACTTCATACTTTACATGTCCTAACATATAATCAAGGACTCATTCCTGGCTATAAATTGCAGAACGACCAGGACAAAGAGTCCAATTCCAGGAGCCGCATTATAGATAAATGTAAAATTCTTCTCGCTTGCCTTGTACTGTATGAGCATGTGACAAGTGATCCCAGCTACGTGTAATAAATATAAATTGTAATTATGTGCAATAGTTTCTACAACTACAAATAACATTTATCTCCCAACCATAAATCATATCCCTTTATAATAGCCATGTAATACAAATTAAATTCTCTCTAACCATGAATAATAGTTTAATCCACTACACATAATGTTTCCACCAACTCTAATCCTATCACCCAGACGTAATAAACAAACTTGTAAAAGTAAAAGCCTCAACAACTATTTGTAATACGGTAATTATGGCAGCCGTTATTAAGACTGAAAATTATAACTAATTTCCTTTTTAACCCCTTAACCCCCGAAGGTGACTTGCACGTTAATGTCCAGGCAAATTTTTACAGTTCTGACCACTGTCTCTTTGAGGTAATAACTCTGGAACGCTTCAATGGATCCCGGTGATTCTGAAATTGTTTTTAATGACATATTTTACTTCGTGATAGTGGTAAAATTTCTTCAATATGACTTGCATTTATTTGTGAAAAAGCAGAAATTTGGCAAAAATTTAGAAAATTTAGCAATTTTCAAACTTTGAATTTTCATGCCCTTAAATCACAGAGATATGTCACACAGAATAGTTAATAAATAACACTTCCCACAATTTTGGAACCCAATTTTTTTTTTTGCTTGGAAGTTATAAAGGTTAAAAGTTGACCAGTGATTTTTCATTTTTATAAAAAAAAATTACAAAACCATTTTTTTTAGGGAACACATCACATTTGAAGTCACTTTGATGGGTCTATATGATAGAAAATACCCAACAGTGACACCATTTTAAAAACTGCACCCCTCAAGGTGCTCAAAACCACATTGAAAAGGTTTATTAACCCTTCAGGTGCTTCACAGGAATTTTTGGAATGGGGAAAAATGAACGTTTAAGTTTTTTTCCACAAAAAAATGTGATTCAGATCCTTTTTTTTTATTTTTACAGTGGTAACAGGAAAAAGTAGACCCCAAAATTTGTTGTGTAATTTCTACTGAGCCTGCCGATACCCCATACGAGAGAGAAAACCACTGTTTCAACACATGGCAGAGCTCGGAAGGGAAGAAGCATCATTTGACTTTTTGAATGCAAAATTTGCTGGAACAACTGGCGGACGCTATGTCACGTTTAGAGAGCCTCTGATGTGCCTAAACAGTGAAAATCCCCCACAAGTGACATCATTTTGGAAACTAGACCCCTCATGGAACTGATCTAGATGTGTGACCGGTGAGCACATTGAACCCTCAGGTGCTTCACAGAAGTTTATAACATTGAGCGGTGAAAATTTAAAAAAAAAAATCACATTTTCCCTACAAATATGTTTTATGACCTCAAATTTTGCATTTTCATAAGGGTAATAGGAGAAATTGCACCATACAGTTTCTAGTGCATTTTCTCCTCAGTACGCCATATGAGGGAGAAAACCACTGTTTGGGTGCACAGCAGGGCTCGGAGAAGGAAGGAGAGTCATTTGACGTTTTGAATGTAAAATTTCCTGGAGTCATGAGAAATTGCACCATACAGTTTCTAGTGCATTTTCTCCTCAGTACGCCATATGAGGGAGAAAACCACTGTTTGGGTGCACAGCAGGGCTCGGAAAAGGAAGGAGAGTCATTTGACGTTTTGAATGTAAAATTTCCTGGAGTCATGAGAGGACATCATGTCCCATTTGGAGAGACCCTGATTTGCCTAAACAGTGGAAACCCCCCACAAGTGACCCCATTTTGGAAACTAGACCCCTCAAAGAGTGTATTTAGATGGGTGATGAGCACCTTGAACTCCCAGGTGCATCACAGAAGTTTATAACGTTGATCCATGAAAACAATAAAATAAAATCAAATTTTTCACACAAAAATGTTATTTTGGCCCCAAATTTTGCATTTTCATGAGGGTAACAGGAGAAACTGCACCATACTATTTGTTGTGCAATTTCTCCTGAGTATACAGATACTCCATATGTGGGGAAATACTACTTTTGAGGGAAGAGGCACCATATTGGATTTCAGATGTTACTGGAATGGTTTGAGGGTGCCATGTCACATTTGCAGAGCCCCTGAGGTGCCAGAACAACAGAAACCCCCTATATGTGAACTAATTTTCCAAACTACACTCCCCAATGAATTTGTATAAGGGAGCAGTGATCATATTGACACCACATGTGCATCACAGAATTTTATACCATTGAGCGGTGAAGAAAGAATAAATTACATTTTTACCACTGAAATGTTGTTTTAGCCCCAAGTTTTTAATTTTTCTAAGGGCTAATAGGACTTTTTTTTTACAACAAACTGAGGTCAATTTTTTCCTGAGTGTGCCAATACCCTACATTTAATCGGGAAATATTTTTCAAGCACAGTGCAAAGCTCAGAAGGCAAGGAGCACCAGATTTTACTGTTATGGTTTGCAGGTGCAATGACCCATTGGGATAGCCAATGAGGTGCTAGAACAGCAGAACTCCCCATAAGTGACCCTATTTTACATACTACATCTCTCAAAATTCATCTAGGGTGCAGTGATCTACTTGACACACGGTGTTCAACATAATTAATCAATGGCAGTGAGAAAAAATAACTATATTTTTACCAACAATTTTGTTTAGCCCACAAATTTTAAATTTTCACACAAGAGTGAGTAACATGGTACCATAATTTAGTACCACAATTTCTATGAATGTGTCAATCCCATAGTAGCTGTACAGTACCACTTTCTATACGAGAGACTCTGGAGAAGAGCGCTAGTTGCTCTGGAGCTCAGATTCTAGAATGTTTGCGAACTCCATGTACAGAACCCTAACCTAGAAGCAATCCCCTCAAGTGACCCATTTTAGAAATTTATCTGCAGGTATAGTGACAATTTTGACTCTGGCCGCGTCCACACTGCGAGTTGAGCGAGTAGTCGCAGACTTTCTCGCATCAACACCGCACGGGCTGCCTCGGACCTGAGTTGCGCTGCATGTATTCTAGGTATTCTATAATGTTGACGAGTGAAATGCAAACTGCCGTTGTATGACCAGTTGTTAGTCCACTGTCCCATCTGGAGACGTAGTAAGTAGGCTGCCCATCCTTTCAGAAATGCCAAACATGGACGATATGTGTTTGGTACGCTGTGGGATCAGAAGGAGGGGCAATTTGATTTGAGCAGAGATTGCCTGAACTTCTCTACGGGTAGGAGCCATTTGCTTTTCCGGAGCTACGTCTACCAGTAACATGGAAGCCCCCTACATTTTCGTTAACAGATGACAGATCTGAGTGAGGGCTTGCTTTTTTTGTGGATTGAGTTGAAGCTTTTATTGGCAACATTTTACATAACGTTTGGGATCACATTTATCCGGTGCTCTAAACTGACCACTTACTTTGGGGTTACCATCTAAATCTGAGTGATGTGATTCAGATAAAACCCCTGAGGGATCCATTCACTATAATGAGGCAGCAGCGTTACTCTGGACTCCATCTGGCCTCTGTTCAGTGGTGTCCTTCTTTTCAAAAGTACACAAAACTGTGATCGACAGCAGTTTTATGCAATCCTAAAAAGACGGACACCGCCAGATCACTGGTTCTATGGCGTCTACAGTGCCTCCATCTGCCTCATTATAGGGAATCTTTTGCCGGGGGTTCTGTCTGAATACATATTTCAGAGATTTACATTGAAACCCCCGTGCAAGCGCTCAGCGCAGAGCACAGGATAAATGTGTACCAAGCCTTACTGCAATCTTTGGGAGGCAGAAAGAAAAAATCAACAGCAGGAGAAGAATTGGTATTATTTATTTTTTACGCTGTTCCTTGTGCGGTATAAGTGATTAGGCGACTTTACCTTTGGGTCGATGCGATTACAGCGATACCAGATTTATATTGGGTTTTTATGTTTGGCTGCTGTCACACTCTAAAAGACACCTTTTATTGCAAAAAATAGTTTTAGCATCAACATTTTTTGAGAACTATAATTTTTCCATATTTTTGCCCACGGAGTCATTTCTATTCCGATTTTTGGGAGGCAGAATGAACAAAAATCTGCAATTCAGGAATTTATTTATGGGGGGGTTTATGTCATTATGCATGTGGTAAAATTGATAAGGCAGTTTTATTCTTCGGGTCAGTACGATTACAGCGATACCTCATTTATATCTTTTTTTTATGTTTTGCTGCGTTTACACAATAAAAATGATTAAATAGAAAAAATAATTATTTTTGCATCGCTTTATTCTGAGAGCTATAACTTTTTTATCTTTCTGCTGATGGATCATTATGGCAGCTTGTTTTTTGCGGGACAAGATGACGTTTTCAGCGGTACCATGTTTATTTATATCCGTCTTTTTGATCGCATTTTATTCCACTTTTTGTTCGGTAGTATCATGATAAAGCATTGTTTTTTGCCTTGTTTTTTATTTTTTTATGGTGTTCACTAAAGGGGTTAGCTAGTGGGACAGTTTTATAGGTCGGGCCATGCCGGATGCGGCCATACTGAATATGTGTACTTTTATTGTTTTGGGGTTTTTTTCATACAAATATTTATTCATGGATACAATATCTTGATTTTTTTTTATTTTTTTTTTTATATTTTTGCAATTCTGTAAAAAAAGTTTTAACTTTTTTACTTTGTCCTAGTATGGGACTATTTTTTGCAGGCTGATCGCTTGTATAGCATGGGAATGCAGCAGCATCCCCAGGCTGTGCAAGCTGTCAGCTCTGCACTGACAGAGAAAGTTGCTGATCGTGCAATGCGCTTGGTCAAGCATCTTTCCTAGCTCTGTTGACACGGAAGTCATGACGACATTGGGTCACCATGGCAACGATAGGGACCCCGCGTCACGCCGCTGGGTCTCTGATCCAAAGGCTGAGGGGCTGTCATCCCTCTGTCAGCTCCCGGAATGCTACGATTGAGTTTGATCGCTGCATTTAGGGGGAAAAGTGCTGGGAGCGGTGCGGGACCGCTCCTTGCACTTAGTGCCGGGTATCAACTGTCAGCCTGTGTGCGCGCCTGATCACATAGACGTAATAATCCGTACCTGGTCACTAAGCCTCAGGGCACAGGGGCGTATTGTTACGACAAATGTCAGAAAGGAGTTAAGTAAAAGTACCGTAATAATCTCATAAACTCTGCAATATTTACACCATTTACAGGTAGTATTGGTAACAGCCACTAATAATTTCACTAACTATAAGTAATAAGCTCAATAACTATATGGAGTAAAATGTCACAGTATAAAGAAAATAAACACAGTGATGTCACAGTGCAGGGATAATACACATAGTCACAGTACAGTGATAATGAATGCATAGTACAGGGATAATACACACAGGGATGTCACAGTATAGAGTTAATTAACACAGTCATGTCCCTGTACAGGTATAATACACATAGCAATGTCACAGTACTGGGATAATAAATGCAGCGATGCTACAGTACAGGAATAACACTATAGGATTTCACACTATTGAGATAATTAACACAGTGATGTCACAGTACAGGAATAACAAACACAGTGTTGTCACGGTATAGAGATAATACAGTAATGTTACAGTACAGGAATAACAAACAGTGTTGTCATGGTATAGAGATAATACAGTGTTGTCACAGTACAAGAATAACAAACACAGTGATGTCACAGAACAGGAAGAAACAGTGATGTCACAATAAAGGGATCATAAACACGTTGACATCACAGTACAGGGATAAAAAACACACTGATGTCATAGCACAAGGTTAATAAACACAGTGATGTCATAGTACAGGAATAACCAACACAGTGATGTCACGGTAAAGAGATAATAAATGTAGTGATGTCACAGTACAGGAATAACAAACTCAATCCTGTAACAGTATAGAGACAATAAACACAGTGATGTCATAGAACAGGAATAGCAAACGCAATGAAGTAACAGTATAGAGATAATAAACACAGTAATGTCACAATACAGAGATAAAGCATACAGTGATGTTACAGTAATGGGACTGAGTTAATGCACAGGTATAATATTCACAGTTTTGTCATAATACTATAATAGGTCACTATGTACTCTGGCAAATCAGAGTATTTGGGGAAAAAACATGTAAAGACTAGAGATAAGCAGATTAATTAGCTGAATATCGATTTCAAGTCCATTTTTCCGAAATTCGCTGGTCCCTTAAAATTTGAACAATCTGCAATTCGATTTTCAAAGATCAACAAAAAAAATAGCGTCATGTCACACACTGCTGAAGACTTAGAGACTGGGTAAATAGCGTTAGGCGGGGCCTTGCAAGCTTCCCCATCATGTTGTGTACCTATCGCATCACATTGTCTAGTGCAGGCAACTAGGAGGTCAATCACAGTCAGAATAACAGATGGTGGACAGCCAAGCATCGCCATTTTATGCTTCTACAGCATATGGATAGGAGTTCAGAGTGCATAGCTCATTCCACGCAGGGATGAAAAATGGCCTAATCTGATTGTGGGGTACTGCTGTGCTGCTGCAACACATTGAAAATGGGAATGGCAGTGTCAGTTTGTGAATAATAACACACTGGCAGCAAGTAGGGCAGTATTAAACTCCTCTGTCTTAATTTTGCTACTAATATCAAATCCTAAAACCAAGACTTGTGTGTCACAGAAAATGTGCTTCCAGCATTATAAGGCAGGGCAAGAAAAATCTTCATATTCCAGAAATGTAAACACAACTGTCTACTTCTCCTGTATGTTACCATCCATTTCTCCTAACCAGATATGTTGGGGTTACTTGGACTTGTTTGAGCTCAAAGAGAGTCCAATACTCTCATAGGCCTCAGAGTGTTTTACATGTATTATCCAGGCAATTAGAGGCTTTTCCGTAATGCAATAGATTTTTTGGGAAAAAAAGCTGTTGAATTTGAATTTCAAAGGATCCGTCCTACTCTAATAATGAGTTCACATACAGATGTGACACACACATCATAATTGCATGGAAATAATGCAAAATGGTAATATTGAAAAGAGAGTATAATGCATAAAAAAAACCTCGGAATTGGGTCATTTAATTATCTATTCCCCTGGAATGCTAACATTTCCACTAAGAATAAGCAAAAATCTCTCCATATATTTATAATATTCTCTAAATATAAATTATTGCCAAGTATGTATAATATTCCTTACCATACATTTACGGTATATGTGCAGTTATGTAGACTTGCATACAGTATATCTTCTGTATCCCACACCAGAGAACAGTGTATCACACTATGTTACTCCAACACGTGGACTGCGGGGTTAGGGGACATATTATAAAGGCTGCATCAATCTTCCTGGACGCTGGGCTCTAATAAATATCCACACACTTGAATGTAAATTCCCAAAGTGACAACCTGATAATAGGTGTTACAAAGATCGAGATGTTTTTATCCTGAAATATTATGCCCTTTTTTCTACACACATACGTTTGATCATTGTGGCCAAAGATTTTTATTTTAACCTGATCGGTCCACAGGACTTGTTTCCAAAATGCATCAGTTTTGCTTAGATGTTCTTTTTCATACTTTTGTTGCTGAATTTTATGGTGAAGACACAGGAGAGGTTTTCTTCTGATGATTCTTCCATGAAGACCATGTTTGTGCAAGTGTCTCGGAACAATAGAACAATGTCCAATGACTCCAGAGTCTGCTAAATCTTTCTGAAGGTCTTTTGCAGTCAAGCAGGGTTCTGATTTGCTTTTGTAAAAATCCTACAAGCAGCTCTCACTGAAATTTTTCTTAGTCTTCCAGACCTTATCTTGACCTCCACTGTTACTGTTAACTACCATTTCGTAATTATATATCGACCTGAGGAAAGGGCAACTTAAAAACTCTTTGCTATCTTCTTATAGTCTTCTGCTTTGTGGGCCTCTACCATTTTTATTTTCAGAGTGGTAGGCAGCTGATTAGAAGAACCCATGGCTGCTGTTTTTTGGCACAAATTTAGAGGAGGCTGGGTTTTTGTAAAAGCTGGGAAATTTGTATTTCCTGGCCTTTCCTAACGATGATGCAATCCATAACCCCAACAGGCTAATTAAGATCTGAAAGCTTGGTCAAAGTAAACTGAGCACACATATCTACAAGGTTGTAGACATTATATTGTAGGTGGGTCCCAGAGTACCCAATAGCTATCCAATAAGGTGAATAGTTGAAATACCCCTTTAATTAATATGCAATAAAAAGTTATGCAGCTTGTTCATGTACTTTGTGTTTGAGTTTCGATGTCATGTTAGGGTAAATTCCCAGCTGAGGATTTGTTACAATGTATCGCCACTAGATAATGCTAAGCAGACTGGACTCTCACTCCTACCTTAACAGACACATTGTAACGAATGCTCAAGTCAGAAAAGAGATTTGCACTGTCATAGTATTTTATTCATAAAGGTTTGCATAGACTGGATACACTGTGTACTACTTCTCACAGATGATGGGTAGTTACGTGTGTCCAACCTTACCTTTCTGCAAATTTTATTAAGGACTTTAAATTTTTCCATATTAAATACCTTCTTTCTAGAAAACTGCCATTATTCCCAACATGATGCCATCCACATAACAACCACTGGGTGGCCACTTATAGAGACATATGATATAAGTATCTCCCGATAGAGTACTGCAATATCTTCTTTTTTTTTTAAAGCTGGTCATCTTAGGCCTTTTGCCTCAGGAAGTATGATAATATTAAGGCCAATTGTATAATATTGGAGAGTTTTCCTCCTATCCAATCTAAGAATACATAAGCAGGACTTGTCACCAGGTAAAAAGTGGACAGTTTTGGTGCTTGTTTTATTACCGCTACTTCCCAGAATATTTTATTTTGTTTTTCATTTAAATCTGCCTTTGGTTCCTGAGATTTTGACCGTTTTTTTAAAGCAAAATTGAATGGTCTTTACAAAGTGGGGCTCACTGGATCCTCTGGGGCGTGTCTTTAGGCTCCTTTGCCTAATTACTCTGTTTGCCACGCCAACTTGGTAAAGTCCTTAAAAATTAGCCGCAAATAAAAAGGCCCATATCTCTGGAACCGTATGGCAGATTTAAAAAAAAACGAAAAACGGCAAACTCGGGGGAGCAGTAGAAATAAAATAAGAGGTAAAACTGGACACTTCTGACCTAATGGCAGGTTCTTTTACTTTAGACCATGGCTTTAATAAGGCTAAATTGAGTGCTAGCTCCATCCGCATCAGGTACTCTTGTGTGTTGGCTATGAAAGAGTCAACTCCATATAATGATAGTGCACAGATGCCTTAAGATGTATATTTTGTACTCTGGTATACACATGGCTATTACATAGGCATTGCATAGTAATTCTTCCATACTTTTACTTTGGTTTGAAGCATTCACCGGTCTTCCGCTGCTATGCAAATGAGAAAAGCGCTATCTCCCCACCCTGAATACCTAACGACAATACGGATGATTAAAGACAATGATCTGCCTCATTATTTTTACATCCTCTTGGTAACGCTCGTCTGGTGATGCATAAAGAATCCAACAAATTCATCATTTATGTCTTAATCACCCTGGTTCTCATTCTGTTACACTGTACATCTCAGGATATACCCCCATAGGACGGCGTTGGGTAGAGATGGCCATTTTACAGTCCCGCATTTATAAGATTAAGGCCTGTCAATATCCTATCCATCCCATGATTATTGAGAAGCTCATGAATATTTATGAAGCAATGACTTCTAGATAATTGATAGACATGTGTATCAGTTCAGTCCACCGAATGGCGGCTTTCAGGATGCCGATATGATGGCAGTACTTTAACATAATTACGCCCACCCTCTTATTTGACAGAAATCAAAGCCCACGGTATAACGAATCCTAAATAGATCTATGTTTACTGAAGGGACTGATCTATAATTCTCCACTTACATTGTACGTTCGCTTTGGACGTCTTCTTAATCAGTTCCCTATAATCATCCAGATTTTCCTCTCTCTGCCTGTAACACACAATCACCTCAATCTCTCGCAGGGCATTTTGATTTAGTGAAATTGAGGCATCTTCATCATTTTAATGTGAAAATGCGCTTTGTGTATTTTGCTTTCACATCGCCATGTGTTATCCCAGGCATTCTGAGTTCTGTCACATAGATCTGCCACCGAGAGTGAAATGAGCCTTGAGAGCGGATTATTGCAAGGAAATGTAACTCCTGTGGTGCTTTCAACCTTGGTGCCCTTATACCATTTTTTTTGTTTTTTTTCACTTGACAGCTGCCTCCACTAGCGTTCCTCCTGTGGTCCCGCATTGCATTCACACGGTGTACGGCTGCTGTCCCGACAATGTCACCGCTGCCCTTGGAGTTGGTCTGGCTGGATGCCCAAGTAAGATGCACTTATTATTTGTCTTCTTGTGTAATAAGTGATGTTTAAAAAGTGTTTGATAACTTTTTCAAAATTACTGGACTACCAGTACTAACAAGTACAGTTTCGGCACCTGGCAAATCTACCTTCGGGGCATACTCAACCCAGGTTTCCAATGATGAAACCTGCCATACATGCACAGCAGAAGATATCCACCGCTCTTTCAAAGGCATCAATTGCAAGGGGATTTTATTCAGTAATGTACACTGCTCAAAAAAATAAAGGGAACACTCAAATAACACATCCTACATCTAAATGAATGAAATATTCTCATTGAATACTTTGTTCTGTACAAAGTTGAATGTGCTGTCAACATAATCACACAAAAATCATCAATGGAAATCAAATTTTTGAACAAATGGAGGCCTGGATTTGGAGAGTACCCCCAAAATTAAAGTGGAAACAAGTCAAAATGAAAATCAAAACAAGACAAAATGAAAGTGGAAACAAGTCAAAATGATGCTCAGTATTGTGTGTGGCCTCCACGTGCCTGTATTACCTCCCTACAGCGCCTGGGAATGCTCCTGTTGAGGTTGCGGATGTTTTCCTGAGGGATCTCCTCCCAGAACTGGACTAAAACATCAGTCAACTCCTGGACAGTCTGTAATGCAACATGACGTTGGTGGATGGAGCGAGACATGCTGTCCCAGATGTGCTCAAAAGTCTGGGAAACGGGCAGGCCAGTCCATAGCTTCAATGCCTTCATCTTGCAGGAACTGCTGACACACTCCAGCCACATGAGGTCTGGCATTGTCCTGCATTAGGAGGAACCCAGGGCCAACAGCACCAGCATATGGTCTCACAATGGGTCTGAGGATCTCATCTCGGTACCTAATGGCAGTTCGATAACTCTGGCAAGCACATGGAGGGCCACCCCACACCATTACTGACCCACTGCCAAACCGGTCTTTGCTGAAGTATGTTGCAGGCAGCAGATCGCTCTCCACAGCGTCTACAGACTCTGTCACATGTGCTGAGTGTGAACATTCTGCCTGCAACATCGTTCAGCATGACCGGTTTGGCAGTGGGTCAGTAATGGTGTAGGGTGGCATTTCTTTGGAGGGCTACACAGCCCTCCATGTGCTCGCCAAAGGTAGCCTGACTGCCATTAGGTACCGAGATGAGATCCTCAGACCCCTTGTGAGACCATATGCTGGTGCGATTGGCCCTGGGTTCCTCCTAATGCAGGACAATGCCAGACCTTATGTGTCTGTAGTGTGTCAGCAGTTCCTGCAAGATGAAGGCATTGAAGCTATGGACTGGCCTGCCCGTTCCCTAGACCTGAATCCAATTGAGCACATCTGAGACAGCATGTCTCGCTCCATCCACCAACGTCATATTGCACCACAGACTGTCCAGGAGTTGACGGATGCTTTAGTCCAGGTCTGGAGGAGAATCCATCAGGAAAACATCCGCAACCTCATCAGGAGTATGCCCAGACGTTGTAGGGAGGTCATACAGGCACATGGAGGCCACACATAATACTGCACATCATTTTTGCTTGTTTCCACTTTAATTTTGTCTTGCTTTGATTTTCATTTTAACTTGTTTTCACTTTCATTTTGGGGATCTCTCCAAATCCAGACCTCCATTGGTTAAAAAATTTGATTTCCATTGATTATTTTTGTGTAATTATGTTGACAGCACATTCAACTTTATACACAACAAAGTATTCAATGAGAATATTTCATTCATTTAGATCTAGGATGTGTTATTTGAGTGTTCCCTTTATTTTTTTGAGCAGTGTATATACATAGACATGAGGTAAGTCCAATAGTACAGAGATAGATGCAATAGAACAGAAGCCATAATGACAGTTCTGCTTCACATCACTTGTCTTACCTATTGCATTATTCCTGTGTCCTTTGTGTATATAAATATGTGATTCTTCAGCTTTTGTTTTAGTCTTTGCCTGATGAAGAGACCTGCGTAGTCTCGAAAGCTTGCAATTTGTTACCATCTTTTCAGTTAGCCATTAAAAGGTATCAACCACTGAGGACTCTCAAGTCTAAATATTTTTCTATCTACTGGCTAACACGGTACGAAGATACACATCTTTCCTATATAGAACAGAAGCGACACTTTAACATAAGACGTTTCAACCTGACCCAGGTCTTTGTCAGGAGTCTCTTAAGATTTCCTGTAATGCCGCGTGATGCCCCTTCTTACTTTTGCACAACTTTGAACAATCATTTTAGAACAGTGTATACAATCCACACTATAACATTCAGAGAGCAATTATATTCAGTCTCAGCGACTCCTGACAGAGACCCAGGACGGGGCGAAGTGTGTAATGTTAAAGTGTCACTTCTGTTCTGTTGGATTTATCATCTCACATCTATGTGTATACATTATTGAATAAAACCACCTCGCAATTGATGCCTTTGAGAGTGCTGTGATATCTTCTACATGGACTAATTAGGTTAACAGCCTACCCCCCACCCCAGCACTTCTCCTTTATTTGAGTGCAGACCATTTTTTCTTCTTTTTTTATTTTTATATATACAGTATATATATATATACATACCTGGCATGCTGTATTGAATGAGTTTCGCAGCTGTGTTATACAGTCAGCACCTGATTCAGATTACTAGCTCTCATCACAGTAGCCAGTTTAACTTCTTGATAGATGCCTCTATCAATTTTCACAGTGATGATTTAGAGGTTGGAAATGGGGGAAGGTGTTCTTTTGTTATCCCATCAGTTCCCTGCAGCTCAAAAGCAGGGTGCCAATGGCATTGTCACAGCAGCCACGAAACCTACTAAATGCCTCTGTGTCTGCATGATTGTATACCTGTGGGTAGGCTTCATAGCAAATTCGTCATTGTACAATATAGTACAATATCCCAGGGTTTGGATCAAGTGCCAAAAAATATTGTAAAAAAAAAAAAAAGTAAAATCTTCAAAAGTTAATTTTGCACACTGTTTTTAAGTGAACATAAATATAATAAAAATGTACGAACGAAGAAAAATATCACAATATGCCGTGAACACCGAAACAAACATGAAAAAAAAGTGATAGTAGAATTGCGGGTTTTGGTCACTCGCCAAAAATAAGGAATAAAACGAGATCAGGAAAATGTTTCTGATAAGAATTGCAGCTCAACAATAAAGCTTTTATATGACTCTACTGACTGAAAAATAAAATGATAGGTTTTGGCAGGCTCAAAGGAAAAAAATCTAATGTGAAGAGGGGCCCACTGGGATTGTGTTACCCAAGTGCCCGAATAAACTGATTCTAATGCAGCCACTAAAAGGACTATGTCACCTTTGTGTGTCCTATAAATATGGAGTGAGTTTCATCCAATCGATCACTGAGGCTGACCGGTAGCACAAGAGCTAAGAGAAAGGGGCAAAGGTAGGGTAGGTTGTGATGTAAGATGCTGCAGTAACAGCTTAGATTGCCTGCCCAACAGTAAGCAGAAAGCTGACAGTTGACTCTAATGCTCCCCAACAAGTAAGATGCTCCTTGTAGTAGGCACGCAACCCAAGCCCAGAAGTTACATCCCTATCCCAATGCTCAACCCAAGCATTTTTTTCGAGCAAGCCGAAAATACTTGTTTAAGACACGAGCATGCTTGGATAACACCTTATCCCAGCACGCTCACTCATCACTACATGTAAGTTCTGCACATGTTCTGCTGTCTATCAGGGTGGTCGGTCTCCAAGATAGCAAAATATAAACAAAAGAAAAGAAACATGTTAATATCTTAACCCCTTTCCGACGTTGGGCGTAATAGTACACCCACGTTGGAATCCCTCCCTTTGATGTGGGCTCCGGTGCTGAGCCCACATCTTTCCCAGCACATGTCGGCTGTTTTGAATAGCTGACATGTGCCTCTAACAGCCGTGGGTGGAATCGCGATCCACCTGCGGCTGTTAACCTGTTAAATGCCGCTGTCAATCTCTGACAGCGGTATTTAACTCGCACTTACTGGAAGCGCGCCAGAAATCCTGCCCACTGGTGACCCCGTCATGTGATCGTGGGTCATCGATGGGTTGGAATTACAACCAGAGGTCTCCTGCAGACCTCTATGATTGTCATAGCCAGATTGCTATGAGTCCCACCCGGTGGTCGGCGTTAATAGCAAGTGAGCATCTGATTATCGCCTGTATGTAGCACAAGCGATTGAAAAACTGCAGCATGCAAAAAGTAAAAAAAAGTTTTTAAAATGTTAAAAACATTTAAAAAAATGTTGAAATCACCCCCTTTTCACCCGATTCAAAATAAAACAATAAAAAAAAAAAACATACACATATTTGGTATCACCGCATTCAGAATCTCCCGATCTATCAAGATAAAAAAAGAATTAACCCGTTCGCTAAACGGCATTATACACCAAAATTGTATCAATAAAAATGGCAGCTTGGCGTGCAAAAATAAGCCCTCACCTAACCCAAGATCACGAAAAATTGAGACACTACAGGTCTCAGAAAATGGCGCCTTTTTTTTTTTTTTACCAAACTTTGGATTTTTTTTTTACCACATAAATAAAAAAACCTATACATGTTTGGTGTCTATGAACTTGTAATGATCTGAAAAATTATAATGGCAGGACAGTTTTAGCATTTAGTGAACACTGTAAAAAAAAAAAACATCTGTGGAATTGTACTTTTTTTTGTTCACTTTTTTCTTTGCATTTTTTGCAATTTCACTGCTCTTGGAATTTGTTTCCTGGTTTCCAGTAAACGATATGGTAAAACCAGAGTTATGGCTCTGGGAAGAAGGGGCGCAAAAAACGAAAATGCAAAAACGAAAATACCTCAGATTATGAAGGGGTTAACAGATAAAAATGTAAGCCGTAAATTGCAAAATTGCTTTTATTTACAAGCACTATCCAACAATACCCATTTATGAAGATGGGAATGACCCTTCAATAATAAAGAAGGTGACATTTGGCTGCGCGATCAGTGAGTATGGGGCTCACATGGTGTTAATAGCTGATAAAGGGAATAAGACGAACAAAAACATTGACATCTTCATTTCAAATCTATCCAAAATGTCGACCTCTCAGAAATAATTTCCACTGTGCGCCCTCTGTACCACATCCGAGACGATAGGGCAGCCCTTAGATGTGAGGATTCGGCTGGATGAAGCAGGACCCTAGATCTGTGCTCTCTGGATATATTGGAAAGTGTGAGATCTTCATTATTTCTATAAATATACCAAAGTTCCCGTCTGCTGAAATCACACACGGAGGTGCCTGTGCACATTCAGTTTTAGGGGCCATGTTCCTGCGAGAAGAAAATCCACTATATAATGCAAGCAATGTTCATCCCTCACAACCCTCACCCCCAGCAGCTTTCTGGAAATGTCATCCAGTGCACCCAGCACCTGTTAGTTTGGGCTTCAGACAGCTGCTATCTCCGTTGTCCCTGCATCCAGAAAGAGAGGGCAATATGGCAAGCTTAATCCATCTACCGCTCCGTCTTCTTGGCGTCGGTTCACTTTTGCCGGCTATGAACGGAGACCCAAACCCGCTCCACACAAGATGTTTCCAGCAGTCGGCTGAAGATTAATTCACTCGTTCCTAAGTCACGGAGAATCCTAGGAATATATCTTACCATCTCTTTCTTTCTTTTTATTTTTCCTCCTCACCTCTACTGATGGAAATGGCTGCATCCCATGCCAGCTGTTCCCGGCCCATGTTGTCACCTGCTATGTTACCGTGTGAGGGTTATTAATAGTAGTGATCTAAATGCAGGAAAATACGGTGACATATTGCTCACTGTGTCGTCAGCGTAGCCTCCAACTGATTAACCCTTTTATGGCATTGGCAAGGGTTTAAATCCTGCTGTGAATCACGGGCAGTGTTTTCTGCAAATAAGTCATCATTTTGCACGTAGGTGATAACATTTCGAGTCTTAGCTGGCGGCTTGACTGGTCCTGGGAAATATTTGCTCATTGACTTAATCACTTACTGTGATAAATAACCAGAATAACTAAGTAGAAAGAAGAGGCGGAATCACTGTCTGTTATTGCTACGAGTTGACGTCTTTGCCTCTTGTGAATCGCCCGGTATTTAACGCCATTGGGTGCAGCACAAACAGTAATGATAAGTGATCGTTTGAAACGATAATAAAAGAGGATTGGATTGTAACCATAAATCTCTCGCCGTGAATGGACAAGGTTAAATAACGCCGCTCGAATATATCCCCGATTCGGCATCCTAGAAAGTTCTTCACTGCAGGGACTCGTGACCTTTTTATTACCGTCCCTCGCACAGCCGCACACAATGACACACTGGCGGCGGAGTATGCCATATGGAACTACTTAAAAGATTTAATGTCTCACTACATAGAGCATAACTTTGTGTCTTCTTACCTTTGGCTGCCAGCTGGAGTTTCAGTTTGGCAGTGAAACGGATAATTAAAATGACATGAACGCCTTATAGGTCATTGACACAGATTCATTCTGCTTTTTCTCCAGGCAGCTGCCAGTGTAATGTGCACGGTTCCTACGGGGGCACTTGTGATCCCACCACCGGCCAGTGCTCCTGTAAACCTGGCGTAGGTGGGCTGAAGTGCGACCGATGCGAGCCCGGCTTCTGGAATTTCCGAGGAATCGTGACAGATAAGAAAAGTGGCTGTACACGTGAGTGCAACCCAGAAACGAAATGATAATCTTGCAACATTGGAAGGGATTGGCGTGAAAAATTCTAGATTCATTATTATTTTATTACAATGGTAAAAAGATAAATATATAAGAATAGTGTGAAATATGTTATGAACATATTGGATATTTGAGGGAAAGTGCAAAAACTAATGTTAGCAGCAGCAGAAAGGGTTTCGGATAAGGAATCAAAGCTGATAATTGCAGGGAATTACTGTGATTTTTACTAGATTGACTCTCTTTAACTGAGGGAGAGGTTTATAACTTGTGGTTGTGACCCTTCCGCTTCCAGGACATGGCATATGCAATAGCAAACGTAACTCTGCAGCAAAGACATAGGGCATCAGCAGGGTAAACCTAGCCCCTCGGCTGCCTGAGGCGAACTGCAAAATGGCGTCCCCCCACTAGTAAAATCAGTACAAATAAATCTGGTTTACTCTTTGCTAGCCTAACCTGATGAACATGTAAAATACATACACTTTTAAATAGGAATATATTTGAAACATCAATCTTTACATTTCTTCAGGGACTCAATGCCGCCTGAGGCAAAGTGATCAACTTGCTTCATTTTAGGTGCGCCGCTGGCCGGGAAACAGTGCTTACTGTAGGGCTTCTTCTCCGACGGATGTCCGTGGGGTACTGACGCGGCACACAGTTGCCATTCGTATTGCACACATGGACACAGATATCTCCACTAACGGTTTTTCCGGTATCGGAAATATCAGCGTGTGTGAAACCTGCCTAAAGCCACATTCACACGTTCCGTATTTGGTCAGTATTTTACCTCAGTATTTGTAAGCCAAATCGGGAGTGGGTGAGAAATCCAGAAGTGGTGACGTGTTTCTATTATACTTTTCCTCTGATTGTTCCACTCCTGCTTTTGGCCTACAAATACTGAGGTAAAATACTGAACGTGTGAACGTGGCCTGATAGTGGGTTTCTGCTACTTCTGACTTCCCGCAGACAGAAGTTACAGGCACAAGATGATGCCGATAAAAGGTGACATTGTACACTGGTACTCTGTATATAGTGTATATTGTACAGGTAATACAGTGATCACCAGTGACATTATACACAAGAGCTCTGTATATAGTGTCAGTCTACAGGTAATACAGTGATCACTGGTGACATTATACACAGGAGCTCTGTATATAGTGTCAGTGTACAGGTAATACAGTGATCATCTGTGACATTATACACAGGAGCTCCGTGCTCCATTCTATCACCCCGTGCTCCATTCTGGCCCCCGTGCTCCATTCTGGCCCCTGTACTCCATTATGCCCCGTGGCCACACCCCTGACCACACCCATTTCACTAGTAGCCACACCCTTATCCACGCCCCAATCGCACCCATTTAGCACTGCTGATCACACTGACTGGTACTGAGGGCACTGTGTCTGGTATTATGGGCACACTGACTGGTACTGAGAAAAAGAAAGAACAGAGAGGGAAAAAGGAATAACAGAGAGAGAAAAAAGAAAGAACAGAGAGAGACAGAAAGAGAGAAAGAACAGAGAAAGAAAGAGAACAGAGAAAGAAAGAGGGGAAAGAAACAACAGAGAGAGAAAGAAAGCGGGGAAAGAAAGAAAAAAGTGAGAGAACGAAAGAAAGAACAGAGAGAAAGAAAGAAAGAGGGAAAAAAAGAAAGAAAGAGGGAAAAAAGAAAGAACAGAGAGAGAAAGAAAGAACAGAGAGAGAAAGAAAGAACAGAGAGAGAAAGAAAGAACAGAGAGAGAGAAAGGAAGAACAGAGAGAGAAAGAAAGAACAGAGAGAAAAAGGAAGAACAGAGAGAGAAAGGAAGAGGGGAAAGAAAGAGCAGAGAGAGAAAGAAAGCACAGAGAGAGAAAGGAAAGAATAGAGAGAGAACAAAAGAACAGAGAGAGAGAAAGAAAGGGGAAAGAAAGAACAGAAAGAAAGAGGGTAAAGAAAGAGCAGAGAGAGAAGGAAAGAGGGGAAAGAAAGAACAGAGAGAGAGAAAGAAAGAGGGGAAGAAAAAGAACAGAGAGAGAAAGAAAGAACAGAGAGAAAAAGGAAAAACAGAGAGAGAAAGGAAGAGGGGAAAGAAAGAACAGAGAGAGAAAGAAAGCACAGAGAGAGAAAGGAAAGAATAGAGAGCGAACAAAAGAACAGAGAGAGAGAAAGAAAGGGGAAAGAAAGAACAGAAAGAAAGAGGGGAAAGAAAGAGCAGAGAGAAAGGAAAGAGGGGAAAGAAAGA
>JARQOD010000003.1:364012406-364227039 GCA_033576555.1 Oophaga sylvatica
TTTAAATCAGGTTTTTCTGTTAAATATATATATATATTTTTTAATTTTTGGCAATTATTTTTTTTCCATGTCACAATTTTTTGCTCTAAATAAAAACTAGAAATTATGTAATTTTCACACTGGCCACTGGGGCATTTTTAGTGTCTAACTTACTGTTGTTTCAGGAAACAATACATGTACATGAGCAGCAATGACCCTATCTTTTGTATTGAGGCATCTAATGAGCATGTGCAAAGGTCATGATGGAGGGAAGTGGAGCAGGGTAGCAGTTACATTGCCTATTGTGATTGGTGGATCCTTTTTTATCAGCTGTGTATAGAGGTGTGATCTGTCATTGTAATCCTACCTCTGATGATAAGGAAACGGTTGTAAACTCTTCCTGAAAGGACAGGAAGTATGAATCTAAAAAACCATAGTGGCCAGTGTGAAAATTGCAAGATCCTGAATTTATTTTTTATTTCTAATAAAGTTTGTGATATGAAAAAAATAAATAAAAAACATTGCAAAAATGTATAGAAAGTACATGTAGCACAAAAACTTGATTTAAACATCAAGGTCACTTTCTGACAACACTTGACGAACACTTATACTGTCTGTCTTCCTATCAAAGAGAAAACCCCACTCAGTTGGGGTCTGATTAGATTGAGACATCTATGTCAGGAAGTTGTATCGTAACTAAATAGTAAGTGTTGATCATAGGGTGAGAAGATGCAACATCTATTTAGAATATCTTGGTTTTCATAGAGAGAAATTATTTTGACTGCGAAATAAATAATCATGTTCTAGAACAGGAGATGCGTAATGTTGCCTTGCTCTAAGCTTTCCGGCATGGCGCGGATAGTCCTCAGGGAGCCGTTCCACCATGAGTGCAGCATTACAGTATGTTCTCACTTTGCGTTGGGCAGCTGGTGCATGTATATGAGGTAATTGGAGCGCTCTCTGATGTTTAATGTTGGTATAATACAGTTGGGTCACACTGATTCCTCTTCTCTAATGTAGCAACGAGCTTAACTGCTTTGGACGTGCAGAAAGCTTTACTGGCAAGACTCAAGAGCGCCAAGAAGAAGGCAATAACAGTCAAGAAGCCGATTCAGGACAACGTGAAGTTTTTGGACTTTGGTGAGATCCCTGGTACATCGTTCTGCTTTCTTCTCAATTCTCGAACCCTCGTAATGTCGAAATGTCAATATTTGCACTTTCCGTTTCTCATTGTAGACGTGATATTTTGGCCCTTGGCTCTAACAAATGAATGCATATAGAGACATTAATCTCACTGATGAGATGTTGGCCGGTGCCGGCTAAAATACTTTCCAATGGAAAGGTCAAGCTATGGTGTCCAGAGAAATAAAGGCACACTGAGATAGGAGTTTGGCCACACTACAGCAGATTTACAACCCTCATGTGTTCTCATTAACCCCTTTTGTGATGGAAATGACAATGCATATACAACTATAACATCTTGGAATGATTGGTAAATGCTGTACCGGTGGTATTCCCACCTTATGTTGTACTGTTTGATTGTAGTGGGCGAGGACAGGACATGACTTTGTAAAAGGGATATCAAAGAGATAAACTGAAATATATGAACAAGATTTCGTATAATATTCCCTTTTTTATTTGTATTCCTATTTTTATCTCATTTATCTCTTGGTTTAGTCTCCTTATTATTCCAAAACTGGGCCTGTGGAGAAACGGGGGATTGTCGGGCACCCAAGTCTGCTAGCCGAAACTGCATGGACTAGGGATCGTCCCGCCTAACACCCGCTCTCTTGTTAAACTTGGGCATAACACTACACAGACAACACAGGGTTAGGGTAAAACAGTGTGGCAATACTTTATTGAACCACAACCCCCAATAGAAAACAGAACAATCCCAGCAATTACCCCCAACATGGTGCACATTACAGGGCCTCACCCTTCTGCTGACTCGCCTGGATAATGGTAGATGTTACGTCAGAGCTCCCAGGGTTGATATTCCACCTGTGACATACACACAGAGAAGAGATAACAACAAGCGTAGGGAAATGACAGTCCATACTGTCCATACAAGGTCCAAAGCCAGTTGACATGAGAGTCACCACCTGGCTTATCCGACCATCTCCATGGAACCAGGTGACCACCGGGTCCCAAAACCTGGCTTTCTACAAACATATCCATGGTTCAGAGATGATCACTGGATCAGATCTGTGTCCTTCCAACCGGAGCTGAAAACCCCTAGGTTGTTTCCCTTAGAACCATAGATCCATGTCCCTCGTGATGGTGCGATGATGAATTGGCTACAGTCCTCTCATCTGTTGAGTCTTTTGCAGTATGTACGACTGGTAGCTCTGGGTGATGAGATGAGATCTTCTCTCTCTGTCTCTTGAATCTTTTTATACCCAAGGCACGTAAGCTATTTTTAGAATTACCCAGTGTCGTTCAGACCACCCTCGCATTCTTTTCCCTCTTTACTTTAGAAGTCAACAAACTAGTTCATAATACAACACACAATTAGCAGATCAGTACACATCAATAGACAAAGATAAACACACATTATGTACAAGCCACTATTACAGACTTATACAGTATGTTAAATAGTATATCAGCTTGCAAGACTGTCTTCTTGACCCACCAGACATAAACACTTAAACCCACAAGCCAATATACAGATAAAAAAATCAACTCTCATTAGCCTGCAAAAACACAGTCGTCTGGGTAATTAAGATATAATCTGGTTTCTTCACAGGGCCCTATAATGAAACCAAGAGCTTAAAGAGTGAATATTAAAAACAGAAATATGCAGTTAGAAATGGTAACTGAGGTCTTCAAAAATGATCGGTGGGGTAGGGAAAGAGACATCTGTAGCATGACCATTTGGCCCAATCCATTATGGAAATACACAGACAAAAAGTGTCTTACAAAGTCAGTGTTCTGAGCTTTGACTCTGTGGAACAGTTGAGTCTAGTGGTGTCTATACCCATGGAATCAAGTTGGTTGAACCTACCGATTTCAGATTGACTGGTCAATCATCTAATGTGTATAGATCTGTCCTTAATGACTTAATAAATCTTATTAGTAAGTTATGATTTTTTTTTATGATTTTTTTTTACTTAGACTGGGTTCCCGCTATGGTCACAACAACTACAACAACAGCAGCAACTACCAGCATCATGGCAACGACTAGCGCAGCAGCAGCAACCACAATGCCTGTTCTGCCTACCACAAATGTGGCCACTACAACACCGAAACTAACAACAACTGTGAAGACCACTCCTGTGCCACTTCTACAACACCCAGCCACTACAGTGAGAATGACTACTAGAAGGCCAATTATTACCACCAAGAGGCCAATGACTACTTCACCACCTACACCAAGACGGAAACCATCCCGTGGTCCTGTACCTGCTAAGAAACCAACCCGACCCTGCGATTCCCATCCATGCATGCATGGTGGCACCTGTGAGGATGATGGAAAGGAGTTTACTTGCAGCTGCCCAGCAGGAAAGGGTGGAGCTGTCTGTGAAAAAAGTAAGTTCAAAGGTCTAGTAAAGGGGATACCGAAAGGGGTTTTCTTGCTGTAGTCAATATTTGGTACCATCCATTCAGTTGTGTTCGACCCTTGGATACTTGTAGACCAAATCTCGCCATGCTTCCCTGTTTTCTATTGCTTGATGTTTATTCTCATGTCATTCTTGAAAAGAAACCAGAGGATATGGTATGATGAAGCAACCCAACAGTGATAACAAGGTAGTGAAAAATACCGACAAAAAAGGAAATGTGCACCAAAGAAATTTTATTAATGTACATAACATTACATATAGCACAGAAACATTATAAAAGAATTTTTAATGTTCATAAAAATTAAAATAAAGAATAATAAATTGCGAGAGACCCACAGTATGTAGATGCTGGCAAAAATAATAAATATAAAGCTCAAGATATAACCAGGTAATGAATAACCAAAAATAAAATCAGCCTGGCCAATTACCTATGTGAGAGTGATGTCAACAAAAAACATAGGAAAAATGATATATATATATATATATATATATATATATATGTGCAACACTAATCAATCTATAAAAGTGACCAAATAATGTGCAACAATGTGCAAGCATAAAACCAAATATATAGAAACCAGGTGTCAATGAAAGTCATACAAGTGCCAGGCAATCAAAGATATAATATATAATATATATATATATATAGCAGAGAACTATATAGCCCAGATAGGAGTATGGCATCCGGCATAGGATTAAAAAATACCTGGGAGCGACAAAGCCAGCAGTGGGGAATCTCAAACAACGCACCCCGACGCGCGTTTCGGAATTAGTCCTTCGTCATCCCCCTGACGAAGGACTAATTCCGAAACGCGCGTCGGGGCGCGTTGTTTGAGATTCCCCACTGCTGGCTTTGTCGCTCCCAGGTATTTTTTAATCCTATGCCGGATGCCATACTCCTATCTGGGCTATATAGTTCTCTGCTTACCGGGCACATTGATTTGGGTCACATATATATTTCTTTGATTACCTGGCACTTGTATGACTTTCATTGACACCTGGTTTCTATATATTTGGTTTTATGCTTGCACATTGTTGCACATTATTTGGTCACTTTTATAGATTGATTAGTGTTGCACATATATATATCATTTTTCCTATGTTTTTTGTTGACATCACTCTCACATAGGTAATTGGCCAGGCTGATTTTATTTTTGGTTATTCATTACCTGGTTATATCTTGAGCTTTATATTTATTATTTTTGCCAGCATCTACATACTGTGGGTCTCTCGCAATTTATTATTCTTTATTTTAGTTTTTATGAACATTAAAAATTCTTTTATAATGTTTCTGTGCTATATGTAATGTTATGTACATTAATAAAATTTCTTTGGTGCACATTTCCTTTTTTTCGGTATTTTCACTACCTTGTTATCACTGTTGGGTTGCTTCACCATACCATATCCTCTGGTTTCTTTTTAAATGTCCGGATGGTCTGCCATCCATGTGTTAGGAATTCTGGTGTATATATAATAATATAATATATTTTTTAATATTATATTTTTTTGTTGATTACATATTATTAATCCCCATTATTTCTATTGTACCATGTCATTCTTGATGGTATCCAGCCAACGGCTCTTGGGTCTTCCATTTTCTTTTTACCACTGACAAGTAGTTGTAAATTACCAAATATAATTACAATATCCGCCACTGACCAATCAATTGGAAAGTATTGGAGCCCCATTGTACAAGGAATGGCCAATGATCCAGTGGTTTTGTGAACGGCAGGGTCAATGAGGTTGAACACCCACCGATCATAATGCTGTAGTATATCCTAGTGATTTGCTATGAAATTTGTAAAAAAACATAGCAAATATAGTACTAAAAAACCCAATACTCGACTTTCTGATACCCCACCTCAGTCCAGTACAGATGATACAGCAGTGGCCGGCACATGTCCATTGCAGCCTACAAGTGGTCTCAGCAGTCCTATACCATACTAGTGGCAAAAGCATTTTGCGATGGGAGCCATGATGTCAGTATTTCGACCTTTAACCATCAGGACCACGAATTGGCTGCAGCAGTCATGTATCTGCATCTTTTTGTGCCAAAATTAGATGAGGACTGGAGAGAGGAATATTGAGGTTTTTTTTGTTTGTTTAAAAGGGAACCTGTCACTTTGGAAAACACTATTTACCTTTAGATATTGGGTTAATCTGCAGGTAAATAGGGTTCTAATGCTGCTCGGCCACCTTACTGAAAGTGAAACTACCGGGAGAAAAGGAGAAAATTGATTTATTTCCTCTGGATGCTGCCAGCTTTCAGTCATCGCAGGGAGTAATAGCAGTCATCACTCTCTATACTGTGAGTGCCAGCTGTAAGCAGGCCCCAACACTTTGATTGACAGCTCGCTCTGCCCAGATGTGCTGCAGAGCCGACTGTCAATCAAATTGTCAAGGTGTGTTTTCACTTGCCACTTACAGTATATATGACTGAAAGCCGGCGGGTCCCAAAAGGAAATAAGTTTATTTTTACCCATAAGCCACACCTTTTAATAAGACGGCTGGACAGTATTGTGATGCTATTAACCTGTAGATTTACCCCATATCTGCTGGTATATGGCGCTTTTCAAGGTGACAGGTTCCCTTTAAAATCTGACATCCTGTTTAGGAATGCATTACAGAAGCTAGTCAATGGCACCATATATTCTGCTACTATTGCTTTTGGCAATAAAACTGATCCTGCAAAAATGGTCAGCTAATAGTATTAGATCCAGGCGGCAAATGTAATAAGCTTGTAATTTGTTTTTACCATAGAAAACAGACAAGTTACAGTATGTGCAAATATCTTCATTAAATCCATAAAAAGAACCTAATATTAGACCAAAAGACCAATGGATGGTGTTAATGTATAAGAGTTTTGTAATATTATTATCAGTATTTTTGAAGCCCTTCACAAACAATGCGTTAATATTATGAGATTTCCATAGTAAGATTACGGGCTTTTTTATCCAGCATAAAGGATATGAGAGATGTGTTACGGGCTACTTTATTAAAATGCAAAAGAGGCAAATGTTTTTGTAAGCTTTCACAAATCTCTGCTTCTAAAACCATGCAGTATTAATTCAGTATGGGGAATTGTCGTTCTTGCTTCGGTCCAACATTACATGAATATTAAAAAAAAAATTAAAAAAAATCAAGTAATAGTTTATGAATTAATCTTTAAAACATGTACAAAGTATTGTTAATCCAAACGAATTGTCATGTATTATTCCAAATAATAAGTCGCACAGGGGTCCAAGATGTAAGGGGGCCCATTTCTACATTCAAAGCAGGTGCAATTTTGCATTTTTAGGAGCTCTTGAGTTGCAAAGGGCCCATATATTGTTCTTGCACAGGGGCCCTTTTTTGTCTGTGTGTGCCAGTGCTATAGCGAAAGTATGATGTCATATTTTGATCACTGATGGTGCGAATGTCCCCAACTTTAACAAAAATATATATACCAATGGTTTAAAGGGAGTCTGTCCCCCACCCCCAAACAATCTATATAGTGATGTAGGGGACTTAGCCCCTATAAAAATCACACCAGCACTGTGTTAGTGGTACAGTGCCTGAGAAAAATACTTTTAATTTTGCGTGCAAAAAGAGGGAGCTTCGGTGCTCCCTTGGTGTGGCCATATGTTCGGCACACCATTTTACCCCCTCATTTTGCACTCTGAGGGCCTTTCCCCCAGTTCTGGTTAACAGTGCTTGCTTTCAAGAGTGAGCACTGTCTGAACTCCATCTGCATGTATGCGCACTGACACTACTTGAGCCCGGCCATGCATAATGTGGGCTGGCACATTCTCCTCACTGGCTCTTCTTTTCAAATTCCACTCACTACACTTTAGACTCCAGGTCGTGTAGCGAGCAGCGTCCGCAGAGAAGAGCCAGTCGCTGCCACAGTGCACATGCGGCTAGATTCAGGCAGTGTTAGTGCGCATGCCCATATTTGCTGGCTGAGTTCAGACAGTGCTCAGTCTATGTCATTTAGAAGTGGAGGGAAACATTCAATATGCAAAATGAAGGGGCGTAATGGTGCAACAAACTCTGTTACACCAATGGTGTACCAAAGCCCCCTTATATCCATGCAAATTAAGCGTATTTATCTCAAGCACTGTATCGCCAGCTTGATTTTTATAGGGGCTATGTCCCAATTCAGATTGTTGAATATTCATTTTTGGGGATGAGAGACCCCGTTTAAACCGGTATCTGTAGGTGACTTCCCCAAAAGTGGGGATAGCAGAAGCCAGCTGACCCCACTTTACTAAATGCTCCTTTATCTGTTTTTAATGAGCACAGAATAACACATTCACCTACAAACATTCTTTTTTTTAGATATTCATTACTTTATTCCTGGATTCGGAGGCAAGTCTTACCTGGCATTTAAGATGATGAAGGCTTATCACACTGTGCGCATAGCCATGGAGTTCCGCTCTTCGGAGCAGAACGGTCTTCTTATGTATAATGGTCAGGTTCGAGGAAAGGATTTCATCTCTCTGGCGGTGGTGAATGGATTTGTGGAGCTCAGGTAGGTGGATAAACCGTCCTTGTGATTCAGCTTTTTATTTTCTTCTTCCATGTTAAAATGACGCTACTAACCACTGTACTGTGCACTGTAACGTAAAGTCTACCATCACGTGCTACAGTATCTCATTCTGATTCTCAGCAATTGTTCCTGGGGATTTCTATGCTTCCCATTCCACTTTGTCCTTGAACTGAATCCCAAGTCTTACGGCCCCGTCACACTCTTCAATGTCCCAGCTATCCCACCAACAATCCGACGTGGATGGGATCGCTGGGACATCGTTAGCTGATTGCTGGTGAGCTGTCACATGGGCAGACTCACCAGTGATCAGGACCAGCGAGTACGCTGGTATCCAGGCTAAACATCGGGTAACTAAGCACCGCGCGGTGCTTAGTTACCCGATATGTACCCTAGATACCAGCTCCCAGCTTCTGTTGTACGTGCTGTGAGCTCGCTGATCGTTGGTCTCCCACTGTCACACGCAGCGATGCGCGCTGGCCAGCGGGAGACCAACGATGAAAAAATGGTCCAGGCCATTCGACAACGATCAGCGATACCCAGCAGGGGGGCTGGTCATCGCTGCGTGTCACACTAAGTGAGATCGCTGGCTAGGTCGCTGTTGCGTCACTAAATCGGTGACGCTTCAACGATCTCGCTAGCGATCTCACTTAGTGTGACGGGGGCTTAAGCCTTGTCTTTGTGTTTTTTGTCAGGTTTAATACTGGGTCTGGAACTGGAATAATTACAAGTAAAGTGCCGGTGGAACCGGGGAAATGGCACCAGCTCGTGGTGAACCGTAATCGGCGTAGCGGTATGTTGTCTGTGGATGGAGAAGCTCATGTGAATGGAGAGAGTCCATCGGGTACAGATGGTCTTAACCTAGACACTGACCTGTTCATTGGTGGAGCCCCTGAAGACCAGATGAATGCGTACGTATTTATTGGAATGAGATAATATATTTCATATTCGACGTGTGTTTAGGTCACTGCTCATGCCAGGGCTTTGCGAGCTATATTTAACACCTTAATGATGCAGCCAAATTTTAGCTTTTGCACTTTGTTTATCTCCTCATCCTCCATGAGCCTCAACTTTTTTATATTTGTCAACGTAGATGTATGTAGCCTGGTTTGTAGTTTTAGCAAACATATTCCACTGTCCAAAAAAAAAAATCACAGGATAACCAAAATAAATAAACAAAAACCTACTCACAAAAGGATACCACACAAAACGTTATCAACAGTATAAAATTTAAATTTTATTAAATTGGTCACATGGTTCAATCTAAAAAAGAAAACCTATAGCAAAATAAGAATTAGGAAATAGAGAGGTGATCACAAAAAAAAGCTACAGAGAGCCTTGACGCGCATTTTGCCAATTAAGAGCTTAGTCAGGAATGAAACATGCATTGATTTGAGAGTCTCTGTGGCTTTATCTGTGCAGCAACTTTGTAGGTGCAACCACTGGGTCCCCCACTGATCTCAAGAACATGAATCTGCAGATCCCTGTCTGAATGGAGGGGTGCTCAAGCATGCTCACTATTATACAATACTCATTGTCTATGAGACATACAAGTAAATCCAACGGAAGTCCCTTAGGCATTGAATGGAACAATTCAGCTCTTGGACAAGTGACTGTCTTTTCAGACATGGCTCTGGTTTCAGAATCTGTGGCGCTGCATTAGTTCTGTCCAATGGATTGGTGACAACCTTAAAGCTTGATACAAGCGCTTACATTTTACTTCTTGTCAAGTTAAATGCTACAATTACATTTTCAGAATTTTCTGCACAGAATGTGTGAGAGATCATTGACGTGTCAAGACAAGTCTGACACTGATTCTACTCCTAAATGTGATAGAAGTGAGCACCAGCCGACCTACACTCAAGAGCCGGGGGCTAGAACATTTCCTTAGGATAAATAAGTGTACGATAAATGATGCTTTAGGTGTCAGATCTGATGATGCCACCACAATGACAGCAGTGATCATACTGCTGTATGTATAGAATATGAATATCGATCTACTGCTCCTGAGATCTGCACTATAGCACACCACCTACCTGATGCCTGCAAGAAAAATGACTGGAGGCTATGAGGTTATTACTGTTCCAGATATATGAATAATAAAGTATTTTAGCCTGCAGTAAACTTGGCACACGAGGAATGAGATGATGCACCCTGCTGCATGGCTATTTGAGAAGCCTATTTGAATTTCCAATACTCTTCGTCTACTGCAGGTTTTTTTTAGCTGTTCTTGAAATTGTTGAGATTTATGTCATAACCGCTTGACTGCCAAGAGACTCTCTGGCCTGTCAGGAAAGTGTAAAGAAGCTGACACATCATTTATATAACACGCCTTCTTCATGCAGGGTGGCGGAACGGACTTCTGTGTCGACCGGTCTCAAGGGTTGCATTAGAATTCTCGATGTGAACAATCAGATCTACACCTTACAGGAGGATGGAGCAGATGTCTTGTATGGAAGTGGTGTGGGTGAATGTGGGAATAACCCATGCCAACCCAACCCTTGTCATAATGGGGCTATGTGCCAAGTAAAGGAAGCAGGAATGTTCCACTGTCAGTGCCTACACGGTTATACAGGTAATCCAATGACGACATCTCGTAGACATTAGAGGAGTGCGTGTTATGTCTGGTTAAACACAGCCAAGCAAAGGCCAGTTTTACATTGTGAAACACGGATCGTTCTTGGATCGGAAGACACGGCCAAATCACTCGGTCTCCTGACCTGAGTCAACTGCCTCATAGGCATGTATGAAGCACTTAGATCAGGTCAGGAGACATGGTGATCCGACTGGGGCTTCCGATGTGAGCACGGTCTGTGTTTAACCTAGAGTTAAGAAACCGGATTAAGGGTCCATTCAAAAAGCTCTCGGCATAAGCCAAATGCATCCATTGGATACCATTAATTCAACTGGTGTCTTTTGTTGGGATGTTTTTTTTTTCAATTGTACAGAGTAGCATAGTCAACTGTATACCTTTTTGTTAATATACACGCCTATGTGCAACAAATGGCACTGTAGGCTTACACCATGGCATGCATTGGAGATGTACATTGTGAAACTTCAGTTCACCTGTATTGAGTGTTTGATTGTAAGACATCTTCCCATTCATGACAGTGGTCAGCAGTCGAGCATGAAGAAAAACATCCAGTTTGGCCATTCATTAACATTACAATATTTTAGTCTGTGATTCTCACATTCTTTAACATGGCCAAACTTCAATGGATGTGACCGTTCAGTCTCAAATTGACCATTAAGGATTTAGAAAGCCCCATTCAAGCCAGTTTATGACCTCGCAAGATGACCCTATACAGAATATCTGTCTTATAATTTTCATAAGCATATGGATCACACTTTTAGGATTACCCTTCAAGGGTGACAGGATTTGGGGTATTTTGTGTTCTTGCCCTTTTCTGAAAACTTGGCATCTAGTAGTAAGAACTACACGTTAATAAATATAGGAAAGATCTTTGGAGATTCCTACACCCCTTTTATCATGTGTGTAAATTCCCAACAACAATTAAACATAAGACTTCATAAATTGTTCACAGCAAGTCAATATATAATGAATACACCAAAAGGTGTTTTCCAGGGTTAAGCTATTGATGACCAATTTGTGGGATGTAGGGGGGTCCCACACCAGACAGCTCTACTGATCAGCTGTTTTCAACTCCAGAAATGCCTGGATCCTCAACAATCTGACAGATAGCCTATTTATATAGTAAGCTTGGAAAACACCTTTAACTTTACGATTCTTTATTCTGCATCACTAGCATAAACTTCATCTCCACTCATTGATTTTCTTTTCTCTTGACATAAAGTTCACTATTTTCTGTGGTTTCAGGACCTACATGTGCAGATGAACGAAACCCATGTGACCCCAACCCCTGCCATGTGTCAGCAATTTGTCTGGTGCTGCCAGAAGGTGGAGCCAAGTGTGAATGTCCAATGGGCAGGGAAGGCGAATTCTGTGAAAAGAGTAAGTTATTAAGGATCTCAAGTACAAGGTAGTTACATATAGGTTCATATACAGATGCATACGGTCCACCTTTTAAAGAGATTTTATCATTTGTATAAATTGGTAAAATTGTAAAGTACTTGTAATTATAAACAAGCAAATTTGCAATTTACATCTTTTTAAAAATCCTGTTTTCAAGATTAGAGGGATTTTTAACTCTATAGTTTACTGCTTGTAGTCTAGGTTAGCTACCACCTCTGCAGCCTATCAGAGGGGGCTTGCTTTCTAGACAAAGAGCGCAAGCAGCAAGCTCTGTGATGTAGAGCTTGGAGGCGCTGCTCTGAAGCTGATATAACCACTGCATCCGGCCAGGTTCAGTCCCCCTGTGCTCCTCTGATACTGCAAAGTCAAACTGCCTCTGCGTGGAACATGGGAGATGGAACAAATTAGACCAGCATTGATCCAAACTGTCAACCTTCAGGATTTTATTGCCCCCAATCCCATGCACACTGGGAGCCTGAGGATCGGTGCACTCCTAAAAATAGAAGATTAGTAACTTCCCATAAATTTAACCAAGAGGAAAGTTAAGGGAGGACGACTCTGTATAAATCATTTGTGGATCTGTTTCTGGGCTGGAGAAACATATTGATATAGAGCTTAACTTTATGTTGATTTTAATAGACTGAGTGTCACGTTATCTCGCTCAGCTTTGCATGGGTAAATAATGACACAGAGTATGAGCTGGAACATAATCACACCGGATTAGTGAAACTGTCAAGTTCGATAGCACACCTCTTGACGGCACAAACAGTGAACATATAAGACATTGCACACAAGCACCCTGCAATGCTTGGATGGCAGCCAACCTTTGCATCTCCAGATGCTCATTCCTGCATGTACCACATGAAGTCTAATCATATGGTGCGGCAGCGGGTTACACCGGACGGTTTTGGACCATTTGTTAATGGCAGCTGTGCTTATTTTATGTTTTCTTTTTTTTTCTCTTTTTTATAGTCAGCGACCAGGATCTAAACCTTCCTTTCCTACCTCATTTTAATGGCTACTCCTATTTGGAACTTAAAGGACTTCAGTCATTTGCCACTGATATAACGTAAGTGCCTTTAGACTTTGCTGTGTTTTTTTTCTTTGCTGTCAGTACTTTTGTCTCTGGAGTGGCTATTTTCCTTCTGGAGAAACCCAGGAGGGTTTATAGATTGCAGAAACAGTCCACTGACTTTATTGACTGCTATGTAATACTTTATTTAGCCTGCGGTGGCACTGTAAAAAAATCAAACAATTGTTGCTCAATTTCATCATTGATCACAGTTGATCAGCTCAATAGATAGATCATAGGGGAAAAAATGTGTATATTTGCAAATTGTAATATTGAGATGTTCAGCAAGATACTAATGAAGATTCTACAAAGACTGTTACAGCCTTACATTGACAAAGGGCTGGGAGGGATACAAAGGTTTAAGACAGAGGAATAAGAGATGTGATTGCTAACATTAGATGGATAATGGAAAAGGCCAGATAATACAACAAAGAGATGTATTTTTGCTTCATCGACTACAGCAAAGCCTTCGACTGTGTTGATCATTAGAAACTTTGGAATACCATGAAGGATATGGATGTGCTGAACCATCTGATCAGCCTCATAATGAACCTTTACATCGACCAAGAAGCAACAGTATGAATGAAACATGGTTGACACATCATGGTTCAAAGTAGAGCGACGAGCCAGACAAGATTGCATCCTGCCACCATATCTCTTCAATTTATATGCAGAAGCTGTTTTCAGGAAGGCTGGACTTGCCGAAAAAGAAGGAATCAAAATTGCTGGATGAATAATCAATAATCCTAAATACACGATAGACGATACATAATTGATAGCAACAAGGGTTGATGGAACAAAGGACTTATTACGGAGTGTCAAGATGGAAAACTCGAAATGGGACTGCTACTCAAACAAAAACAAAGATATTGACTATTGCCAGGTATGACCAGAACACATTTGAGATGGACGGTGACAAACTGGAAATTGTAAAGGACTTCAACTTACTTGGATCAATGATCACTCAAGATACAGCAATGACACCATAACTCAATAGAATAGTTAATGGCAAATCAACAATTAAGTCACTGGACAAGGTCTTCAAATAATCGAGGAACATTTCACTGGCAGGAAGACGCGTACATAGTTTGGTCTTTTCTGTCGTAAAATACAGATATGTAATCTGGATGAAAAGAAAAAAGACAGAAAAAGAATCAATGCCTTCGAAATGTGGTGCTGGAGAAGGATGTTATCAATACCATGGATGGCAAGAAGAACAAACCAATTTTGGAATAAATGAAGCCAGACATGTCACCCGAAGGAAGGATCACTAAGCTAAGACTTGCCTACCTTGGACACATCATATTAAGGGAGCAGTCACTGGAGAAGGATATCATGGTCAGAAGAATAGAAGGAACAAGGTGAGGATGAAGACCAGCAACCCAATGGCTTGGTACTATCAAGTTAACGGCGGAGAAGACCCTGGTGGACCTTTGCACAAGATCGATCTTCCTACAGAATATTCATCCATCAAGACACCATGGCTCAAGATAGAGCAGAAGGCCTTTAAATGAGAATAATAAATATTAGCAAACTTATTGTAGATAGGTTAAAAAACAATAATGTACATTTTAGCATAACCTATGTTTCCTTCTTCAGGGACAAACTTGCTATGGAAGTCATCTTCCTTGCCAGCAACCCCAATGGTCTTCTATTTTACAATGGGCAAAAAACAGATGGCAAAGGTGACTTTGTATCTTTGGCCTTACACGATGGACATCTGGAATATCGATATGATCTTGGCAAAGGAGCAGCTGTCATTAAGTAGGTTCTAAACTATTTTTATTACCTGTCCTCATCTAGAAAGTTTTCAGCTTCATTTTTTATAACGTTTCTTTTATTATAATGGTGGGATTTGGAGGGAGAGGTTGTAATCCAAGGCACAAAGTTCCCGGCACTAATGCTCTTGACTCTCAATTGCCTTAGTAATTAGGGAAGCAAAGAAAGGAACAGCCAAAACAATTGCCACATGTAATCACTGAAATTATTATAATCAGTACTCATTAGGACAAAAGTCCAAAGAATACATGTAATAGTAATTGCAGAATTATTCTGAAAAGTTTCCTGCACGCAATAATCTCGCATTATATTCAAATGCAAACAGTTCTCGAATAGAACAATGCAGTCTCTCCGAGAAGCCAGAATGACGTGGGAGGGACAGACATGACAGCTTTTATGTGTATATTCTAAAGCATAAATATGACTTAATATGACTACCCCATGTACATATCTCCTCCTTGCACTGAGAACCCTGGTGGGAATCGTTTTATGGACGTTCTGAGGACTAGAAACAGAGCGATGGCCTTGGAAGATTTACATGAGAGCAGTAGGAAGTTATTGAAGGGATTGCTGACATGACAATTGGGTATTCGGGATCCGGTGTTTACAAACCCTTCCTTCTACCATCTCACATGTCCTTAGCCCATAACCCACAACTCTCTCCCACAAATTAATCACCAGACACTTATTGGATAAATTGGCCACAGCAGCCTTTTATTAATATTTTGTGAAACAATTTAACAATAATTACCAACAATTGGGGAAGGGCGATCCTCGAGGCCCCAAACCGTAAACTCCTCGTATTTATCTCAAAAACTTGCCGCCCCAGGACGAATCCTGTCTCCAGCCGTTAAGCACCAGCTCAGAGACCTTAATAAACTCGCCTGGCCAATCTCTGCCGTAACTGCCCACGGCTCCCATATCCACTTGCCGTATAACCGTACCGTTCCATCACGTGATCCACCCAAGGGGAGTCCAGGACCTTTGCGATTCCCCCCCCCTCCAAGCCGCCATTTCTATCACCACCAACCTCGAGGACCTCCCCCCCGCGCCACGCTGCCATGACAAACATAATAAAACAGTTTATCCATAACTACTATCTTAATTACCTATTTAATTCCTTCATCTGCACTCGAACTTTGTACCCTTACTTCAGTAATGAAATTCTTAACAAAGGGTGGGTGGGCGGGAGATTGCTCTTCTTACTGTGGGGCACCTAAAATGGTTGTTCCAACCATGTGACTGCCCTTTATATACTACCCCCTCCTTTTCCCTCCTACTCCATCCCCTCCCAACCCTTTCACATCCCTGAGGCAAATTAACCCTATCCTACCACTCTACCATATATCCGCACACCTATGGTCCCCTCAACTTTGTCATGCTGGCCTCCCTTTAAAGGCCTGGGGCCCCACAGTACGGCCTTACTTGACAATTGGGTATTCGGGATCCCGGTGTTTACAAACCCTTCCCTTCTACCATCTCACATGTCCTTAGCCCATAACCCACAACTCTCTCCCACAAATTAATCACCAGACACTTTATTGGATAAATTGGCCACAGCAGCCTTTTATTAATATTTTGTGAAACAATTTAACAATAATTACCAACAATTGGGGGAAGGGCGATCCTCGAGGCCCCAAACCGTAAACTCCTCGTATTTATCTCCAAAACTTGCCGCCCCAGGACGAATCCTGTCTCCAGCCGTTAAGCACCAGCTCAGAGACCTTAATAAACTCGCCTGGCCAATCTCTGCCGTAACTGCCCACGGCTCCCATATCCACTTGCCGGTATAACTGTACCGTTCCATCACGTGATCCACCCAAGGGGGAGTCCAGGACATTTGCGATTCCCCCCCCCCTCCAAGCCGCCATTTTCTATCACCACCAACCTCGAGGACCTCCCCCCCGCGCCACGCTGCCATGACAAACATAATAAAACAGTTTATCCATAACTACTATCTTAATTACCTATTTAATTCCTTCATCTGCACTCGAACTTTGTACCCTTACTTCAGTAATGAAATTCTTAACAAAGGGTGGGTGGGCGGGAGATTGCTCTTCTTACTGTGGGGCACCTAAAATGGTTGTTCCAACCATGTGACTGCCCTTTATATACTACCCCCTCCTTTTCCCCTCCTACTCCATCCCCTCCCAACCCTTTCACATCCCTGAGGCAATTAACCCTATCCTTACCCTCACCTATATCCCCACTATGTCCCCTCAACTTTGTCAGCTGGCCTCCACTTTAAAGGCCTAGCCCAGTACGCCTTACTTACAATTGGTATTCGGGATCCCGGTGTTTACAAACCCTTCCCTTCTACCATCTCACATGTCCTTAGCCCATAACCCACAACTCTCTCCCACAAATTAATCACCAGACACTTTATTGGATAAATTGCCACAGCAGCCTTTTATTAATATTTTGTGAAACAATTTAACATAATTACCAACAATTGGGGGAAGGGCGATCCTCGAGGCCCCAAACCGTAAACTCCTCGTATTTATCTCCAAAACTTGCCGCCCCAGGACGAATCCTGTCTCCAGCGTTAAGCACCAGCTCAGAGACCTTAATAAACTCGCCTGGCCAATCTCTGCCGTAACTGCCCACGGCTCCCATATCCACTTGCCGGTATAACCGTACCGTTCCATCACGTGATCCACCCAAGGGGAGTCCAGGACCTTTGCGATTCCCCCCCCCTCCAAGCCGCCATTTTCTATCACCACCAACCTCGAGGACCTCCCCCCCCGCGCCACCAACATAAATGTTCTGACCCCTTAAACATTTATGTCCCTCCAAACTTGCAAGCCCTTTTCTATACCTTCCTGAATTGCTAGGCACCATAAATCAAGGCCTATTGCATTCAGATGAATGCCATCCTTCCTCCAGAATTCCCCTTCACCCGACTCCAACTCTGTATGTCGAATCACAATCGCTCCGTTTCTCACCATGAATCGGGATACTGCCCTATTCAATTTGATTCTGGCTCTATTTACACCTTGAACGGACCTAGCCCCGTACCAGACCTTCCTGGGAATGATATCTGACCAAATCACCAACAGCTTAGGAAACATGGACCACAGCCTCAGCATGTCGAATTTTATGTCCCTAATTAATTCCCTGCAAGTGCGCTTAGCCAGATCATTACCCCCTAAGTGTACTACCAGAACATCAGGAGCTCTGTCAAGCCGAACAAATTTATGGAACTCCGGGACCAACTGCTTCCATACCATGCCCCTTTTTCCGATCCACCTCAACAACGCTATTGACCTCATCACTCCCAGCTGCCTCCCGTTCGGACGAACGTCTGCTCTCAAAGCCGCCCAAAAAACGAAGGAATGGCCCATGATCCAAGTAAGCAGTTGGCCCGTACCTAAAACAGAAAACAGAAACAATAGAAACACAGAATAACACCAATACACATATAAACCATTTACACCAACGATAAACGCACATATGACCGAAATCTTGCTGACTCCCATCGCCCGATCCTCATCACTGTCTTGTCCCCAAGACCTCTCCTTGCTGCCTCTGTAGCTGCTCCGATGCGGAATGAATGTCCGCTATACTGCTCTGCCGCTATCCCACCTTTTTCTAAGCAACGTTTAAATATTGACAAAAATTGAAAGCGAGAAAGAAAAGAACCATCCTCATGTACCAACAATGGCTCATCGCCTTTGCCTCCCCTTTTTAAGAAATTCTTCATACACATCACTGGGCATAAAGGTGAACCTTGCACCTCGAAAAGTACCACCTTACAACCTTTTCCACATATATCCGTTTTTGAAGAGCGCAGGAATAACCTTACCCTGTCTCCAAGCACCTCCACATCGCCCCTAAGTAGCCCACCTTTCCGAGTTTTAGATGGACTAATCAGCTCTCCAAGACGAAAAGCCCCAAAAAATGCTAAGGAAAAGGCCAATTTGAATAACGTCACCTCCTTTCGAGAAGAACAAACCTCACTCAGTTGTTCGCCCAAAATTAATAATATCTCATAAGAAACCGGGCGTCTGCCATCCAACACCTTCCAACCTTTCCGCCACCCTCTGACCAATTGCCGAACCAAAAACTCCTTAGTTAAATCCCGTTGACCCCTGCACTTAAATCCAAACGCCAAACCCGCTAAGAAATTATTAATCTTTGGGACCGACCAACCAGCTTCCCAGTTGTGACCCAACAACAATAACAATTTAACCTCGTCCTCTAATTCCACCTCCAAACTCACTTTCCAAACCGCCCAACTGTCCCATGCCCTCCTATAATGAGACCATGTTCCTGACGCCAAGGACCTAGATAATAAAAATTTTACTGCCCCAAGGGAAGATTCCATAAACCTTCTGGACATTCCAGCCTCTTGAGATCCGATTGACGACCCGTCTCTCCAATTCGTTCCCACTGTGAACAAAAAAGAACTTCAAAACTAGAGTAGTCAGTCTCCTGTCTCTCTTCAGCAATAACCCACAGGTTAAAAGTCAGCCCAATCCAAACCAAATGCTGTAACACTCTTACCACTGCGTGATCCGGTGAAGATAACGAATTGATCGCCCTCAATGCCCCCACCGACCTACATCCGAAGCAAATCTTTTTATTCCGTACTCTCTCCACCCATAACGTTAATGCTACGACTATAGGGAACAACTCACGCAATACTTGATTGACCGACAGGCCTTTCTCAACCCACCACCGAGGCCACTGTTCTGCTATCCACTCATCATGGAAAGACAAACTAAAACCTTGTTCATCCGACGAATTTAATACAATGCCCAGAGTCTCAGCTAGCACCATTGGCGCAATCCAGATGGATTTTCCATTATAAGAATCAAGGAATAGTGCCCAAACCTTTAAGTCATCTTTCAGTTCTCTCCTAAGCCTGATGAAATGCGATGGGGCCCTGATCCCCACCGTTGCCAGAGACAATCTGCGACAAAACGCTCGACCCATCGGGATGATCCGACAGGCGAAGTTTAATTTTCCCAACAATGATTGGACCTCCCGTAACGTAGCTTTCTTTAAAGCCCCAACTCGTTTCACCTCTGCTCTCATGTCTAGCAGTTTGTCGTTTGGGATTCTACACTCCATTGACTCTGTGTCAATTTCTATACCTAGAAAACTCAGCGATGTCACTGGGCCTACGGTTTTTTCCGCCGCCAAAGGTACACCGAATTTTTTAGCCACACTCTCCATTGTGTGCAATAACATCGAACAATCAGAAGACTGCGCCGTACCAACAAACAGGAAGTCGTCTAGGTAATGAATACATGACCTGAGCCCCGACACCTCTTTTACCGTCCATTCTAAAAATGTGCTGAAAGTTTCGAAATAAGCACATGACAGCGAGCATCCCATCGCAAACAACGATCCACGAAAAAAAACCCTTCCCAAAAACAACCTAACAAGTGCATGCTGTCAGGATTAACTGGTAACAATCGAAAAGCCGCTTCTATATCGGTCTTAGCCAAACGAGCCCCTTTTCCGCAATCCCTGACTAACTTTACCGCTGCATCGAAGGATGTGTATATGACAGAACACAGTTGTGGGTCAATCCCGTCGTTAACCGATAATCCCTTTGGAAATGAAAGGTGATGTATCAACCTGAATTTATTTGGCTCCTTTTTTGGCACCACCCCTAAAGGAGAAACCCTTAAATTGTCAATAGGAGGGTGTCAAAAGGTCCCGCCATTCTGCCCAATGCAACCTCCTTGAATAATTTTTCTGTGACCACATGTGGAAACTGAATGGCAGATTTCAAATTTTTGGTTGACAACTTCACCTCAACATCTACAAAGGGAATTTTAAAACCTTCTTTAAAACCTTCGCGTATTAGCGTTGCCGCCTCCTTATCCGGGTAACTATTTAGAAAATGCTCCATCTCTGGCAGTCGAATTGGGTCTCCCCTTTTTTCAATACCCTCTGATCCTTTCTGTCTTCCTGATTTAAAACATCTTGATGACCCATGATTACCTCCGCATGATGAACATTCGTGTTTGAATTTACACTTTGCTCCAAATTTACACGCTCCTTCATTGAAAGAGAAGCACAGTCCCTTTTGTACCGACACCGAGTGTCCTGACTGTCCTGAACCCCCGGTGCCCCCTGGAAAAGGCTGATACCCCTGCCCTATCTAGCTGGAGCCGTTACTCTCATCCATAAAGAAATATCTTTATGGTCCCAACGAATACTAGGCCTAACTGCCTTCCGTTGACGAAATTGTTCATCATATCTTAATCAACCCTGCCCACCATAAACTCTATAAGCCTCACCAATTGTATCCATGTAACAGAAAAGTGGCGAACAGTTCTCTGGTGCTTTTTCCCCGATAACACTGGCTAATATAGCAAACGCCTGCAGCCAGTTGGCGAATGTGCGGGGAATTAATCTAAACCTCCTCTTCTCTTCCTCATCCTTTTTTGTCTCATCCTTTCGTATCTATCTAAATTAAAGCGCTCCAGCGGAAGCAACGAAAAAATTTCCACGTATTCCCCTTTCCAAATTCTTTCTCTAACTTCTTGCTTTAAGTGTGCCCCTAAAGGCCCTTCAAAACAGACATAAACTTCCCCTCTGGCTGAATCATCCAGCCGCACAGTTTCATCCTTATTTTGCTCAGCTGTATCCCCCATTACCTCTTGACCCCTTAACACATTTTCCGACCCCGTATTACTAGAAATCCTTGGGCTCTCTGTCCTGCTTCCCTGCCCCACAACGGAAGAACCTGCTGATCTAACAACCCCGGATGTCAACTCATCCCCCCTGTTACCCACCCAAGCTGATACAGGCGATGATTCCCCCTGCCCGCTTCCATATTCCCATAATCTAACTAACTCCTTTAAACCCTGTAATACTGCCCCCATACCGGCACTAGCTCCCCTCCCAGCCGCTTCCCCCTGTCCAATTACACTAGAAGCTAGTGACGTTAAAGAATGTGACATTGAATGTGCCTCACCTGGCTGCCTGGGTGCTGTGTTCCCAGCAGCCGCCAATCCTGAATCCGGGCGTATGCGTTCGGCGTCCTGTCCGTCTTCATTCGTTGGAGCCGACGATCCTGTGGGCCCATACAGCCGGCCCCAGGTGGCCGCTGCGTGATCCATGCAGCTAGGTGCCGCATACTGTCCTGCTGAAGTCCCAGGGCGAGATGGCTGTTGCATGTTATTATGGGCTCCCCCTCCCCCCACCCTCCTGGAGCAGTGTCATAAGCCCGGGTGCCTGCCTCCCCCCCAGCATCCCTCCCTGTGCTGAGCCCAGCATGATGCTGGCCGTCATCTCCTCTATCTTCTGCAGCAGCCAGTGAGTGGGAGGGGCTAACTCTCCTGTACACACCAGCAGCTCTGCTCTCCCTGGCATGTCCTGCTGCACCTCTCCGACGAGCTGCTGTTCCCCGCCGAGCTGTAGAGGGGCCTGCACGCGACGTTGCTGGTGCAGCGCTTGCTGAACTGGGCCTCGGCGTCGGCGCCGGGCAGGCGATTCCATCTGAGCTCACCGGAGCAGAGGGCACCCGACTAGCAGGCCCCCGCATTTGCTCTCTCCCACGCCGAGCTGGGCCTGATGATGAGCCCAGCGCCGCAGCCGCTCCTGATCCCGGCTCCCTCTCTCTGCCTGTCGCATCTGTAGAAGGGGAGGCCGACACCTCCCCCCGCTGTGGTACCGCCTTTCATGCGGATTCCTCCCAGCTCCAGGCTCACGCGCTCCCGGCCTGCCGCGCGAATTTTGAGCTGGAGGGTCCCCGGAGGGGCTCCTAACACGGCGCCGAACCCTGGGGGTTACCTCAGGGCTAAGGCGCTCCGGAGGCCTAGTTCTCCGAGGCCGTCGCCCGACGTCCTGAGCCTGAGGATGTCCGGCTCCCCCCTGAAGTAGGCCCTGAATTGATGCCTGCAGCCACCCCGAGCCCCTGGAGCTGGCAGCGTCTCTCAATTGTTGCAGCATGAGGTCGACCTCCATCATGCTAGCAGGTAAGAGATTGCTCTTCTTACTGTGGGGCACCTAAAATGGTTGTTCCAACCATGTGACTGCCCTTTATATACTACCCCCTCCTTTTCCCCTCCTACTCCATCCCCTCCCAACCCTTTCACATCCCTGAGGCAAATTAACCCTATCCTTACCACTCTACCATATATCCGCACACCTATGGTCCCCTCAACTTTGTCATGCTGGCCTCCCTTTAAAGGCCTGAGGCCCCACAGTACGGCCTTACTTAATATGGGCAGCAGCATGACTAATATTTACATACGGCTCTTATATAAACCCACTAACATCTGAATAACGTCGCCCGATCACGCTGACGTTGACTGGTTTGAATAATAGTCTAATGCATATGGGGGGCCCACAATTTTTCTTTAATAGAGGATGTCGGGGGAGATAAGGATTTTGAGTCCGAAATCAGACATGTCTGATTCTTTTGTTCTCCGGGAAATGAGATGTCATAAAGAACACACGTTCCTGTGCATAGGAAAGTTGGACAAGATAGCTGTCGGCAGAACCATCGCTCGGTTGACAGCTAGCTAAAGTGTGAAAGGTCCAAAATCCAATGCAACAGATGTTCTTCTACAATTAATCACTGTATTGGTTTCAGCATACACAGAGAAAATAATGTAATATTTCACCCACATAGAGCCTTTATCAAGTGTACACTTATATTTATTTATATATGGCTTGGCAAAGGTCCTATGTGACGAAACACTGCATGTTATTTGCTCTGTGTATGGCTTGAAAAAGGCCCTGTGTGGCCGAAACATTGCATGTTATTTGCTCTGTGTATGGCGTGGCAAAAGCCCTGTGTGGCCAAAACATTCTATGCTATTTGCTCTGTGTATGGCTTGGCAAAGGCTCTATGTGACCGAAATATTGTATGTTATTTGCTCTTTGTATGGCTTGACAAGGCCTTTGGTGGCCAAAACATTGCATGCGTGGCTTGACAAAGGCCCCATGTAGGCGAAACATTTAATATTATTTGCTCTGTAGATGGCTTGACAAAGGCCCACTGTGGCCGAAACGATGCATGTTATTTGTTCTGTATGCTGTAACCAATAGAGAAATTAATCAGAGGAGAACGTCTGGTGCCTTGGACTTTGAACTTCTTAATGATTTGACAACACTGTGGAGAGTTGTACGAAGACTGAACAGACTATGGAATGGTGCATGGGGGTCAAGCAATTGCAAATGCTAGCTAGGCTGTTTCAGGGGCTTTGGGCTGTGTATAGTGAATGTACATATCGAAATCACAGGTAAATACTGACTGAATATTAACTAATTTTGCTCTTAATGCCACCTGGTATTGTGGAAGTCAAGACACCCCATACATACCATCCATACAGACTAAACTCACCTCATGGTAATCTAATGTGTGTGGCCATCTTGATTAACTAAAAAACAAATCACAAACATTTTTGTACCAAAATAAATTACATTTCCAACTTGCTTCAAGTTAGATTCTTATTTTGCTCCTACATACTGCATTATATGTATCTGAGATCTAATATCCATATTTTATATTCTAGGAGCAAAGAAAAACTTCCCCTTAACACGTGGATTAGCGTTACCCTAGAGCGCAGTGGCAGGAAGGGCTTGATGCGCATCAATAACAAGGAGCAGGTCACAGGGGAGTCACCGGTAAGAGACAAGGCTCCTCGCCGAGCATTGCAGGCAAAAGTTGCGTCAGGCTGGGTATGAGCGCTGCCGTCACATCGTGCTACATAGAAATCACCTGAAGCCATCACCGAGCACAGATGCCTTGGGCTTCCCTTCATATGTGTTCGATTTATGCCGTGGATGTACCAGCAGGTTCACATGATGAGGCTAATCTGTAACGGTCCTTGCAGACTCCAAAGCAAATAATACATATGCTCTGGGGTTAAATTCAAGAAGTGTTATCATAGGGACTGGGCTCCATAAACCGTGAATGGTGCCATCACCGCTCGATTCCAGAGGAGAATGTCAGAGCCTCGTTGTCTTGAGACATTGTTCTCTGACCAACCAGTGTAGCGGTTCATAGGAACGTGTCACGGCAGCAGCTCAAACGTGGCATGCGGACTGAAATGTGAGAGACCCAGAAAACCTGTGAACGGGTGTACGGAAATTGTCCCATATTATGTCATGTGTAGTACCAGGATCTGCCTGATAATCCGTCACTGAGCCGTCCTGTATATATGGGTTACCGAAGGTCATACTGGAGTATCCGAGCACAAAGCACGGCACAAGGATGTGACATTGAGAGCAGGAATAATACGGCATATATTATACATAATACAGTGTATTATATGTATAACTAGCTGAAGAGCCCGGCGCTGCCCGGGCATAGTAACTAACTACAGTTAGTTATAACAAATAATGATTATAGCTCTATATATAAGCTGAGTGTATAGCCCTGCCCACTCCGCATAGCCACATTCACTATAATATCCCACACAATCCCATCAGCCAGAGCTACCGGACTACTACCCCTAATATCCCACATCGTCCCGTCAACCAGAACCACCGGACTACTACCACTAATATCCCAGATCATCCCGTCAGCTAGAGCCACCGGATTACTTCCCCTAATATCCTACATCATCCCGTCAGAACCACCGGACTAGTAATATCCCACATCATCCCGTCAGAGCCACCGGACTACTACCCCTAATATCCCACATCGTCCCGTCAGCCAGAGCCACCAGACTACTCCTCCTAATATCCCACATTGTCCCGTCAGCCAGAGCCACCGGACTACTACCCCTAATATCCCACATCATCCCGTCAGCCAGAGCCATCGGACTACTAATATCCCACATCATCCCATCAGCCTGGGGTCAGAACCAGAGCGCTGAGTGGAATGGCCCTAACTTCCATACCGGGGATCCCTTTAAGAGAGGCCTGGTGTCAAAACCAGAGTGCTGAGTGGATTTGCCCTGACTTCCATACCAATGATCCCTTTAAGAGGGGCCTGTGGTCAGAACCAGAGCGCTGAGTGGAATGGTCCTAACTTCCATACTGGGGATTCCTTTAAGAGAGGCCTGGGGTCAAAACCAAAGCGCTGGATGGATTTGCCCTGACTTCCATACCAATGATCCCTTTAATAGAGGCCTGGGGTCAGTATCAGAGCATTTGAAGGCAAATGCCCTGACTTCCATACCGGGGATCCCTTTAAGAGACCCTGGGGTCAGAACCAGAGTGCTGAGTGGAATTGTCCCAACTTCCATACCGGGGATCCCTTTAAGAGAGGCCTCATGTCAGAACCAAAGCGCTGGATGGATTTGCCCTGACTTCCATACCAATGATCACTTTAAGAGAGGCCTCGGGTCAGAATCAGAGCACTGAGGGATTTGCCCTCACTTTGAAACCGGAGATCCCTTTAAGAGAGCCTGGGGTCAGTACCAAAGCGCAGAGTGGATTTGCCCTCACTTCCGTACCGGTGATCCCTTTAAGAGGGGCCTGGGGTCAGAACCAGAGCGCTTAGTGGAATTGCTCTAACTTCCATACCAATGATCCCTTTAAGAGACCCTGGGGTCAGAACCACCCAGTCACTGTCTGCTGAGGTGTTGTCGTGGAGTGAGAAAACTGTTGCTCATAGCAACCAATCACAGCTCAGCTTCTTTTAAACAGCTCTGGTGAAATGAAAGATGCTTCGTGATTGGTTGGTGATATACACACACACATTCAATTTTATATATTGTAGCCTTTCCGGGGGTTTAGCTCTAGGATCGCTGTCTGGGTAGACAGAATGGCACGGAAACAGTTCATTCAGACAGCAGTTTGGTGAAAACTGGCCGCAACCAGTTTTATTAAAGTCCACAGCACACAGATAAAAACAAATCATAAACAGAAAACCTGGGCTTGTCTAGCCTCTAATTACACTTAGATAGATGGCCCTCTCTATCCGGGACCCAGACTCTACCAGTCTGTGCCCAAAACAACACATATGATATATGTTACCAGTGTGGAGTTTCACAGACACTCCTCTTTATGTCTGAAGGCAACTCCAATGTCCAGACTTGAGAGAGGTCACCTCCTATTCAGTCGCTATTCGCACGGATTCTCACTGCGACTACTCCTGTGTCCGGGTACTTCCTGCACCCAGACTGAGATAGCTCACACTCTTAGAGACTGCTTCCTTGTGCCAGGACACCTCCCTGTGTCCGGGCTAAAGACAGCTCCCACACTCTTGGAGACACCTTCTGTGCCTGGACCCCTTGTCCAGACTGAATGAGCTCTCTGACTGTGCTCCCAAGCACCTACTTCTGGCTTCCTAATCAACACCTGAGTGGATTCAGGTCTGAGCTGCAAGCGTGTACTGAATGGCAGGTGTAGTGACCTTTCTTTACCACCAGGTTTACAAAGCCACACATTTCGCTCATACCAGTCAGCAAGGTACTTAGGTGAAATATACACCTCATTCACCACATATTCCTTCACTGTCTCACATATCCCCTCCCTCTTCTCCAGACCGGAGGGCTGGTCATCCAGACCGGAGGGCTGGTCAACAATCCAACAGAGACAGTGAACTCTGGACCAGTCATGGCCCTCATCAGCTTCATCCTCACCACTGTCATAGCCAACATCAGTTTTCTCTTCATCTGAAGCATCCGCACTACCCTGTACCCTCCCAGGCCTATACTCTCTGCGGGCCTCGGGTATCCTGCACGGTTTCATCTTGACTTTAGTGCCAGCCTCAGTCTCGGTATAGTGGCTCACCAGATAAGTACGACCAGGCACGTCAGAACAGCTCTGCTGATTCTTCCTCAGAAACTTTCGTACCTCCTGTTTTTGGGGCACTGACCCTGTGTCACCAACTGTCACAGGAGGATATAGAGGTTTTCTCTAATTCCCCCTGAACTTTCTTTAGCACATCTACTTTCTTAAATATCAGCTGATTCATAAATTCTATCTCACAGAACCCAAGCGCCTCTGTTATGGTCTCTGACCATTCCGAGCCACACTGGTCAAACGATTGGCACTGTAGAGGGATCTGATCGTTTTTCTTGGTCGGTACACATAATTTATCCTCTTCTTGTACAGGCTCACTTTGCATAAGACTCAGAGCTCTTACTTCTTTCTCCAGGAGATCCTCATGGCTACGCATCTTCTCCTGTAGTTGTTGGACGTCCTTTACGTCTTCGGCCCCTTTTTCAGGCTCTTCTGGTAGGACATGCTCAGAAGCCCTACCATCAGTCTTCTTTTCCACCACGTTCTGCATCCCATCTGAGCTCCCGTGTATCGGCAGCGGCAACGGAGCGACACATCGCCCCTCCCACTCACTGGACGTGGTTCAAGTGTAGACTCCATGAAAATGCGCCTGAGCTCACCAAGGCCAACCCGAGGTCTCAAAATCTCATCTTGGGATTTATCCAGATCCTTTGGGTCGCTCGGGAACTCCGATGGCGCACCGGGCGCCAAACTTCCGGCCCGAGCTTCGCGAGTCGCAGCCACGGATCCGGACAGTACACCGTCCACGCCGCTGTCTCCGGCAGAAACATATTCCGGGGCAGAGTCATTCCCCACATCTTCAGTCTTGTTCCTCACAGCTTCACTTGAGACATCAGCCTCTGGTGAGGCACCTGGCCTGGTGTCCACCACTTCCATGGCTTTCTCCACCTCTGCAGCATCACCTTCCGAGTCCTTGGCCTGATGCAGATCCACACCATACATTGATAACTTCTCATTTTCAACAGCATCCACTTGTGCTGTGTTCAGTTTCAGAGACCTGTCTTTCACCTTAGTCTTCGCCAGGGAACCGGCCAACGTACAACATCTTCAGATGCCATCCTCCGTCCGACTGCAAGGTCAGCCTCAGCCTTCCTCTCAGGACTCTCAATCTCCTCTGCTACCATGCCTTCCTCACTTGCACTGGTTGCTTTATTGTCATCAGATGACTCACTATCACCACCACTATCCCTGTCTGACCCCCTTTTCTCAGCCACATCTGGCTCACTTCCAGGGTTAGACACTTCATTTTCATTCACATCCGGCTCACTGTCAGGGTTATACAATTCATTCTCATTCACATCTTGATCTGGAACCTTAGTTAACATGTCATCCACAACATTAACTTCACCATCTGGTCCCTGGTTTCCCTCAGGTGGTCCCTCAAGTATGTGACTATGTGATAACCCCAGCACTATACTTCCATATAGCTCAGATACCAGGAGCTGACTTACGACCTCTCCCTGGACTTCAGTGTCCCTATACAATAGGTTATTGTTCATGGCAGCATGAGGAAACCTCTCCTCAGAGCCAGGCTCTTGGGGAACCTCATTCAGAACAATTACATTTTCCTGTGCCGTTTTAAGAGTGGGGTCTCGCACCGGCTCACTCCCAAAATTGTCACAGGAGCCAGGCAGGTCAGGGACACTCGGTTCCCGAGAACCACCATCCTCGTCTCCCAACATCACCTGCAAAGAAATGTCATCTTTATCACGGTCATCATCAGTATCATCACTATTATGATTAGCATTATCATCATTATCAATATCAGCATCCTCATCATGGTCATCATCATTATCATGATCATCATTATCATTATCAATATTATCATGGTCATCATCATTATCACATAAGTTTAACGGCCCACTAGCATTGTGTTCCGCCCCTCGGGACTGCGCACCCTCAGTAGGAGCTTCATCACACTGTCCATCAGAAACATTTTTCCCCCAGAGATCCTTAGACCGGGAAAGTCATTACCCAATATCACGGGGTGCACCAGGGTCTTCACTACCCCCACTTCATATGAAACCTCCCCGAGTTTGGGGACCAAGTCCACGGCAGTCTCTGGGTAGACTTTGGTGTCTTCATGGATGTACACCACACTCAGGTGCTTATCAGGGATGAAGTCCCTATCACTCAGGCTGTCACATAGGAAGTCACTGGACTCTCTGAGTCCAAGAGGGCCTGTGCTGGGCAGTCACTTACAACCACCGGGGACCCCTGTGGTCCAGTCTCTTCGGCTGAGGTGGACACACACACAGGCTCTGCGCAGGGAGAGAGGGATCTGCCAACATCACAACACATAGGCTCCCCCTCTATTGGACAGTTGGCTGCAATTTCACGCCAGCTCCAACACTGTCCATCACACTCTCCCACCCACATGTCCCCTCGGGCCTGAACCCGCTTATCAGCATACCCCATGTCCCCAACAGCTGGAATTCTCTTACCGCGAGAGTTCAGCGTCCGGGAACTCCGAAGTGACGACCTCTCAGACGGCTGTACCTCAGGAGGACGTGCTTGGGTGTAGCGATCCACTATCACCTTTTCAACTCCATAATCAGGCCTGCTGACTGCAGACTCCCAACTGTATCTCCAGTCATGGACTCTCCTGGCACGGGCTGCAACCGTAACACCCAGCCGGGTAAGAATCGCCGCTTTCAACTTGGCATAGTCTTCGCTGTCCTGCTTGCTCAGGTCAGCCCAGACTTTTTGGGGTTCCCCAATCAGATAGGGTACGACCGCCATGGCCCATTCAGATAGTGGCAGATTCTCCTTCTCTGCCAGTCTCTCAAACCTAGTAAGATATACCTCCACATCATCACGAGGTGTCATTTTTCTCAAGGACCGTCTTACCGCCTTCTTTATAGCGGACAACGCCGGTGCCTTCACAACATTACTTCGGGACGCGGCACCGAAATCCTTTTTTGGTGCTGTCATCTGCTCAACAAATAACCGGTTATTCTCCTGCTGCTGCTGCAGGAATTGCTGCTGGGCCTGCTGCATGTGCTGCTGGTGCTGCAGGCGCTGCTGCTCCATGCTTCGCTGGGCCTGCACCAGGTACTCAACGAGTTCCTCCATACTGCCGGACTTATCTGTCTCAACCACGGCAGTTTTATGTTGCACATTAACTTGTGCCATTTGTTCAAACAGCGCCTCCATGCTGTCATCCATGCTGTCAGACTTCTCTGTCTTAACAACGGCAGTCTTCACTCAAGACATACACACTACACAGCTTTTTTTCCACAGAAAATTCAGCCTTGCTGTGCAACCACTTTTTTTTTTTTTTTTTTCTTTGCAAAGTCTATTAGGGCTACTGTCTCTTTAAGACTGCTCCACAAACTTTTCTTTTGCTGCTGCACATTCCACAGTCATTTTCACAACAAGTTCAGCTTTGCTGTGCATACATTTTCTCTCTGCAGACCCTATCAGGGCCACTGTCTCTCCAAGACTGCTCCAAACAGACGTTTCTGCTGACACACACTTTTTTTTTTTTTTCTGTTGCTATTTCAATAGACTTCACCTTTAATGCTGTCTCTCGCCACTGTGCTGCATGCACACTCCAGCACTAACTGTACCAGGCCCTGCGCTGCCCCAGCATTCTCCACCAATTGTAGCCTTTCCGGGGGGTTTAGCTCTAGGATCGCTGTCTGGGTAGACAGAATGGCACGGAAACAGTTCATTCAGACAGCAGTTTGGTGAAAACTGGCCGCAACCAGTTTTATTAAAGTCCACAGCACACAGATAAAAACAAATCATAAACAGAAAACCTGGGCTTGTCTAGCCTCTAATTACACTTAGATAGATGGCCCTCTCTATCCGGGACCCAGACTCTACCAGTCTGTGCCCAAAACAACACATATGATATATGTTACCAGTGTGGAGTTTCACAGACACTCCCTTTATGTCTGAAGGCAACTCCAATGTCCAGACTTGAGAGAGGTCACCTCCTATTCAGTCGCTATTCGCACGGATTCTCACTGCGACTACTCCTGTGTCCGGGGTACTTCCTGCACCCAGACTGAGATAGCTCACACTCTTAGAGACTGCTTCCTTGTGCCAGGACACCTCCCTGTGTCCGGGCTAAAGACAGCTCCCACACTCTTGGAGACACCTTCTGTGCCTGGACCCCTTGTCCAGACTGAATGAGCTCTCTGACTGTGCTCCCAAGCACCTACTTCTGGCTTCCTAATCAACACCTGAGTGGATTCAGGTCTGAGCTGCAAGCGTGTACTGAATGGCAGGTGTAGTGACCTTTCTTTACCACCAGGTTTACAAAGCCACACATTTCGCTCATACCAGTCAGCAAGGTACTTAGGTGAAATATACACCTCATTCACCACATATTCCTTCACTGTCTCACAATATATATATATATATAGATAACCATCTACTAGAAATTATACACATCTAATACAGCATAGATACATCTCATACAGCATATAATACATCTAATACAGAATATATTCTATATAATACACATGTAATAAAAATAATACACCTCTAGTACAGCATAGATAAATAGAATACAGCATATAATACATATAAAACACAAATAAAAATACACATCTATTGCAACATCTTATACATATAATACAGCATAGAATACACAATTAATACAGCATAAAATACACATCTAATACACAATTCATATAATATAGCATCTGATACATACAATGCAGCATAGAAAACACATCAAATACAGCATAGATACTGTACACATACGGTAATACACATAATACAGCATCTAATACAGCATGTAATATACATATAATACAACATATAATACCAATAATATACAGTACAGACCAAAAGTTTGGACACACCTTCTCATTTAAAGATTTTTCTGTATTTTCATGACTATGAAAATTGTACATTCACACTGAAGGCATCAAAACTATGAATTAACACATGTGGAATTATATACTTAACAAAAAAGTGTGTAACAACTGAAAATATGTCTTATATTCTAGGTTCTTCAAAGTAGCCACCTTTTGCTTTGATGACTGCTTTGCACACTCTTGACATTCTCTTGATGAGCTTCAAGAGGTAGTCACCGGAAATGGTTTTCACTTCACAGGTGTGCCCTGTCAGGTTTAATAAGTGTGATTTCTTGCTTATAAATGGGGTTGGGACCATCAGTTGTGTTGTGCAGAAGTCTGGTGGATACACAGCTGATAGTCCTACTGAATAGACTGTTAGAATTTGTATTATGGCAAGAAAAAAGCAGCTAAGTAAACACTTTGGTCTGTACTGTACAGTCATGGCCAAAAGTTTTGAGAATGACACAAATATTATATTTTCACATGATCTGCTGCCCTCTGGTTTTTATGTGTGTTTGACAGATGTTTTTATCACAGACAGAAATATAATAATTGCAAACATATGAGTAACAAAAGCTTATATTGACAGTTAGAATGAGTTAATGCAGCAAGTCAACATTTGCAGTGTTGACCCTTCTTCTTCAGGACCTCTGCAATTCTCCCTGGCATGCTCTCAATCAACTTCTGGACCAAATCCTGACTGATAGCAGTCCATTCTTGCACAATCAATGCTTTCATTTTGTCAGAATTTTTAGGTTTTTGTTTGTCCACCCGTCTCTTGATGATTGACCACAAGTTCTCAATGGGATTAAGATCTGGGGAGTTTCCAGGCCATGGACCCAAAATCTCTATGTTTTGTTCCCTAAACCATTTAGTTATCACCTTTGCTTTATGGCAAGGTGCTCCATCATGCTGGAAAAGGCATTGTTGATCGCCAAACTGCTCTTGGAGGGTTGGGAGAAGTTGCTCTTGGAGGACATTCTGGTACCATTCTTTATTCATGGCTGTGTTTTTAGGCAAGACTGTGAGAGAGCCGATTCCCTTGGCTGAGAAGCAACCCCACACATGAATGGTTTCAGGATGCTTAACAGTTGGCATGAGACAAGACTGGTGGTAGCGCTTACCTTGTCTTCTCCGAATGAGGCGTTTTCCTGATGTCCCAAACAATCAAAAAGGGGATTCATCAGAGAAAATAACTTTACCCCAGTCCTCAGCAGTCCACTTCCTGTACCTTTTGCAGAATATCAGTCTGTCCATGATGTTTTTTCTGGAGAGAAGTGGCTTCTTTGCTGCCCTCCTTGAGACCAGGCCTTGCTCCAAGAGTCTCCGCCTCACAGTGCGTGCAGATGCACTCACACCTGCCTGCTGCCATTCCTGAGCAAGCTCTGCACTGCTGGTAGCCCGATCCCGCAGCTGAAACACTTTTAAGAGACGGTCCTGGCGCTTGCTGGTCTTTCTTGGGCGCCCTGAAGCCTTTTTGGCAACAATGGAACCTCTCTCCTTGAAGTTCTTGATGATGCGATAGATTGTTGACTGAGGTGCAATCTTTCTAGCTGCGATACTCTTCCCTGTTAAGCCATTTTTGTGCATTGCAATGATGACTGCACGTGTTTCTTTAGAGATAACCATGGTTAACAGAAGAGAAACAATGATGCCAAGCACCAGCCTACTTTTAAAGTGTCCAGTGGTGTCATTCTTACTTACTCATGACAGATTGATCTCCAGCCATGTCCTCATCAACACCCACACCTGTGTTAATGGAGCAATCACTGAAAAGAGGTTAGTTGCTCCTTCTTACGCAGGGCTGCAATGATGTTGAAATGTGTTTTGGGTGATAAAGTTCATTTTCTAGCCAAATATTGACTTTACAAGTAATTGCTGTTAAGCTGATCACTCTTTATAACATTCTGGAGTATATGCAAATTGCCATTAGAAAAAGTGAAGCAGTAGACTTTGTAAAAATTAATATTTGTGTCATTCTCAAAACTTTTGGCCATGACTGTACATCTAACACCTGTAATACACATCAAATACACTTTTTATACATAAGACACACATCTAATATAGCATCTGATACATATAATACAATACATACATATAATAGAGCATATAATACACATAATATACATCTACCACCTATAATACACATCTAATACATATCTAATATAGCATCATAGATATAATACACATCTAATATAGCATCTGATACATATAATACAGCATGTAACACATATCTAATACATATAATACATATCTAATATACAGTAGCATCATACATGCATCGTAGATACTAAATACAGTGAAAGCTCTTTGAGATGATCATCTAAAACTGCATTGTAAAGTGTTCTCCTGGGTCAGTGTTTCCCAACCTTTTTGGTCTTGGAGAACTCCTGTGAACAGTGACCAAAAAACGTATACTGTGCCCCCTGAATATAAAATATATACTGTGCCCCCTGAACATAAAATATATACTGTGCTCCCTGAACATAAAATATATACTGTGTCCCTGAATATAAAACATATACTGTGCCCCCTGAATATAAAACATATACTGTGGCCCTGAATATAAAAAATATACTGTACCCCCTGAATATAAAATATATACTGTGCCCCCTGAATTATATAAATATATATACTGTGCACCTGAACATAAAACATATACTGTGCCCCTGAATATAAAATATATACTGTGCCCCCTGAATATAAAACATATGCTATACTGTGCCCCTGAATATAAACTGTGCCCCTGAATATAAACTGTGCCCCTGAATATAAAATATATACTGTGTCCCTGAATATAAAATATATACTGTGTCCCTGAATATAAAACATATACTGTGCCCCCTGAATATAAAACATATCCTGTGGCCCTGAATATAAAAAATATACTGTACCCCCTGAATTTAAAACATATACTGTGCCCCTGAATATAAAATATATATTGTGGCTCCTGAACATAAAATATATGCTATACTGTGCCCCTGAATATAAACTGTGCCCCTGAATATAAAATATATACTGTGCCCCCTGAATATAAAACATATGCTATACTGTGCCCCTGAATATAAACTATGCCCCTGAATATAAAATATATACTGTGCCCCGGAATATAAATTATATACTGTGCCCCTAAATATAAAATATATACTGTGCCCCCTGAATTTAAAATAAATACTGTGCCCCTGAATATAAAATATATACTGTGCCCCCTGAATTTAAAATAAATACTGTTCCCCTGAATATAAAACATACGGTATACTGTGCCCCTGAACATAAAATATATACTGTGCCCCTGAATATAAAATATATACTGTACCCCTGAATATAAAATATATACTGTGCCCTTAATATAAAATATATACTGTGCCCCTGAATATAAAATATATACTGTGCCCCTGAATATAAAATATATACTGTGCCCTTGAATATAAAATATATACTGTTCCCCCTGAATATAAAACATACGGTATACTGTGCCCCTGAACATAAAATATATACTGTGCCCCTGAATATAAAATATATACTGTACCCCTGAATATAAAATATATACTGTGCCCCTGAATATAAAATATATACTGTGCCCTGAATATAAAATATATACTGTGCCCCTGAATATAAAAAATATACTGTGCCCCTGAATATAAAAAATATACTGTGCCCCTGAATATAAAATATTTACTGTTCCCCTGAATATAAAATATATATTGTGGCTCCTGAACATAAAATATATACTGTGCCCCTGAATATAAAACATATACTGTGCACCTGAACATAAAACATATACTGTGCCCCTGAATATAAAATATATACTGTGCCCCTGAATATATAAAACATATGCTATACTGTGCCCCTGAATATAAACTGTGCCCCTGAATATAAAATAATATACTGTGCCCCCTGAATATAAAACATATGCTATACTGTGCCCCTGAATATAAAACTATGCCCCTTAATATAAAATATATACTGTGCCCCGGAATATAAATTATATACTGTGCCCCTAAATATAAAATTATACTGTGCCCCCTGAATTTAAAATAAATACTGTGCCCCTGAATATAAAATATATGCTGTGCCCCTAAATATAAAATATATATTGTGCCACTAAATATAAAACATATACAGTGCCCCCTGAATATAAAATATATACTGTGCCCTTGAATATAAAATATATACTGTTCCCCCTGAATATAAAACATACGGTATACTGTGCCCCTGAACATAAAATATATACTGTGCCCCTGAATATAAAATATATACTGTACCCCTGATATATAAATATATACTGTGCCCCTGAATATAAAATATATACTGTGCCCCCTGAATTTAAAAAATATACTGTGCCCCCTGAATATAAAACATATACTGTGCCCCTGAATATAAAATATATACTGTTCCCCCTGAATATAAAATATATACTGTGCCCCTGAATATAAAATATATACTGTTCTCCCTGAATATAAAATATATACTGTGCCCCCTGAATTTAAAAAATATACTGTGCCCCTGAATATAAAACATATACTGTGCCCCCTGAATATAAAATAAATACTGTGCCCCTGAATATAAAATATATGCTGCGCCCCTAAATATAAATTATATATTGTGCCACTAAATATAAAACATATACAGTGCCCCCTGAATATAAAATATATACTGGGCCCCTGAATATAAAATATATACTGTGCCCCTGAATATAAAAAATATACTGTGCCCCTGAATATAAATATATATGTCCCTGAATATAAAAATATACTGTGCCCCTGAATATAAAATATATACTGTGCCCCTGAATATAAAATATATACTGTGCCCTGAATATAAAATATATACTGTGCCCCTGAATATAAAAAATATACTGTGCCCCTGAATATAAAATATATACTGTTCCCCTGAATATAAAAAATATACTGTGCCCCTGAATATAAAATATATACTGTTTCCCTGAATATAAAATATATACTGTGCCCCCTGAATATAAAATATATACTGTTCCCCCTGAATATAAAATATATACTGTGCCCCCTGAATATAAAACATATACTGTGCCCCCTGAATTTAAAAAATATGCTGTGCCCCCTGAATTTAAAACATATACTGTGCCCCCTGAATATAAAACATATACTGTGCCCCCTGAATTTAAAAAATATGCTGTGCCCCCTGAATTTAAAACATATACTGTGCCCCTGAACAGGGCTCCAGGATTTTGAGGGCCCTGGGCGAAAGAGTCTCAGTGGGCCCCCCGCCCCACATTAAGGCTATGTGCACACGTTCAGGATTTTTTGTGTTTTTTTTGCATTTTTGTGGCAGTTTTCCGCTGCAAAAATGCTTAAAAAATGCATGCATTAAGCATCTTATTGTTACAATGCATTCCGCAATTTTTGTGCACATGCTGCTTTTTTTTTCCGCAAAAAAAAACGCATCGCGGAAAAAAATGCATGTTCATTCTTTTGCTGGAATCGTGGCGATTCCACCGCCATAGGAATGCATTGAACCCCTTACTTTCCCCATGTGGCTATGCCCACCATGCGCAAAATGAGCGGTTCATGTGCGGTTGGTACCCAGGGTCTGGAGGAGAGGAGACTCTCCTCCAGACCCTGGGTACCATATCCATGTTACAATAATGAAAAAAAGTGATATTCTCACCTTCCGGTGGCCCCCGCAGCCTTCCCGCCTCTCAGCGACGCTCCCGGCCAATCCCGTTCCCAGTAATGTCTTGCAACAATGACCTGTGATGACGTAGCGGTCTCACGTGATGCTACGTCATCTGGGGTCATTGTCGCTATGCATTACTGGGAACTGGATTGGCCGGGAGCGTCGCTGAGAGGCGGGAAGACTGCGGGGGCCGCCGGAAGGTGAGAATATCACAATTTATTATTTTTTTAAATTATTTTTAACATTAGATCTTTTTACTATTGATGCGGCATAGGCAGCATCAATAGTAAAAAGTTGCTCACACGAGTCAAACACTTGTGTGACTGGTGTGACCAACCTGTCAATCAGTTTTCCAAGCGATGCTACAGATCGCTTGGAAGACGCTAGCATTCTGCAAGCTAATTACGCTTGCAAAATGCTAGTTTTTAGCGGGAATACACATACCAATAAAATGTGTATTTCCCGCGGCAGGGAGGTGCGGAATTGCCACAGAAATTTCCGCGGCAATTCCGCCACGTGTGCACATAGGCTAACACATACCACGATTCATGATGCATGGATACAGCAGAGAGATATAGGTATAGTACAATGCCAGATTTCACTTCCTAAAGACTCACACAAGCCAAGTTTTTTTTTCTTTTCTGGCAGTTGCAGCTGTTATCAGATTCATCTTATTGAAGTGTCACTATGCAGGAAGCTAGTAGTTTATCACTTGGGACTCAAGTAGTGACAGTCACACTTCAATAAGATGAATCTGATAACAACTGCAACTGCCAGAAAAGAAAAAAAAACTCGCCTGTTCTCACTGCAGAGCCGGCTCATTGCTTTCACAGCAGGGAGCCGGCTTTATCAGCTGGTTCACGGAGTCTGTACTCACTGTCTAGTCACTGACACAGAGCCTTCACTAGTCGGAGGAGCCTCAGCAAGCGCTGGAAATCTGTGCACTGCAGTGCCGGGACCATCTCTCTCTCTCTGTCAAGCTGCCTGCACAGGCACACGAAGCTTCTGTCCTCTGCCTGCCGCCCGCCTCTTCAAATCTCCAGCTCGTCACTTCCTCCCTGGCTGCGGCACCAGTGAGAAGAGACAAGAGGGGAGCTCTACTGCACTCCACCAATCCTGACCGTCTGGATTCATATAAAAGCGCGTCTGCTGCTGTGAACATGAGTGGGCCCCCTCGTCTCGCCAGGGCCCCGGCACTTGCCCGGGTGTGCCGGGTGCTGACGCCGGCCCTGCCCCTGAATATAAAATATATACTGTGCCCCTGAATATGAAATATATACTGTGCCCTGAATATTAAATATATATTGTGCCCCTGAATATAAAATATATACTGTGCCCCTGAATATAAAATATATACTGTGCCCCTGAATGTAAAAGAATATACTGTTCCCCAAGATTAGAAATAAAAAAACCTACCCCTTGAATATTTATATAAAAGTATCACTGTGGGCCGCTCCCCCGTGGCCCTGGGTTGGGCCTACTTTCCTGCTGAGTGAGCTATTACACCGTCAGCGCCATCGTGCATAGACGACTCTGCTTCATCCAGCACCGCTGCTTTATTGAATTGAATATGATAAAGAAGCAATTGACATGGCTATGGTGGGGGGACGGCCACTATTATTCTTATTTTATTATTATTATACATTTATATAGCGCTATTTATTCCATGGCGCTTTACATGTGAAAGGGGCAAATATAGACAAGCACAATAAATGTGAGCAAAACAAGGCACACACAAGTACAGAAGGAGAGAGGACCCTGCCTGCGAGGGCTCACAGTCTACAGGGGATGGGTGAAGATACAGTAGGAGAGGGTAAAGTTGGTCGTGCGGCGGTTCAGTAGACTGAGGATCACTGCAGGTTGTAGGCTTGTAGGAAGAGGTGGATCTTCAGGTTCTTTTTGAAGGTTTCTGTGGTAGGGGAAAGTCTGATGTGTTGGGGTAGAGAGTTCCAGAGCATTGGGGAAGCACGGGAGAAATCTTGTATGCGGTTGTGTGAAGAAGAGATAAGAGGGAAGTAGAGAATTAGATCTTGAGATAATCGAAGGTTGCGTGTAGGTAAATATGGGAGACCATGTCACAGGTGTATGGAGGAGACAGGTTGTGGATGGCTTTGTAGGTCATAGTTAGGGTTTTGAACTGGAGCCTCTGGACAATAGGAAGCCAGTGAAGGGCTTGGCAAAGAGGAGAGGCTGGGGAATAACGGGGAGATAGGTGGATTAGTCGGGCAGCAGAGTGTAGGATGGATTGGAGTGGTGCCAGAGTGCTAGAGGGGAGGCCAGAGAGTAAAGCCCCCGTCTCACACAGCGATCTCGCTAGCGAGATCGCTGCTGAGTCACTAGTTTTGTGACGCAGCAGCGATCTCCCCAGCGATATCGCTGTGTGTGACATTCAGCGACGATCAGCCCCCCTGCTGGGTATCGCTGATCGTCGCTGAATGTCCTGGACATTTTTTTGATTGCTGGTCCCCCGCTGGCAGGCACGCATCGCTGCGTGTGACAGGCGGGAGACCAGCGATCCGCTGGTAACCAAGGTACACAGCGGGTTTCCAGGTGCGGGGCTGTGCCTAGAAACCCGCTGTGTACCTTGGATACCAGCGCCCTGCGGCGCTGATATCCAAGGTACACTGCGGGTAACTAAGCGATGTTACCTGCAGTGTCGCTGTGCTGATCGCTGCCTGTTTGGCAGCTCAGCAGCGATCATGTAGCGATACACCAGCGATCCTGATCGTTGTCGGGATCGCTGGTGTATCGCTATGTGAGACCCAGGCCTAAGCCGAATATATGGTGGAACTGAAAGTCTAATCACAGAAAATCTCGTCTGAATAAGTCTTCTCGCGGGGCGTTTTCTAGGGAGATTTCCCTGTATGTAATGATGACGGTCTATCACGTCAGTGTCGCGTTACATATAAACAGAAACCAGATTATCTACGCATCTATTGTTACTGAGAACAGTTGTATGCTATGCAGCATCAGTGTGTCTACACTACAGGGGCCCCTCAAGCCTCAGGTGGTGCTGGCATTGTGTATTCCTCTGAGTCATTTGGAGCACATATTTGACTCCTGCTATGACCATCTCAAATATTTTGTGATCCATTGTTTAGTAACTCATTTCAAAACAACATTTAGAAATTTTAGTTTTTGAAGTTTCAAAAACTTTTGGAAAGTTCTCACAGGAAACTAGAACTTTTGCAGACTCAGCTTACATGTAGGAGGCCATTAGGTCATATAACCAGACTCATCTTATAAGCAAGAGTTGCGCCCATGAAATAACACAACATATATAGTGGCTTGCTAAAGTATTCACCTTCTTGGCATTTTTCTCGTTTTGCTATCTTCACTGTTTTTTTTGAAGGTTTGTTTGCATCAGTTCATGTAAAGAACATGCCTACAACTGTGAACATTTGATTTCCTTTTTACTGAGAAGCAAACAACAAATCGGACAAAATAACTGGAAACTTCAGTGTGCATAACTATTCCCCCCCTTAAAGTCAGTACTTTATAGAGACTCTTTTTGCAGTAATTACAGCTGCAAGACACTTTAGCTAAGTCTCTATGAGCTTTCCACATCTTGCCACTCTGATTTTTGGCCATTTCTCAAGGCAAATCGGCTCCCGTTCCTTCAGGTTAGATGGTTTCCTCTGGTGAATAGCAATCTTCAAGTCTGACCATAGATTCTCCATTGGATTAACATCTGGGTTTTGACTTGGCGGCTCCAAAACATTTAGGCTATGTGCACATGTTTTACGCGGCGAAAACGCTTATAAAAACGCTAACAAAACGCATCCCATGCAATCCTATGGGATTATGCAATTGCTGTGCACATGCTGCATATTTTTCCGGAGCGTAATCGCATCGCGTAAAAATAAGCAGCACGTTCATTATTTTTGTGTAATGGCGGTGATTACGCCGCCATAGGATTGCATTGAAACGCTCACTTTACGCATGTGGCTATGCCCAACATGCGTGAAGTGAGCGCTTCATGTGCGGTTGGTACCCAGGGTCTGAAGGAGAGGAGACTCTCTCCAGGCCCTGGGTACCATATTCCTGTAAAAAATAGAAATATAATAAAAAATATGGATATACTTACCCTCTGTCGGCCCCCGGAGTCCTCGGCGCTTCCAGCAACTTCCGTTCCCAGGGATGCATTGCGAGAATCACCCCAGATGATGTAGTGGTCACTTGAACGCTACGTCATCTGGGGTGATTCTCGCAATGCATCCCTGGGAACGGAATTTGCCGGCCGCGTCGCTGAGGACCGGAAGGACTCTGGGGGCCGACAGAGGGTAAGTATATCTCTATTTTTTTTTTTTTAATTATTTTTAACATTCTATCTTTTACTTCTTGTGCTACATAGGCAGCATCGATAGTAAAAAGTTGGTCACACTTGTCAGCACTATGCTTGACAAGTATGACCAGCCTGTCAATCACTTTTCCAAGCAATACTTCAAATCGCTTGGAAAAGCGCAAGCATTCTGCAAGCTAAAAACGCTTGCAAAACGCTTGGGTTTTGCTGGAAAACGCATACGAATTAGGTATGCGTTTTACCTGCGGCGGGGAGTTGTGCAAATGCTCCAGAAAATTACAGAGCATTTCTGCAACGTGTTAACATAGCCTTACATGTTTTCCCTTAAACCACTTGAGTATTGCTTTAGCAGCATGCCTTGGGTCATTGTCTTGTTGGAAGGTGAACCTCCATCCCCATCTCAAATTACTGACAGACTGAAACAGATTTTGCTCAAGAATCTATTCTATTATTTCTAAACACTCTTTTTCGGTGATTACTTTGTATCTCTGTTCATACTGCACCCACACATACAAATGATACACCATTTGAAAGGTATACTTGCCCCCTTCAGAAAAAAATAGCCAAACAAACCACACATCCACAATTTGAGCACAAAATACAGTTTAAACAATAATTTTCATAAACCTGCAGTAAGGAAAAATTACCTGAAAGGGGCACCACACTGCCCCAAAAGCACACTACCACAAAGCTGCTTACAGACATCACAAACAAATCCAAACATTTGCCTTGGGGGCTTTCCAGCTTCCGAACTGCTTGCCCAGCCTATTTTATCCAAATTGGAGGATTGCACACTTCACTGCAGGTGAGGCATATACTGTATGCAAACACATTTGTAAACATGCACTACCTATTGAATTGCACACTTGCTCAGTTCATACTCCACCCACACACAAGTGATACACCTTTTGAAAGGTCAAATGACCTGCAGGTGGCAGCACACTACCCCAAAGCACACTACCACAAAGTTGCTAAGAGACATCACAAACAAATCCAAACATATGCCTTGGGGTCTTTCCAGCTTGCCCAAGTGCATACAGTTTAAATATTCATTTTCATAAACCTGCAGAAAGAAACAATGACCTGCAAGCGGCACCTCAACCACACAACCACAAAGCTGCTTACAAACATCACAAACAAATCCAAACATTTGCCTTGGGGTCTTTCCAGCTTTCCCAAGTGCTTGCTCAGACTATTTCCCGCAAATTAGAGGATTGCACACTTCACTGCAGGTGAGTCACATATGGAAACATGCACTTCCTATTCTACATTTCAATCTGCATTTGGAACACACACCTGACACTGTTTGGGTTTGGAATTACTTTGCAGGATGACTAGGGAGAGGCCTATAAACATTTGACCAGCTTGCTTTTTGTGAAACTGCCTGCGCCCCCACCACCAATGTGCAAAAGTTTCGCACGGGCCAACTAGTATCCCTGTATTTTGCACCATCCATTTTCCCTATTCCGGCTGCCGAAAAACATTAAGTAAATTTATTCCTATATTTTTCTCATGTCACTTCACTAACTTCGACTACTTAGTGCTGTTGCATCACACAGAAATCGGATTACAAAAATATGTAAACACAGGTTTTAATGTTACAAAATAGGTAAAAAGCCATAGGGGGTGAATACGTTCGCAAACCACTGTAGATCCATCTACGTTCTGTATAGTATGTAGATATAATGGCCACTGGTTTAGAGGCGGACATACCATTACTGTAACCTGTGTGGTGGCACAGAGGCCCAAGAAGTAAGGCCGCCACTTCTAACTCCAAAACAGATGGAGTTATGCATTATGATGATCTATTGGACTGAAAAAAAGCCCCATGTATTTTTTTTTGTGCAGGGGTCCTCTTCTGTCTGTGTCTGCTCCTGCCCTGACCAGTAGCCATGCCTGTTTATTATCATGTAAGGCTTTGCTCTTACCAGCTCCGTGACAGCCACATTGGATCAGTTTCCAAATTCCGATGGATTCTATTGAGTTTTAATTCAGTTTCTGGGAATTCTAATATTCCTTTTTGCAGATTGGACTCTTTTTTTATGGTGAAAAATATAGTAATAACCCATGATCAGAGCCTACGTAAACTGCTAGACATATTGAGCATCACAACATTGTATGTTTTTCGAGCTTCATTACATTGGGACCGGTCTTTGAAACGTTGATCTATTGCGTTATATTGAGCTCACAAATCTATTGCCATTGACGTCCGCTGACAGAGATGTTCCTCTCCGGCGTAGCATGTCAGCTTCTCGTCTTATTGAAGTGACAGTGATCTATGGGAAGGCAATACGTTTCCAGTAAATAAGAAAAAAAAGAGCATTGTAATTGACGTAAAATCACCCAACAGAATGGCAAGTAGCGCTTGGCACCGGGCCACACAATTAAGAGAAAAGCCGAGTGCGTTGTTTGAGTTAAGCAGTTGTCTCTGGCTTCTAACATGGACTGATGCTTTAATTGCCGCTCAGTGCTCTGTAGGGACCGCCGACTATTTTCTAACGTTTTCTGAAAAAACTTTGTATTGTGGATGGATGACGTCAGCCACCCTGCACGCCAAAGCTTTTACAACCCACTGATGACTTCTTTTCTCCCCCTTTTCCTCTTCTCTCTTGTCTTTGCTATTGTTGCACTCTCTGGATTTCAGAAATCCCGTAAGGTAAAGATAAGCACATGTGTTTCATCCCACGTCCCATGTGTACCCTCCATTCCAGTTAATCACCCTTAGACTAGATTACGTCCCGGCTTTTGGTGTCTTTTTTTCTCCACTCCTCGTTTTAATGTATTTTTTCTCTTTCAATTTCTTTTTCATCGTACTGAGCATTTTCCAATAATTTCCTGCCATCCATCTCATAACTCTCTCGAGCATCAAGTACTAATTAATGTAGACCTTTAAATCGATGGGAGGGTGGAGAGGGTCTTTGTTATTTAGGGAATAGCAGCTTATATTGTGGCATGATAAGAGCTTAACAAGTACATGTCGGCACTGTCCGTAATAGCGGGATGTGAAGGACGAACATCTAGAAGGGATTATGGCTTATATGGTTAGTTTGGGGTTAAGGACACAAAGTTTTTGTGTATCTTTGACTTTTATGTAGATGAAATTATTTGAATTTTTGAGAAATCCCGCAGCCTACACATGGCCAGCAGAGGGCGCCCTAGATAAGATAAAAAGTGCAGATGATTGCTGCCTGTTTTTTTTTTGGATGGTGTCCTCAGGGTAAAATTGCATATAACTCTTTCATAGCATCATAGGACTCTGCAGGTATACATTATAAATACATTGAACTCGTTTTCCATTTTTTCCTGTGATACGGCAAGATCAGAGTGCCCTCTAGCATGCTGATAGCTGATGTTCAGAAGCAAATTATCACCCAGGAGAATATGAGGATTGTAGCAAAAAATAGGCAGTATAACGTGTTAGGGGACAGTTTATGGGAATCCCAGATCTGTCATCCTTCAACAGAGATAGAACAATAGCAAATAGGAAAGCATTTGCAAAGGTTGAGAGCATGCCATTAGTCATCATTAATAATAAAGACCGTCGGTGCACACATTGTGATGCCTCTTTTTAATCTTTCTTCTAGGCTCCGCACACCGCTCTAAACCTGAAGGAGTCCCTTTACGTTGGGGGATCACCGGACTTTAGCAAATTAGCTCGAGCTGCAGCCATATCAACCAGCTTTGAAGGGGCCATACAGAAGGTAAGAAGTTGTACTGATGACTCCATCATGTTGGTGGTTGAGTGGCCACCACTGCAGACTTGCAACACCTCCCAACTTAAGCTGGACTTGTAGTTATTTGCTGGCTGAACCAGTAGAACTGGCCAACCTTTTCATAGTCTACTCCTTTGATGTCAAATGTTGGGGGAGATAAAGATTGGAAAGTTGTAATCCCTCTGTTTGTTGGGGAAAGAAGCTGCTGCCCGAAGAGTCTGCCATTGACTACCTACTCAGAAAACATGCATGCTCACCCAGGCTGAGCATGTATGTGTGGGAGGCTGATGGTTGTATATGAGCAACCCTAGTTTAAATCAGGGAAGGAGAAAAAATGGTAATCAGTTCAACTTCTAAGGAGGACCATATGTGAAAATCACATAAGCATCCTCAAAGACCTTTATACACTTATAGATAGAGTGAGGGAATACTATGATCCAGATATATAAAAATATCAAATCAATTTTATTAAAATATATAGAATACAAGAAAGATACAAGTAAAAACTGTCATCATAAAATCACAACATAGTATGGACATCAATACAGAATCAAAGAAGGCAGCAATAGCCCGATATATCATATGGGTACAAGGTATAAAAGATATATAAGTACCGTAATGCCAAAAACGTATAACATAATATCCTCCTGCAGTAATAACAGACACATATTACCAACCCATATGAACTGATCAATACAAGATAAATATAGTAGTTGCTATAATAGTCTATATCTATAAAAAAAAACACATGTCACAATAGGACCACATAGCTATATATGTGTTGCTATATAGATGTAGCATATTCAAGCTATGAAACCTATAATGGATTGTTACCTGTGGCTGAAATGGACAAAAAAGATCAATTGCTGCACGCCTTGACGCGTGTTTCACTGCCACCTGCGATTTCTTCAGTACTGTTCCCTGGTAGACCTTGTTTGGCTACGTTGCGATGCAAGGAGTGTAGGAACACACCAGGCTGGTATCCAGGTCAGAAATTGCAGAAGAAGCCTGCTGGACTGGGCTCCAGCACCAATGATAAAATGATAAAACATAACTTTAACTGTGCAATTAAAAACATGGTGAGAAAATGCAAAAAAGAGATTAAGGATCCATGAGCTTCGCGTTTCGGGTTTAGCTACAGCTATGAATAAGGGTTGCTAACCCGAAACGCGTAAGGTCATGGATCCTTAATCTTTTTTAGCTTCTTCTCACTATGTTTTTAATTGCACAGTAAAAGTTAGATTTTAAAATGTTCTCATTGGTTCTTGAGCTGGATCTTTATGGACACTTCTTCTCTAGTTTGAATCAGACCCAATTAATTCTACATGGGATTTGCATGTTCTCCTTGTGTTCACATACTCCAAAACCTTGCTCAATCGCTTTTTAGAAAATTTCAATTACGTCCATTTTCCATCTGTGATGGAAGTATTCAGTGTCAGATTTCTGATGTTTATCATATTATGGGTTGTGTATAGAATGCTCAACAAGAAAGCAAAGAAAAAATAAATCAAGAAAATTATGTCTGTTCCAACCATATTTGCTTTTTGCAGATTTCCATTAAGGGTCTTCCTGTACTGAGAGAAGAAAACATTCAAAATGCCATTGAAATATCTCCATATAATGGGCATTCGTGTATGCAGAAACCAAATCCTTGCCAAAATGGTGGACTCTGCTCACCACAGAAAGAGAGCTTCGAGTGCATCTGCCAGAGAGGATTCTCAGGAGGCCATTGTGAGAAAGGCGAGTTCACCAGTTTTACAGGCAATATGGTTTTATAGAAATGTTGTGACTTCACTGAACAAGATCAAGACTGATGAGAGGGCTGCCTTTGTTGTGTTAAAATGATCGCTAGAGTTGGTGCGAATAGATTGCATGCTCCGATCTATTGGCTGTATCAGTAATTTGTGACCGGGAGTCCTTAGAACCGCTTTCTACCTGACCGCATACACGATTCCTTTCTTGATTAGCCAGCCTCGTTGCGTGATATACATGTGACGTCCTGTCAGGCTGGCTAATCAAAAGAAGAGCCGTGAATGCCTGGCGATAAAAGGCAGTGCTAAGGATGTCTGTCCAGTGACTACAGATTACTAACATGGCCATTGCATCAGGTCCTGCGAACTGACAATGCCAATTCTAGTGATCATATTGTACAAAAATGTAGAATGGGTCCAAAATGGACTCCATTGCTCTTGCTGCTAGTTCGCACCCTAGTTCTTCCTACAGCAGATCAGTGTACGGTACCAGGTGTAAAAACTGCACTTCTTCATTTGTAAAACACGAGTGCAGGTTCTTAAGAACCAAGCAATGTTGGGAGAATTCAGCTCTGAGTTAAACACAATTATGAATGCCGCTGTTGATGAGAACACAAGCTGTAAGTCAGACTAAGACCGGGGTCACATTAGCGTATAGCATCAAATTGTCAGAGCACTCTATGGAGTTTATGGCTTATTGTGGTCGTATGGACAGATACTCCAGTCTCTGCTTGGGAACGCTGCAGCTCCTTCAGGGTTACCTTTTGGTGTCTGTGCTGCCTCTCTGACTAATGCCCTCCTTGCCCAGGCTGAGAGTTTTGGTGGCCGGTCCTCTCTTGTCAAGTTTGTTGTGGTGCCATATTCTTCCCATTTGATGGATCCGGTGGATTATTGGAGATTGGGATATTTTTTATAACCCATCCATGACTTGTACTTCTCAACAACTTTGTGCCTGATTTATTTGGAGATCTCCTTGGTCTTCATGGTGTTGTTTGGAAATCTCCTCGGTCTTAATGGTGTTGTTTGGAGATCTCCTTGGTCTTCATGGTGTTGTTTGGAGATCTCCTTTGTCTTCATGGTGTTATTTTGGAGATCTCCTTTGTCTTCATGGTGTTGTTTGGTTAGTGGTGCCTCTTGTTTATGGTGTTGGAGCCTCTGTGGTCTTTCAGTAAAGATATGTATATACTGACAGACATGTGACACTTAGATTGTACACAAGGGTGTGTCCTTTCACTAAGCATGGTACTTATGAAGGGAATTGCTTGCACTAAAAAATGTTACGGTCTTCATAACAAATGGGGTGAGTACATATGCACATGACAATTTTTAGAAATAATAAACACTATAAATACAATATAACATGGTCTTTATGGGTTTATTACCTACACTGAAGCTACAGTGCTGCATTTCTGTTGAAGTAATACAGTGAGCTATCATTATTTTCCCCATGGAGCATATTAAAACTTAGGCACAGTGATAGAACAGTGGGCAAAGCAACCGGGCCAAGTGCTTCCCGTCTACCGTCACCTTCTATTTTTCCACATGTATAGTTTCACATTTGTACGCGATGATAATGATTCCTCCTCAGGATTCTCACACTTCGCAGCTCACTGAACAGGAGATGGGAAAAAAAATCGATAAATGAAAAGGACTGTCAGAAAGATCAAATCTGAGCTTTCCTCCGCATAATAATTTCACCTCCCACAGTCCCAGAGGATTCAGCGGTGCAGATTGGCTCCTACCTGTGGTGTGTTACTCTTCTAATTCCACCATCCGACCTCTTCACCTTTCCTTTCCCCCTTGACAACCACGCGGATAACATTTCCAACATCTTCAAGTACTTCCGCAGCCCATTCCCTCCCCAGCTGTGCTGCTGACCCCTCCGGCACCCCACACGGTTTATAAATATAAACTCATATTAATAATACGCAGCCGTCCATGACACAGCAGCTGTGAGCAGCTCCAACTTGGATATCAGATAGGAATTTTAGCAAGTAATAAGGGTGTAGGGCGTTTAGAAGAGCAGGTATGCCTGAAATCCAACTTGACATGATCCTGACACGGTCATGCTGTACTCGCTATTGATGGGGCACTAAACTTAGAGTTTATCTGGTCCAAAATGGATATGCAGTCGTAAAGGAGAGAAGCGTTATGTTCTTCTTCTATGGGATTATTGAGGGAGATGTCCTGAAAGATGTCTGCCATACCATATTATACCTTACATAAAGGCCCCATATACATTAGATAAGTCTGCCGAACTTATGCATGGGGGCCTCCCAACTGTCCCTGGTCAGATTATGTCAAGGGACATAAGGATTGGTTGGTTGGAATTCAATTGCCCAATCTTTTTGTTCGGTGGGAAGATAAAATAATTCTGGTAGCTTCTCCCTTCTACAGAACAAGAGAACAATCACCCAAGCCAAGCATTCCTATATATGGGGGGGGATCTGTTTTATCATCAGAGGCAGGATTAGGATGACCATTAACACCTCTACACACAGCTGATAACAAGATCCACTAATAACAAATAGGTGGTGTCACAGCTCATCTCCTCCTGTACAATGACTGATATCATCTCTACAGGTGCTTCTCACAAAATTAGAATATCATCAAAAAGTTAATTTATTTCAGTTCTTCAATACAAAAAGTGAAACTCATATATTATGTAGAGTCTTTAAAACCAGAGTGATCTATTTTAAGTGTTTATTTCTTATAATGTTGATGATTATGGCTTACTGTCAATGAAAACCAAAAAGTCAATATCTCAGTAAATTAGAATACTTTATAACACCAGCATGAAAGATGACTTTAAAATCTGAAATGTTGGTCTACAGAAATGTATGTTCAGTAAATGCACTCAATACTTGGTCGGGGTTCCTTTTGCATCAATTACTGCATCAATGTGGTGTGGCATGGAGGCGATCAGTCTGTGGCACTGCTAAGGTGTTTTGGAAGCCCAGGTTGCTTTGATAGCAGCCTTCAGCTATCAGCTATTCAGCTATGTTGGGTCTGGTGTGTCTCATCTTCCTCTTGACGAGACCCCATAGATTCTCTATGGGGGTTAAGGTCAGGCAAGTTTGCTGGCCAATCAAGCACAGTGATACTGTTGTTTTAAACCAGGTATTGGTACTTTTGGCAGTGTACACAAGTGCCAAATCCTGCTGGAGAATGAAATTTCCATCTCCTAAAAGCTTTTCGGCAGAAGGAAGCATGAAGTGCTGTAAAATCCCCTGGTAGACGGCTGTGCTGACTTTGGTCTTGATAAAACACAGTGGACCTACACCAGCAGATGACATGGCTCCCCAAACTATCACTGACTGTGGAAACTTCACACTAGACCTCAAGCAGCTTGGATTGTGGCCTCTCCACTCTTCCTCCAGACTCTGGGGCCTTGATTTCCAAATGAAATGCAAAATTTACTTTCATCTGAAAACAACACCTTGAACCACTGATCAACAGTCCAGTTATTTTTCTCCTTGGCGCAGGTAAGACGCTTCTGCCATTGTCTATTGGTCATGAGTGGTTTGACACAAGGAATGCGACACTTGTAGGCCAAGTCCTGGATACGTTTGTGTGTGGTAGCTCTTGAAGCAATGACTCCAGCAGCAGTCCACTCCTTGTGAATCTCTCCCAAATTTTTGAATGGCCTTTTCTTCACAGTCCTTTCAAGGCTGCGGTTATCCCGGTTGCTTGCACACCATTTTCTACCACACTTTTTCCTTCCACTCAACTTTCCATTAACCCCTCTCTGACATTAGATGTACTATCCCGTCCATAAAACCCGTGCCATTCTGACCATGGACGGGATAGTACGTCATGCCCTTTAATGCGACATCGCGACTTAAGTAGCGGTGATCGCATTAAAATTCCGACGCCAGCTTACCTCTTGGAAGTTGGCGTCGGCATCCCGGGCTGCGTCCTCCCCCCTCAGGCCTCCCGATCGCTGTGATTGGCTGTTGAATTCTGAACAGCCAATCACAGCCTTTCTCACTGTTTCAGCCAATCAGAGCGGCTAAAACAGTGAGATCGCAGGCTAGGATCGAGTACCGATGTACTCGATCCTAGGCCTGGGCCTAGGAAGGTCCAGACCCCCCCCGGATTGGCGCGATCGCCGATCACATCGATCGCGCCAATCGCAGGGCACAGCCGCGGTATATCCGCGCTGTGCCCTGCCTGTACCTGCCTGGATCGGTGCAGTAATAGCATCGATCCTAGGCCAGGGCCTGTAGGGCATGAAGGAGCTGATTGGCGCGATCGATGTCATCGACGATCGCGCCAATCACAGGGCACAGCAGCGGTGTGACCGCTCTGTGCCCTGCTAGGTGACCTGCCTAGGAATCGGAGCTGTGAGCTCCGATTACTAGGCCGGTGCCTAGCAACCGGCAATGCAGGGGTCTCCTTTGATTGGTGGATTGATGTGATCATCGATCCCACCAATGACAGGTCACAGCAGCGATGTGACCGCTCTGTGACCTGTCTGCAAACTGGATCTGACCTGTCTGACCGCACTGCAGGGGTCCTCACACTTGCTGAGGATTCCTGCTGTGCGGTCACACTGCCAGATCTCCTCCTGTGCTGGGCCTTGTGGTGCCACAGTAGCCTGTGACACCACAACTCCTGCTGAAGAAAGAAGAAAGAAGAGAGAAGAAAGAAGAGAGAAGAAAGAAGAGAGAAGAAAGAAGAGAGAAGAAAGAAGAGAAAAGAAAGAAAAGACTACAAACGTGAGTTTTTGAGCCCCGATCCCTGCCCGATCCACCCCAATCCCCCCATTCCCCCCTTCCCTTTCCCCCTCTTTTTACCCCCCCTTTGCGCCGCCGAGCGTTGATTGGTGACGCAGTTCACCCATCAACACTTTCGCACCCCCCTCCGTGCGCACATCTAGCAGCCGCAAACTTTGATAAGTGACAGCGGTCACTTATCAGAGCTCGTGCCTGCCGTTTTTTTTTTCACCCCCCCTTTCCGCCACTCCCGTGCGCACATCCAGCAGTCACGGAACTTTGATAAGTGACACCAGTCACTTATCAGAGCTCGTTCCTGCCGTTTTTTGTTTTTTTTCACCAACTTTTCCGCCACTCCCGTGCGCACATCCAGCAGCCACGGAACTTTGATAAGTGACACCAGTCACTTATCAGAGCTCGTTCCTGCTGTTTTTTTTTTTTTGTTTTTTTTCACCAACTTTTCCGCCACTCCCGTGCGCACACCCAGCAGCCACGGAACTTTGATAAGTGACACCAGTCACTTATCAGAGCTCGTTCCTGCTGTTTTTTTTTTTGTTTTTTTTCACCAACTTTTCCGCCACTCCCGTGCGCACACCCAGCAGCCACGGAACTTTGATAAGTGACACCAGTCACTTATCAGAGCTCGTTCCTGCTGTTTTTTTTTTTGTTTTTTTTCACCAACTTTTCCGCCACTCCCGTGCGCACACCCAGCAGCCACGGAACTTTGATAAGTGACACCAGTCACTTATCAGAGCTCGTTCCTGCTGTTTTTTTTTTTTTCCCACCAACTTTTCCGCCACTCCCGTGCGCACATCCAGCAGCCGCGGAACTTTGATAAGTGACACCAGTCACTTATCAGAGCTCGTTCCTGCTGTTTTTTTTTTTGTTTTTTTTCACCAACTTTTCCGCCACTCCCGTGCGCACACCCAGCAGCCACGGAACTTTGATAAGTGACACCAGTCACTTATCAGAGCTCGTTCCTGCTGTTTTTTTTTTTTTTCCCACCAACTTTTCCGCCACTCCCGTGCGCACATCCAGCAGCCGCGGAACTTTGATAAGTGACACCAGTCACTTATCAGAGCTCGTTCCTGCTGTTTTTTTTTTCACCCCCCCTTTCCGCCACTCCCGTGCGCACATCCAGCAGCCGCGGAACTTTGATAAGTGACAGCGGTCACTTATCAGAGCTCGTGCCTGCCAGTTTTTTTTTTCACCCCCCTTTCCGCCACTCCCGTGCGCACATCCAGCAGCCGCGGAACTTTGATAAGTGACAGCGGTCACTTATCAGAGCTCGTGCCTGCCAGTTTTTTTTTTTTTTTCACCCCCCTTTCCGCCACTCCCGTGCGCACATCCAGCAGCCGCGGAACTTTGATAAGTGACACCGGTCACTTATCAGAGCTCGTGCCTGCCAGTTTTTTTTTTCACCCCCCTTTCCGTCACTCCCGTGCGCACATCCAGCAGCCACGGAACTTTGATAAGTGACACCGGTCACTTATCAGAGCTCGTGCCTGCTGGTTTAGACTTTTTTTCACAGGCCTTTTTTTTCCCTATTCGCTTTCTTTTCTTTTAGCTTTTTCTTTTCAGCTTAGTTTACACCAATCACTATCCCCCCCCCACACACACACACAGTTATAAATAAAGTTCACACAAAGCACCACATTCACAAAAAAAATGTCCCGCTCGTCACGCTCATCCCAACAGCGCTATTCAGTGGAGGAGGCATACGCTTTCCTTGCCTCCGACACTGATAGCGAGGGAGAGGATCCCACATTTCTTTATTTTTCAGATGAAGATTCTTCTTCCTCCTCATCTTCCTCCTCGGGTCCTGCGGAACCGCCACGCAGACGCCCCAGGACAGAACATGAGGCAGCGCCCGCCCCTGAAAATGAACCAGCGCACCCCTCTTCGGACCCCGTATGGACCCCGGCCCCCGAAAATTACGAGCCACTGATTCCTGATTTTGTGGCAGAATCAGGAATCAGGTTTGACTCCACCGGCTTCACAGAAATAGACTTTTTCAAAGTCTTTTTCTCTGAGGATTTAATTAACCTCATGGTGGAGCAAACAAATTTGTACGCTCGGCAATTTTTGGCGCAAAACCCCCGTTCATCATTTTCCAACTGGTCTCCTGTAGACGCAGTTGAAATGATGCAGTTTTGGGGCCTGGTCCTCCATATGGGGATCCTGAAGAAGCCAGAAATTCGGCAATATTGGAGTGTTGATATTTTATACAACACTCCACTGTTCCGAATGGTCATGGCTCGGACGCGTTTTGAGGCCATCCACAAATTCCTGCATTATAATGATAATGCACAGTGTCCCCCACGAGATGACCCCAACTTTGACCGCCTGTTCAAAGTTCGGCCGGTCATCGAACACTTCAACAAAAAGTTTGCTGAAGTGTACGTGCCCCAAAGGGACATCTGCGTGGATGAGTCCTTGGTTCATTTTAAGGGACGGCTCGCATTCCGCCAGTACCTGCCCAGCAAGAGGGCAAGGTACGGAATCAAACTCTACAAGCTGTGTGAGAGTACCTCAGGGTACACACACAGCTTTAGAGTTTACGAAGGAAAGGACACCAGGATTGTACCCCCTGAGTGTCCCCCCGTCCTGGGAGTGAGTGGGAAAATTGTGTGGGATTTGGTGCACCCACTGCTGGATAAAGGTTATCACCTTTACACTGATAACTTTTATTCCAGCATCCCACTCTACAAATCCCTCTCTGCGCGAGGTACCGCAGCCTGCGGTACCGTCCGCAAAAATCAGAGAGGCCTCCCAAAGACGCTACTTGGGCTGATGCTCAGAAAGGGTGAGAGCAGAGCCCAATGTAGCGACCACCTGTTGGTGGTCAAGTACAAGGACAAGAGGGATGTCCTTCTCTTGACCACCATACATGGTGATGGCAGCGCCCTCAGCACTGTACGGGGTACCTCTACACAGGTCCGCAAACCGGACTGTGTACTGGGGTACAATAAATACATGGGGGGTGTGATCTCTCTGATCAACTCCTCCAACCGTACAGTGCTTTGAGAAAGGCCAAGGTGTGGTACAAGAAGCTGTCCGTGCACATCGTCCAAATGGCAATGCTCAACGCTTTCCTGCTGTCACGATGTGCACGCAACAGCGATACGACGTACCTTCAGTTTCAGGAGGTAGTGGTTAAGGCCCTGATGTTTGGCGCTCAGGAAACAGCGGGCCCCAGTACTTCCGGAACTGAAGGTGCTCGTATCATACCAGGTCAGCATTTCCCGGGGGTGGTCCCGCCAACTGGAAGAAAAGGTAAGCCACAAAAAAGGTGCCGAGTGTGTTACAAAAGGGGAATACGCAAGGACACCACTTACCAATGCGACACCTGCCCCGAAAAACCTGGCCTGTGTATGAAGGATTGTTTCAAATTGTACCACACCTCAATGCACTACTAATTTACTTTACAGGAAAGATTAGTTCCAGAAGGGGGGCACATTTAGAAAAGTTCCTTGGGAGTCTACTTTCCAAAATTATGTCACTTGTGGGTTTTTTTTACTGTTTAGGCACATCAGGGGCTCTGCAAACGGAACATGACGCCCGCAGACCATTCCATCAAAGTCTGCTTCCAAAACGTCACAATTTCCCTTCTGAGCCCCAAATTGTGCCCAAACAGTTTTTTCCCACATATGGGGTACCAGTGTACTCAGGACAAATTGAACAACAACTTTTGGTGTCCAATTTCTCCTCTTAACCTTGGGAAAATAAAAAATTGGGGACTAAAACATCATTTGTGTGAGGTAAAAAGTAGGATTTTTTTTTTTCACACCTGGGCATTATAAACTTTAGTGAAACACTTGGGGTTCAAAGTGCTCATCACACACCTAGATAAGTTCCTTAGGGGGTCTAGTTTCCAAAATGGGGTCACATGTGGGGGGTTTCCACTGTTTAGGCACATCAGGGGCTCTGCTAACGGAACATGACGCCCGCAGACCATTCCATCAAAGTCTGCATTCCAAAACGTCACTGCTTCCCTTCCGAGCCCTGCCGTATGCCCAAACAGTGGATCCCCCCAACATATGGGGTATCAGCGTACTCAGGACAAATTGGACAACCACTTTTGGGGTCCAATTTCTCCTCTTACCCTTGGGAAAATAAAAAATTGGGGACTAAAACATCACTTTTGTGGAAAAAAAAATATTTTTTTTTTTCACGCCAGGGCATTATAAACGTTAGTGAAACACTTGGGGGTTCAAAGTGCTCACCACACACCTAGATAAGTTCCTTAGGGGTCTAGTTTCCAAAATGGGGTCACATGTGGGGGGTTTCCACTGTTTAGGCACATCAGGGGCTCTGCTAACGGAACATGACGCCCGCAGACCATTCCATCAAAGTCTGCATTCCAAAACGTCACTGCTTCCCTTCGAGCCCTGCCGTGTGCCCAAACAGTGTATCCCCCCAACATATGGGGTATCAGCGTACTCAGGACAAATTGGACAACCACTTTTGGGGTCCAATTTCTCCTCTTACTCTTGGAAAATAAAAAATTGGGGACTAAAACATCACTTTTGTGGAAAAAAAAAATATTTTTTTTTTTTCACGCCAGGGCATTATAAACGTTAGTGAAACACTTGGGGGTTCAAAGTGCTCACCACACACCTAGATAAGTTCCTTAGGGGGTCTAGTTTCCAAAATGGGGTCACATGTGGGGGGTTTCCACTGTTTAGGCACATCAGGGGCTCTGCTAACGGAACATGACGCCCGCAGACCATTCCATCAAAGTCTGCATTCCAAAACGTCACTGCTTCCCTTCCGAGCCCTGCCGTGTGCCCAAACAGTGTATCCCCCCAACATATGGGGTATCAGCGTACTCAGGACAAATTGGACAACCACTTTTGGGGTCCAATTTCTCCTCTTACCCTTGGGAAAATAAAAAATTGGGGACTAAAACATCACTTTTGTGGAAAAAAAAATATTTTTTTTTTTCACGCCAGGGCATTATAAACGTTAGTGAAACACTTGGGGGTTCAAAGTGCTCACCACACACCTAGATAAGTTCCTTAGGGGGTCTAGTTTCCAAAATGGGGTCACATGTGGGGGGTTTCCACTGTTTAGGCACATCAGGGGCCCTCCAAACGCGACATGGCGTCCGTTCGCAATTCCAGCCAATTTTGGTTTGGAAAAGTCAAACGGCGCTCCTTCCCTTTCAAGCCCTGCCGTGCGCCCAAACAGTGGTTCCCCCCACATATGGGGTATCAGCGTACTCAGGACATGTTGGACAACAACTTTTGTGGTCCAATTTCTCCTCTTACCCTTGGGAAAATAAAAAATTGGGGACTAAAACATCATGCTTGTGGAAAAAAATATGATTTTTTTTTCTTCACGGCTCTACATTACAAACTTGCGTGAAGCACTTGAGGGTTCAAAGTGCTCACCACACATCTAGATAAGTTCCTTAGGGGGTCTAGTTTCCAAAATGGGGTCACATGTGGGGGTTTCCACTGTTTAGGCACATCAGGGGCCCTCCAAACGCGACATGGCGTCCGTTCGCAATTCCAGCCAATTTTGGTTTGGAAAAGTCAAACGGCGCTCCTTCCCTTTCAAGCCCTGCCGTGCGCCCAAACAGTGGTTCCCCCCACATATGGGGTATCAGCGTACTCAGGACATGTTGGACAACAACTTTTGTGGTCCAATTTCTCCTCTTACCCTTGGAAAATAAAAATTTGGGACTAAAACATCATGTTTGTGGAAAAAATATGATTTTTTTTCTTCACGGCTCTACATTACAAACTTGCGTGAAGCACTTGAGGGTTCAAAGTGCTCACCACACATCTAGATAAGTTCCTTAGGGGGTCTAGTTTCCAAAATGGGGTCACATGTGGGGGGTTTCCACTGTTTAGGCACATCAGGGCCCTCCAAACGCGACATGGCGTCCGTTCGCAATTCCAGCCAATTTTGGTTTGGAAAAGTCAAACGGGCTCCTTCCCTTTCGAGCCCTGCCGTGCGCCCAAACAGTGGTTCCCCCCACATATGGGGTATCAGCGTACTCAGGACATGTTGGACAACAACTTTTGTGGTCCAATTTCTCCTCTTACCCTTGGGAAAATAAAAATTTGGGGACTAAAACATCATGTTTGTGGAAAAAATATGATTTTTTTTTTCACGGCTCTACATTACAAACTTGCGTGAAGCACTTGAGGGTTCAAAGTGCTCACCACACATCTAGATAAGTTCCTTAGGGGGTCTAGTTTCCAAAATGGGGTCACATGTGGGGGGTTTCCACTGTTTAGGCACATCAGGGGCCCTCCAAACGCGACATGGCGTCCGTTCGCAATTCCAGCCAATTTTGGTTTGGAAAAGTCAAACGGCGCTCCTTCCCTTTCGAGCCCTGCCGTGCGCCCAAACAGTGGTTCCCCCCCACATATGGGGTATCAGCGTACTCAGGACATGTTGGACAACAACTTTTGTGGTCCAATTTCTCCTCTTACCTTGGGAAAATAAAAATTTGGGGACTAAAACATCATGTTTGTGGAAAAAATATGATTTTTTTTCTTCACGGCTCTACATTACAAACTTGCGTGAAGCACTTGAGGGTTCAAAGTGCTCACCACACATCTAGATAAGTTCCTTAGGGGGTCTAGTTTCCAAAATGGGGTCACATGTGGGGGGTTTCCACTGTTTAGGCACATCAGGGGCCCTCCAAACGCGACATGGCGTCCGTTCGCAATTCCAGCCAATTTTGGTTTGGAAAAGTCAAACGGCGCTCCTTCCCTTTCGAGCCCTGCCGTGCGCCCAAACAGTGGTTCCCCCCACATATGGGGTATCAGCGTACTCAGGACATGTTGGACAACAACTTTTGTGGTCCAATTTCTCCTCTTACCCTTGGGAAAATAAAAATTTGGGGACTAAAACATCATGTTTGTGGAAAAAATATGATTTTTTTTCTTCACGGCTCTACATTACAAACTTGCGTGAAGCACTTGAGGGTTCAAACTACTCATCACACATCTAGATAAGTTCCTTAGGGGGTCTAGTTTCCAAAATGGGGTTACATGTGGGGGGTTTCCACTGTTTAGGCACATCGGGGCCTCTCCAAACGCGACATGGCGTCCGTTCTCAATTCCAGCCAATTTTGGTTTGGAAAAGTCAAACTGCGCTCCTTCCATTCCGAGCTCTGCCGTGTGCCCAAACAGTGGTTTTCCCTCACATATGGGGTATCGGCGTACTCAGGAGAAATTGCACAACAACTTTATCAGTCCTTTTTCTCCTTTTTCCCTTGTGAAAATAAAAAAAATGTTTGTAAAAGATCATTTTTGTGACTAAAAAGTAAAATGTTAATTTTTTCCTTCCACGTTGCTTCAGCTTCTGTGAAGCACCTGAAGGGTTAATAAACTTCTTGAATGTGGTTTTGAGTACCTTGAGGGGTGTAGTTTTTAGAATGGTGTCACTTTTGGGTATTTTCTGCTATATAGACCCCTCAAAGTGACTTCAAATATGAGGTGGTCCCGAAAAAAAATGGCTTTGTAAATTTTGTTGTAAAAATGAGAAATCGCTGGTCAACTTTTAACCCTTATAATTTCCTAACAAAAAAAAATTTTGTTTCCAAAATTGTGCTGATGTAAAGTAGACATGTGGGAAATGTTATTTCTTAACTATTTTGTGTGACATATTTCTCTGTTTTAAGGGAATAAAATTCAAAATTTGAAAATTGCAAAATTTTCAAAATTTTTGCCATATTTGCGTTTTTTTTCATAAATAAATGCAAGTTATATGGAAGAAATTTTACCACTATCATGAAGTACAATATGTCACGAGAAAACAATCTCAGAATCGCGAAGATCCGTTGAAGCGTTCCAGAGTTATAACCTCATAAAGAGACAGTGGTCAGAATTGTAAAAATTGGCCCGGTCATTAACGTGCAAACCACCCTTGGGGGTGAAGGGGTTAATATGCTTGGATACAGCACTCTGTGAACAGCCAACTTCTTTAGCAATTCAGACTGTGGAAAGGACGGTCAGAAGGAGCGCCAGCTGTACGTATCCAAATAGTGGGTAAAAAAACAATGCTGCTCCAGCCGGGTGCCTCAATGAGGGAAAAAAAATGGAATAAAGATCAAAATACCCAATACAAGGGGGCGCAAAGGATGAAAATTAGTTTAAAAAAAGCTCATTTATTGACATGAAATTAGTCCACAACGCGTTTCGACAGATGAATCTGTCTTCATCAGGTGGCTTCCTTAGCAATGACCTTTTGTGGCATACCCTCCTTGTGGAGTGTGTCAGTGACTGCCTTCTGGACATCTGTGAAGTCAGCAGTCTTCCCCATGATTGTGGAGCGTACTGAAACAAACTAAGGGACCCTTTTAAATGGTTAGGAAGCCTTTGTAGGTGTTTTTCATTAATTATTCTAATTTACTGAGATAATGTCTTTTGGGTTTTCAACATTAACAGAAATAAACATTTGAAATAGATCTCTCTGTAATGACTCTATATAATAAATGAGTTTCACTTTTTGTATTAAAGAACGGATATCTACTGTATATACAGTAGATAACACAGGATCCACCATTCACAATAGGTGATGTAACAGCTCACCTCCTCCTGTACAATGACTGATAACACCTCTATATACAGTAGATAACACAGGATCCACCATTCACAATAGATGATATCACAGCTCACCTCCTCCTCCTGTACAATGACTGATAACACCTCTATATACAGTAGATAACACAGGATCCACCATTCACAATAGGTGATGTCACAGCTCACCTCCTCCTCCTGTACAATGACTGATAACACCTCTATATACAGTAGATAACACAGGATCCACCATTCACAATAGGTGATGACACAGCTCACCTCCTCCTCCTGTACAATGACTGATAACACCTCTATATACAGTAGATAACACAGGATCCACCATTCACAATAGGTGATGTAACAGCTCACCTCCTCCTATACAATGACTGATAACACCTCTATATACTGTAGATAACACAGGATCCACCATTCACAATAGGTGATGTAACAGCTCACCTCCTCCTGTACAATTACTGATAACACCTCTATATACAGTAGATAACACAGGATCCACCATTCACAATAGGTGATGTAACAGCTCACCTCCTCCTGTACAATTACTGATAACACCTCTACATACAGTAGATAATACAGGATTCACCATTCACAATAGGTAATGTAGCTCACCTCCTCCCCCTACTGTACAATGATTGATATTAGCTCTATATAAGGAAATAACACAGGATCCTCCAATCACAATAGGTGATGTCACAGCTCACCTCCTCCCCCTCCTGTACAATGATTGATAACACCTCTATATACAGTAAATAACACAGGATACACCAATCACAATAGACAGTGTCACAACTCTCCCTGCTTACCCTCCCTTCACAATGAATTTTGCACACGCTCATTAGATACTTCCATACAAAAGATAAAGTCAGGGTCTGACCATTGTGGCTAATGTACATGTGTTTATTTACTGAAACAACAAGAAGTTAGTCTAAAAAATCTTCAGATTGCAAGATTTTTAATACAAACTGTGATATGTAAAAAAAATTGCCAACATTTTTTAAAAAGTACATTCAACCTACAAAAATCTGACTTAATCAATAGGTGATTTTCTGATGATGGCTTCCCTTTAAGGGTATGCCACACTAAGCGAGATTGCTAACGAGATCGCTACTGCATCATCTATTAAGACGCAGTAGCGATCTCGTTAGCGACTTTAGCTGTGTGTGACATGTAGCAGCGATGTGGCCCCTGCTGAGATGTCGCTGATCACTTATGAACGTTCTGAGCCGTTTTTTAGTCATTGGTGTCCCGCTGGTGAGCCTGAATCGCTGAGTGTGACACCCTTTATGAACGACTTCACCAGCGTCACAGGTGGGACTAGGTTTTCCCAACGACCGCAGAAGTCGTTATACAGATCGCTGATGAGTTGTGTTTGGAATCACAGATCGCTGATGAGTTGTGTTTGGAATCTAACTAGCGATCACATAGCGATCGCACTAGCAATCTCGCCAGGTTAAGTCATTGTCGTGATCGGTGGTGCGATCGCTAAAGCCCCCGTCTCACACAGCGATCTCGCTAGCGAGATCGCTGCTGAGTCACTAGTTTTGTGACGCAGCAGCGATCTCCCCAGCGATATCGCTGTGTGTGACATTCAGCGACGATCAGCCCCTCTGCTGGGTATCGCTGATCGTCGCTGAATGTCCTGGACATTTTTTTGATCGCTGGTCTCCCGCTGACAGGCACGCATCGCTGCGTGTGACAGGCGGGAGACCAGCGATCCGCTGGTAACCAAGGTACACAGCGGGTTTCCAGGCGCGGGGCTGTGCCTAGAAACCCGCTGTGTACCTTGGATACCAGCGCCCTGATGCAGGGAGCTGGTAACCAAGGTACACAGCGGGTTTCCAGGCACCGCGCAGCGCCTGGAAACCCGATGTGTACCTTGGTTACCAGCTCCCTGCATCAGGGCGCTGGTATCCAACGTACACTGCGGGTAACTAAGCGATGTTACCCGCAGTGTCGCTGAGCTGATCGCTGCCTGAGCTGCCTGTTTGGCAGCTCAGCAGCGATCATGTAGCGATACACCAGCGATCCTGATCGTTGTCGGGATCGCTGGTGTATCGCTATGTGAGACCCAGCCTTAAGTGTGGCAGTGCCGTTAGAAACTTACATAGATAAGGTGGTCATACACCTTAGATTACTCACCTGACAGTGGCAAAACAAAGGGATTGTTATCTCCTCCAAATCATCTGCCAGGAGAAAGTTTCCCTAGCCATTATGTGGTTGGGTGATCCCGATGAAATCACTGGGTTCAGACTACTTTGATCTATTGTGTTTGGGGGCCTACACGTCTCAATGTGCTAATAAAGCCGGTGAGGGTCTGACATTTTTGACCGTGGTAATCAGCTATTATTATGGCTGTAACCAGCACTTTCTACAGGGAAAATGTAGCATAATATACCATTCACATGTATGGCCAGCTACATAATGCCAGGTGGTGCACTAGGGCTGAAGCAGCTCTGTGTTCAGGCTCACAGATGTCCCATTTTATGATGTCCATGTGCCTTTATAGGACATATGGATGGGATTAATTTAACCTTAATATTAGCCTTGCTTTTTTTCTGCTGGTACGTTAGACCTTGCGTTTTGGTAGTCCAGAACTTTTACCAATTTCTGCACACGAAGTAGATTTCCCTCCATAATACATATCGCCACTCAAAGATCTTAATTGTACTTGAGTAAATTGCTTGGCTCTCCTAATAGAGAACAACGCTGTCAGTTTGCCGTTTCTTTTCACAAAGATGAAATGTGTGTTCGGCTCCGATATCACGCGGTGAATGGCTTGTGTGGCCAGGGCAGCAGCGAGCGATTGACATGATGACGTTTTCCTGTTATATTTGCAGTCTGTGAATAGAGGAGCAGGATGCTTTTTATTGGACCCCGCTCCTGTTTGGGTCGTGCTTTTGTGATGCAGAACAGATGAAAGTTAGCATGTAAAATGTGGAATAAACAGATTTTTTTATTGTCAAATGTTCTATGTAAAGGATTGTGTGAAAAGAAAAAATTACTATTTATAAATGGAGATTTTGCCTAGAAAATAAACTAGTACTTAAACAGATTAATATTAAGCAGAACGGGGAATATAATGCAGATAGCTGGAAAAATCTGATCTAAGAGTGAATGGCCTGATAATACACTTTACTCCTACACGGGCTTTTCGGCCGTCCCGTTCTGCTTCCATAGACATTAATATGGAGCTGGTCCCCCCATTTCAGCTGGAACGGCTTCCACTCTTATGGGAAGGTTTTCTAAAGATTTTGGTGGATTCTGTGGGAATTCTTGACTTTTCATCCAGAATAGCATTTGTGAGGTCAGACCCTAATGTCGGAGAATCAGCTCACAATCTCTATTCTAGTTCATCCCAAATGTGTTGTATGGGGTTGAGGTCCGATCGGTCATTTTCTTCCCACCAAACTCCCCCAACCATGTCTATATGGACCTTGTGACTCGGAACAATCAAGGGCCTTCCCCAAATTGTTCTCACAAAGCTGTTCATAATAATGTCTTATGCTGAAGTATTAATATCTCCCTGCACTACAAGTAATAGCCCCTGAAATAAAACCACATAGTGTCAGCTCTCCTCCATCAAACTTTACAGCTGATGCAATGTAGAGAGGCAGGTAACGTTCTCCTGGAATTTGCCAAACCCAGACTTGTGATCTGTCACTCCATAGAACATATTTCCACTGCTCCAGAGTCTAGTGGTCATGCCTTTACACCACTCCATCTGACGCTTAGCATTGTGCTTGGTGATGTACAGCTATATACAACTGCTCGGTCATGAAGCTCCCAGCAGGGGTGCACTGTTTGTGCTGATGTTATAACATCAGTGGTGACTTTTCTGCCCTCTACTCCTCAACACTCGGCCGCCCGCTCTGTAATATTATGGGGTCACCATTTCGTGACTGAGTTGCTGTGGTTCCTTCCATTTCTCAATAATATCATTCTTAGGTGACGGGGAAGATTCAGGAGGAAGAAATGTCGTGAACGGACTTGTTACCTCGGTGGCTGCTATCAGGGAGCTCATTAATACTAGTCATTCCTTCACTTTAACTATAAGGTCCGGCCCCTCGCCCCCCCTGCATAACATCTGGCATCTCAACCTCTGAGATATAAACTCTGGCCCCCTCCGAGGGGCGAGATGCCAGATGTTATGCATTAGGGGGCGAGGGTGTGGATGTTATGCATTGGGGGGCAAGGGACGGATGTAATACAATGGGGGTAAATAGGGCCGTATGTAATACACCTTAGGACAATGGGGTTGGATGTTATTCACTGGGGGTGGTAATAGGGCCGTAAGTTATGCACTGGGGGGCAGTATGGCCGGGTGTTATGGACTGGGGTCAGTAGAGCTGGATGTCACACAAAGGGCGCAATGGAAGCTAAAGCTTGTTGGTCTGTCCTAAATAGTATGAACTCCAAAGTAACGGCAGACGATAATATTTCTATACACTAAATGGTTATTTAGTAATATTTATTGTTAGATAAAACACTCATATGTATGTAATTCTTAAATTTTGATCTGCAAATTCAATACAATGCACTGCAACAGTGAAATATATGGCGCGGTGCCGGAGCACAATCGGTGTGATGCCTTGAGTCACCTACCAGATAAATATTGATAACCTAAAGATAGACAGTAAATATTACATATTGTACATTTATTCCACTGTTACATTTATCTGTTATAAATTATTGGGATGTCCTTTTATTTCGACAGTTACCATTGAAAAGGCAGCAGGAGACTCTGAAGCTGTGTCCTTTGATGGCAAGACTTACCTGGAATATCACAATGCAGTGACCAAAAGGTACATCTCTCCCTAGTGTTGCCATAGACCTGGAAGAACTATTGGTCAATACTTTGAATTTTCCATTAACATTGATGTTATTTTAAGAAAAATGTTGGATTCTTGATTTCTTCAATGGCAGCCTTTACTTTGGTTATTCCCAGGCCCCATAGCCATAGACTCAGCCCACAAAAGTCTGATATTTCTAGACAGTGTTTAGAAAATGGTTTGCAGCTCTTGTAGACTTGCATCATATTTTAGATCAGTTACTATGAAGCCAAACAAGCAAAACGCAATTGAAATAAGCAGTTTTACATCTGACTAGTCACAAATAACTTAGATCCTGGCCTAGAGGAAGATATCAGATATTACGTAGGATAGGTTTTGTTAGAATACAAACCATTCCAACTTTCAAGTTTCTCAGATTTAGTTTTCTGACTGTGAGAACAGAATAAATGCAAAGATGTGATTCCTAACAATTTCCAGGGAATTGCTAGAGTATTCATATATTTTATACCCTTCATGAATATAGGCGTTTTGTACATAACTTTAGGAGGGTTCATACATGATGGCAATAGAATTCATAGGTAAGGAGTGAATTGCGAATATGATGTCATATAGACATCACTGTGGAAATCTTTTGTTTTATTTTTACATCCCGTACTTGTTTAGAACCACTTTGTGATCATTTGCTGCACACTGCAACATATGCCAGACAGTATGTCCTGCTTCCCGGTCTGGACCATTAAAGGGAATATATCTGTATATTACTCTTAGGTTTTATGTTTTTTTAATGATTTTTTTTTTTAAATGACCATTAAGTAATTTTTATGCTCTAAATATCCAAGTCATGGTGTCTACTAACTTTAATGGCACGTCCATAAAGGCACAAACACAGATAATCCAATGCATTTTACAGTACAAGCATCAAGAATGAAGATTTTAAATAATCTCATGTACAATTTACAGAAAAAAAAAAAATGCAGCGCAAATTGCCGGTGCTGCAGATTTGAAATTAGCAGCATGCCAATTTATGCTGCAGAAAACATGGTTGATTTGCAAAATATGTAGTTTCTGCTTCTCCAATAGAGTTGTATCAAGCAGTAAAGGAGTTGTCCAGGCTTGGGACTCAAGTCTGCAGTCATTCTATGTGACTGCAGACTTGTGAATTCTTACAGTGCACACACTGACCATTTTCAGGATTCTCCTGCACTGGGAGATGGTGAGCCTGTGACTGTAAGTATGCGATTTGCATACATGCAGTCACATGCCAACTAGATGTGTGAAGCTTTGTTCAATACAAGTGAGTTGAGTGACACTGGACAAGTCTAGTTAGAATGTGGCTGGAAGTATACAAATCGCATACTTGCAGTCACATGTCCGCCCGCTGCTCCTGGCGTGAAAAATCCTGACAGAGCGCAATGTGAGGATCCACAAGTCTGCAGTCACATAGAGTGACTGTAGACTTGAGCTCCAAACCTGGACAACCAGTTTAACATCCATGTATGCTCAGCCAACATAGAAATAGTGGCAGTTATAGATGGAGAAAAGGGGGTAATAAATGTTCTTAGATGTTTTCTTAAAAAGGAATTTTTGCTCTTTGATCAGATAGCAATGGCATGTGCAAAAAAAAAAAACCATAAATAAATAAGATATTTATATATAAAATAAATAATGGAAATTCAGTCTTTCCTGGCATCTGGAGATAAGGGAGAGACTTTTTTTTATGTTGGATACTTTTCAGCAGCTACAGGCAGTAATAAAACCGAAGTAATACTAGACCTGTACATGATCACTAAGTGATGGTATTCCCTTTAATGTGCAAGTAGATGTCAGTCTGTTTCACACGTCTGTCTTCTGTCTTATATGTGTCCATGTTGTTTCCTTGTTTTCAAGCCACCTGACTAATGAGATACCTGAGTAAGTAAAATGTCCACACCTGCCCGATCCATGCTTCACTGAAGGTGTTTTTTGACATTTTGCCTGTTCCATCTCTATGAGCTTGATCATTGCCTGCACATGTCGCTCTGCAGATGTGAGAATACGTCTCTCATTCATTCACTATTGTTGTTATCAAATCCATTGTTGGCCACAGTTGTTATCAATGTACATGAAAATGAAGCCCATACATAGACCGCCCTCGTATCCCCCAAATCTTTGTCATCTCCCTGTTACATTCAGCGCATCCATCAATTCTTCCGCTTGTGTGAATCACTGTCATCATCTTAAGTGTAATGCGTCACCTAGTAAATGGAACAATGCAACCCATTATCACGGACAAGCAGTCCAGCGGTGTAATAATGGATATTATCTTGTGTCCTTGTCTTTCTATAATGAAGTCTGTGTATCTAGTCTTTGTAAACTTTTCGAATAGCTGTAGAAGGGTCCTCAATGCTTAAAAGAGAATATGGCTTCTATTAAGACAATACCATATGAATTGATGACCGTCCTTCAATTTTCCGGATGATGGGTGCTACATTCACAGCAGATTGTTGATTAGGATTCACAAAATGTCTTAGCAGAATGTTTATAGTAGTGAACGGCAAACTAACAACTTACTGTAGTACTGATGGTTTGTTCTACACCTGTGGCTATCATTGATAATATGCACTGAATGCTCTTTGTGCTCTTGGTTAGTTTTGGCCAACCTCAATTACCTTAAGTCTAAACCCTGGAGACATCCTAGTTTAGTAGCACAGTTTTAATCCATACTATCGTAGAGTCCACGACATTCACATGGCAAAGCTGCATGCGCACCCCCTGTAAAAATGGCACTTGGAGCCCCTTTAATTTTGTATTATGGATGGGTGATCACTCCATATGCCACCTATGGAGTCTGCATAAACCTCTATAATCTCCTCTAAATGTGGGGCTCCTAGGGAAGAACATGCCCTATGCTGGAGCAGGTCAGAATGAAAGAGGAAAAAGATGTATGCATTTGGATAAAAATGTGTATGGTGCTCATCCTTATAACAAACTTATTTTCCTATTGATCCACATGAGAGCATAGTCAGATGGCCATATAAATCGGAGCGAGATTGGAACGCAGTGCACAAACTGGCCTGCGGCTCTCCCGACCAGAGCCTGACAGCTTCATACATTTCTATGCAGCTGTCACGCTTGTGTTGGGAGAGCTGCGGCCAGTCCGTGCACTGCATTCGATTCACTCCAATTTATATGGCTGTCAAACCATGCCCTTACCTGGCTATGTGTTCTAATGAAGGTTCAAGCTGATCACCAACAGTAAGGGCTCATTCAAACATCAGTGATTTTTCTCAGGAAAAAAAAAAATTGGTCTGACTTTCAGAATTTGATCATTTTTTCTCAAATGAAAAGAAAAACTTATGGAGATTTCTTAGGGTGCTTTCACATCATGTTCTGTATCCCCGTTGTGGCATACGTATGGAATCCCCTGCAAAAACGGGGTCCGGACATATGCGCCGACGGGGCCATAGACTGTAATGGTGCCGACATAGCAAATGTGCGCTCTGACGTGCATTATGTGCCTACTGGAGGTGGACACTCAGACGTATCAGACATTATAGACGTACCAGTAGGCGTATACTCCTCAAAATGATGCATGTCAGAGCACGTTTGCTATGTTGGCACCATTACAGTCTATGGCACCGTCGGCACATATATCCGAATCACGTTTTGTTGGGGTTTCAGACGTATGCCCCGACTGAGCTACTGAATTGGTGTGAAGACACCCTTAGCGCCCTAATTCTTCGGGACAGATGATAACTTCTAAGTAGAGATGAGTGACTTTGCCTCCAGGAGGGTCGAGTTGGGTTTCGGACCATCCGACTTAACCAAAAGTCGAGTCAAACGAAATCGACCAACTATCAGCAAAAGTCGGAGTTCCGACCGAAACCCGACCCCAATGCAAGTCAATGGGGAATAAAAGTCGGCAGTGAGTGGAGGACAGTAAACACACCTACAGTGCCCATTTCAATGCCAATAACATCAATTCTTATTACTAAAGCTTGTCAACCTTAATTTACTTTATAATAATAGTAACACATTGAAAACTGGGGGTTATTTGGCTAAAGTTGTGGGGGAGGGGGGTACAGCCCAGTTAGGGAGGTGGAAAAACTGGCATATGTTGAGGTGTAGGCTGGACGTTCAGCAGCTGCAAATGGAGGAATTGGAGAAGTCGGAGGAAGAGGACAAAGCAAGCCATTTTGCTGGCAACCTATGTGTCATCAGGTGAAGATGGTACAAAATCCTTTGAAACCCAGGCATGGTTCATTTTAATGAAGGTGAGATCACCTACATTTTGGGTCGACAGCCGGGTCCTTCCTTCTGTCAGGATTGATCAAGCAGCACTGAAGACTCTTTCTGATAGCACACTACCAGCAGGGCAAGCGAGCTCCTGTAAGGCATATTGTGCCAATTCAGGCCAGGTGTCCAGTTTACAGGCCCAGTAGTCAAAGGGGAATAAACTGTTAGGGAGAACATAGATAGGGGAGGAGAGGTAATTTTGAACCATAGTTGACAACTGCTGTCTTCTGTCTGTTACAATCGATTCAGTATTACCAGTAGTGTGAGTGGTACTCGAGAAATTAGTCCACAACATGGTCATGAAACCCCTGTCTCCAACGCCACTTCAGCTGTGTGCACCATGAACACCTCTTCCATGTTGCCAGTATGGCTCGTGGTAGAACCTGCACCACTGCTGTGTGCTGGGAATGCGTCTAACAAACGGTTTACCAGAGTTGCTTTTTTGTTCACCAATATTAGCTCTAGGTTCTCCTGTGGCATGATGTTCTGTAATTTGCCTTTATAGCGTGGATCGAGGATGCTGGCCAACCAGTAGTCGTCATCCTTCATAATTTTTGCAATGCGGGGTCCATTTTTAGGATCCGCAAGACATAATCACACATGTGGGCCAATGTTCCAGGTGTCAGTGATGCACTGCCAGTGGTGGGTGGAGGAGCACTTTCTGCCAAATTCACATCCCCCCAGTCACGCACAAACCCTGTACCTGACCTTGGCAAGCCAACATTTTCTCTTGCCCCTGAGAAGCATCCTCCTCCCCAAAATAATCATCCCCCCATCCTCCTCCTCTTCTTCCTCCACCTCGTCCAGGACAGTTCCCTGAGCAGACAATGCTTGACTGTCATCAAGGCTTCCCTCCTCCTCCGCTGCAGACGCCTGATCCTTAACGTGCGTCAAAGTTTGCATGAGCAGACGCATAAGTGGGATGCTCATGCTTATAATGGCGTCGTCTGCGCTTACCAGCCGTGTGCATTCCTCAAAACACTGAAGGACTTTACAGAGGTCTTTCAGCTTTGACCACTGCACACCCGACAACTCGATGTCTGCCCTCAAACTGCCTGCCCGTGTATCCTCCCACAAATGCATTACAACCTGCCTCTGTTCGCACAGTCTCTCAACCTTGTTGCAATGTCTATGATTAGGTGGTGCTTGGGGAGGTGGAGCGATCGCTGCAGCCTCTGCATATGACTGGCGTCTACGGGCGAGCGACGGATGTGCGAGCACGGTCTTCGCACCTTATGAAGCAGGGTTGGTAATTATTTATGAAGCACTGCACCACCAGGTTCAAGGTGTGAGCCAGGCAAGGTATGTCTCTGAGTTTTGCCAGGGCTATAACAGCCACAAAATTACATCCGTTATCACTGACTACCTTGCCTGGCTCAAGATGTAGACTGCCCAGCCACGACTCAGTTTCTCGCTGCAAGTAGTTGGCCAGTACCTCCGCGGTGTGTCTGTTGTCACCCAAAGACATCATCTTTAAAACAGCCTGCTGACGCTTACCACTAACTGTTCGATAGTGGGACACCTTGTGTGCAACACTGGCAGCTGCGGATGGAGTGCTTGTGCGACTGCGTTCTGTAGACGAGCTTTCGCTTCTGGAGGAGGAGGAGAAGGAGGGTCGAACGCCTACAGCCAACTGTTGCCTATACCATGGGCTAGGCAGCACTGTCCCACCGCCACTGTCCCCTGTGGACCCTGCATCCACCACATTAACCCAGTGCGCAGTGATGGACACGTAACGGCCCTGGCCATGCCCACTGGCCCATGCATCTGTTATGAGGTGCACCTTACTCACTGATTGTTTGAGTGCATGGGCAATGCGGTCTTTCACATGCAGGTGGAGGGCAGGGATGGCTTTTCTAGAAAAGAAGTGCCGACTGAGTAGGTCATAGCGTGAGACAGAATAGGCCATGAGCTCTCGGAACGCTGCGCTTTCAACCAAACGGAAGGGCATCATCTCTAATGAGATCAGTTTAGCAATGTAGGCGTTCAAAGCCAGTGTACGCGGATGAGATGATGAGTACTTTCTTGTCGTACTCAGAGTCTCTGCTACGGTGAGCTGGACTTGGGAGCTGCATATGGTGGAACTAGCGGTGGACATGGCGGATTGAGAGAGGGTTGGTGGTGATGGCCTAGATGCAGTCTTTCGTTTGAAAAACATTGATACCCTGACTGCTTTGGCCTTGCGACGACACCTCAACATTTCTTGCTGGTGGTGTGCTAACCGGTGGGCTTATAGTGAGGGAAGCGATGTAGCGTTGCTGGCTACCTTCTGTCGGAGCAGGTGCACATGTGCTACCTGAGGTTTTGTAGTCCATCCACGCTTGCAAGTGAATGGTGTTTACATGTCTAAGCATGCAACTGGTATTCAAATTTCGGAGATTTTTCCCTCGGCTAAAGGTCCTTCCGCACTTCTTACACATAACCTTTGCCTCATCAATAGGATTGTGGTCAAAAAAGTGCCACACTGCACTCTTCCTACTATGGGAAAAATTTTCAGGGCTTGCATGCTGTGCTAATTTGACCGTCTGGCCAAGCTGTCCTGCAACTCTTTTTGTTTTTTAACACGTTTTTGGACGGCTGCGGGCCTGCCAGATAACCGCAGCTGCGATATCGATGCCTGCTGCGGATCCTCCTCCTCTTCTGAGCTAATGCCAGCGGCACCCTCTTCCCCCAATGGATGCCAATCCGGGTCAACACCTGGGTCATCCATCACCTCCTCTTCAGTTTCATCTGCACCTTCCTCTGTGTCACCGTGTAAGGTGGTATAGTATGCGTGAAGGGGCACCTGAGTTTCATCAGGGTCAGAATCTGACTCAGTAGACTGCGAGGGCAATGCAGTTCTCTGGGTGAATGTACCAGCAGAATCATATAGCACTGGCTGTGCATCAGTGCACTCCATGTCAGATTCATCTTGGACTGGGGAATTCAGGATTTGACTTGATAACCAAGGTATGGTATGTGAAAAGAACTCCATGGAGTAATCTGAAGTGTGGCCTGCCGCATCCTTCACTTTTGGTGGGGATGAAGGACACAAGGAAAGGTGTTGTTCCTGACCAGGAGCCTGCACTGACGACTCAGTGCTTGCATTTTTTGAAACTTCAGAAGAGGAGGCGATAGACTGGAGGCTGTTTCGGCAGTGTAAGCAAAAACCTGTTCCTGATGCTCCGGCTTTAAAAGAAGTTTACCTACTCCCAGAAAAGGGAGCCATCCAGGCCTTCTGGAGCCAGACGATGACGCAGGCTCAACACCTCCTGCCTTAGGTGCTATTGTGCTTTTGGCACTACCAGCAGATTCACCACCACCACCATCAGTACCAGCTGCCCCCCCGACCATGTCCGTGGCTTCTTCCACCATACTTCCTCATGTTTGGGAAAATGTACCAAAAATACCAGCAGATATATGGTACTATATGAGGAGCGTACAGCTGTATACGATGTAGGGAAAAAATCCTCCCGTCACTGCACACTAACTGTACAGCGCAATTGCTATCAGCACAAGCACAGAAGAACTTTTTCTATCTTTATAGCCCTAACTCTCTCCCTACTGATAAACAGCAACCTCTCCCTACTGTTAAGATCGGCAGAAGTAAAATGGAGGTCGGCGGTCAGGGCTTTTATAGACACTATGACGCCCCCCAAAGCAAGCCAATCACTGCAGTGCCCTCTCTACGATGGTGGTGGATGCTGCACATGTCATCTCGATGCCCACAGTATACGTCCTTGCTCATTGGCTGAAAAAAAGGCACCTGCAAGCATTCTGGGAAATCCGACTTTGGCGCTCGTTTTGCCAACCGCATGGGCGACTTCACGCTATGGTCAGGGTTTCGGTCGGCGAAACCCAACTTTGGCAAAAGTCGGCGACTTATGGATCTGACCGACCTGTTTCACTCAGCTCTACTTATAAGCAGGGGTGAAGCTAGCCTCTCTGCTGCCTGAGGCGAACTGCAAAACGGCGCCCCCCCCATTGTAAAATCAGTACAAATAAATCTGGTTTACTCTTACTAGCCTAACGTGACGCACATATGAAATACAGACACTTTTAAATAGGAATATGTTTGAAACATCGATTTTTATATTTGTTAAAGTTCTGTATAAGTAGTACACCTTGTAAACACATGGCTCCACTCCGTAAACCTTGTACACATGCGGCTTTGCACCATACACCTCATACACATGCGGTTTTGCTCCATACACACGTGGCTCCGCTCCGTACACATGCGGCTCCGCTCCATACACACGCGGCTCCACTCCGTACACCCCATACACACATGGCTCCGCTCCGTACACACATGGTTCAAGCACGGAGCCCTGTGTGTACGGAGCTGAGCGACTCAGCTCCGTACACTTCGTACACACAAGGCTCCATTTCGTACGCCCCGTACACACAGCACTGCTACATCCACCTCATACACACAAGGCTCCGCTCCGTACACTTCGTACACACACGGCTCCGCTCTGTACACTTCGTACACACACGGCTCCGCTCCGTACACCTCTTACACACATGGCTCCGCTCCATACACCTCGTACACACACGGCTCTGCTCCGGTACACCTCATACACACACGGTTCCACTCCGGTACACCTCATACACACACGGCTCCACTCCGTACACCTCGTACACACCCGGCTCCCCTCCGTACACCTCGCACACACGGCTCCGCTCTGTACACCTTGTACACACACAGCTCCACTCTGTACACCTCGTACATACACGGCTCCGCTCTGTACACCTCGTACACACACAGCTCCGCTCCGTACACCTCGCACACACACGGCTCCGCTCCGTACACCTCATACACACACGGCTCTGCTACATTCACACTGTAAACCCCTCCTGATCCCAAACATAAACTTACCTTCATCCAGCACCATGACAACCAGCACAGCAGAGACCTGCACACAGGGAGCCTGACCATGTGACCCCTGACTCCTCCCCCTCCTGTGACCTCATCACAGGTCCTGTGCACACAGAGGAGGACAGCTAGCAAAGTCATTGCTCTGCTGTAAAAAGCTGAAGTGGAGAGCTGGGAGGGTGAGGAAGGGGTGCATGGGGGGCGTGGCGGCTTCTCTCACTGTGGGACACATAGCACCTTGCGCAGGAGTGTAAACTGACTGTGTGACTCATCAGGTTTAAGGAGAGCCGGCACCACACCACGTGTTCTGAGTTCTGCTCTGCCGCCCCCTTTCTTCAGTGAGGAGCCGCTGCCTGAGACAGAAGGCTCAACTCGCCTCATTATAGGTGCGCCCCTGCTTATAAGCTTCCCTATGAAACAGTCAGTGCAAAACGGGCTGCACATGAATGATATCCAATTTTTTTTTACAGATCCAAAGACTTGCATTGGCGAGTTTCAGCCCAGATTTGGATCAATATCAGATACATCTCCATGATTTTGTGCTGACCACTCAGTCCACAAGAATACACGGACATGTGAACAGTTCCATAGACTAGAACAGGAGCAAGATCTGTCCATGAAAATCACAGATAAAACTTGTACAGGAAAAACGGACATCTGAATGAGCCCTAGAGACATGGGCAACTTTGAAGAATATTTTTTAACTTGCATTTATTTTGTGCTAAACATCAGTTTTGCAATTGGGTTTCATTAAAAAAAAAAAGTTGCGCCAGTTGCTTTTTACAGCCTCTGAGTTTCCCTACACATTGCTAGCTGAATGAGTTAAGTGAAAATCAGTCCGTGAGCGCTTTCTAATGGGCAGATTGTACCTGTATTTGTCTTTTTCTGAACTTCTCAGTTCAGCTGAACTTTCATGTAGACATAAATCAGTTGAAAGGTTAACGGTAAAAAAAAGTTACAAACTCCCCAGTAGTATGAGCTCACTGACAGATTCTAAAAAATCTCATTCTGCAGCTGAAGGGAAATACTGTGGCTGTAAAAGGAGCAAAATTTTTAATGAAACAGAATTGAAAAAATATTTTTAGCCCAAAATACAAGTAAAAAAAGCCTATAAAAGGTGTCTATATTGTTTAAAGTAGTTGTCCCACAAGCAAAATACATTTTAATCAATAGATCTTGGTATAATAATAAGTTCCACAATTGGATGTATTTAAAAAAAATGTTCCTGTGCTAAGATAATCTTATAAATGTGCCCCTGCTGTGTACTGTGTAATGGCTGTGTCTCACCATGCAGAGCTGCTCCAATTCACGGTCAGCTCATACCACAGCTCCTGGGCAGGGGAAGAAGCAAACAACTACACAGACATTACAGCTGGGGATCGCAAATAATTATTTCAGCTAAAATATTTTTTTTAAACCAGGAGGTGAAATTCTTTATCTCACATAAGGAATCATTTGTGATCCCATGCTGTAATGTCTGTATACTCTTTTTTTGCTTCCTCCCCTGCCCAGGAGGTGTGGTATATCAGACCATGTTCCTGTAGGTTCAGACACAGCCTTTACACAGTACACAGCAGGGGCACATTTAGAAGATTATCTCAGCACAGGAACTTTATATTTAAACACATCCAATTGTGGAGATTATTATTATTCCAAGATCTATTGATTAAAATCAACTTTGTTCGTGGTAAAATCCCTTTAAATTAACACTATCAAATCATCCAAAATTTATTCACACCACTAAAATTAGTTTTCAATACTAGCTACCGAAAAACATAATCAGATCCCAGACAAGTCCGTAAAGTGGTAATCAGACCTCAGAGCAGACAAGAAAATACTTAGCACCGATGCATACAGAGGGATTTTCTGCGGTGTGGTGCGATGCTTTGCCCATGCTTCTACAATGCAGGTCATGAATGAGGATTATGACGACACGTCTATGGACCTCATCAGTTTAATTTTTTCAATGCCTTTTGAGATTTATCAACTGCAGAGATCACATAATGCAGGAGATGATGGACTGATGAATCCAGCCATTAACCTCCATCCCTGAGAGGCAAGTCAAATGTAACAAACAAGATTAGCGAGTCTTCTAGTGCCTCCGGCTCAAAATAAAGGCAAAATCCATTTTTCTTCTAACCAATGGAGTCGTTTTGACACATATCCCCTATAGTGCTCCTTTTTCTACAAAGTAATAAAATAATGTTTTTAAAAATGACTGTAATAGTTCTGAATGCAGGATGATAGACAGCAGCTGTGGGAGCACAGAGATCGGTCATGAATCAAAGTCTACTGTAAGGGAAAAAAAAGTTTCAGAGTTTCTTGGAAATCTACGATTAAAAACTGGCAAAACTTGATAATGCGTGTAAAGCATATATATTAATCATAAATTCTATTAATGCTATTAATCAGGTGGTGGCTTCTAAAGCTATCCATAACCAGAGCCTTTTACACTGGTGGACATAAACTGTAAGGAGACTGGATGGGGATTATTACATTCGTTCTGTCTCCATTCACAATGCATATCGTTGGCAGCACATCTTCCATTTACACGGGTTATTTGCCACCGATGGATGATATTTTTAATAAACGATCCAATCAGCCAATGATCAAAGGTTATGCTTGCTCATCAGCTGGACAGTGGCACGTTTATACAGGGCAATGATTGGGAACAAGCGTTATTACATACGCTGGATTGGACAATTACCAATACATTTGAAAGGGTCTTCACGTTGGTTTTAGCTTGGCTTGCTGACCTTTCTAATCATCCAGGGATTAACAGTTCTAAATAATGCTTTTTTGGAATTTTACATTACATTACAGCTGCTATGGGAGGAGGGGGATCTTGCGCTATTGGGTTTGGTGGTATAAATGAATTATCTGCACCTTTCCTGCAGCTGCTTACTGCATGCCTCCCACTTTCTTTCTGCTTCTAAAGTCTTGGGCCAGTGGACAATCCCGATGACCCCAGGTAAGTACCTGCACTGCCTGCTTTGTCGCTGCTTTTTGTATTTGCTGTAAGATTTACCATGTTTTCTCCTAGTTGTGCACGCTGTACATTAAATCAAACAAAATGACACCAATAGTGATGTGGGACAATTGAGATGTACAATTGTTAAGAGCAGCAAAATTAAATGGCCAAAACTATTTAAAGGCTTATTCCAAACTCGGGAAATTATCTACCTGCAGCTTAGGTGATAACTGTAACGCTGGCATCCCTGCATGGTTCCTCTCCCTCCTCCCCAGCAAGGATGTCAACATGCTTACCGCTACAGTTGCTCAGCTGTGCTCTCTGCTCCAGCTTCTGGGTCATGCTTCACACTTCTTAAAGTAGCAGTGCACAAACTCTGACGGTGTCCCCAGCCTATAGTTGGGAGGCGTCGGGTATTGAAAGCAACTCCAGTATCTAGTCTTGTACCTACTAGTTCGTTGTCAGGTCCTAGTTCCTGAACCTGTTCTGCTCCCCAATACCATTCTGTCCTGTATTCCTGAACCCACCCTGCTAGAACCTAATCCTGTACCTGAACCTGCATCTAAACCTAAACCCATTTAGTTAGAACCAGCTCCAGTATCCATTCAGCCAGAGATCCTGAAACTGTCCTGTTTGACACTCCGAGTCCATACCTGTGTCCTTGACGCTTATGGTCAGCTGCTGCAGCACCTGGGGACTGCCTTGGAGTGGTACCTGGTGGCTATCTGCAACACAAGCCTGACCGCGCCATCAGAGGCTCTAGTAACGAACCAGGTATATGCTTCTGCTTAGTTACACCCCTCAAGGGTAAGCCTGGCCAGTCCCGCAGTGGTTCCACTATCCAATAGCGTGACGATTATGTGCTGATTGATGGGGAGGGCTGCGACTATTTGGACCCTCAACAAATTTTGAGACTGGTTCTCTGAACTGCTCTGTTTGAGTACAGTGCCTGGCTATCTCCTGCAGTCCAATAGACAATGAATGAAGCTGTAGGGTGCAGGCAAAGGCACCGCTCTATTCTACTGTGACATTTCAAAGTCCCATTTTTGCATTCAGTATATATATAAAAATATATTACAAATAATATTCAGAGTGCACAACTGGTATTAAACTGTGTTCTAGGTACAGACGTCAGGAGATATCTGTTGACCTTTTACTATATATCACCCGATTCTGCTAACTTGGCATATTAGGTCAGTTGTGCTGGTGCAGTACATTTTGTGAACCTTTACGCCCACTCAAGCCATTAGCAACTTTTGCTGTTTGAACTGAATGGAAACCCAAGGTTTCTTAAGGCAAACGCTGATTTTGTTTAAGTTTTATCATTATGAGTAAGTTCACTTACATGGCTTCGATGATGGACAAGCTTCCCATGGGCAATTAAAAAACTTTAAGAAATGGACTTAATTTAAGAATGTATATTAACCCCTATCTTTTCTGGTTTACTCTTCAACTTGTAAAAACATTTAAGCCCTACATAGACGTTATGAAAAAAAAGTCATCGTAGCACCGGCTGAAAATCTTGTGTGCTATGATAAAGGATTCCAATGCTTAATGGGTTTTCCACTTTTAGCAAAGTGAACCTCAAATTCTTACAGCTCCTCACTACCTCCCAGGCTTGCACTGGCCCACAGGAAAACAGTAGAATCCTCAGGTGGGCCCCTTTGCAAGAGTAGGCCACCATCCTCTTATATGAGCAGTTCTTGGCACAATATACCTGAATCACTAAGTACAATGACAACATCTTATTCATTGACCAATCTGCCCAGTTCAATGTTATATACATTTGTGATTGCGGATAATATCACATTTGCATGTAGTTAAAAATAGGGGTCCTTGGAGTTGGTTACTGGTGGGCCCTTGGCTGCCCAGTCTGACACAGCTCCCTTCCTCCCTTTTCTATGTGTTGACTGAGGTGGTGACGTCACGTTGACCGTGTGCATCATGGCTCCACACAATCATTTAGTTGGGGTACACTTTGCTGAAAGTGAAAAACCACTTTTGTCCTCATGGGAGATAAACTGCCTCTAGGCAGCGGCTTTTTCTACTCTCTCTAGCAAAAGTGAAGGAGTGCTCGGCCAAGCTGAGTGTGCATGTGTATGGCAGAGACAGGGAAAAAAAAAAGCTGTCGGCAAAATAATCATCATTATTTAATACATCAGACGTCAGTATATAAGCAGAGAAGACCGAAAGCTCCATGGCACAAATCAGTGTGATCTACTTCCTGGTGCAGGTTCACTCCCAAAGATTTTATCTTGTAACTTTGAGCCTAATATGTTTCCTTCCCACTCTTTCAAAAAGACAATGGTGACAGTGAGACTTAAATTTTTTTCTTTAAGTTCTCATAACAGAAACTGTAATAGTATATGAATCCACTGTCCATATCACCCAACCTGGTTTTTCCCTTGGGAACTTCCCCTGTCTTCTCAGCTGTTGCTGTGTGGGTGAAAGAATCCAGAAGTTTTGCTAATTCCGTCATAAGAAGTATCCCCTAACTATACATATACCAGCTAGCCCTAAATATGGAAAGTGGAGGCGTTTTGTGATATTGTGTCGTTGTCGTTGTCTTGTCAATGTGCTCTCGGTGGTTTGTACTTGTGATGTGATTCAGTAACAATATTGTACGTATATTCATTGTTTCACTGGGCAGAAGTTTTATGTAGTATTTTACCAAAGCTAAGATAATGGGCACACCTAAAAAAAATAAAATACACCCCTTATCCCAAATGCCATTTACGGGATAAGAAGAAATCCCCCAAATCTCTGACATCTAATCTTTTCTTGAGGCAGAAGTAAAGGAAATTCTGTAATGTTAGCCCCAAAATTGTTTAGTAGGTGCCATCACACCCAATCATTCATCGGTAGCAAGAAAATGACATTCTGTAACATGATGAATTAACCATTTTCAAAATCAATTATTCATATGAAACGATTGATCCTTTCGTATCATTCAAATGAATCCGGGCTCTTAGTATTTCATAATGATAATGAGAATGCTCAAGGCGGGGGGAGGTAACCTTACAAACATGCTACATGGGCCATACAAGGCCTCCAAACACGGATACATGGGTAAGTCCTCTTTATACAGTGAAGGAAATAATTATTTGATCCCTTGCCAATTTGTGATTTTGTAAATTTGCCCTCTGACAAAGACATGAACAGTCTATAATTTTAAGGGCAGGTTAATTTTAACATTGAGAGATAGAATATCAAAAAATAAAATCCAGAAAATCACATTGTATAAATAATATAAATTTATTTGCATTTTGAAGTGAGAAATAAGTATTTGATCCCCTACCAACCATTAACAGTTATGGCTCCTACAGAACAGTTAGACGTTCCTAATCAACTTGTTACCTGTATTAAAGACAGCTGTCTTACATAATCACCTTTATAAAAGACTCCTGTCCACAGACTCAATCAGTCGGACTCTAACCTCTACAAAATGGGCAAGAACAAAGAGCTTTATAAGGATGTCAGGGACAAGATCATAGACCTGCACAAACTTGAATGGGCTACAAAACCATACGTTAGGCGCTGGGTGAGAAGAAGACAACTGTTGGTGCAATAGTAAGAAATTGAAGAAATACAAAATGATTGTCAATCCCCGTAAAGGTTTAAAATCTTGCAGTGCCAGCAAGGTCCCCGTGCTCAAGAAGGCACATGTGCAGGCCCATCTGAAATTTGCCAATGAACACCTGAATGATTTTGTGAGTTATTTGCTGTGGTCAGATGAGACGAAAATTGAGGTCTTTGGCATTAACTAAACTCGCCGTGTTTGGAGGAAGAGAAATGCTGCCTATGACCCCAAAAACACCGTTCCCACTGTCAAAAATGAAGGAGGAAACTTTATGTTTTGGGGGTGTTCATCTGCTAAGGGCACAGGACTAATTCCCTGCATCAATAGGAAAATAGATGGGCCATGTACCGTAAAATCCTGAGTGACAACCTCCTTCCCTCCGCCAGGACATTAAAAATTAGTCTTGGCTGGGTGTTCCAGCAAGAAAATGACCCAAAACATACAGCCAAGGCAACAAAGAAGTGGCTCAAAAAGAAGCTTATTAAGTTCATGGAGTGTCCTAGCCAGTCTCCAGACCTTAATCCTATAGAAAACGTATGGAGGGAGTTGAAGCTCTGAGTTGCCAAGCGACAGCCTCAAAATCTTAATGATTTAGAGATGATCTCTGCAAACATGAGTGGACCAAAATTCCTCCTGACATGAGCGCAAAACTCATTATCAACTGCAAAAAATAATGTATGACTGCTGAGCTTGCCAACAAAGGTTTTGTCACCAAGTAATAAGTCTTGTTTGCCAGAGGGATCAAATACTTATTTCTCACTTCAAAATGCAAATAAATTTATACAATGTAATTTTCTGGATTTTATTTTTGATATTCTATCAATGTTAAAATTAAGCTACCCTTAACATTATAGACTGTTCATGTCTTTGTCAGTGGGCATACATACAAAATCAGCAAGGGCTCAAATAATTATTTCCTTGACTGTAGATATTCTGTGAGGGACTCACAGTTTTAGGTCTAATGATCTTGTTGCACCCAAGGCAACAGAAGGCCTCTACTTGCTCTATACACAAAGAATAAGTAAATACTTACTACGGTTTATTCCCACAGCGAGAAGGCCCTCCTAATCAACCAGTTTGAGTTGAGTATCAAGACCGAAGCCACTCAGGGTCTCATCCTATGGAGTGGAAAAGGAACAGAACGCTCCGACTATATCGCTCTTGCTGTGGTAGGAGGATATGTTCAGATGACCTATGATCTAGGATCTAAGCCGGTTGTCCTCCGTTCTACAGTACCGGTTAACACCAATCAGTGGATTCGCATTAAAGCACTGAGGTAAGATGTGGTAAAAACAGAATGTTAGAAAGTTTCATGTGAACAAAAACTGAGTGGGAAGAACTCAAAATGGTCAATGGAATATGGATAACTGTTTAAAGTTCATCGAAATTTAACTTCAAATCTCATCTGATCATAGTAGACGTCTGGTATTGGTTGGTCGACGTGGAAATGGGTGCACTGGGTCAAGTAAGCATATGCCTGTGATTATCTCTGTTCATTATGCCCTTCACTGTCCCGTGGGATAAGAATAGAGTGAGGCATCTGCAGAATGGCAAACGGGTGGAAAAGCTAACATAGGCGTGCAAAGGCTTGCCTGCTCCGGATTCCAGGGCATTCCTTTGGACTGTCCTCTCTCTATTGCTGCTAACACCATGCAACTCATCTTTGAGATGAAGACGACATGAATTTGTTCCTTTGTGTGCACATTGTTGTCTCACCAGCTAACCTACAGAGCTATTGGAAATCATTTAATAAAGTTCAATGATGAACAATGGGAAAAAATAGTTTGCCAGTCTTAATCAAGGGTTTTCCAGATTGTATATACTAAGGCTATCCAGGACTATGTCAAAGGAGTGGATATAATAATAATAATAATCTTTATTTTTATATAGCGCTAACATATTCCGCAGCGCTTTACAGTTTGCACACATTATCGTCGCTGTCCCCGATGGGGCTCACAATCTAGATTCCCTATCAGTATGTTTTTTGGAGTGTAGGAGGAAACCAGAGTACCCGGAGGAAACCCACACAAACACGGGAGAACATACAAACTCCTTGCAGATGTTGTCCTTGGTGGGACTCGAACCCAGGACTCCAGCGCTGCAAGGCTGCAGTGCTATCCACTGAGCCACCGTGCTGCCCATAAGACTAAGATAAGATAAGACTGGTCCATTAATTTGAGATGACTACTGTAAAGATCATCAAGACAATCAGAAGTCTGCCGTAATCTATAAACTTAGGTACATATAAGGGTTTCTTGTATTTGGCATGTAAGGGGTTAGGTGATTTCGGATTTGTACTCGCATTACATTCCATGGAGGACAGGACTCTATGGGGACTGGTAAGCCATGGTTTTGGATGGCTGCCGCCTATGAGGGGAGGAAATCACTGGGGCTCTGAGCTGTCCGAATGCTTCACATGCCAAGGCTGGAGTATGAGGGACACAATGTACTGTGCCATTGCAGAAATTGTAAAAACATTGGGGTCAGGTGGCGGCTGTGTGAATGCGCCAAGAGATTGGCGGATACAAGAGGAATTTGAGATGCAGCGTTGGGGTGTAAGTTAACCCTAATGTAGTATAAATTTAACAACATCATTGACATTGTCCTTTAATTGTGGTTTCTGCATTCTGGTCATTGTTTCACTTCATAAAATGTCTATTATACGGTTACTTCATGCCTCTTCATGTTGTATATGGCATATTTTGCAGAAATAACAGGGATGGCATCCTACAAGTTGGCAATGAGGCGCCAGTCTTTGGATCATCTCCACTTGGGGCAAAACAACTGGATACAGATGGTGCTCTCTGGTTGGGTACGTATTGGTTCATTCACATGTACAATGGTAAAATGTTGCAAAATTATTGAAGCGGCTGCCTGGCAGTTGTTTAAAAAGGAACTGCCACAATCTTTCAGATTTTGCTTTTGGAACCCTCGGACCTGAGATGTTTGATATCAGATATTATAATCACCCCTCCAGGGTGCCATTAGAAAATCCACCCAATGACTAGTGTGGGGGGGAAAGAGATTCCCCTCTGCATTAGTCCTGCTGCAACTGCATATGGGACAGTGCAGAATAAAAGTTTGTTCTTCAAAAATACAGCATTTGTAATGCACATAAAACATATTATTGGAATAAAGAAATCTGTCCCCAACCGCTGCTGTAGTGTTATGAGAACAGGCAAGTTGTCTTGAAATGGTTATGCCCATTATATGTATATTGCTAGAATATCCAAGCACATTGTGATCAATGGTCATCCAAACTCTGTTACTGCCATCAACTCTGAGAAAGAAGGGGCTCGTTTATCCCTGCATTCTCTTTGCTATTCTTATCTGCACCACAGCATCCTAATCTTGCACAACGGTACCCTTGCCATGCACCAATGTACCCTTGCCATGCCCAGATGAACCCTTGCCATGCACCAATGTACCCTTGCTATGCAACAACATACCCTTGTCATGCAGATGAACTCTAGCCATGCACCAAGATACACATGACATGCACCAAAACATACCCTTGCCTATGCACAGATGTACCCTAGCCATGCACCAAGGCACCCTAGCCACCCTTTCAAGTGAATATGACCCACTAGAGATCCCTGCACAGTCAGGAGGCCTGGGGAGGGAAAATTAAAGGTTACACATCAATGTCAGCTGAACTGCCAATTTCGGCGAGATCTGCCAACCATCTAATGTCAATGGGATCCTCATGACTCTCCGGTAACAGACTATATCGGAGGGAGAGAAGGATCGGACAATGTAAATTGAAATGCTGAAGACATTTGTTTCCACAATAGATAACTTGCCAACAAAAGTCTCCGACAGTGGTTTTCCCCCCCGTTCTTCATTGACAATACATTAACACTTAGTTCGGAGTAGTCAAGAGAGCGTTCATTCAGCCGACAGTCATCTAAGGTGTATGTGCATGTTGAGAAGGGAGAATGGCTGATGCTCTTTTATTTTGAAGATTAATGAGGTCCAAGAGTTAGTACCGTACTGATCATAAAGCCATGTCCTATCCTAGGTCTTCATTTTATAAGAGGGGAATACCCCTTTAATAAATTAATTGGAGCAGATTTTTAGACCTTCTAAAAGACTGTGAAAGATGCAGATTTAACTTTAAGAAAAGCTAGTTTTGTCCATTTTTACATTCACCCCCATTGGTCGAGTGATTTTTTTATTCTCACGATCACACAGTACATGCACAAGAGCTACATCTTATGTTTGCAGTGAAAAGCTGACAGATCAGCACAATTTGTGTCTCCGAATAAAAGGAAAATGAGTCTGAGCATCGTAGAAGCTGCCGCTTAGCAACAGCTGGATGACCAAGGATTACTCTGTTTTCATACGCCCTGATAAATAAAAAAACAGATGCCTCCGCACAAAAATTTGAAAATGCAGAAAAAAAATGGAAGAAAGCAGAGTAGATAATTGATGTTGTGCTAAAAGCTTTTGTATCTCTATATTTAATGTCGTACGCTGCTCAGTAGACGGCAATAATTCGAGTGGAACAGCCAAGTGGTAATTGAGATGGGATGATATCTAATCCCGTCCAGTGTTCTTCTACTCATGTTCCATCAAGTCAGGGCAAGCCTGAATGATCCCCGCCGTTTCATGATCTTTATAAAAAGAGGGGTTTTCCGAACCTGATCTGCGCAGACATTGAGGTAATTGAGGTGACGTGAACTAGTTAACAACATACAGACTCTATGTAGCAGAATTAGACTCCAACATATCTCCATTTTATGCTTCCGAAGGCGATCTACTCATACCGGCCCAAAGTAGACTTTTTTTTTTAGCCGACACTGGGATTATGGAGGCCACTGGATACGTTTAGCATATACACCTAATTGGCTAACCACACTTCAGAAAAGCAGTGCCACAATTATACAGCACTATTCTTGGCTCACTTAGCTTGAGGTTACCTTTGTTAGGCTATGTTCAGATGTCCAGTAATCATCCGTTAGAACAGATACAGCAGAAATCCGTTGGCTAAAAAGGTTGTGCGCATACAACCTTTTTTTGTCAGTCTAAAAATAAAAACGATTTCAACTGGATCCGTTATTTTAACATAGAAGTATATGGCAAACTCTGAAATCAATCAAATGGTTGTTTATACCTGGATGAAAAAAATTTTTTGTCACTTTTTTGTGATTACCTTTTTCTTCAATAAATATTGACTTTCTTGATTTCTCTGTGTGCCGGAGTTTGTTATATCACAACTTATACCAAATAACATACAATTAGGCATTTAGAAAAAAATTTTTTAAATAAATAATGTTAAAGAATCAACCCCCCCTGTAGACAGCAATCGCATTTATTCACCTCCCTATGGGTACCCAAAAAACAGACTTTGCAATACACACTAACACAATAATATACAGCTAGAATAGGAATCACGCCCGGGAGTCTTTAGGCAACCTCTAATATAGCTTTAATGTCCATATACCCCCTTTACATTAACCTCTAGCATGATGCCCAAATTTGTTCAAACTTTTTCACAGCATTCCTTCTCCGATATATACTTTCTTCAATACGAACTGTATAATCCACTTGCTGAATGTATTCTTTTCTAGAGGGCGACAAACAGATCCTTTAACTAGCCCTCCATTCTCTTTCAAGTGATCCAGTTAGCAAAAAACAAATCTTTATCATTGGATCACTGTTGGACCCATTCTAACGGATGATTACTGGACATGTCTGACTTTAGGCTGTATTAACGGAGTTATTTCAGAAAATTTGACTCATTCCAAAATCCATCCACTTTTCTTGACATACAAGGAGGCATTTGAGTGTTTTTTTTCCCCAAAACAATTGGTGGGGGAACAAAAATGGTGCATGTCACTTCCTGATGGAATATGCTCCAATCTAGGCACTGCCAAAGGAAAAGGCTGCAAAAAAAAAAAAAGCTGAAGGGAAAAAAATTCTTCAAAAACTCTTCAGGAAAATAAAAGCTCCACAAAAAGCATTTCCTAAAGTGGTCTCTACTTGAACAGCTTGTAGTGTTTGAACATCTCAAAAAACTTGTATAGCATAGCCTTAGACCATCTTCATATTTGTGCTGACAAAAACCATTGGTTCAGATCCTATTTTTATGGCTGCTCCCTATTTAGATGTAGCGATGAATAAAATTTGTGGTGGTTTTGCTAGAACGGAACATCTATGTTGGGTTGGCAAGTTATCTTGTAGCTACATTTGTTGTTTACGAGACTGATGGAGTTAACCGGGCACTGTACTTGACTGTCTCAGACATTGGATGGAGCAATGGTCCTCAGACACTTCTGCCATTCCATTCCAATGGGACATTTCAGTTTAATATTGTCTTTGTTGTATTTTTCTCTTCCTGTAGGCGGAATAGAAAAACTGAGCGTCTCATACAAACTACCCAAGGCATACAACACTGGCTTCATAGGATGCGTGAAGGACGTTCTTATTGACCAGCAGGAGCTACACCTGGTGGAAGATGCACTGAATAATCCCCCAATATTATACTGCTCAGCCAAATAATCCAAGACCAACTTATCTTCCTCCTTTCTGGCCAGCCCCCTTTCCCTCCTCTCCCCGCCATCCACTGCTGTAATTATTTTCTATTTTTGTAAACTTATTGCTTTTTTATTTTGTGTGTGTGGGGGGAGGAAGGAGAAGGCAATGTCTGTAGATGTGTGGACATGTGTGACTTCCTATGATGCAACCGGACCAAATTCCCATGGGTGGGCACAATTTTATGTAACAGAGTTTGTTATATGCAGGTAATACGTGAGGACAGTGCACCTCATTAGGGCCTTATTCAAGACAAATCAGGGATTACTGGGGGAGATGAAGCAGAATTTTGTATTGAAGTGCTGACCCGCATTCATAAAGGGGTTGGTTGCATTTGTCTTTCCACTGACCCATCCTGACGGTTGCAGTGTTGTTGCCTTGGTGTGTATGAGTGCATGCGTTTTACCCCTTCTTGTCATTTGTGGTGCTTGGGCCATACACTCTCATTGTGATTATAAGTTTTCGATGGATGTCCCTGCTGCTGACTGCCTTGCATGCTTGAGACATGATCTTAAGGAAAGAAGAGGAGGTTTGGGGTCTCTGGTGTAAAAATGTGGCCTTCTTCTACATTGTTCTTCTGTTTTGCAAGGTCTGAATGATTCCTAAACCCCCTACTCGTCAACTCCGCATATCTCATCAATATTATTCTCCCCCATAGGTCTCCATTATAAAACCTTTCGGTCTCACATTCCTTGTTTTTTTGTTTTCTTTGTGGTTGTGAACGTGAGTTGTCCATGTTATTTTTGTCACAGCAGAAGTAGAGGGGAGGAAGGTGGAGGAGAGTAATTTCATGTCCTCCAATTCCATTTGTACATTCGACCTGGAAGGTGGTTGTTGGTTTATTTGGTCCAGTAAAGTCGTTGAGTAATTTCCTTGGCTTATCCAGGATTCTAATGCTAAGGAAAGACATAATCCCTTCTAGGACAGGGTGTTTATAAAAATGCTGGAGGAGATTTTTTTTTTTTATTATTACTTTTATTCATTTTTTTGTTTGTTTTTTTTTAGATGAATTTACAATGACCATTTTTTTTACTCTGGTAACATTTGTTTAACCCTTATTCTTAATCACTTTACATCCAGCATTCTGTAGTAATGTTCAGAAGGGTCTTATTTAGGGCAACAAAATAACAACCAAACGTTTTGACATCCCATTTTTGATCTGGGATATAATTTGTCTTCATAACTGGGACTGCTGACAGATTGTCCATCATTTGACTCCTTGGATATGAATTCGATATAAGTTGCACATTTCACATCACTCAAGCTGAATATAAAGTAACATAACATATCTAGATCTAGATGGAGTTTCTTTATCATATTTACATTATTTCAAAATGTACATTTCTTTTTTAGGATCGGTGATTTCATTTTTACTCGCATACAGACAAATATACATTTCACCGGTAGCGCTTCATTGTCATCCACTTCACTATATCTACCAGGTAACACATACAGTCCCTGTCTTCTTACTGCTGCTCTCCCTAGTGATGGGAATGCCTTTGTTTCCTTCTTGAATGATAGCAATAATGATCTATGAATTAACGATTATTGATTATTTTAGAGACCATGACGATGATGGCACCTAAACCCATCTGTGATGCCATAAATGTGGCGTAGAAAAATTGCTTCCAAATAATGGAAGTGACCACTAGGTTTTATATTATGTTAACACTGTACATCGACTAAATTACACAACCCATAAAAGAAGGGTTAAACAAATGTAAAACTTAATTTTAGCTTCCAGGAGTGGTGTTCTCATACAGTAGACTATCAGGTCTGGACAGTGTATACCAATTTTCGAAGCCTTTTAGGTGGAGACATAGGTTCTTCTTCCCTCTTGACGTAGACATGGGTGCAGTCTCCTTCAGTCCCTACTGTCATATAGTACTTGAAATAGGAAGATGATGTTGTATCCGGTAACATAGATTTACTTTTGTAGATACATTTTTTTTTTTAACTCTGTTTTCGATGAGGGTTAGGTTATGAGATCTTAATCTCGTGCGTGTCTGTTCGGTGCGCCTGATCCTTCTCCCTGGCTTGTCTGTAAATCTACCCTGTGTTCTAGTCTGAAATATATACCTATATATACCTATTAAAATGCAGTAAATTCCTCTTGTATGCACAAAACTTGAGCTTTCTTTTTTTTTTTGGAGAACAGAAGCAGTGTGCCACTTCCTCGGCATCGGTACATTTCAGGATTTTTTTGTTCTTTGGATATAATTTTATGACTGTGAAATAATACTTGTAGAATATAAGGAAGAGCTGTCAATGTTTTTCCAGTTCGGCCTCTCAAAAGAGAAAAATTCCTAATATATACCAAAAATCCAGATTTTCTTCTAGATTGCAGCAGGTGGCCATGTCCACCCGACATGGAAGCAGAGAGACACTTTAACACTTATTGCATAGAAACAAACTATTCTGAAACGTTTTTTCTTTTTCGTTGGTGCTATTCAAAAGGAGACCAAAAGTATTTACAAACAATTTTTTTTCCCACTAGAGGTATAAAGGGCATTATAGTAAGGACCAGATGCCAACCTTTTCAGACTGCTAATGTGCATACAAGTGGAATTGACAGTGTACGGGACTTGTTCCTTGCGTCCAGATAAGGACAGTTCACTTTACCTTAGGAAGAGAGGGGTGGGGTAAGCTTTGTATTACCAAGGACTTGTCGTACACTACTGAACATGTGCCAGAGAACAAAGAACGGGGCACAGCACAATGGTGCCCCTGCCTAGAAACCACAGAATACGCCCCTTGATGATACTAGTTAGACATAGTTTTTAGTCTTTCAGATGGTCATATGGTAGTCACGCCAGAGTTTTTGAGAGTAAGTGACCATGCTTTCAGATGTTAACATATTCTACAAATCATTTTTATGCCTTAGTTTACCCATTTTGTTTGCAGTGACCTTAGTCAATAGGTTACAGGTCAAGTTTTCTTTTGCACTTCATTACAATAAAGAGCTATTTGTGGTATTACAAATTCCTTTCCTCGGCAAAATACAATTTTAAAATGAAGACTGATGAAGAAGATTGTGTAAAATGGAATTATGCCACCACCATGGATAATAGACTCCATACAAGAATGGTGGCCAACTTCAAGGACAGCCCGTGGTCATCAAATGAGGGACATGTGACTGTAGAAGAGGAGCCATGAGCTTTGACGTTGACCACTGGAGCTGTAGAAGATTATGAGACAGCTTATGTGTTCTCTACAGCCATATATATGACCATTCACCATCTTACAAGGCATAATTGACTTTTGTGTGCACTTACATTTCAGTTAGTTTTACTTTTTTTTTATTATTTTGTTTACTAGCATTTATATCCATAATGGACAAAATTGATTTTTTTTTTTATTTATGTCTGTCAATACATCACAATTCTAGGGTAGTGAATCCGCTGTGATCTGCTGTAGGAGTCTCAGAAGACTGTGCACAGTATACAGTACAGCATGTTATAACCATTACTAACTTTATTACTTGTCTTTTGTCCAATCACCACAAAATAAAGTCAAACTATTTAAAAAAAAATTCTTTTTTTTCTTTTTGACTGTGTGTATTTATGTGGAAGATTAAGTGTAAATCCAAAATTTTCATTTTAAATCAGCAAATTTAACAGGTGGCGTTTATAAAGACGGTTTGCAGTAAGCAACACATAAAATAAATCTTAGTGTTTTTTTTTTTACTAGGACACTACCTTTTCATGAAGTTGCCCACAAATGACTGTAAAATCAGTCCTATAACCATTCCATCCATGATTTCAAATGGTTACTGTCATTTCAACAAACTTTTCATAAGTCGATAATAAAAAGTAAACTTTGTCATATAACTTATCAGATAATTATTATTCTTTCTCCACTTATGAGCCACTTCTTTTTCACTTTCCCTTTCCTGAATAGAGTTGGTCAAAATCTAATTGCAGGACTGTGAGAATCATCAGTTATCTGTGGCCGCCACATGGCAGCCAAGCAAACCGCCTTTTACTTGTTGGTATCTGCAGCTCTTCTTTTGATTACCTGGCCTGTTGTGACATCACATGTGCATCACACCATGACACATGATGTGGTGTCAAGCCAGCTAATCAAAAGAGGAGCTGCAGATGGTGTCAGGTAAGTGGCAATTCAAAGGGTTCCCATCCCATAAATTATTTTTAAGTGGCTGCTGGACCAGTTCTGCAAATTGATTTGCACCATTTTTTACTCTTGAACTAACCATTCATTCTGAAAAACGGCTCCTAATCGTCTTGCTCAAGACAAAGGAGCTCACTGATAGATCAGGTTACAGCCGCCTTTATGTGTTTATCTCATCCCAGAGCTTTATTCATAGCTACACTGGACAGTAAGGCTGTATAATGTTCTCCAAGCTTCTTATGGTCCTGTGATACATAGAGAGAAGAAGCAATGGAGAAATGGGGTTTATTGCACGGCCGAAGATACCAGTAGATTGAAACCAGGAGACAAAGGTTATTTCTGTGCGGTTTACTGTAAACGCGTTTCAAAGTTAAACTTCTTCATCGGGACAAACCATCTGGAAGAAGTTTGTTAAATTTGAAATGCGTTGATAATAACCAGCACAGAAATAGCCTCGGATTAACTTGCGGTTCTGCAGCAGCCGACATTTTGAAGCTGTTTGAGTTGTTGTGTTTCACACAACTCCATTGGGTGAGAAATTCCCAGCACCCCGATTCCCCCCTTATACACCGGATAAGACCCTATTGCCCTATTGTTTGTCCAACTTTTCTTCACTCAATGACAGGAGAGCAGAAATCCCTCATGACTCTGAGTGACATTGTAGCAGTTCGTATCCACTCACTAGCTCAGAAACAACTGAAAATTAGAGATTGAAAATTGGTACAAATGCAGGATACAAGTCATAAGTTATTCCTTAGGGACACACAACTTATTCTGCAAAGTGAAATGAAACTACAGGCACACTGGAAATTCGCTAAGTACAAATTTAACAGAAATACAAAAATCTAACATTTTGAATTTATGTTTTGTAAAGGTATGGTAAGAAATTGAGGTTGGTTTTCAGGTGGAACATGAAAATAGAGCTCTACATTTTATTGGATATTGAATAAGTCCTATTTTTTGCTTGTTTTTTATACTGAGTTGCTTTCACAATGTAAGCATACGAGCCTCACATTAAGGCTGTTGCATCAATGAGGCAGTCCACTACCCTTCCAATAGGGGTGCAGAAAAAGACACAGCAGCCTACACCACATGTCCGCAGATTTATCAAGTCCTGTTTAAATAGAATAATCCTTTTATTACTATTGGGACTAATGATACTTGTGGCAATTACTGATTAAAAGAAGATGGATGAATTTTGGTTATTAACGTCAAATACAAAGCTTTTAAGTGTGTTAAATATGTTGCCGACTCTAAAGAGAAGGTCTTCAGCCTGGGAAACCCACCTGTGGGCTACAAAGGAAAACCACCAGTAAGAATGGCGCTGGCTCTGATGGACCTGGCCTGTTCAAGAATTACATACAATTTAATTGAATAACTGGTATTTAATGCAGCATTCTATCAGACTAATTAAAGGGAATCTGTTAGCAGGTTTCTGATATGGAATCTGAGAGCAGCATGATGTAGAGGCAGAGAGCCTGATTCCAGTGATGTATCACTTACTGGGCTGCTTGGTGCAGTTTCATATAATCCCAGTTCTCTCTGCTGTAAATGTAGCGGTGCTCAGAATGCTGATCTGTATATAACTCTGCCCACACCACTGATTGGCAGCTTCCCGTGTACAATGTACACGACACTTAGTCCTCTAGTGATAATCTGATAACACACTGATTGTGCTGAAATTACTGCAAGCTGCTGAGCAAGTGACAAATCACTGTAATCAGGGTCTCTGCCCCTATATGTTGTTTTCAAATTACAAAGCAAACACCAGCCGAAAGATTCCCTTTAAACGGAATTTATAATAACACTGAAGGTTTTCTAGAGTCAAAAAGTCACAAAAATTGTTGAAAGAGAGATCTGCCTAAAATATTTTGCAACTTTCTAGCTATCAGCACCAGTTCCAGCTTTCTGTAAAATAAAAATGGTCAAGCACAGCCAATCACTGTGCTGCAAATTTGCTATCATGTACATTAAAAAGCGTACAAAATCTACGCCTGTTCATCATTCATTTCATTTTATGGCACAGACAGCCCGAATATTCACCAAATTCATTAGGAGTCATGCTCCTCTTAATACATTTGCCACACCTTACCTCCAGTAGGCTAATGGTTAAAGACTGGCAAGACTTAAAAGTATTTTTTAGAAGTTTAGATAAAGCTCTGTTCACACTATGGATGGGGGCTCTACTAGAAGCCGCTGTCCACAGTTTTGTCACATCTGACAGCGAGAACACACAAGACATGAATGCAGTCAGAGATACAGACACAGCAATCGAACATGGATAGAGACATAGTACGTCAAGGGCTCTGTAGTGTGCAAGATCTGCAACTTTGTGGTGGCATCAATTATGGGCAAAAACCTCCTTAGGCTAGGTTCACATTGCGTTAGGGCAATCCGTTAAACGGATGCGCTAAAATGAGCCCAAAATTGTCTTTTTGTGGTGTATTTTTGCCATCGCGTTAACGCATGTGGCTAGTTTGGTTGAATTGCGTCTGCCTGCATTTGCAATAGAGTTCAATGGCAGAACGAAAGCGCTTCCGTTAACAGTGCGTTCGCTGTACCGGACCCGAAAACATTGGTAGTCCGCGTTGGAAGGTGCATCACAAACGTCACCATTGCAAACGCATGCCGATTTTGACATGCGTTAGGATCCGTTACACTAATGGAAGTCTATGGGTGCATTAACATGTCCGTTACATTGCGTTAGTGCTGCTTACAAACGGATCCGTTAAACGGATTGCCCTAGCGCAATGTGAACCTAGACCTAATTTTAAGAACCGAACCATTCATATTATTCTCTCAAACAGAATGATTCATCTAAAAATGACCTGCTGCTTAAGTCAGGCTTTTATGTTCACTGTATTATTAAAAAAGTGTTTGTTTTCAATTATATCCAAATCACTATACAAAAAAAGAAAATCAGAAATCTTACATTTCTTATACTGACTGCTAGGCCTTATACTAAATTCTTGCTTCTTGGTCTGTTCTGAAGGCTTTCTAGCACACAATATCATGCACGATTCCAATGACTAATAACACAGGATCCACCATTCACAATAGGTGATGGCACAGCTCTCCTCATCCTCCTGTACAATGACTGTTAACCCCTATATATACAGTAGATAAAAGGATCCACCATACACAATAGGTGATATCACAGCTCACCTCCTCCACCTACAGAACAATGACTGATAACACCTCTATATACAGTAGATAACACAGGATCCACCATATACAATAGATTATATCACAGCTCACCTCCTCCTGTACAATGACTGAAAACACCTATGTACAATAGATAACACAGGATCCACCATTCACAATAGGTGATGACACAGCTCACCTCCTCCTCCTGTACAATGGCTGATAACACTCTATATACAGTAGATAGCACAGGATCGCCATTCACAATAGGTGATGTCACAGCTCACCTCCTCCTGTACAATGACTGATAACACCTCTATATACTGTAGATAACACAGGATCCACCATTCACAATAGGTGATATCACAGCTCACCTCCTCCTCCTGTACAATGACTGCTAACACCTCTATATACAGTAGATAGCACAGGATCTGCCATTCACAATAGGTGATGTCACAGCTCACCTCCTCTCCTGTACAATGACTGCTAACACCTCTATATACAGTAGATAGCACAGGATCTGCCATTCACAATAGGTGATGTCACAGCTCACCTCCTCCACCTACAGAACAATGACTGATAACACCTCTATATACAGTAGATAACACAGGATCCACCATATACAATAGATTATATCACAGCTCACCTCTCCTCCTGTACAATGACTGAAAACACCTATGTACAATAGATAACACAGGATCCACCATTCACAATAGGTGATGTCACAGCTCACCTCCTCCTCCTGTATAATGACTGATAACACCTCTATATAAAGTAGATAACACAGGATCCACCATTCACAATAGGTGATGTCACAGCTCACCTCCTCCTCCTGTACAATGACTGATAACCCTCTATATACAGTAGATAACACAGGATCCACCATTCACAATAGGTGATGTCACAGCTCACCTCCTCCTGTACAATGACTGATAACCCCTCTATATACAGTAGATAACACAGGATCCACCATTCACAATAGGTGATATCACAGCTCACCTCCTCCTGTACAATGATGATAACACCTCTATATACTGTAGATAACACAGGATCCACCATTCACAATAGGTGATGTCACAGCTCACCTCCTCCTCCTGTACAATGACTGATAACACCTCTATATACAGTAGATAACATAGGATCCACCATTCACAATAGGTAAAGTCACAGCTCACCTCCTCCTGTACAATGACTGATAACACCTATATACAGTAGATAACACAGGATCCACCATTCACAATATGTGATGTCACAGCTCACCTCCTCCTGTACAATGACTGATAACCCTCTATATACAGTAGATAACACAGGATCCACCATTCACAATAGGTGATGTCACAGCTCACCTCCTCCTCCTGTACAATGACTGATAACACCTCTATATACAGTAGATAACACAGGATCCACCATTCACAATAGGTGATGTCACAGCTCACCTCCTCCTCCTGTACAATGACTGATAACACCTCTATGTACAGTAGATAACACAGAATCCACCATTCACAATAGTTGATGTCACAGCTCACCTCTTCCTGTACAATGACTGATAACACCTCTATATACAGTAGATAACACAGGAGCCACCATTCACAATAGTTGATGTCACAGCTCACTTCCTCCTCCTGTATAATGACTGATAACACCTCTATATAAGTAGATAACACAGGATCCACCATTCACAATAGGTGATGTCACAGCTTACCTCTTCCTGTACAATGACTGATAACATCTCTATATACAGTAGATAACCAGGATCCACCATTCACAATAGGTCGATGTCACAGCTCACCTCTCCTCCTGTATAATGACTGATAACACCTCTATATACTGTAGATAACACAGGATCCACCATTCACAATAGTTGATGTCACAGCTCACCTCGTCCTCTGTACAATGACTGATAACACCTCTATATACAGTAATAACACAGGCTCCACCATTCACAATAGGTGATGTCACAGCTCACCTCTCCTCCTGTATAATGACTGATAACACCGCTATATACTGTAGATAACACAGGATCCACCATTCACAATAGTTGATGTCACAGCTCACCTCTTCCTCCTGTACAATGATAACACCTTTATTTACAGTAGGTAACACAGGATCCACCATTCACAATAGGTGATGTCACAGCTCACCTCCTCCAACTCTGTACAATGACTGATAACACCTCTATATAAGTAGATAATCACAGGATCCACCATTCACAATATGTGATGTCACAGCTCACCTCCTCCTGTACTATGACTGATAACACCTCTATATACAGTAGATAAACACAGGATCCCATTCACAATAGGTGATGTCACAGCTCACCTCCTTCTGTACAATGACTGATAACACCTCTATATACAGTAATGACACAGGATCCACCATTCACATAGGTCGATGTCACAGCTCACCTACTCCTCCTGTATAATAATGATAACACCTCTATATACAGTAGATGACCAGGATCCACCATTCACAATAGGTCGATGTCACAGCTCACCTCCTCCTCCTGTACATGACTGATAACACCTCTATATAAGTAGATAACACAGGATCCACCATTCACAATAGGTGATATCACAGCTACACTCCTCCTGTATAATGACTGATAACACCTCTATATAAAGTAGATAACACAGGATCCACCATTCACAATAGGTGATGTCACAGCTCACCTCCTCCTCCTGTACAATGACTGATAACACCTCTATATACAGTAGATAACACAGGATACACCATTCACAATAGGTGATGTCACAGCTCACCTCCTCCAACTCCTGTACAATGACTGATAACACCTCTATATAAAGTAGATAATCACAGGATCCACCATTCACAATAGGTGATGTCACAGCTCACCTCCTCCTCCTGTACAATGACTGATAACACTCTATATACAGTAGATAACACAGGATCCACCATTCACAATAGGTGATGTCACAGCTCACCTCCTTCTGTACAATGACTGATAACACCTCTATATACAGTAGATGACACAGGATCCACCATTCACAATAGGTCGATGTCACAGCTCACCTACTCCTCCTGTATAATGACTGATAACACCTCTATATACAGTAGATGACCCAGGATCCACCATTCACAATAGGTCGATGTCACAGCTCACCTCCTCCTCCTGTACAATGACTGATAACACCTCTATATACAGTAGATAACACAGGATCCACCATTCACAATAGGTGATATCACAGCTCACCTCCTCCTGTACAATGACTGATAACACCTCTATATACAGTAGATAACACAGGACCACCATTCACAATAGGTGATGTTCTGACATGTACACCCTCTCTGTATACAGTCATTGACATGATAATCACTCCTCCTAATATACCCCATAGTAGATAACACAGGATCCACCATTCACAATAGGTGATGACACAGCTCACCTCCTCCTGTACAATGACTGATAACACCTCTATATACAGTAGATAACACAGGATCCACCATTCACAATAGGTGATTCACAGCTCACCTCCTCCTGTAAATGACTGATAACACCTCTATATAAGTAGATAACACAGGATCCACCATTCACAATAGGTGATGTCACAGCTCACCTCCTCCTCCTGTACAATGACTGATAACACCTCTATATACAGTAGATATCACAGGATCACCATTCACAATAGGTGATGTCACAGCTCACCTCCTCCCAACTCCTGTACAATGACTGATAACACCTCTATATAAGTAGATATCACAGGATCCACCATTCACAATAGGTGATGTCACAGCTCACCTCTCCTCCTGTACAATGACTGATAACACCTCTATATACAGTAGATGAACACAGGATCCACCATTCACAATAGGTGATGTCATAGCTCACCTCCTTCTGTACAATGACTGATAACACCTCTATATACAGTAGATGACACAGGATCCACCATTCACAATAGGTCGATGTCACAGCTCACCTACTCCTCCTGTATAATGACTGATAACACCTCTATATACAGTAGATGACACAGGATCCACCATTCACAATAGGTGATATCACAGCTCACCTCCTCCTGTACAATGACTGATAACACCTCTATATACAGTAGATAACACAGGAACCACCATTCACAATAGGTGATGTTACAGCTCACCTCCTCCTGTATAATGACTGATAACACCTCTATATAAAGTAGATAACACAGGATCCACCATTCACAATAGGTGATGACACAGCTCACCTCCTCCTGTACAATGACTGATAACACCTCTATATACAGTAGATAACACAGGATCCACCATTCACAATAGGTGATATCACAGCTCACCTCCTCCTGTATAATGACTGATAACACCTCTATATAAGTAGATAACACAGGATCCACCATTCACAATAGGTGATGTCACAGCTCACCTCCTCCTCCTGTACAATGACTGATAACACCTCTATATACAGTAGATAACACAGGATACACCATTCACAATAGGTGATGTCACAGCTCACCTCCTCCCAACTCCTGTACAATGACTGATAACACCTCTATATAAAGTAGATATCACAGGATCCACCATTCACAATAGGTGATGTCACAGCTCACCTCCTCCTCTGTACAATGACTGATAACACCTCATATTACAGTAGATAACACAGGATCCACCATTCACAATAGGTGATGTCATAGCTCACTCCTTCTGTACAATGACTGATAACACCTCTATATACAGTAGATGACACAGGATCCACCATTCACAATAGGTCGATGTCACAGCTCACCTACTCCTCCTGTATAATGACTGATAACACCTCTATATACAGTAGATGACCAGGATCCACCATTCACAATAGGTCGATGTCACAGCTCACCTCCTCCTCCTGTACAATGACTGATAACCCTCTATATACAGTAGATAACACAGGATCCACCATTCACAATAGGTGATATCACAGCTCACCTCCTCCTGTACAATGACTGATAACACCTCTATATACAGTAGATAACACAGGAACCACCATTCACAATAGGTGATGTTACAGCTCACCTCCTCCTGTATAATGACTGATAACACCTCTATATAAAGTAGATAACACAGGATCCACCATTCACAATAGGTGATGACACAGCTCACCTCCTCCTGTACAATGACTGATAACACCTCTATATACAGTAGATAACACAGGATCCACCATTCACAATAGGTGATGTCACAGCTCACCTCCTCCTCCTGTGCAATGACTGATAACACCTCTATATACAGTAGATAACACAGGATCCACCATTCACAATAGGTGATGTCACAGCTCATCTCCTCCTCCTGTACAATGACTGATAACACCTCTATATAAAGTAGATAACACAGGATCCACCATTCACAATAGGTGATATCACAGCTCACCTCCTCCTGTACAATGACTGATAACACCTCTATATACAGTAGATAACACAGGAACCACCATTCACAATAGGTGATGTTACAGCTCACCTCCTCCTTTATAATGACTGATAACACCTCTATATAAAGTAGATAACACAGGATCCACCATTCACAATAGGTGATGACACAGCTCACCTCCTCCTGTACAATGACTGATAACACCTCTATATACAGTAGATAACACAGGATCCACCATTCACAATAGGTGATGTCACAGCTCACCTCCTCCTGTACAATGACTGATAACACCTCTATATACAGTGGATAACACAGGATCCACCATTCACAATAGGTGATGTCACAGCTCACCTCCTCCTGTACAATGACTGATAACACCTCTATATACAGTAGATAACACGGAATCCACCATTCACAATAGGTGATGACACAGTTCACCTCCTCCTCCTGTACAATGGCTGATAACACCTCTATATACAGTAGATAACACAGGACCCACCATTCACAATAGGTGATGTCACAGCTCACCTCCTCCTCCTGTACAATGACTGATAACACCTCTATATAAAGTAGATAACACAGGCTCCACCATTCACAATAGGTGATGTCACAACCTAACTATTCACTTCTTTCCACAATTACTTTTGTTCAAACAATGCTTTTATACCATCAATTTTTTTTCTTCATATATTAGGGGTGTCAAACATACAGCCAGCATGTGGCCCCTCTGGCTGTTTCATGTGGCACTCAGGCACATGAACTCCTGTAATGATGAAGCCCGGTAAAGGGGGTCACCAACATAATTTGCAGAGACCAGCTCTCTGTGCTGCAAAACCAATTGCAGCCACCGGCCAATTAGTGGCCAGCAGATGAGGATGTGTTGGCAGCGTATGATGTCACTGCTATTCACTGTCCCGAATGTAGAAGAAGAGAACGCTGTTCGCCGAGAGAGCGAAGGACAAGGGAGGAGGATTTTTTTTAAAAATGTGTAGCGTGAAGAGCGGCACAAAGTGGATCATGGCTGCTATATGGAGACCAGGTTGGGGGATCATGGCTGCTATATAGGGATTAACATGGAGGATATTACTGCAATATGGGGACCAGGATGGAGGATATCACTATAGGATAGGGACATAACTACAAGATGGGAACATACAGTAACTACAAGCTGGGGACCAGGATGGCAGACATTACTACAAGATGTTGGCCAGAATTACAATATGGTGCTAACTGTAAAAAAATATTATTACATTGGACCAGTAGGGGGACAAAGAAAAAAAAATGTAATAAAAAAAGTATGAAAAAATATTTTGCCACTAAAAATGCTGTTTTATGCACAAAGTGAAGTAAACAAAAAAAAGTGCACATTTGGTATTGCCGCATTTGTATTGATCCAAGCCACAGTATGAAACGGTATCATAATGCATACAATTAATGTCATTTAAAACAATTGAGGGGAATCTGTCCCCCCTGGGACGTTTTTACCTTCTAATATGGGCATACAGGTGATGGAATGGCGCTGTTGAGTCACTGCTACTTCAGTAGCAGTGACTCACCTGCGCTGAAGAACAATGAAGCCAATGGCCATAGCAGGGTAGAAAAGGTACCGTAAGTATAATGGTGCGATTGCAGGGTGCAGGCGCGAGATTTCAGAGCCACCACTACATATCACAGGGCAGTGCGACGCTAATGGGAGGGGGGTGTTATGATAAAGAAGATCGGAGGCCGAGTTTTCTTCCAGGCACAACACGACTCGAAGCCTGGAAAAACTCATTACCATAAACCAATAAAAGACAATTTCTGCACATCAAAACCGCAGATATGGGCGAACAGGTAGGAGTATTTTAGCCATTCTATCACCTGTATGCCCATATTAATAGGTTAAAAACGTCCCAGGGAGTGACAGATTTCCTTTAAACAAATAACAAGCAAAAAAATCTTTAAAAAAAATGATATCACTAAAAAGGTCATCTCATCCTGCAAAGAATGTGGGCCATCAAATTAAATTTTTTTCTATGTGCGGCCCATATACCTAGATGAGTTTCAGTCCTTCCTGATACAAAAAGTGATAAGAAAAATTAAAAATATATGAAAATGTATACCAGTATTTAACAAAATCCTAATTTGAATAATAGGTAATTTTGTGATGACACATTCCCTTTAACAATACCTCTGGACTTCTACCACTGTACACATTAATTTTTCACTTACTAGAACGTTAATTGGCATGTGATCCGTTACTGAATATTTGGCCGGGGTCACACTTGCGAGTGCAATGCGAGAAACTCGCGTGAGTCACTTGGATCAATACCTGGCACTGCCACCAGCACTCGGACTGGAGCGATCAGCTGCAAAGAAATACATGCAGCTGCACACTCCGGTCCCAAATGCAGGAGGCAGTGTCCAGTATTAATGCGCTAGTTTCTCGCTTTGTACTCGCAAGTGTGACCACGGCCTTCATGTATTTCCTAGAATATCACAAGAAAACAATTTATAATGTTCTCTTCTTCCATATCAAGAAAGCTTTGACAAGACTCAAGGACGAGCTGCGGAATCCCAGTATATACGATTCTAAGTATGAAAGATCAATTTCACTGCGTTCAGTATCAGATCAAATTAATTTTAGCTTATCTGAAGACAGGAAAAAAAACCCTATAATTTACAGAGGTCCTAAAACCAGCACATAGGTATAACGTGAAGGGTCCTAAATTAATACATCATATTTGGCAGGGTCTCCACCGATTATGTCCTACTAATAATAGGCGAGATTTGTCTAGCAGGGTACAAGGAAGTATGAAGAAAACTGGGAATATTCATCCCTTCCTGCAAATGGACGTAACTATACATATTCAAAGGATATACAAGTTAACAGTGACCGCTGCAGTAAGGAGTTTGAGTCCATCGACACTGCCGCAAAGTCCGTAGGCCGAACAATGACCAGAGCGTCTGCCGTATACCTCAGCGCATCAGATCCCACACATCAGAGGAAGGGATTGCATGTTCAAGTCCCCCACGGAGATCTATTTAGAAGTGTAATATTATATATATATATATATTATATATATATATACATACATATATACAGTACAGACCAAAAGTTTGGACACACCTTCTCGTTTAAAGATTTTTCTGTATTTTCATGACTATGAAAATTGTACATTCACACTGAACGCATCAAAACTATGAATTAACACATGTGGAATTATATACTTAGCAAAAAAGTGTGAAACAACTGAGGCTAAGTGCACACGTTCAGGAATGTTTGCAGAATATTCCTGAGCAAAAACTGACTTTTTTCGTGGTAAAAACGCTCATTTTTTGCGCGGATTTTGCGCATTTTTTGTGCGTTTTTTGCGCGGATTTGACACGTTTTTACCACGATTTTTCCCTGAACTTTCTAGGTCAATAATATAGCAGGAAAAACGCTAGAATTCCGCAAAATTAATGAACATGTTGCTAGATTTTTCGCGGAAAAAAACGCACCATGTGCACAAAAATTGCGGAATTCATTCTAAATGATAGGATGCTTAATTCATGCATTTTTGACACGTTTTTTCCCGCGAAAAAAACGCAAATAATCCTGAACTTGTGCACTTAGCCTGAAAATGTCTTATATTCTAGGTTCTTCAAAGTAGCCACCTTTTGCTTTGATGACTGCTTTGCACACTCTTGGCATTCTCTTGATGAGCTTCAAGAGGTAGTCAACGGGAATGGTTTTCACCTTTCAGATGTGCCCTGTCAGGTTTAATAAGTGGGATTTCTTGCCTTATAAATGGTTTTGGGGCCATCAGTTGTGTTGTGCAGAAGTCTGGTGGATACACAGCTGATAGTCCTACTGAATAGACTGTTAGCTGCTTTTTTCTTGCCATAATACAAATTCTAAGTAAAGAAAAACGAGCGGCCATCATTACTTTAAGAAATGAAGGTCAGTCAGTCCGAAAAATTGGGAAAACTTTGAAAGTGTCCCCAAGTGCAGTTGCAAAAACCATCAAGCGCTACAAAGAAACTGGCTCACATGAGGACCGCTCCAGGTAAGGAAGACCAAGAGTCACCTCTGCTTCTGAGGATAAGTTTATCCGAGTCACCAGCCTCAGAAATCTCAGGTTAACAGCAGCTCAGATTAGAGACCAAGTCAATGCCACACAGAGTTCTAGCAGCAGACACATCTCTACAACAACTGTTAAGAGGAGACTTTGTGCAGCAGGCCTTCATGGTAAAATAGCTGCTAGGAAACCACTGCTAAGGACAGGCAACAAGCAGAAGAGACTTGTTTGGGCTAAAGAACACAAGGAATGGACATTAGACCAGTGGAAATCTGTGCTTTGGTCTGATGAGTCCAAAGTTGAGATCTTTGGTTTCAACCACCGTGTCTTTGTGCGACGCAGAAAAGGTGAACGGATGGACTCTACATGCCTGGTTCCCACCGTGAAGCATGGAGGAGGAGGTGTGATGGTGCTTTGCTTGTGACACTGTTGGGGATTTATTCAAAATTGAAGGCATACTGAACCAGCATGGCTACCACAGCATCTTGCAGTGGCATGTTATTCCATCCGGTTTGCGTTTAGTTGGACCATCATTTATTTTTCAACAGGACAATGACCCCAAACACACCTCCAGGCTGTGTAAGGACTATTTGACCAAGGAGGAGAGTGATGGGGTGCTACGCCAGATGACCTGGCCTCCACAGTCACCAGACCTGAACCCAATCGAGATAGTTTGGGGTGAGCTAGACCGCAGAGTGAAGGCAAAAGGGCCAACAAGTGCTAAGCATCTCTGGGAACGCCTTCAAGACTGTTGGAAGACCATTTCCGGTGACTACCTCTTGAAGCTCATCAAGAGAATGCCAAGAGTGTGCAAAGCAGTAATCAAAGCAAAAGGTGGCTACTAGAGATGAACGACTTTGGCTCCGGGAGGGTCGAGTCGGGTTTCGGACCACCCGACTTTCTCAAAAGTCGAGCCGAACGAAGTCGGCCGACTAACGAAAAAGGTCGAGTCGGAGTCGAAAATCCGACCCCAATGCAAGTCAATGGGGAATAAAAGTAGGCAGGGAGTGGAGGACAGTAAACACACCTACAGTGCCCATTTCACGCCATCAATTCTTATTACTTAAGCTTGTCAACCTTAATTTACTTTATAATAATAGTTACGCATTGAAAACTGGGTGTTATTTGGCTAAAGTTGTGGGGGGCAGGGCTGGCTCCAGGTTTTCGTAGGCCCCAGGCCAAAGAGTTTCAGTGGGCCCCTTTAACACATACCATACTTCACTTCTTACATGAGTGATTAAATTCTTCAGTAGCTCAAAAAACGGACAGTGTAGTCCTCCATACAGTATTATGGGCACCACATAGTGCACCATACAGAATAATGAGCCCCATATATTGCTCCATACATAATTGGTCCCATATAATGTTCCATACAGTATATGATGAGCTCCACATAATGCTCCAGTATATGATGGGCCCCATGGATGACGGTCCAGTGTATGATGGGCCTATATAATGCTCAATATATAATGGGATCCATATGATGCTCCAGTATATGATGGGCCTATAAAATGCTCCATATATAATGGGCCCCATATAATGCTCCAATGTATAATGGGCTCCAGTGTATGATGGGCCCCATTTATAATGCTCCAGTGTATGATGGGCCCCATATATAATTCTCCAGTGTATAATGCTCCCCATATATTGCTCCAAACATTAAAAAAAAATTGAAATACCTCTCCTCGCTGGGTACTGCTGTACTCTGGACTCCTCAGCGTCGCCATCTTTCAGCTCTCTGCACTGTGACTGTTCAGGCAGAGGGCGCACAGACGTGACGTCATTGCGCTCTCTGCCGTGAATGTCACTGTCAGGAAACGTGGAGGACGTCACAGCGGTGGAGCAGGGAGAGGTAAGTATTGCAAGTGCTGGAGCCCTGAGCAAGCAGGGGGGCCCACTCGTGGGTGCCGGCTCTGGCACAGGGCCCCTCACAGTACGCCGGTGTTTCTGACGGCGAGTGGGCCGGCGTACTATGAGGGGTCCTGTGCCCTCGGCCTACTATGAGGGGCCCTGTGCCAGAGGAGGACAAAGCGAGACATTTTGCTGGCAACCTATGTGTCATCAGGGGAAGGTGGTACAAAATCCTTTGAAGCCCAGGCATGGTTCATTTTAATGAAGGTGAGATCACCAACATTTTGGGTCGACAGCCGGGTCCTTCTTTCTGTCAGGATTGATCAAGCAGCACTGAAGACTCTTTCTGATAGCACACTACCAGCAGGGCAAGCGAGCTCCTGTAAGGCATATTGTGCCAATTCAGGCCGGGTGTCCAGTTTACAGGCCCTGTAGTCAAAGGGGAATGAACTGTGAGGGAGAACATCGATAGGGAGGGAGAGGTAATTTTGAACCATAGTTGACAACTGCTGTCTCCTGTCTGTTGCAATCGATTCAGTATTAACAGTCGTGTGATTGGTACTCGAGAAATCAGTCTACAACATGGTCATGAAACCCCTGTCTCCAACGCCACTTCGGCTGTGTGCACCACGAACACCTCTTCCATGTTGCACAGTACGGCTCGTGGTAAAACCTGCACCGCTGCTGTGTGCTGGGAATGCCTCTAACAAACGGTTTACCAGAGTAGCTTGTTTGTTCGCCAATAGTAGCTCTAGGTTCTCCTGTCGCATGATGTTCTCTAATTTGCCTTTATAGCGTGGATCAAGGATGCTGGCCAACCAGTAGTCGTCATCCTTCATAATTTTGGCAATGCGGGGGTCCCTTTTTAGGATCCGCAAGACATAATCACACATGTGGGCCAATGTTCCAGGTGTCAATGATGCACTGACAGTGGTGGGTGGAGGAGCTCTTTCTGCCAAATCCACATCCCTCCAGTCACGCACAAACCCTGTAGCTGACCTTGGCAAGCCAACATTTTCTCTTGCCCCCTGAGAAGCATCCTCCTCCCCAAAATAATCATCCCCCTCATCCTCCTCCTCTTCTTCCTCCACCTCATCCAGGACAGTTACCTGAGCAGACAATGCCTGACTGTCATCAAGGCTTGACCTCCTCCTCCGCTGCAGACGCCTGATCCTTAATGTAAGTCAAAGTTTGCATGAGCAGACACATAAGTGGGATGCTCATGTTTATGATGGCGTCGTCTGCGCTTACCAGCCGTGTGCATTCCTCAAAACACTGAAGGACTTTACAGAGGTCTTTCAGCTTTGACCACTGCACACCCGACAACTCGATGTCTGCCCTCAAACTGCCTGCCCGTGTATCCTCCCACAAATGCATCACAGCCTGCCTCTGTTCGCACAGCCTCTCAACCATGTGCATGGTGGAATTCCACCTTGTTGTAATGTCTATGATTAGGCGGTGCTTGGGGAGGTGGAGCGATCGCTGCAGCCTCTGCATATGACTGGCATCTACGGGCGAGCGATAGATGTGCGAGCACAGCCTTCGCACCCTATGGAGCAGGGCAGGTAACTCCGGATAATTATTTATGAAGCACTGCACCACCAGGTTCAAGGTGTGAGCCAGGCAAGGTATGTGTCTGAGTTTTGCCAAGGCTATGGCCGCCACAAAATTACGACCGTTATAACTGACTACCTTGCCTGGCTCAAGATGTAGACTGCCCAGCCATGACTCAGTTTCTCGCTGCAAGTAGCTGGCCAGTACCTCCACGGTGTGTCTGCTGTCGCCCAAAGACATCATCTTTAAAACAGCCTGCTGACGCTTACCACTAGCTGTTCGATAGTGGGACACCTTGTGTGCAACACTGGCAGCTGCGGATGGAGTGCTCGTGCGACTGCGCTCTGTCGACGAGCTTTCTCTTCTGGAGTAGGAGGAGGAGGGTTGAACTCCTACAGCCAACTGTTGCCTACACCGTGGGCTAGGCAGCACTGTCCCACCGCCGCTGTCCCCTGGGGACCCTGCATCCACCACATTAACCCAGTGCGCAGTGATGGACACGTAACGGCCCTGGCCATGCCTACTGGCCAATGCATCTGTTGTGAGGTGCACCTTTCCACTCACTGATTGTTTGAGTGCATGGACAATGCGTTCTTTCACATGCAGGTGGAGGGCAGGGATGGCTTTTCTACAATAGAAGTGCCGACTGGGTAGGTCATAGTGTGGGACAGCGTAGGCCATGAGCTCTCGGAATGCTGCGCTTTCAACCAAACGGAAGGTCATCATCTCTAATGAGATCAGTTTGGCAATGTAGACGTTCAAAGCCAGTGAGGTTTTGTAGTCCGTCCACACTTGCAAGTGCATGGTGTTTAACCCCTTACTGTCCATTGACGTGCACAGTCCGTCATGGCAGGATATCAGTTCCGGCACCAGTACGGACTGTGCACGTCATGCCTTTGAACTACCACTGCGTGTAAACACAAAGTGGTAGTTCAGTGCCGACAGTTGTCTATGACAGCTGACAGGCACGGCAAGAGGTGCGGGGACCGACGGCATGTGATTGGTCAGTCAATCTGACTGACCAAACATAGCAGCGATCGGGCAGGAGAGGCTGAAATTTCAGCATTTCCTGCCCGATCAGTGCAGGAGCTCAGTGCTGCAGTGGCCAAGCTTCCTGCACTGACAGCCTGAAGCAGCGTCCGCGCTGCCACTGGCTGTTAACCGCCTGACTGCTGCGATCGAGCGCGATCGCAGCGTTCACGGGGGGGGAGGCAGAGGGTCGGGACTCGGGAGCTCCCTCTGCCTCAGATCGGCGTCCCAGCGATATAATTGTGGGGCCCGATCTCTGCCTTGATGACCCGGGGTTGTCATGACAACTTTCGGGTCATCCAGCTATGGAAAGCCGCTGCTCACAACATGGTCACAGCAGCTTTCTCCATTGGTATAAAGCATTGCAATGCTGGGGCATTGCAATGCATTATACCTGCAATCAAAAGTGAAAAAGTGAAAGTCCCATAAAGGGACTAGGTAAAAAAAACATTTTTTTAAAAAATTTGAAAAAAAATATTAATCCCTTTACCCCCAAGGATGGTTAATAACTTGCGTTTATTTTTGAAAAAAAACGCAAATATGGCGAAAATTTTGCAATTTTCAAACTTTGAATTTTTATTCCCTTAAAACAGAGAAATATGTCATTCAAAATAGTAATAAATAACATTTCCCACATGTCTACTTTACATCAGCACAATTTTGGAACCAAAATTTTTTTTTGTTAGGAAATTATAAGGGTTAAAATTGACCAGCGATTTCTCATTTTTACAACAAAATTTACAAAGCCATTTTTTTTAGGGACCACCTCACATATGGCAGAAAATACCCAAAAGTGACACCATTCTAAAAACTGCACCCCTCAAGGTACTTAAAACCACATTCAAGAAGTTTATTGACCCTTCAGGTGCTTCACAGGAGCTGAAGCAAAGTGGAAGGAAAAAATGAACATTTAACTTTTTAGTCACAAAAATTATATTTTACAAACTTTTTTTTATTTTCACAAGGGTAAAAAGAAGAAAATGGACAGATAAAGTTGTTGTGCAATTTCTCCTGAGTACGCCAATACCCCATATGTGGGGGAAAACCACTGTTTGGGCACACGGCAGAGCTCGTAAGGGAAGGAGCGCCATTTGACTTTTTCAAACCAAAATTGGCTGGAATTGAGATTGGATGCCATGTCGCGTTTGGAGAGCCCCTGATGCACCTAAACAGTGGAAGTGACACCACAAGTGACACCATTTTGGAAACTAGACCCATAAGGAACTTATCTAGATCTGTTGTGAGCACTTTGAACCCCCAAGTGTTTCACTAAAGTTTATAATGCCTGGGTGTGAAAAAAAAACAAAACTATTTTCCACAAAAATTATTTTTTAGTCCCAAATTTTTTATTTTTCCCAAGGAAATTGGACCCCAAAAGTTGTTGTTCAATTTTTCCTGTGTACGCCGATACCCCATATGTGGGGGGGAAACTGTTTGGGCGCACGGCAGGGCTTGGAAAGGAAGTAATAACGTTTTGGAATGCAGACGATGATGGGGGTCATATTCCGTTTGCAGTGCCCAGATGTGCCCAAACAGTGGAAACCCCCCACAAGTGACCCCATTTTGGAAACTAGACCCCATAAGGAACTTATCTAGATCTGTGGTGAGCAATTTGAACCCCAAGCACTTCACACAAGTTTATATCGTAGAACCGTAAAATTAAAAAAATCATATTTTTTCCACAAAAATGATCTTTTCACCCCAATTTTTATTTTCCCAAGGGTAACAAGATGTATAAAGAAATTGTGCATTTTGTCCTGAGTACGCTGATACTCCATATGTGGGGGTAAACCTCTGTTTGGGTGCATGGCAGAGCTCGGAAAGGAAGGTGCACAATTTGACTTTTTCAACGCAGAATTGGCTGGAAGCCATGTCGTGTTTGGAGAGCCCCTGATGTGCCTAAACAGTGGAAACCCCCAACAAATGACACCATTTTGGAAACTAGACCCCTCAAGGAACTTATCTAGATGTGTGGTGAGAACTTTGAACCCCCAGGTGTTTCACTAAAGTTTATAACGCCAGAGCATGAAAATAAAAAAAATCATATTTTTTCACAAACATGATCTTTTAGTCCCCAACTTTTTATTTTCCCAAGGGTAACAGGAGAAATTTAACCCCAAAAGTTGTTGTCCAATTTGTCCTGAGTACGCTGATACCCCAGATGTGGGAGAAAACTACTGTATGGGCACACGTCGGGGCTCGGAAGGGAAGTAGTGATGTTTTGGATTGCAGACTTTTATGGAATGGTCTGCGGGCGTCATGTCGCGTTTGGATAGCCCGTGATGTGACTAAACAGTGGAAACCCCCCACAAGTGACCCCATTTTGGAAAATATACCCCCTAAGAAACTTATCTAGATGTGTGAGCACTTTGAACCCCGAAGTGCTTCACAGAAGTTTATAACGTATAGCCGTAAAAATAAAAAATCGTTTTTTTTTTTTTACAAAAATGATTTTTTCGCCCCAATATTTTATTTTCACAAGGGTAACAGGAGAAATTAGACCCCAAAAGTTTTGTCCAATTTGTCCTGAGTACGCTGATACACCATATGTGGGAGAAAACTACTGTATGGGCACACGTCGGGGCTCGGAAGGGGAGTAGTGACGTTTTGGATTGCAGACTTTTATGGAATGGTCTGCGGGTGTCAGGTCGCGTTTGGAGAGCCCGTGATGTGACTAAACAGTGGAAACCCCCCCACAAGTGACCCCGTTTTGAAAAATATGCCCCCCAAGGAACTTATCTAGATGTGTGGTGAGCGCTATGAAGCCCCAAGTGCTTTACAGAAGTTTATAACGTACAGCCGTAAAAACAAAAAAATCATTTTTTTTTACAAAAATTATATTTTCGCCCCCAATTTTTTATTTTTCCAAGGGTAACAGAAGAAATTGGCCACAATAGTTATTGTGCAATTTGTCATGAGTATGCTGATACCCCATATGTGGGGGTAAACTACTGTTTTTTGCGCAAGGCAGAGCTGAGAAGGGAAGGAGCACGGTTTGACTTTTTCAATGCAGAATTGGCTGGAATTGAGATCAGATGCCATGTCACATTTAGAGAGCCCTGATGTGCCTAAACAGTGGAAACCCCCAATTCTAACTACAACCCTAACCATAACCCTAACCACAAACCTAACCCTAACACATCCCTAACCCTAATCCTAACCTTAGTCTTATTTTTTGCAGTATGAGTTGACGTTTTCATTGGTACCATTTTTGGGCACGTGACATTTTTTGATCGCTTTTTATTTTGATTTTTGGGAGGTTAGAATGAACAAAAATCAGCAATTCATAAATTTCTTTTGGGGGGGCGTTTATACCGTTCCGCGTGTGGTAAAATTGATAAAGAAGTTTTATTCTTCGGGTTAGTCTGATTACAGCGATACCTCATTTATATAATTTTTTTAATGTTTTGGTGCTTTTATACCATAAAAACAATTATATATAAAAAATAATTATTTTTGCATCGCTTTATTCTGCGAGTTATAATTTTTTTTTTTTCGCTTATGATGCTGTATGGCGGCTTGTTTTTTGCGGGACAAGATGACGTTTTCAGCGGTACCATGTTTATTTATATCCATCTTTTTGATTGCGTGTTATTCCACTTTTTGTTCGGCGGTATGATATATCATTGTTTTTTTGCTTTGTTTTTTTTTTAAGGGATTCACTAAAGGGTTAACTAGTGGGACAGTGTTATAGGGCGGGTCGTTACGGATGCGGCGATACTAAATATGTGTACTTTTATTGTTCTGTTTTTTTTATTTACCTGAAGAAATGAATTTATTGGGGAATTTTTTTTTCCTTTATTTTGGAAATTTTTTTTACACATGTTATTTTCATTTTTTTTACTTTTTTACTTTGTCCCAGGATGAGACATCACTGTATAAAGTCAGATCGCTGGTCTGACGCTGTGCACAACACTCTGTCAGACCAGCGATATGATAGGCACTGCTGCAGGCTTTCTCAGCGCCTGCTCTCAGCAGGCACTGAGGAAGCCGCCTGCCTGGAGGACCCCGTGGCCATCTTGGATCCCGGGTCCTGCAGGGAGGCGGGTCCCTCGGAACAACGCGATACATCGCGCTGTTCTGAGGGTCTCACGGAAGCACGCAGGGAGCCCCTCACTGCGCGATGCTTCCCTGTGCCCCGGTACACAGTGATCATGTTTGATCGCGGTGTGCCAGAGGTTAATGTTCCGGGAGCGGTCCGTAACCGCTCCTGGCACTTAGTGCCGGGTATAAGCTGTGATAATCAGCTGACACCCGGCCGCGCTCCCCCCAGGATCGCGTCCGATCGATGAGACGTACTATCCCGTCCATGGTCATACGGGCCCAGGTCACATGGACTAGATAGTACGTCCGATGGCAGAAAGAGGTTAAAAAATAATTTAAAAAAAATTCTTCTAAAAAATACAAATTTTTATGTAAAAAAAAAAAACAAAAAAGAAAAAAAATACACGTTTGGTATCGCCGCGTCCGTAAAAATCCCATCTATAAAAGCGTAACCCTATTTAACTCCTTCAGTGAAAGCCGTAAAAAAACCCACAAGAAAGTAGTAAATTATACTTTTTCCAAGCGATATCATCATACCGCTTGGAAAAAGTGCAATAACACGCGATCAAAAAGACGGATATAAATAAACATGGTACCGCTGAAAACGTCATCTTGTCCCGCAAAAAACAAGCCGCCAAACAGCATCATCAGCGAAAAAGTAAAAATGTTATAGCTCGCAGAATAAAGTGATGCAAAAATAATTATTTTTTCTATAAAAGTTTTTATTGTGTAAACAACGCCAAAACATAAAAAAAGATATAAATGAGGTATCGCTGCAAACGTAGTGACCGAAGAAAAAAGCTGCCTTACCAATTTAGCCACACGTGGAACGCAGGAAAAAAAAATTCTGAATTGCTGGTTTTTGTTAATTCTGCTTCCACAAAAATCGGAATAGGAAGCGATCAAAAAACATTATGTGCCCGAGTATGGTACCAATAAAAACGTCCGCTCGTCTCACAAAAAATAACCCCGCACATAACTCTGTCGGCCGAAATATGGAAAAATTATTGCTCTCAAAATACGGCAATCCAAAAATTTCTTACAAAAAATTCGTCCAAAAAAAGCGTCTTTTAGTGTGTGACAGAAGCTAAACATGAAAAAAGGATGTAAATCTGGTACGCTGTAATCGCACAGATTCAAAGAATAAAGTCACCTAATCGCTAATGCCGCACGAGGAACGGCGTAAAAAATAAAACCAATTCTTCCACCTTTTGTGGATTTGTTCATTCTGCCTCCCAAAGATCGCAGTAAGGCGATCACAGTGGTTCCCCCCCCCACATATGGGGTATCAGCGTACTCAGGACAAATTTCACATCAACTTTTGGGGTCCTATTTCTCCTGTTACCCTTATAAAAATAAAAATTTGGGAGCAAACAGATGATTTTTGTGGAAAAAAAAAAGATTTTTTATTTTCACGGCTCTATGTTATAAACTTCTGTTAAGCACTTGGGGGTTCAAAGTGCTCACCACACATCTAGATAAGTACCTTGGGGGGCCTAGTTTCCAAAATGGGGTCACTTGTGGGGGGTTTCTACTGTTTAGCACATCAGGGGCTCTCCAAACGTGACATGACGCCAGAACATTCCATCAAAGTCTGCATTCGAAAACGGCGCTCCTTCCCTTCCGAGCTCTGCCATACGCACAAATAGTGGTTTACCCCCACATATGGGGTATCAGCGTACTCAGGACAAATTGCACAATAACTGTAGGGTCCTATTACCCTTTGGAAAATAAAAATTGGGGGTGAAAAGATCATTTTTGTGGAAAATATATGATTTTATAATTTTACAGCTCTACGTTATAACCTTCTGTGAAGCCCTTGGGGTTCAAAGTGCTCACCACACATCTAGAGAAGTTCCTTTGGGGGTCTAGTTTCCAAAATGTGGTCACTTGTGGGGGGTTTCCACTGTTTAGGCACATCAGGGACTCTCCAAATGCGACATGGTGTCCAATCTCAATTCCAGTCAAAGAAGTCAATTGGCGCTGCTTCCCTTCCGAGCCCTGCCATGCGCCCAAATAGTGGTTTACATCCACATATTGGGTATCTACGTACTCAGGACAAATTTCACAATAACTTTTGGGGTCTGTTAACCTTTGGAAAATGAAAATTGGGGGTGAAAAGATCATTTTTATGGAAAAAATATGATTTTTTAATTTTACGGCTCTACGCTATAACCTTCTGTGAAGCCCTTGGGGTTTCAAAGTGCTCACCACACATTTAGATAAGTTCCTTGGGAGGTCTAGTTTTCAAAATGGGGTCATTTATGGTGGATTTTCACTGTTTAGGTACATCAGGGGCTCTCCAAATGCGACATGGTGTTCGCTCTCGATTCCAGCCAATTTGACAGTCAAAATCTCAAATGATGCTCCTTCCCTTCTGAGCACTACCGTGCGTCTAAAGATTGGTCTTCCTCCACACATGGGGTATCGGTGTATCACAGTTATCAAAATAAAAAAATAGTAAATCATCCCCTCTTTAACACCCCTATAGTTAGGTAAAAATAATAAAATAAAAAAATGTATTTATTTCCATTTTTCCATTAGGGTTAGGGTTGGGCTATTGTTAGGGTTGGGGTTAAAGCCAGTGTTAGGGATGGAGCTAGAGTTAGGGTTATAGCTAGAGTTAGAGTTGGGCTAGGGTTAGGGTTGAGGCTAGGGTTAGGGCTAGGGTAAGGGTTGTGTTGGGGTTAGGGTTGTAGTGTTGGGGTTAGGGTTATGGTTAGGGCTGGGATTAAGGGTGTGTTGCGGTTAGGGGGGTTGGAGTTAGAATTGGGGGTTTCCTCTGTTTAGGTACATCAAGGGGTTTCCAAACATGACATGGAGCCCGCCATTGATTCCAGCCAATTTTGAGTTCAAAAAGTCAAACGGTGCTCACTCCCTTCTGAGCCCTGCTATGCACCCAAACAGTGGCTTTCCCCCACATACGGGGTATCGGTGTACTCAGGAGAAATTGTACAACAAATATTATGGTTCATTTTTTCCTGATACCCTTGACAAAATTAAAAAATTGTGTCGAAAGAAAAATTTTGGGGAAAAAAGTTAAATGTTCATTTTTTCCTTCCATATTGCTTCAATTTTTGTGAAATACCTAAAGAGTTAATACACTTCTTGAATGTGGTTTTGAACACCTTGAGGGGTGCAGTTTTTAGAATGGTGTCACTTTTGGGTATTTTCTGTCATATTGAGCCCTCAAAGTCACTTCAAATGTGAGGTGGTCCCTAAAAAAATGGTTTTGTAAATTTTGTTGTAAAAATGAGAAATCGCTGGTCAACTTTTAACACTTATTACTTCCTAACAAAAAAAAATTTTGATTCCAAAATTGTGCTGATGTAAAGTAGACATGTGAAAAATGTTATTTATTAACTATTTTTTCTGACATATCTCTCTGATTTAAGGGCATAATTATTTAAATTTTGAAAATTGCAAAATTGTCAAAATTTTCGCCATATTTCCGTTTTTTTCATAAATAAACACAAGTTATATCGAAAACATTTTAACACTAACATGAGGTACAATATATCACGAGAAAATAATCTCAGAATCGCCAAGATCCATTGAAGCCTTCCAGAGTTATAAGCATATAAAGTGACAGTAGTCAGAATTGTAAAAATTGGCCTGGTTATTAACCTACAAAATGGCTTGGTCCTTAAAGGGTTAAATGTCTAAGCATGCAACTGGTATTCAATTTCCGGAGATGTTTCCCTCGGCTAAAGGTCCTTCCGCACTTCTTACAGATAACCTTTGCCTCATCAATAGGATTTTGGTCAAAAAAGTGCTACACTGCACTTTCCTACTATGGGATAAATTTTCAGGGCTTGCACGCTGTGCTAATTTGACCATATGCCAGCTGTCCTGCAATTTTTTCTTTTTTTAACACGTTTTTGGACTGCTACGGGCCCTCTTAGATAACCGCAGCTGCGATGTCGATGCCTGCTGCGGATCCTCCTCCTCTTCTGAGCTATTGCCAGCGGCACCCTCTTCCCCCAATGGATGCCAATCCGGGTCAACAACTGGGTCATCCATCACCTCCTCTTCAATTTCATCTGCACCTTCCTCTGTGTCACCGTGTAAGGTGGTATAGTATGCGGGAAGGGGCACCTGAGTTTTATCAGGGTCAGATTCTTGCTCAGTAGACTGCGAGGGCAATGTAGTGCTCTGGGTGAATGTACTAGCAGAATCATCTAGCAGTGGCTGTGTATCAGTGCACTCCATGTCAGATTCATCTTGGACTGGGGAATTCAGGATTTGACTTGATAACCCAGGTATGGTATGTGAAAAGAGCTCCATGGAGTAATCTGAAGTGTGGCCTGCCACATCCTTCATTTTGGTGGGGGTGAAGGACACAAGGAAAGGTGTCGCTCCTGACCAGGAGCCTGCACTGACGACTCAGTACTTGCAGTTTTTGAAACTTCAGAAGAGGAGGCGATAGAGCTAGAGGCTGTTTTGGCAATGTATACCAAAACCTGTTCCTGATGCTCCGGCTTTAAAACCGGTGTACCTACTCCCAGAAAAGGGAGCCTTTCAGGCCTTCTAGAGCCAGACGATGACGCAGGCTCAACACCTCCTGCCTTAGGTGCTATTGTGCTTTTGGCACTACCAGCAGATGCACCACCATCAGTACCAGCTGGCCCCCCCGCCCACGTCCTCTTCCACCATACTTCCTCATGTTTGGGAAAATGTACCAAAAATATCAGCAGATATATGGTACTGTATCTGAAGCGTACAGCTGTATACAGTGTAGGGGAAAATTTCAATCTCCGTATATATTTCCAGAGTCACATGGACGCTCTCTCAGTATGGATTTGACCGTAATACAAAGAGCAGATATACGGTACTGTATCAGAAGCTTACAGCTGTATACAGTGTACGGGAAAATTTCAATCTCCGTATATATTTCCAGAGTCACACACAGACGCTCTCTCAGTATGAATTTGACCGTAATACAAAGAGCAGATATACGGTACTGTATCAGAAGCGTACAGCTGTATACAGTGTAGGGGAAAATTTCAATCTCCGTATATATTTCCGGAGTCACACACGGACGCTCTCTCGTATGGATTTGACCGTAATACAAAGATCAGATATATGGTACTGTATTAGAAGCGTACAGCTGTATACAGTGTAGGGGAAAATTTCAATCTCCGTATATATTTCCAGAGTCACACACAGATGCTCTCTCAGTATGGATTTGACCGTAATACAAAGAGCAGATATACGGTACTGTATCAGAGGAGTACAGCTGTATACAATGTAGGGGAAAATTTCAATCTCCGTATATATTTCCGGAGTCACACACGGACGCTCTCTCAGTATGGATTTGACTGAAATACAAAGATCAGATACACGGTACTGTATCAGAAGCGTACAGCTGTATACAGTGTAGGGGAAAATTTAAATCTCCGTATATATTTCCGGAGTCACACACAGATAGTCAGCATGTATTTGTCCGTGATAGCAGCCGGTACACCGTAGTGTGTGAGGAGCGTACAGCTCTATACGGTGTGGGAAAAAATGAACGCTTAGTAACTGTGCAGAAAAAAAGAATAAAAGTATTAGTGCTGTGTAAAAAGCAGTCTGCATAGCAGTGTACACACAGCAATACAGCTATCAGGCAGCCTAATAACCAGCGCTGCTGCACACAAGAAAATCCTCCCCTGTCACTGCACACTAACTGTACAGCACAATTGCTATCAGCACAAGCACATAAGAAGTTCTCTTTCCAGCCCTATCTCTCTCTCTACTGATAAACAGCGTCAGCAACCTCTCCCTACTGTTAAGATTGGCAGGTCAGGGCTTTTATAGACACTATGACGCCCCCCAAAGCAAGCCAATCACTGCAATGCCCTTCTCTAAGATGGTGGTGGACGCTGCCCATGTTATCTCATTGCCCACAGTGTACGTCTTTGCTCATTGGCTGAAAAAAAGGCACCTGAAAGCATTCTGGGAAATTCGACTTTGGCGCTCGTTTTGCCGACCACATGGCCGACTGCACGCTATGGTCGGGTTTCGGCCAAGGAAACCCGACTGTGGCGAAAGTCGGTGACTTTTGAATCTGACCGACCTGTTTCGCTCAACTCTAATGGCTAATTTGAAGAACCTAGAATATAAGACATATTTTCAGTTGTTTTACACTTTTTTGTTAAGTATATAATTCCACATGTGTTAATTCATAATTTTGATACCTTCACTGTGATTCTACAGTTTTCAGTCATGAAAATACAGAAGAATCTTTGAATGAGAAGGTGTGTCCAAACTTTTGGTCTGTACTGCATATAAATATATATATATACATATATACATATACTGTTTATATATATATATATATATATATATATTATATATATTTGTGACGACCCACACTGTGTGGGAACGGGGGGTCACTCGCTTAGTTGGTCATAGAGGCAAACTCTGGCACGCTCATGGTTAAAATAACAGTTCATCTGGTTTATTCTTCACCATTGTACAGCATTCATTATTCAAACAAAGTCTTTATGACCTGGTCATTCTCAACACGGACCCTGTCCGTTACCTGCTGGTGTCTCAGGTTCTCAGACACCTCTTCCCCTCAGAGACATCTTACAGAAAACAGTCTTTATGACCCCGGTCATCATCAACACGGACCCTGTCCGTTACCTGCTGGTGTCTCAGGTTCTCAGACACCTCTCCACCTCAGAGGCATCTAATCCACATCGCTCACAGACCCCGATCCGTCTCTCTCACGGCTTTCAAGACCGTTTGTCCTTCTCTGGCTCAGACTTGCCAGGACTGCTTCCCAGTTGCTGAGACGTCCCGCCTGGACGTCCGGGACCTCTGTCCAGCCTGACAGAGTCCCAACACTCCACACAGACTCAGTCTGAACACATCAGACTCTCCACAGTCTCAGATAGACTCTCCAAGACAGACTCACTCACACCATGTGCCAAACGCTCCCTTTCATACCTGTAGCCACTCCCCCAGCTAAGGTATGGAGCACATGATCTGGTCACATGTTCCTGACCTCATCACAGGTCCTTCACAAACACTCACATACATCAATGGGCAGTGTATGTGTGGTTAGCCAGTCCCACCCAGCTCACAAGCTAACCCTGTAGGTCACCCTTAACAATAACTAGAACTCTTATGGGACTACAAGTCCCAGAACAATATTCCTGACCTGCAGCGCAGAGGAGCTCTGCGACACATATCTTCCATTTATAACCATGCCGGAGATTATTTTACCAGCCACAACATGCCTCAATGCATATCCCGAGGAGCATACACAGCGCCCCCTAGCTGTATCATGGGTCATTACACCACATAATACACACTGTTATAAACACTGGTTGACAATCAATTTCACATGCTGTTGTGCAAATGGAATAGACAACAGATGGAAATTATTGGCAATTATCAAGACACACTCAATAAAGGAGTGTTTCTGCAGGTGGGGACCACAGACCACATCTCAGTACCAATGCTGATATTTTGGTCACTTTTGAATGTTGGTTGTGCTTTCACACTCGTGGTAGCATGAGACGGACTCTAAAACCCACACAAGTGGCTCAGGTAGTGCAGCTTATCCAAGATGGCTCATCAGTGCGAGCTGTGGCAAGAAGGTTTGCTGTGTCTGTAAGTGTAGTGTCCAGAGGCTGGAGGCGCTACCAGGAGACAGGCCAGTACACCTGGAGACGTGGAGAGGGCCGAAGGAGGGCAACAACCCAGCAGCAGGACCGCTACCTCTGCCTTTGTGCAAGGAGGAACAGGAGGAGCACTGCCAGAGCCCTGCAAAATGACCTCCAGCATGCCACAAATGTGCATGTGTCTGCACAAACGGTTAGAAACCGACTCCATGAGGAAGGTCTGAGTGTCCGACGTCCACAGATGGGGGTTGTGCTCACAGCCCAACACCGTGCAGGACGCTTGGCATTTGCCACAGAACACCAGGATTGGCAAATTCGCCACTGGCGCCCTGTGCTCTTCACAGATGAAAGCAGGTTCACACTGAGCACATGTGACAGACATGACAGAGTCTGGAGACGCCATGGAGAGCGATCTGCTGCCTGCAACATCCTTCAGCATGACCGGTTTGGCAGTGGGTCAGTAATGGTGTGAGGTGGCATTTCTTTGGAGGGCCACACAGCCCTCCATCTGCTCGCCAGAGGTAGCCTGACTGCCATTAGGTACCGAGATGAGATCCTCAGACCCCTTGTGAGACCATATGCTGGTGCGGTTGGTCCTAGGTTTCTCCTAATGTAGGACAATGCCAGACCTCATGTGGCTGGAGTGTGTCAGCAGTTCCTGCAAGATGAAGGCATTGAAGCTATGGACTGGCCTGCCAGTTCCCAGACCTGAATCCGATTGAGCACATCTGGGACATCATGTCTCGCTCCATCCACCAATGTCACGTTGCACCAGAGACTGTCCAGGAGTTGGCGGATGCTTAAGTCCAGGTCTGGGAGGAGATCCCTCAGGAGACCATCCGCCGCTTCATCAGGAGCATGCCCAGGCATTATTACTACAGGTAATGAGTGGAGGACAGAGGAGCCTCTTAAACAAGAAGTTACAGGTCTGTGAGAGCCAGAAATCTTGCATGTTTTTAGGTGACCAAATACTTATTTTCCACCATAATTTGTAAAATAAATCTTGACAAATCAGACAAGGTGATTTTCTGGATTTATTTTCTCATTTTGACTCTCATAGTTGTGGTCTACTTATGATGTCAATTACAGGCCTCTCTCATCTTTTTAAGTGGGAGAACTTGCAAAATTGGTGGCTGACTAAATACTCTTTTTCCCCACTGTCTTTATATATAATACAGTGGGGAAAATATCAATTTGATAAGGTACCGATTTTTCAAGTTTTCCCACCTACAAAGAATGGAGAGGACTGTAATATTTATCGTAGGTACACTTCAACTGTGAAAGACAGAATCTAAAAATAAAGACCAGAAAATCACATTGAATGATTTTCACATAATAAATTTGCATTTTATTGCATGAAATAAGAATTTGATACAATAGGAAAACAGAACTTGATATTTGGTACAGAAACCTTTGCAATTACAGAGGTCAGATGTTTCCTGTAGTCCTTGACCAAGTTTGCACACAATGCAGAATGGATTTTGGCCCACTCCTACATTCAGATCTTCTCCAGATCTTTGAGGTTTCGGGGCTGTCACTGGGTAACATTGAGTTTCAGCTCCCTACAAAGATTTTCTATTGGGTTCAGGTCTGGAGACCGGCTAGGCCACTCCAGACCTTCTTAAGGAGCTACTCCTTAGTTGCCCTGGCTGTGTGTTTTGGGTCATTGTCATTCTGGACGACCCAGCCACAACCCATCTTCAATGCTCTTACTGATGGCAGGAGGTTGTTGGCCAAAATTTGACAATACATGGCACCTACCATCTTCCCTTCAATAGAGTGCACTCGTCTTGTTCCTTTTGCAGAAAAGCACCCCCAAAGTATGATGTTTCCCCCACCATGCTTCACGGTTGGGAAGGTGTTCTTCGGGTTGTACTCATCCTTCTTCCTCCAAACACGGCGAGTGGAGTTGAGACCAAAAAGTTCTAGTTTAGTCTCATCTGACCACATAATCTTCTCCCATGCCTCCTTTAGAATATCCAGATGGTCACTGGCGAACTTCAAACGGGCGTGGGCAAGCACTGGCATGAGCAGAGGGACCTTGTGTGCCCTGCTGGATTTTAATCCATGACGGCTTAGGTGTGATTAATAGTAAGAGTTTGAATGTGGTCCCATTTCTCTTCAGGTCATTGACCAGGTCCTTAAATGTAGTTCTGGGTTAATTTCTGACATTTCTCAGAATCATCCTTACCCTACGAGGCAAGATCTTGCATAGAGCCCCACACTGAGGAAGAATGAGGACTCTTGTGTTTCTTCCATTTTCTAATAATTGTGCCAACAGTTGCTGCCTTCTCACCAAGCAGCCTGTCTATTGTCTTGTAGACCATACCAGCCTTGTGCAGGTCTACAATTTTGTCCCTGATGTCCTTATACAACTCTTTGGTCTTGGCCATGGTGGAGAGGTTGGAGCGTGATTGAGGGTGTGGACAGGTATCTGTTATACAGGTTACGAGATCAAACAGGTGCAATTAATACAGGTAATGAGAGCAAAGTAGGAGGACTTCTTAAAGAAAAACTAACAGGTCTGTGAGAGCCAGAATTCCTTCTGGTTGGTTGGTGATCAAATACTTATTTCATGCAATAAAATGCAATTTCATTGTTTAAAAATCATACAATGTGATTTTATGGTTTTTATCAAACTCCAGAAGTTCATTATGGATCTCTGAATGATCCAATGTTGTCCTAAATGACTAATGATGATAAATATAATCCACCTGTATGTAGTCAAGTCTCCGTATAAATGCACCTGCTCTTTGATAGTCTCTGATTGAAGCACAGAGAGCATCATGTAGACCAAAGAACACAACAGGCAGATCCGTAATACTATTGTGGAGAAGTTTAAAGCCGGATTTGGATACAAAATGATTTTCAAAACTTTAAACATCCCAAGGAGCACTGTGCAAGCGATCATATTGAAATGGAAGGAGTATCATACCACTGCAAATCTACAAAGACTCGGCTGTCCCTCTAAACCAGAGGTCTCAAACTGTATTCCTCAAGGGCCGCAAACAGGTCATGTTTTCAGGATTTCCTTATATTGCACAGGTGATAATTTAATCACCTGCACAGATGATTCCAGCACCTAGTGCAATGCTAAGGAAATCTTGAAAACACGCACTGTTAGCGGCCTCCCGAGGAATGCAGTTTGAGACCCCTGCTCTAAACTTTCATCTCAAACAAGGAGAAGACTGATCAGAGATGCAGCCAAGAGGCCGATGACGACTCTGGATGAACTGCAGAGATCTACAGCTGAGGTGGGACAGTCTGTCCATAAACCAACAATCAGTCGTATGGCCTTTATGGAAGAGTGGCAAGAAGAAAGCCATTTCTCAAAGATATCCATAAAAAGTGTTGTTTAAAGTTTGCAACAAGCCACCTGGGAGACACACCAAACATGTGAAGGTGCTCTGGTCAGATGAAAACAAATTCGAACTTTTTGGCAACAATGCCAAATGACATGTTTGGCGTAAAGGCAACACAGCTCATCTCCCTGAACACACCATACCCACTGTCAAACATGGTGGTGGCAGCATCATGGTTTGGGCCTGCTTTTCTTCAGCAGGGACAGGGAAGATGGTTAAAATTAATGGGATGATGGATGGAGCCAAATTCAGGACCATTCTTGAAGTAAATCTGTTGGAGTCTGCAAAAGACCTGAGACTGGGACGGAGATTTTGTCTCCCAACAAGACTATGATCCCAAACATAAAGCAAAATCTACAATAGAATGGTTCACAAATAAACATATCCAGGTGTTAGAATGGCGAAGTCAAAGTCCAGACCTGAATCCAATCGAGAATCTGTGGAAAGAGCTGAAAACTGCTGTTCACAAACGATCTCCATCCAACCTCACTGAGCTCGAGCGGTTTGCCAAGGAAGAATGGGCAAGAATTTCAGTCTCTCGATGTACAAAACTGATAGAGACATACCCCAAGCTACTTGCAGCTGTAATCGCAGCAAAAGGAGGCGCAAAAGTATTAAGTTAAAGGGGCCGAATAATATTGCACGCCCCGCTTTTCAGTTTTTGTATTTCCACAAAAATTTAAAATAACCAATAAATTTCATTCAACTTCACAATTGTTTCCCACTTGTTGTTGATTCTTCACCAAAAATTTACATTTGGTATCTTTATGTTTGAAGCATGATATGAGGGAAAAGGTTGAAAAGTTCCAGGGAGCCGAATACTTTCGCAAGGCACTGTAATATATTATAAATACACACACCCATACATATATACATCCATACATATACACTCACATGTACCAAAATTACATTTTTAAAAATTGTTGGCATAAATAATAAAAAAAAATTGAGTTGAGCAGTAACGCCCATCATGGATTTGGTGGATGGGGGTGTTAGTAGGAAAAATACATTTTTGTAAAAGAGGGTAGAAAATAGATTAGATAATATCACTATTTGTTACATAAATAATAAATAAAATAGAACAGGGCAGGGTATAACTAACAAAAAATATGTAAAGCAAGGCGACGTATGCAATGGTTACATATTTCTGGGTTTGGTGTATATGCATCAGGGCCGGCTCCAGGTTTTTATGGGCCCGGGCGAATGAGTCTCAGTGGGCCCCTTTAACACACCACGATTCATGATGCACAGATATGGCAGAGAAATATGGGTATAGTACAGTGCCAAAGATTTCACTTCTTCCATTACATGAGTGATATCTATTGTAAATTCTACAATAGCTCAAAAACCGCCAAATCCTCACAGCACACAGTACAGACTGGACAGTACAGTCCTCCATATAATATTATGGGCACCACATAGTCCTCCATACAGTATTATGGGCCAAATATAATGCTCCATAAAGAATATTGGACCCCAAATAATGCTCCATACAGGATACTGGTCCCCATATAATGCTCCATACAAAATATGGAGCTCTCCTCTGCACTGTGCTGCGTTCTGCGCTGTTACGGCTCAGGAAAGGGCGCTGTGGAAAGACTCCCCATCATCATTATCATTGCCTCCCCATCATCATCATCATTGCCTCCCCATCATCATTGCCTCCCCATCATCATCATCGCCTCCCCATCATCATCATCGCCTCCCCATCATCATCGCCTCCCCATCATCATCATCATCGCCTCCCCATCATCATCATTTCCTCCGCATCATCTTCGTCTCCCCATCATCATCGCCTCCCCATCATCATCGCCTACCCATCATCATCGCCTCCCCATCATCTCCCTCCCCTTTATCTTCACCTCCCCATGTATCATCATCATCGCCTCCCAATCATCATCGCCTTCCCATCATCATGGCTCCCCATCATCATTCGCCTCCCCACGCTCCTCACCACCATCACTGTCTCCCCCCCACCACCATCACACATACAGCCCCGCAGCACTCTCTTACACACACACACACACCACCATCACACATACAGCGCAAACACACACGTCTCACATGTCCGGCGTCCGCACTCTCTCTGCCACAGCCGGCCGCTGAATGATGACGTCATTCAGCGGCGCTGCTGTGAGGGAGCGCCGGCGCCCTGCAGGCGCCCCTGGAGCCCGGAGCAGCGGAGGCACGGGGAGAGGTAAGTATTGTGCCGGCTCCAGCCGGGGCCCTGAGCAAGCGGGGGGCCAGTGGCGGCGCTGGTACCACTCTCGGGCTACGGGTGCCGGGGTGCCCGACAACAAGTGGGCCCCCCGGCTGCTCAGGGCCCCGGCACTTGCCCGGGTATGCCGGGTGCTGACGCCGGCCCTGATATGCATCACATAAGAAACATTGGAGCTGGTGCATATATGATATAGTAGACACTGGGACTGAGCATATACATCACATATGAGATCCTGGGACTGATGTATACACATTACATAGGAGTCACAGGGACTGGTATATATACATTACATAGGAGACACTATGGCTGGTGCATATATATCACATAGGAGACACAGGGGCAGGAGAATATACATTACATAAGAAACACTGGAACTTTAGCATATACATTGCATGAGAGACACTGCGGCTGGAGGATATAGACTACATAGGAAACACTAGGGCTGGTGCATAGGCATCACATAGAAGACACTTGCACTGGTATATATACACACAGCACACAGGAGATAATGAGACTGACAACTTCAGACAGATGTGAGTACAAAGATCGCTAACTCCGCCCACAAGGAACGTCCTGATGCTGGCCTGAATCAGCACGTAATGCTTCATTGCATGTGCCGCAATACTGAAAGTTGCTGGCACCTATGCAGTGTAACTTTCGGCTCCTTGTCTGAAGTTACACCAAATCTATAACTTCAGTCAAAGGAGCCATCAGTCAAGCAGGAGGCGGCAGCTCTGGTTGGGGAATAAAGCTGGAGTGACAGATGCATCAGACCTACCATAGCCCATCAGCCTCATTTGCAATTCCAACACTGATTTCTCAGTAACGCAGAAATTGCTTGGCCATGTAAAGGTATTGTTGGACTTGAAAGAGCTACATCTACATGCACATATACAGTTGTGTGAAAAAGTGTTTGCCCCTTTCCTGGTTTCCTATTCTTTGCATGTTTGTTACACTTAAATGTTTCAGATCACCAAGCAAATTTAAATATTAGACAAAAATAACACAATTAAACACAAAATGAAGTTTTTAAATGAAACCCTTTATTATTAAGGAAAAAAAAGAAAACCAAACCTATAGGGCCCTGTGTCAAAAAAGTGAACCACCCCATAAAACAAATTAACTGGTTTATCACGTTTGGTAAGTGGAGTTCAAATTCCTTAGCCATAACCAAGCCTGATTACTGCCACACGTGTTCTCAATCAAGAAATCACTTAAATAGGACCTGCCTAACAGAGTGAAGCAGGACAAAAGCTAGACATCATGCCACAATCCAAAGAAATTCTGGAACAAATGAGAAACAAAGTAATTGAGATCTATCAGTCAAGAAAAGGTTATAAAGTTATTTCTCAAGCTTTGGGACTCCAGCGAACCACAGTGAGAGCCATTATCCACAAATGACGAAAACATGGAAGCGTGGTGAACCTTCCCAGGAGTGGCCGGCTGACCAAAATTACCCAAGAGCACAGCAACGACTCACCTAAGAGGTCACAAAAGACCCTACAACAACATCCAAAGAACTGCAGGTCTCACTTGCCTCAGTTAAGGTTAGTGTTCATGACTCGACCATAAGAAAGAGACTGGGTAAAAATGGCCTGCATGGCAGAGTTCCAAGGCGAAAATCACTGGTGAACAATAAGAACATAAAGGCTTTTCTCAGTTTTGCCAGAAAACATATTAATAATCCCCAAGACTTGTGGGAGAATACTCTTGGACTGATGAGACAAAAGTTGAACTTTTTGGAAGGTGTATGTCCCATTACATCTGGCATAAAAGTAGCAGTATTTCAGAAAAGTAACATCATAACAACAGTAAATTACGCCAGGTGAATTTGGAACAGTCAGCTCAACGTTCTTTCCAGGCACTCTTTGGAGAGGAATCGCAGCACGGAGCCGCACTAGTCTGGGACGTGTCCAAATGAAGCCAAGCAGAAGAAATAGTCATCTTCAGCATTAATATAAGATAAAACTTCACCTCTATTGTAAGTCCTTCTTTTAAAAACAGATAGGCATAACATTGATAACCTAAAGAATAAGCAAACGCGTAACCTAAAGAATAAGCAAACGCGTTTTGATTAAAATTGTCTTATGTATGGTATATGGACCATGAATAAGACGTTTTAGTCGAAACACGTCGGTTTCAACTAAAACATCCGTTAGACCATGAAACGCGTTGGTTTATTCCTTAGGTTATCAGTGTTATGTCTGTTTTTCACCTCTTAACGACTGCCGATACGCCTTTTACCGGCGGCATTTAAGGGAACTTATTCCTCAGCGCAGCTTTTTAACGGCGGTGAGAAATAAGTGTATAGCGACCCCCAGTGTTGAAAATTCTCCGGGATCTCGGCTACTGGGGGTAACAGAGACCCCAGAGAACATGATTCGGGTCGGTTTTTACTGGCCCCAGTGTTTCGATCTAGCACAGCAGAGGAGAGAGAAATGGGGTCCCCCGGTATCTCTGGACCCTACTGCATTCCCCAGTGATGTCCCCCGGCGTCTTCTTCCGGAAAGAAAATAGCGAGCGCATGCGCAGTGCGCCCTCTGAGATCTGCCGGCTGGCTCCCGGCAACAATAGGAAATTTTTCATATTGGTTCATTTTGATCACTGTGATAGACCCTATCACAGTTATCAAAATAAAAAAAATAGTAAATCATCCCCTCTTTATCACCACCATAGTTAGGTAAAAATAATAAAATAAAAAAAATGTATTTATTTCCATTTTTCCATTAGGGTTAGGGTTGGGGCTATTGTTAGGGTTGGGGTTAAAGCTAGGGTTAGGGATGGGGCTATAGTTAGGGTTATAGCTAGGGTTAGAGTTGGGCTAGGGTTAGGGTTGAGGCTAGGGTTAGGGTTGGGGCTAGAGGAAGGGTTGTGTTGGGATTAGGGTTGTGGTGTTGGGGTTAGGGTTATGGTTGGGATTAGGGGTGTGTTGGGGTTAAGGCTGTGTTGGAGTTGGAGTTAGAATTGGGGGGTTTCCTCTGTTTAGGTACATCAAGGGGTTTCCAAATGTGACATGGAGCCGGCCATTGATTCCAGCCAATTTTGAGTTCAAAAAGTCAAACGGTGCTCACTCCCTTCTGAGCCCTGCTATGCACCCAAACAGTGGCTTTCCCCCACATACGGGGTATCGGCGTACTGAGGAGAAATTGCACAACAAATTATGTGGTTCATTGTGTCCTGATACCCTTGTGAAAATAAAAAAGTTTGGTTCCAAAGTAATTTTTTTGTGAAAAAAGTAAAATGCTCATTTTTTCCTTTCACATTGCTTAAATTCTCGTGAAGCACCTGAAGGGTTAATAAATTTGTTGAATGTGGTTTTGCGCACCTTGAGGGGTGAAGTTTTTAGATTGGTGTCAGTTTTGGGTATTTTTGTTGGAAAAATTAGAAATCGCTGGTCAACTTTTAACCCTTATAATGTCCTAACAAAAAATAATCATGTTTTCAAAATTGTGCTGATGTAAAGTTGACATGTGGGAAATGTTATTTCGTGCAGTATGACTGATTTAAGGGTACAAAAATTAAGTTTGAAAATTGCAAAATTTTCACCAAATTTCCATTTTTTTCATAAACACAAGTAATATCAAAGAAATTTTACCACTAACATGAAGTACAATATGTCATGAAAACAGTTTAGAATCAGTGGAATCCGTTGAAGCGTTCCAAAGCTATAACTCATAAAATGACAGTGGTCAGAATTGTAAAAATTGGCTTGGTCGTTAAGTACTGTAAGGTTTTCCTCACTCAGCTTCTTCAGAGGTAATTCAGGAGACACTTTCTTATGCAAAAAGTCTTTAGGTTTATTGCATCATAAACCATATGGTAACATACAATACACTCTTCAATGCTTCAGCTCCTGCCTGGAGCCTCGACCTTCAGTCACAGAGACCTCTCTGTAATGTCCTGCCTTGGACACATGGAAGCCTGTCCACACTGGCAGACTCCCACACACTCTCTCACAGGGGCCAAGCACACTTCGTTACATAGGCGTAACTCCACCCACAGGTGAGGTCAGGAATCACATGGTTATGTCACATGGTCATGACCTCACCACAGGTCCTTCAGCTACACCATTACATACAGGTTTTATCCCAGGTATTTAGACACAAGCCCCTTGGGTGGGTTTGTAGGTGACTGGACCCGCCCAGCTCTCCTAGTCACCTGGAAGCCTCCCAATATATAGTACAACTCAGCAGTAGATCTGCTGAACCAAAACATATCCAGGCTTCCATCACAGGGCCACCGACCTCTGTGATACATAACGTCCATCCATCTCATGCCTCCATGCATATCCCGAGGAGCCTACACAGTGCCCCCTAGCTGCATCAGGGGTCACTACACCACATACCTCCCCCCTCTGTTCAAACTTGTGGGGTTGAACACTTTTTACCCGACCAGAGATCCTTCTCGGTCGTCTCTGCCAGTCAAACCGTCTCTCTAAGTCGGACCCTGCTACTAATCTCTTTGGTAGGCGTCTGTCCTCCGACTCTGTCACATCTGTTGCTGACGAGGCCCCCCTGTCAGACCACCCGCATCCCCAGCGGTCAGTACGGCGTCGCAATTCACTTGCACCCATACGTCCTGTCTGGTCTGAGTCCTTTTCATTTCGTCCACTACAGGTTCTCCTGCTTAGGTCACTCATCACTGAGCTAACTGAGGCATCACTATTTCTACCTCTTCCATCAGGCGACCTATTTCCTGTATTATCTCCAGCTTGAGGACTTCTCGTTTTAAGCAAACCATCTTCTTTCCATTTCCCGTAGGTTTCTGTTGACCTGCTCCCTCTCAAGTCGTAGCTGCTCTACTTCTCTCAGGTACGACACACGATACTCCAGGAGCATCCGGATATTCCCAAGGCTCTCCCTGGATCCGACAACGAGGAACGGAACCATCCCGTCTTCACCCATGACCTGGACTTCGTCATCAGCCGGAATCCTGACTCTCGTCACACCGGACTTATTTACCATCTCCTGCATCACTTTCCCGAGTCTTCCGATGACCTTCTTCACCAGACCTCTGGGCACTTGAACGATGTCTTCCATCAAGCCAAGCTGATTTTGAGTCTTTCTTACTTGCTCCAGACGTCGAGCGGCTTCTCTATTTCTCAACAGGATCACCTGTTTCGTGCGGAGACAATGTAGAGTGCATGTCGCTCAGGATAGCCACCCGCTTCATCGTGACTTCCCTAGTCGACAGTATGACCAACTGTTTCATCTCTGGCACCCAGTTCACACTGCATGCTTCTACTGCCTTTCTAAAGGCCTCATGCACCTCCTCAATGGCACACACTTCTCGCCTGTCTTCGGGTATCTCTATTACACACTTGAAAACGGACGCGTCACCTTCTTGGACAGACTGTTGTACCTCCTCGTCCTGAGCGTTAGTACAGTTTTCCAAGACATCACTCTCCTTTGTGTGCCCATCTGCATGGCACTTCCCTTGCTGGATTTCTTCTCCCAGAGATTTCTGGAGCTGGGCACCAGTCTCCTCCTCCATCTTGAGCTCTCGGAGAACTCCATCTTGCTCTTCTGCCAAGCAGCGACACTCCTGCTGATGTTTTTCTTGTGCCTCTCTGAGCACCTCCGTCTCTCTCCATAGAGCCTTGTTCATACTTTTACACGCTGACAGACGATCTCTGAGCTTAGAGACTTCCTTCTCCAGCTCCTCCACTTTGTGCTCAATCATTCGTCTCCGGACCCTTTCCTGCTCGACTGCCTCTTTCACTGTTTCCCGACTCCCGGTAACTTCAGAGAGCTCCAGCTCTGCCTCCTTATCAAGGACAGTCACCTGACCGGTACCTGACCCTGACTCTTCCTCATCATTTCTCTTCTTAGAGGATGTAGCCTGTCCCGCCTTTCCGCGGCCCCTGCGGCGAGAGGAAGATCGGCCATTTTTTACTCGGCTCCACCTTACTGCACTCGCTTTCTCTTGCGGTCGAGTCACAGTCTGCACAAGAGTCACTCTCGGGGCCCCTCCCGTTACCCTCTAACTAGGTGTCCGTTCTAGAGGTCTTAACTACCACATCGTCATTGGTTCTATTGTCATACATTTCAGAGGACATCATGTCAGTCAGTCGGGCAGACGCAACCTTTCCTCCTGTGTCACCGTCTGACTCGTCAGTTTTGGGAGGTGTCAATGTCCCAATGTCTGCCACCCCAACAGTAGAGAGGCCTCCCTCCTGCTGTAGAGGAACTCCCTGTCCCACAAGCCAGAGAATAGTTTAGAGTCCCGCCCTATAACTACTGGACACGACAAATTAGGGATTATAGCGACATCCTGTCCTGCAATGTCCCAGCCTGTCTCAAAGATTACCCTGGCCACTGAATAATCCTTTGTGTCCCCATGGATACAGGTGACCCCGACCTTTCTTCCAGGTATTTGAAACCCGTCAGGTGCAACCCTCACTAGAGTCACCGGACTCCCCGATCGACCAGACCCACCACCTCTTCATGGTGTATCTGCAGGGTACACCCCCGTAGTAGTGTGCCGGGTGGATAGTTCCTAAGGCAGACTGGACACATATAACATATTTGCCCCGGGCAACAGTTGGTCTGCACCTCCCCTTTAACGTTGGGATCCTCCACCCCCTTTATGCCAACCGCCCCCTTTTGGGACTCCGCCCCCTTTTGGGCCATCATCCCCTTTTGGGTTGCCACCCCCTTTTGGGATTCCGCCCCCTTTTGGGCCATCACCCCTCCTTGGGTTATACACCGTGGACTCCCCCACGGCTCTACCAGACCCCAGTTCGCACAGAACCTTATGTCTCTCGGGGCTGGTACCGTCACTTTAAGAGGTCACCCACTCTGGACCTGATGTCCTTATGGTACCTCACCAGCTCCTGCTGGTACTGCCACCACCCGCCAGCACCTCCGGCTGCCACGCACAAGCCGCTGCTGCCACTGCAGCTCTTGCTGCTGCAGAACCTCTTGCTGCAAGTCACTGTAGCTCCTGCTACCATAAGTCTCTGCACGCTGCGCTGTCTTGCCGCTTGTCACCTTCGTGACCCCACGAGTCACAGCCAGCCGCTTGTCACCTTCATGACTCCTCCGAGCCACAGCAAACACCTCACACGTGTTCCAGAGAAAAAAAACACCAAAAAAAAAAAAAACAGTTTCTCACTGATTCTTCTCACTGATCCCGACCAGCCTAGCACGGTTGTCAAGACCGTCCCCTGTTGGCGTCAGCCACACAGGTTCCTGGAGACCTCAGCCTCAGAGGTACCCAGCAAACACAAAATTACAGTCTTTCTCACTGACCCGTCAGCACACCACAGACTCCTGTCTGTCACTCTTGGCCACAGAGATTTCCGGACACCTCCTCTCTCAGAGAGGCATCCCACAAAGGAAAAAACAGTCTCACTGACCCGTCAGTACACCACAGACTCCTGTCTGTTACCTGTTGGCCACGCAGGTTTCCGGACACCTCCTCTGAGGTATCCTTTCAGCATGCGTTTTGCTTACTTCTCAATGACCCCGGTCACATAACACAGACTCCTGTCTGTCACCACTGCTTAACAGTTTCTTCAGATACCTCATATCTTCAGAGGCACCACATAAACATCAATGCACAGTTTATTCGTGACCACTGGTCACACTCACGGTTTTCACAGACCGTCCGTTCCTCCTCTGGCTCCTGATTCCCAGTCCTGGAACATGTGCTCCTTGGGTCGCTGCCTGCATTCTCCACCAATTGTAAGGTTTTCCTCACTCGGCTGCTTCAGAGGTAATTCAGGAGACACTTTCTTATGCAAAAAGTCTTTAGGTTTATTGCATCATAAACCATATGGTAACATACAATACACTCTTCAATGCTTCAGCTCCTGCCTGGAGCCTCGCTCTTCAGTCACAGAGACCTCTCTGTAATGTCCTGCCTTGGACACATGGAAGCCTGTCCACACTGGCAGACTCCCACACACTCTCTCACAGGGGCCAAGCACACTTCGTTACATAGGCGTAACTCCACCCACAGGTGAGGTCAGGAATCACATGGTTATGTCACATGGTCATGACCTCACCACAGGTCCTTCAGCTACACCATTACATACAGGTTTTATCCCAGGTATTTAGACACAAGCCCCTTGGGTGGGTTTGTAGGTGACTGGACCCGCCCAGCTCTCCTAGTCACCTGGAAGCTTCCCAATATATAGTACAACTCAGCAGTAGATCTGCTGAACCAAAACATATCTAGGCTTCCATCACAGGGCCACCGACCTCTGTGATACATAACGTCCATCCATCACATGCCTCCATGCATATCCCGAGGAGCCTACACAGTGCCCCCTAGCTGCATCAGGGGTCACTACACCACAGTACCAAATTGGCTCTGTCACTAAGGGATTAAAAGAAGACTTACAATAAAGATGACGTTTTATCTTATATCAATAATGGAGATGACTTTTTCTTCTGCTTAACGGTAAATTATGGTGGTGGTAGCGTGATGTTTTGGGATTGTTTTGCTGCTTCAGGACCCGGAAGACTTGCTGTAGTAAATGGAACCATGAATTCTGCAGTCTACCAAAACATCCTGAAGAAGAATGTCCAGCCATCTGTTCATGACCTCAAACTGAAGTGTACTTGTGTTTCCATAGTCCCGCTGCATAACCCACCAGCTCTGAATGGCTTAAGAAAAACAAAATTAAGACTTTGGAGTGATCTAGTCAAAGTCCTGACCTAAATCCGATTGAGATGCTGTAGCATGACCGTAAAAAGCGGTTCATGCTAGGAAAACCTCTAATGTGGCAGAATTACAACAATTCTGCAAAGATTAGTAGGCCAAAATTCCTCCAGAGCGTTGTCAAAGACTCATTGCCAGTTATTGCAAACGCTTGATTGCAGTTGTTGCTGCTAAGGGTAGCCCAACCAGTTATTAGGGTTAGAGAGCTTGTCCTGACAGTCATTCAGGCCCCATGAATTATGTGACCGGTTCCATGATTCCAGAGGGACCGAACAATCATCTATGAGCCTTCTGACTCAGCCCCTACAGATGAAATTGGGAAGAGGAGAATCGGGCAGTTAAAATCACAATACCTGATCCTTTTGTTTTCAGAAGAAATAAGCTGCTGCAAGAGATGTCTGACCAGAGCTTTATTTTCTCGCCCCTGGAAAGCACATGTATGCTCATCTAGACTGAGCATTCCTGCGCACGTGGGAGTCAGGAGAGATCGCTCTCTGCTGATTAAATGGTCGTTCTACAGCTATCTCAAGCTTTTATACATTCCGTAATACATGGCTAATTTTTACCATAGAGAATCTCCATTCTGTCTCATAGAGGGTGATCCTGAGCATAAAACCCCTTTAAAAACAAAAATTCTGGGGGAAAGATGGCACTACTGGTCCTGAAGTGTATATGCTTGAGGAAATGACCTCAGTCCTGAATTTATGTACGCAAAAAACCTCAGCTCTGAAAGGATGAAAGAGAATGAAGATCTTGATGCCGTAAGTGAATATTTTATTTTGATCTGGAAAGAAAAGGTCCAATGTTTTGACCAATACTGGTCTTTATGACAGACATTTGAAGTGTAGAGGACTCGGGTATCACGTAGATGCGGCTGTGGATCCTTGATAAAGACAGTTATTGGTCAAAACGTTATACCTTTTCTTGCCGGATCAAAATAGTCGTAGTTACTTACCGGTAACAGTATTTTTCGGAGCCCATGACAGCATCACAAGAGAGGGGATCCGCCATTCAGGGCAGGAAACCTACAGACATAAAAGGGCGGCACATCTCCCACGCATCAGTTGGATTACAGAGCATGAGAGGACCTCCCAAGGTTAATGGCAGAAATATACAATACACCTAATACCCTATGATTTCACACTGGTGAATACTTATAAGTAGAAGAAGTGCTCACCCACACGTGAAGGGAAGGAATATAAGGGTGCTGTCATGGGCTTAAAAAAATACAGTTACCAGTAAGAAACTAAGACTTTATTCGGTCTCCTATGACAACACCACGAGAGAATTACAGAGAGTTAAGAATTTTCTTAAGGAGGGACTACAGCCTGAAGCACCCTTATCCCAAATGTGAGATGGGAGGAGGCATCCATATCCAACCTTTAATGTTTATAAAAGGTGGAAGGAGAAGACCATGTAGCTGCCTTACATATCTGTTCGATTAAGACCTCCAATCTTTCTGCCCAGGAGGCTGCTGTGGCTCGAGTGGAATGAATCCTCAGACCTTCTGGCGCTGTCTTGCTGCTTGATGCATAAGCTAATGAAATAGCCTCCCTAATCCATCTAGCTAAAGTACTTCTCGACAGCCTAAGGGCACCGTCACACTCAGCGACGCAGCAGCGATCCCGACAACGATACGACCTGGCAGGGATCCTTGCTGCGTTGCTTTGTGGTCGCTGGTGAGCTGTCACATAGGCAGACTCACCAGCGATCAGAACCAGCGAGCACGCTGGTATCCAGTGTAAACAGCGGGTAACTAAGCGCCATGCGGCACCTAGTTACCCAATATGTACCCTGGTTACCGGCTCCCAGCGTCTGCTGTAGAGCACTGAGAGCCGGTATCCAATGTACATATCGGGTAACTAAGCACTGCATGGCACCTAGTTACCCGATATGTACCCTAGATACCGGCTCTCAGCGCTCTACAGCAGATACTGGGAGCCGGTTACCAGGGTACATATCGGGTAACTAGGTGCTGCGCGGTGCTTAGTTACCCGATATGTACATTGGATACCAGCTCCCAGCTCGCTGACCTCCCGCTGTCACATGCAGCGATGCGCGCTGGCCATCGGGAGACCAACGAGGAAAAAATGGTCCAGGACATTCAGCGAAACCCAGCAGGGGGGCTGATCATCGCTGCGTGTCACACATAGCGAGATCACTGGCTAGGTCGCTGTTACGTCGCAAAATCGGTGACGCTTCAGCGATCTCGCTAGCGATCTCGCTTAGTGTGACAGGGGCTTTAGACACTTCCTAGCTCCCTGGAAGGAAACAAATAAAGAATTATCCTTCATCCAAGGATTAGTGACAGATAAGTACTCTAATAGGCACCTCCTGACATCTAGAGTATGAAGCTTCATCTATTTCTGGTTCTTAGGATTGGGAAGGAAGGAAGGGAGAACTATTTCCTGCAGCCTATGGAATTTGGAGGCTACTTTTGGAAAGCAAGATGGATCTGGCTTAAGTATAACCCTGTCTTCCAGGAACTGGGTATATGGTTGGAGCCTAGAAAAAGCCTGGATATCACGTTAACGCGACCAAAAGAGCGACTTTAACCCCTTCATGACCCAGCCTATTTTGACCTAAATGACCTGGCCATTTTTTGCAATTCTGACCAGTGTCCCTTTATGAGGTAATAACTCAGGAACGCTTCAACGGATCCTAGCGATTCTGAGACTGTTTTTTCATGACATATTGGGCTTCATGTTAGTGGTAAATTTAGGTCGATAATTTTTGCGTTTATTTGTGAAAAAAATGGAACTTTGGCCAAAATTTTGAAAATTTCGCAATTTTCAAATTTTGAATTTTTATTCTGTTAAACCAGAGAGTTATGTGACACAAAATAGTTAATAAATAACATTTCCCACATGTCTACTTTACATCAGCACAATTTTGGGAACAACATTTTTTTTGGTTACGAAGTTATAAGGGTTAAAAGTTGACCAGCGATTTCTCATTTTTACAGCAAAATTTACAAAACCATTTTTTTTAGGGACCACCTCACATTTGAAGTCACTTTGAGGGGTCTATATGGCAGAAAATACCCAAAAGTGACACCATTATAAAAACTGCACCCCTCAAGCTACTCAAAACTACATTCAAGAAGGTTATTAACCCTTCAGGTGCTTCACAGGAACTAAAGCAACGTGGAAGGAAAAAATGGACATTTTCATTTTTCCAACAAAATTTTTCTTTTAGCATCAATTTTTTCATTTTTGTATGGGCATCAGGATAAAATGGACCCTAAAATTTGTTGGGCAATTTCTCCTGAGTATACAGATACCTCATATGTGGTCATAAACCACTGTTTGGGCGCACGGCAGGGCTCAGAAGGGAAGAAGCGCCATTTGACTTTTTGAATGGAAAATATGCTGGAATATTTAGCGGTTGCCATGTTGCATTTGGAGAGTCCCTGTGTGCCTAAACATTGGAGCTCCCCCACAAGTGACCCCATTTTGGAAACTAGACCCCCCAAGGAACTTATCTAGATGCAGAGTGAGCACTTTGAACCCCCAGGTGCTTCACAAATTGATCCGTAAAAAAAAGAAAGTACTTTTTTTTTCACAAAAATTTTCTTTTAGCCTCAGTTTTTTCATTTTCACATGGGCAACAGTATAAATTGGATCGTAAAATTTGTTGGGCAATTTCTCCTGAGTACACCGATACCTCATATGTGGTCATAAACCACTGTTTGGGCGCACGGCAGGGCTCAGAAGGGAAGGAGCGCCATTTGACTTTTTGAATGGAAAATATGCTGGAATATTTAGCGGATGCCATGTCGCATTTGGAGAGTCCCTGTGTGCCTAAACATTGGAGCTCCCCCACAAGTGACCCCATTTTGGAAACTAGACCCCCCATGGAACTTATCTAGATGCAGAGTGAGCACTTTGAACCCCCAAGTGCTTCACAAATTGATCCGTAAAAAAAGAAAGTACTTTTTTTTCACAAAAATTTTCTTTTAGCCTCAGTTTTTTCATTTTCACATGGGCAACAGGATAAAATGGATCCTAAAATTTGTTGGGCAATTTCTCCTGAGTACACCGATACCTCATATGTGGTCATAAACCACTGTTTGGGCGCACGGCAGGGCTCAGAAGGGAAGGAGCGCCATTTGACTTTTTGAATGGAAAATATGCTGGAATATTTAGCGGTTGCCATGTCGCATTTGGAGAGTCCCTGTGTGCCTAAACATTGGAGCTCCCCCACAAGTGACCCCATTTTGGAAACTAGACCCCCCAAGGAACTTATCTAGATGCAGAGTGAGCACTTTGAACCCCCAGGTGCTTCACAAATTGATCCGTAAAAAAAAGAAAGTACTTTTTTTTTCACAAAAATTTTCTTTTAGCCTCAGTTTTTTCATTTTCACATGGGCAACAGTATAAATTGGATCATAAAATTTGTTGGGCAATTTCTCCTGAGTACACCGATACCTCATATGTGGTCGTAAACCACTGTTTGGGCGCACGGCAGGGCTCAGAAGGGAAGGAGCGCCATTTGACTTTTTGAATGGAAAATATGCTGGAATATTTAGCGGATGCCATGTCGCATTTGGAGAGTCCCTGTGTGCCTAAACATTGGAGCTCCCCCACAAGTCACCCCATTTTGTAAACTAGACCCCCCAAGGAACTTATCTAGATGCAGAGTGAGCACTTTGAACCCCCAAGTGCTTCACAAATTGATCCGTAAAAAAAAGAAAGTACTTTTTTTTTCACAAAAATTTTCTTTTAGCCTCAGTTTTTTCATTTTCACATGGGCAACAGTATAAATTGGATCCTAAAATTTGTTGGGCAATTTCTCCTGAGTACACAGATACCTCATATGTGGTCATAAACCACTGTTTGGGCGCACGGCAGGGCTCAGAAGGGAAGGAGCACCATTTGACTTTTTGAATGGAAAATTAGCTCCAGTCGTTAGCGGACACCATGTCATGTTTGGAGAGCCCCTGTATGCCTAAACTTTGGAGCTCCCCCACAAATGACCCCATTTTGGAAACTAGACCCCCTAAGAAACTTATGCAGATGCACAGTGAGCACTTTGAACCCCCAGGTGCTTCACAAAACTTTATAACGCAGAGCCGTGAAAATAAAAAATCATTTTTTTTCTCAAAAAATTATTATTTAGCCCCATATTTTTTATTTTCACAATGGTTACAGGAGAAATTGGACCCCAAAAGTTGTTGTCTAATTTGTCCTAAGTACGCTAGTACCTCACATGTGGGGGAGAACCACTGTTTGGGCACACGTCAGGGCTTGGAAGGGATGTAGTGACGCTTTGAAATGCCGACTTGATGGAATGGTCTGCGGGCGGGCAGAGCCCCTGATGTGCCTAAACAGTAGAAACCCCCCACAGTGACCACATTTTGTAAATTAAAACCCCTCAAGGAACTTAACTAGATGTGTGGTGAGCACCTTGAACCCCCACGTGCTTCACAGAAGTTTGTAATGCAGAGCCGTGAAAATAAAAAATATTTTTTTCCTCAAAAACTGATTTTTTTAACCCGCAATTTTTTATTTTCACAAGGGTAACAGGAGAAATTGGACCACAAAAGTTGTTGTGCAATTTTTCCCGAGTACGCTGATACCCCATATGTGGGGGTAAACCACTGTTTGGGCACACGTCGGGGCTTGGAATAAAGGGAGCACTGTTTGACTTTTTGAACGCAAAATTTGCAGAATCAATGGTGGCGCCATGTCGCGTATGGAGATCCCCTGATGTACCTAAATAGTGGAAACCCTCAATTCAACTCCAACCCTAACCCCAACACACCCTAACCCCAACCCTAACCCCTAACACCCCTAACCCTAATACAAACCCTAACCATAACCCTAACCCAACACCCCTAACCCTAATCCCAACTCTAACCATAAACCTAACCACAAGCCTAACCCTAATCCCAACCCTAACCCCAAAACACCCCTAACGCTTATCCCAACCCTAACCCTAATCCCAACCTTAACCCTAATTCCAACCCTAACCCTAATTCCAACCCTAACCCTAGTTCTAACCCTTACCCTAGTTCTAACCCTTACCCTAGTTCTAACCCTAACCCTAGTTCTAACCCTAAGGCTGGGTTCATATTGCGTTTTACCAGCCCGTTCAACACGTAGCGTTGACGGGCTGGTAACGGTATAGCATAACGCGATCGTGTTATGCTATACTCGCTAGTGCAGAGGAATCAGCGATGATTCATCTGTGCTAGCGGTGATGGAGCCCAGACGCTGCAGCCTGCGTCCAAGGCTCCGTCACTGAATGACGACACGTCGCGAACGCATGCCGCTTCATGGCATGCGTTGCGATGCGCACACAAATGGGGTGAATGGCAGCGTTAACGGACTGCGTTACACCGCGTTATACCGCGGTGAAACGCAGTCCATCTAACGGACTGCCATAATGCAATATGAACCCAGCCTGACCCTAAGGCCCCGTGCACACGTTGCGGATTCACTTGCGGATTTTTCTAAAATCCGCAGGTAAAACGACCTGCCTTTTACCTGCGGATTTAGCGCGGATTTGCTGCGGTTTTTCTCTGCGGTTTTACGCCTATAATGGAATAGGTGTAAAATCGCTGCGGAATCCGCACAAAGAATTGACATGCTGGATTTAAAACCGCAGCAAATCTGCGCTGAAAAATCTGCAGCATGTGCACAGCGTTTTTTTTACCATTTATTTGCATTGTACTGTACATGGTTTCTGGATCTGCTGTGGATCCGCAGCGCCAAATCCGCTGCGGATCCGCAGCAAAATCCGCTGCTGATCCGCAGCAAAATCCGCTGCGGATTAGCAGCGAAATCCGCTGCGGATGAGCAGCGAAATCCGCTGCGGATCAGCAGTGAAATCAGCTGCGGATCAGCAGCGAAATCAGCTGCGGATCAGCAGCGAAATCAGCTGTGGATCAGCAGCGAAATCCGCTGCTGATCCGCAGCTGATTTCGCTGCTGATCCGCAGCTGATTTCGCTGCTGATTTCGCTGCTGATCCGCAGCGAAATCAGCAGCGGATCAGCAGCGAAATCAGCTGAGGATCAGCAGCGAAATCAGCTGCGGATCAGCAGCGAAATCAGCTGCGGATCAGCAGCGAAATCCGCTGCGGATCAGCAGCGAAATCCGCTGCGGATCAGCAGCGAAATCCGCTGCGGATCAGCAGCGAAATCAGCTGCGGATCATCAGAGAAATCAGCTGCGGATCAGCAGAGAAATCAGCTGCGGATCCGCAGCAAAATCCGCAACGTGTGCACAGGGCCTAATAGGAAAAAAAAAAAATTATTTATTATTTTTCCCTACCTATGACAGGGGGGGTTCACTTACTTTTTTTTATTTTGATCACTGTGACAGTTTATCACAGTGATCAAAATAATTTTTTTGACTATGCAGGGCGCACTGCGCATGCGCCGGCCGGCGGGCGCACTGCGCATGCGCCCGCCATTTTCCAAGATGGCGGCGCCCATGAAGAATCCCGGGCAGCCGCCGGGAAGGATCCAGGGACATCGGTGGACCGGGAGAGGTGAGTATGGGGGTCGGAAGTGAGGGGGGGGGGATCGGAAGGTGGGGGCAGCGGAGGCCAGGACGAGGGGAGCTTTTAGTGACGGCGGTGACCGACCGCTGCCATCTTTTGGTGGCGGCGGCCGATCGCCGCCGTGAATCTGTGTGGGGGGGTCAGGGCTCGGTGTCCAGCCATGGCAGATGCTATTGCAGCATCGGCCATGGCTGGATTGTAATATTTCACCAATTATATTGGTGAAATATTACAGATTGCTCTGATTGGCTGTTTCACTTTTAACAGCCAATCAGAGCGATCGTGGCCACGGGGGGGTAAAGCCAACCCCCCTGTGGTGAAGCACAAAGGGTCCTGTGCCGGCGGGTCGGGTGACCTTTCAGTGACCCCGGTCACCCGACCCGCAGGGACGCGATCCTTTCATGACGCCACATAGGCGTCATGGGTCGGATTGGCACTGATTTTCATGACGCCTACGTGGCGTCATGGGTCGGGAAGGGGTTAAGGGAGAGCACTTTTATAGGGGCTGACTCAATGGGTTCAAACGGGGGATCTGTCATAGCTGTGAGAACCAAGTTCAGGTCCCACGGCATAATCCTCTCCTTAAGGATGGGCCTAGATCTACTTGATGCTTTAATAAATCCAGCAACCCAGTAATTACCCGTAATAACACAGTTAAACAGGGCCCCCAGGGCTGATACCTGGACCTTAAGGGAACTTGTGGAAAGACCCATTTCAAGCCCTTTCTGAAGGAATTCCAGGACCTCATGTATCAGGACCCCCCTATCAACCCCCCCTACAATCTGAGGTAGCTAAAAACATTTTCCAGGTTCTGGCATACATTTTGGTCCTACTCCTTAGGAGAGTGGCTATTTATTAGGGGAAAATCCTTTTTCCCTCAACGACCTTTCAAATTCCACGCCGTCAGGTGAAGCCCGGCCACCCGTGGATGGTAGACAGGCCCCTGGGAGAGTAGATCCGGGAGCTCTGGTAGCACCCATGGCTCGGTGACCGACATGCTCCTTAGAACCACGCCTTTCTGGGTCAAAAGGGGAACAATCACGATAATTCTTGCCCTGTCTTCTCTGATCTTCCTCACCACTAGAGGTAATAGTGCTAAGAGGGGAAAGGCATATGCCAGGTTGAAGTTCCACCCAATTAAGAAGGCATCAACCACCAGTGTTTTTTCTCTGGGGTTGAGAGAACAGAACTGCCTCACTTTTCTGTTCTTCCTGGTGGCAAAGAGGTCTATGTTTGGATAATCTCACATCCGCCCAATCTGGTCGAAGATGGAATCTTTCAGTATCCACTCTCCCTGCCTGAGTAGGTCACGGCTTAAAAAATCTGCTCTGTTGTCTTTTCCTCTTATGTGCAGGGCCGTCAGTGACAGAAAATGTTCCTCTGCTACTTGAAATAGTCGCTCCGCCACTTCCATTAGGGGTCTGGACCGAGCTCCCCCTTGGTGGTTGATGTAGGCTACCGCAACCTTACCTTAGTGTTGTAGAGGATCGTGACATGATCACCCTGTAGGGATATAAGGAGCCTTCTTACAGCTAGTTCCACTGCCATCAGCTCCTTCAGGCAGGTTAGGAGAACTATCTAACTGTTCTTCCCATAATTCCTGGACTATGACCTCACCCAGATGCGCATCCTGTAGGGCTAGCATTCTGTGGTGACAACCCAAGTTATGCGATTTTCCCAGGGAACCCCCTGGATAGATTATTATTATTATTATTATTATTTATATAGCACCATTGATTCCATGGTGCTGTACATGAGAAGGGGTTACATACAAATTACAGATATCACTTACAGTAATACAGTAAACAAACTAACAATGATAGACTGATACAGAGGGGAGAGGACCCTGCCCTTTCGGGCTTACATTCTACAGGATGGTGGGGAAGGAGACAGCAGGTTGGTGGGTTGCAGCAGTTCCAGTGTTGGTTGAGGCGATTATCCCGTCTAACCATCACTTTAGTGAATGAAGAGAAAGGGACAAGGTCATCAGTGCCTGCAGGTACCCCCTAAAGGATCTTTCTTTAAACAAAATGTCCCACTGCAGGGTTCTTGCATGAAACTGAGCCCACTGGACTGCTGGGATGAAGTAGGTTAGCGACCCTAACATGACATCGCCTTCATGAGGGAGATAGTGGGACTGTTCAACGCTTTTATCACTTGGTGTCGAAGGTTAACTAATTTAACAAGGTGGTAGACGACACACCTGCATCTCTGAGTCTAGAATAAGCCCCAAGAGCTGCTGCACCCTTAAGTGCTCTAGTCGCGATTTCTTAATATTCAGCAGCCACCCCAAACGCTCCAAGGTGGACATTATCTCCCTTACTTATGCTGACCCATGATCAGCTGACCTGCCTACAATAAGAAAATCACCCAAGTAGGGAATAATCAAGGCATTGGTTTCACGCAGATGAGCCATGACCTTGGCTACCACCTTTGTGAAGACTCGAGGGGCCACGACAAGACTAAAGGGGAGAGCTCTAAATTGGAAATGCCTAATAGTGCCCTATATGACTACCACCACCCTGAGGAACCGCTGATGTTCTGTGTGAATAGGCACATGATAGTACGCATCCTTTAAATCCAAAACTGCCATAAACCGTTTTTAAAGATTAGCTTTATTGCTGATCTAATTGACTCCAGTTTAAAGGGGCGTACTACCAAGAACCAATTTAGAGCTTGAGGCTATGTGCACACATAGCGTTTTTTTAAGCGTTTTTGCCACGTTTTTACGCGGCGTAATCGCTTAAAAAACGGGTACAAAACGCATCCCATGCAAACCTATGGGATTACGCATTGCTGTGCACATGCTGTGTATTTTTGCGGAGCGTAATCGCTTTATGTAAAAATAAGCAGCATGTCCATTCTTTTGGCGTAATCGTGGCAATTACACAACCGTAGGATTGCATTGAAACACTGACTTTATGCATGTGGCCATGCCCACCATGTGTGAAATGAGCGCTTCATGTGCACTTGGTACCCAGGGTCTGGAGGAGAGGAGACTCTCCTTCAGGCCCTGGATACCATATTCCTGTCAAAAATAGAATTAAAATAAAAAATATTGATATTCTCACCTTCCAGCGGCCCCCAGATTCTTCTAGCACCTCAGCGACGCTGCCGGCAAGTTTTGTTCCCAGGGATGCATTGCGAGAATCACCCCAGATGATGTAGCGGTCGAGTGACCGCGATGTTGTAAAGGTCATTCTCGCAATGCATCCCTGGGAACGGAACTTTCCGGCAGCGTCGCGGAGGAGCGGGAAGACTCCGGCGGCCGCCAGAAGGTGAAAATATCAATATTTTTTATTTTTTATTATTTTTTACATTACTCATTTAGTAAACAGTTGGTCACATTTGTCAGCACTATGCTTGACAAGTGTGACCAACCTGTCAATCAGTTTTCCAAGCGATGCTACAGATCGCTTGGAAAAAGCTAGCATTCTGCAAGCTAAAAACGCTTGCAAAATGCTTGTGTTTGTGGGAAAACGCATACTACTTACGTATGTGTTTTACCCGCAGCGGGGAGTTGAGCAAATGCAAAAATTACGGAGCATTTACGCAACGTGTGCACATAGCCTAAAGGTTAATAATAGTCCTAAAGGAGCCATCTGGCTTCCAAATCAGAAAGAGGGGAGCGTGAAACCCCCTTTCCCCTTTCTGTCCAGGGAACCTCCACCAGGACTGCCTTTCGCCACAGCTCCAGGACCTCTGACTCCATGGCTCGCTGTTCTGAGGGAGGTGACCAGGAAGGGGTTGTCATGAACCTGTTCACTGGGATTGAAGAAAACTCTAATTTCAGCCCAGATGTTATCAGGCTATGAACGCAGTCACTATTAGTTATTCCTGACCAGGCCGGGTAGAACGCCGACAGCCTACCCCCACCAGGGCTGGCAGTCATTGGGGTGGTTTCTTACGCTCTTGAGAGGAGCTCACAAACATAAACCCCATACCTTTCCTTCTTCTTTCATCCCACTTGGCTTGGTCCCTGGAAGGCTTCCCGTGATTAAACCTCCTCCTACTGAAGGGATGCCTGTAGGAGGGAGCCGACAGTGTGGGTGTGACATGAGTCATTATAGTAAATATTAGTCCCAGAAGTGGAGAAAAAGACTACAATGACAGATAATAAAAATATATACTACTTACTGAATAAGTAAAGGGAGGTCAAACAATCCGAGGTCAGGTCCAGGAAATGGCGCAGTAGCACAAGGGGAAGTCAGAGACTAAATCCAATTCACGACCCGAGGTCAGGAAAGCCAGAGAGACAAAACAGTTTCCAAGGAGCGGGCACAAGGGATTAGGAAGTCAGGTCACAAGCAAAGGGTCTGAGTCCGGGAAGAGAATCAAGTCAAGCTGGGTCAGGTACAGAGCACAGAGGGATCAATGTTACACAGGCAACAGAAAGTGTACGATTGACACTGGGTTGAGGAGCTAACCTGCTTAAGCAGGAGACTAATCAAGGAAAATGAACACAGACGATTGCAGCACAGACCCATCACAACCAATACACAAACTAACATATCAGACAGGAAAAGAGTGGAGATCGCGACAGTACCCCCTCTTCAAGAAAACCGCCGATGAAAGGCCTGGACCAACCGATCAGCCCTTACAGAATGAACTGGAACCCAGGACCGTTCCAATGTACCAGATATTGAAGGGAATTCTGGACCATTCGGGAATCAACAATCCTTTGTACCTCATATTCCAAGCTTCCCTCAATAGACACTGGAGGAGGCAGGGGCGATGATGACAGAACAGGGGGAAAAAACTCCTTCAGCAACAACTTGTGGAACACATTAGGAATACGGAAAGACCGAGGGAGCTTTAATCGGAAGGCAACTAGATTGACCACCTCCAGAATTTCATACGGACCAATGAATCTAGGACCAACTTCAGTGAGGGCATCTTCAATCTAATATTCTTAGAGGATTGCCATACCTTATCTCCCACTTTTAAGGTGACCCCTGACGAGAGCATCCTATCGGCCTTCCGCTTCTGTCAATGCTGAGCCACCCCAATGTTCTTTTTAACCTTCCTCCAGACATCCCCAGCTCATGAATGGTGACATCCACCCCAGGACACCCAGAACTTATCCTGGAGCACTCACCAAAATGAAGATGAAACCCGTAATTACAGAAAAACGGTGAGGTTCCCGTGCACTGATTAACCCGACTGTTAAAGGAAGACTTAGCCAGAGGAAGAATTGATGACCATTTCTCCTGCTGATTGGCGACAAAACAACTTAAAATTTGCTCCAAAGACTGATTTTTCCTCTCTGTCTGACCGTTAGTTTCAGGGTGATAAGCAGAGGAAAAGGACAAATCAAACCCCAATTATCTCCAGAAAGCCCTCCAAAATCTAGAGACGAATTGTACACTCCTATCCGATATAATATTTGGAGAAATACCATGCAATCGTACCACATGAATAATAAACAGTTTGGAGAGAATTTGAGCATTAGGTAACCCAGATAATGGGACGAAGTGCGCCTGTTTGCTGAAGCGATCGACTACCACCAAAATAGCAGTCATCCCCCAGACAGAGGTAAATCTGAAATGAAATCCATAGACAATTGAGCCCATGGTCTTTCTGGAATTGGCAAAGGAGCCAATTCCCCGACCGGCAATGCTGTACTTTGGCGCGTGCAAAAGTTTCACAAGCAGACACAAAATCTCTAATATCCTTATGCATAGCGGACCACCAAAAGAGTCTAGCAACTGCCTTCTGGGTGTCAGTGACCCCTGGATGACCATTCAACACAGAATCATGGAATTCCTGCAAAAGACGTAATCTGAGATACACAGGGACAAATAGCTTGCATTTAGGGTTATTGGAAGAAGCCAAGAACTGAGCAGTATGGATTTCAGCTTCCAGCTCAGAGGAAACCATGGCCACAAAAAAATGGAGGAAGGTGGTTCTGGAGGAGATACAGAATCAAGACTACGAAACAGGGAATCCGCCTTCACGTTCTTAGACCCTGGTCTGAACGTAATAGAAAAATTAAATCATGAAAAAATAAAGTTCATTGGGCCTGTCTAGGTGTCAACCGCTTGGCAGATTCAATATAAGCTAGATTTTTGTGATCAGTCACCACGGTGACTGGATGAACGGCTCCCTCCAAAAAATGCCTCCACTCTTCAAAAGTCAACTTGACAGCAAGCAACTCCCGATTACCCACATCATAGTTTCTTTCAGCAGGAGAAAATTTTTTAGAGAAGGCACATGGTTGCAGGTTAGTTAAAGTCTCAGAACCTTGAGACAATATAGCGCCCACTCCGACTTCAGAAGCATCTACCTCCACACTAAACGGCCTCTGGAGGTCTGGTTGCACAAGAACAGGAGCAGACATAAAACATTTCTTCAAATTTTCAAAAGCCCCAACCGCTCCGCCCCTTTAAGAGTGAGGTCCGTAAGAGGCTTAACGATCTGAGAAAATCCTCTAATAAATTTTATGTAATAATTTGCGAACCCTAAAAAGCGCTGCAGAGCATTAAGGTCACTTAGTTGAACTCAATCAATGATGGCCTGAACTTTCCCAGGATCCATCTTAAACCCAGAGGCTGACACAATGAAAATTATGAATGATATTTCTTGAACAGAAAAGGTACATTTTTTCAATTTTAGCAAACAAACAATTATCCCTCAACATTTACAAAACCAAACGTATATGTTTATAATGTGAATCCAGGTCAGGTGAAAAAATTAGAATATCATCCAAATAAACCACAATAAATCTCTTAATATAATCAGAAAAAAATATCATTCATAAAATTTTGAAAAACCACAGGTGCATTCGTTAGACCAAAAGGCATGATGAGATATTCAAAGAGACCTTCAGACGTAAACAATGCTGTCTTCCACTCATCACCCTCACGAATCTGTATCAGATTATATGCCCCTCTGAGATCCAGTTTGGAAAACCATTTGGCCTGGAAAGCTGATTATATAGATTGGGGATAAATGGAAGCGGATAAGTATTTTAACCGTTATTTTGTTTAATTCTCGGAAATCGAGGCAGGGATGGAGACCTCCATCTTTCTTTTTAACAAAAAAGAAGCCGGCAACTACCGGCGATGAGGAAGGGCGAATATGTCCTTTTTGTAAACTTTCATTAATATAAACTTTCATGGCGGACCGCTCAGGGTCAGACAAGTTATACATGCGAGCCTTGAGTAATTTGGCATTAGAAATTAGATTAATAGCCCAGTCATAAGGGTGGTGAGGAGGGAATATCTCAGACTCTTTTTCGGAAAAAAAACATCTCCGAAGTCTTTCAGGTATTCCGGAAGACCCTCCAGACTAATGGTGCAAACATGCACAGGTTTAAGACATTTTTCAATACAATAAGGACCTCATTTGACAATATCTTTCCGATTCCAGTCAATAACCGGATTATGCATACGCAGCCAAGGAATACCCAACACAATTCCAGCAGGTAAACTGTCCAAAACATAACAGGAGATTAATTCCATATGAAGAGACCCCCACCTTGAGTTTGAACTCCACCGTAACTAACCAAACCAGATTTTTGAGCAATGGTATTCTATCAAAACCCACGATTTGAATAGGGCTTTTCTAGCTTAACTGTCCCTAATCCTAACTTCAGATCAAGTCCCGTATCAATGAAATTAGCAGCAGATCCGCAGTCAATAAAGGCAAATGTGAACAGACAATGATCTTGAAAAAGAAGTTCAGCATTCAACAAGACTTTATCGGAGGAGTAAAGGGGTACCTGTAAGTCTGAGTGACCTCCTCAACAATCATCCAGCCTTAAGCGTTTCCCGACAGCTTGCTTGCTGCAGGTCGTGCCAAGCAATCCTTTAAGAAATGTCCAGCTTGGCCACAATAGAGACAAAGTCCAAATTCCCGACGGCATCTCCTCTCCCTAGAATGCATATCGGGGGTCTTTTAGGCCCCCGTGCTTACTTTTTTGCTATTATCTACAAAATTACTTTAGTTAGAATTTTGAAACTCTAAGTATTCCTCAAGTATGTCGGTGTTAGTAATATCCAGTTGTTCATATCATTTTTTTGATAGGCATTTTGGTGTAACAATGCTTTTTTGGTGACAACCACATCTGTACAAAATGGGGGCCATTTAGGCCCCTATTTTTATCATGTACTCAGCAGTGTTTGTGTCTCAAGTTACTTTATTTGTAGTCAGGGTTGCTGGTGGAAGGGCCGGGGTTGGATCATATCTTTGTTTGAAATTTTGTAAAAAAATGGTTTTTGGTGTTTTCTGCAAAAAATTATAAATAAAATGTAGTGCATTATTCATATCTTATTTTGCAATTTTGAAATAAACTTGTAAAAGTTATTTATGTGAGTTTCTCCATATGATTTGCATGGGGGGCCTAAAAGGCCACCGTTACGTAAAAGTGTAGCTTTGTGACGTCACGCATTCTATGGTTAATCCTTGAGCTGGCAGCACCAACCTCCATAAGTTCCACCTCAGGTGCACAAACCAGGCCAGTTGGATAAAATGGAACCTTTTTTTGCACCTCATGTCTCTCCCGAATCCTCCGATCCATGTGGATAGCCTGAGTCATGGCCTCCACCAAACAACCAGGTGGAGCATGTAGACCCAGAGCGTCCTTTAGAGACTCCAAAAGACCCCTGAGGAATTGGCATCTGAGAGCAGCGTCATTCCACAGAACCTCAGAAGACCACTGACAAAACTCAGTACAATAGTCTTCTAATGTGGTTTCCCTGTACCAGGTTCATGATCCTTGTCTCAGCCACCTTGACCCTGTCAGGTTCATCACACATCTGTCCTAAAGCGTGAAAAAAGGCGTCCACCGTAAGATGTTCAGGAGCAAGAGAAGGTAGGGATCCCCCCCCAAAAGTGACATTATAATTCACACCCGCTGTGGCTCATTCCCTGATGACCGGGGGCGCAAGGTAAACAATAATTTACAACTCTCTTTAAAATATCTGAATTTTGAACCTGAAAATTTGTCAGGGAATGCTATAACAGGTTCAGGGGGCTCAAAGATACGTCAGATAGTTCAGAACTCATAATAGCAGTCTGAGGAGAGAGATTCTGAGGAGCAGTAAGAGTACCATCAATTTGGCCCTGTAACTGAGCCTGTGAAGATGCCAGAATCAGATTCGCTACCTGTTTACACAAAGTACGTAACGGATCCATAGGTGGGAAAATGAAAAATTTTAACGGTCAATCGTAATGTGACGTCAGTCACTATAGTAAATATTAGTCCCAGAAGTGGAGAAAAAGACTAAAATGACAGATAATAAAAATATATACTACTTACTGAATAAGTAAAGGGAGGTCAAACAATCCGAAGTCAGGTCCAGGAAATGGCACAGTAGCACAAGGGGAAGTCAGAGACGAAATCCAATTCACGAGCCGAGGTCAGGAAAGCCAGAGAGACAAAACAGTTTACAGGGAGCAGGCACAAAAGAAGTCAGTTCACAAGCAAAGAGTCTGAGTCCGGGAAGAGAATGAAGTCAAGTTGGGTCAAGTACAGAGTACAGAGGGACCAATGTTACACAGGCAACAGAAAGTGTACGATTGACACTGGGTGGAGGAGCTAGTGCGCTTAAGTAGAAGACTAATCAAGGAAAGTGAACACAGATGATTGCAGCACAGACCCAACACAACCAATACACAAAGTAACATATCAGACAGGAACAGAATGGAGATTGTGACACTGGGAAATTTCTTTTTATCATCCCCTGCCTTTTCCAGAAGCTCATCCAGGACCGGTCTAAAGAGGTAATCCCCCTCGCACAGAATAGTACAAAGTCTAGACCTGGCCTGAATATCCCCGGGCCAGCACTTCAGCCATAACGCTCTCCGAGCAGCATTTGAGAGGCCCGCTGCTTTTGCTGCCAACGTGACAGAGTCCACAGAGGCATCTGATAAGAACGTTGCGGCACTCTTTATCATTGGTAGCGAGCTTAAAATAAATTCTCTTGAGGCGCCTTCAGTTGAATCTCTAATTGACCTAACCAGATCATCGTAGACCTGGCCGTACATGTAGATGCTACCACTGGCCTCAAAGCTCCTGCTGACATCTCCCATGCCCCCTTAAGGAAAGTGTCCGCCTTTTTATCCAGAGGGTCTTTTACGGTCCCCAGGTCTTCAAATGGCAAAGAGGATTTTTTTAGACGCTTTGGCAACCGCCACATCGAGTTTTGTGGCTTTACCAAGGAGCGGCTACTGGGTAATCAAAAGGGTACCTCCTTTTAAACGTTGGGGGAAGGTAACCTTTCCTTTCCGGTCACTTCCACTCCTGGCGTACCAGAGAATGAATCTTATTGTTCAAGGGGACGGACTTGCGCTTCCTCTGACCTAGTCCCCCAAACATGACATCCTGAACAGATCACTCAGGCTTTGACTCTACTATCCCCATAGTGCTCCTGACCGCCTTCACCAATTAATCCACCCAGTCTATGGAGAAACCTAAGTGGCCAGAGTCATCTTATGAAGAAGAGGATGCTGAAGGAGATGACCCGGAAGTGTCCTCGTCCCCAATAAAGTCATTAGTCTTTCGTCCTTTTCCCTTCCCCTTAGGGCACCTGTCACGCTGTCTGGCAGATGTATAAATATATAATGTCAGTAATCTATCAAGTGGGACAACATTCTATATAACATATAAATAGGTAACATTAACATGTATATATAGCATAGTATTACCTGACATAATATCCTGTGGGTCAATACTGAATCCTTTTCACGCTGTCTCTGGCTAGAGGTGGACCGGGGTCTATGCTGACCCTAAACTGGGGTCCTGACTAGTCCCTCTACCTGGAGGTACTGTTAATGGTACAGAGGTCCAGGCCACCAGCGTAAACCCTGTCTCCTATAAATCCCTGACCACTGTAATCTAGTCCTTAGAAGGACCCTGATTACCACCATAGGGAATGGACAGGTAAAGGTTAACAAACAGCTAATTAGAACATATTCAAAGCAGCCGGGCGAGGCTGGACCTAGTCTTAGCAAAGAGCTAGGTAAAATTAACTCCCTCATTACCAAACACAAAGAAACAGCAACTCAGCTGCGAGAAGTCAGAATGTGCAATCGCGACAATCTTCGTGGCAATGCACCCATGACAGCACCCTCCTTGGGATAAGGACATCATGGACTCCCTCACTTCAGTCATAATAATTTCTTTTAGGCTTGTAGCGAAGTTAGGTGCCTCCTCAGCTACCTTCTGCTGGATACAAGACTGACAATTTTTTGGATAGGAGTCCAGCAAGGAAGACCTGCAAAGGGCACACTGCTTATGTCTCGATTTCCCTGGGCACTTCTTTCCCGGATTACGAGGGGGCGCATCTCAGTCGACGTATCCTTCCTGGAGGCTGCTGACTCGTCGACTCTGCTGGAGCTCCTGTGGCTGTACCTCTGCAGAATCTAGACTCTCGCTTTCATTGTTACTTCAAGCACTCTCACGGGGCTTCTGAATGACCTGCTGATGCTGCTGCTGTGCAGGGTGTACCTGCTCCTGCTGCTCGCATAACTCCATCCTTTGAATAAGGATTAGGCCCAGAAGCAAGGAGGTCTGCGCTTGTACCCTTTTCAAACTCTGGGCATGCCCCCATCAAGTACCCCAGATATCCGGGTCAGCAGGTTCCAGGTCCTTGTCGCCATCTTCCTCCCCCAGTGTTTACTCGCCCCCCCTCCTCGCAGGCCCATGACCATGCCACCAGTCAATGGGCCCACCAATGGACCCAGATGCTCCCCGGACCTTGGCTGCAGCCCAGATCGCCCCAGCCTCGTTACCATGGAGCACAACGGTAGTGCCATCCGCAACACCCGGCTCTCCTAATATGCACCCCCAGGCCCTGCCCCCGACTCAGAACCATGGCGTCCCCAGCCGTGTCACCTGACCAGCCCCCCAGCCAGCATCCGGGATTGCCCCGGCTGCGTCACGTGGCATGCCCTCCGGGGGTCCCCGTGTCATCGGAGCCTTAGGATGCACCCACTGCTCTCAGGCCGAAAGCTCCAGTCAGCGCCATGACGAAGACCACGCTGACTAGCTCCAGGGGTATACTTACCTGTCTTCTGGCGCTGGTAATCCTACCCGGACACCTCTCCACATGCTCCGCTCACTATCGTGCGGTCCATCTGGACCCACTGTGGCGCTTCCAGGGACCCGGCATGGGCCGAGGCAGGGGACCCCTACTGCCTGAACCAAGCGTCCGGGCCTTGGAATCAGACAATTCTTCTTAACAGCTATGTCTGACAAGGTTCCCTGTCAGGGACAGGAAACCAACTGATGCGTGGGAGAGGTGCCGCCCTTTTATGTCTGTAGGTTTCCTGTCCCTGAATGGCGGATCCCATCTCTCGTGGTGCTGTCATGGGAGACCGAATAAAAAATATTTACTTATTGCAACTAAATCTTCGTTCTCTATCATTTTGGTGCTGAGGTTTTTTGCCTTTTTAAGGAACCAAAGCTATGATGGTTGTGTGAATAAAACCCATTACTATACACATCAGCATTCTCTGGATTTTACTGTTACTAGATGCAGTAATTAATCATTGATAAAGTCAGCATTGTAGTTAGTCTGGAAAGTTAATATAGTTAATGAGCATTAAGGCTACGAGTCCAGGCATTTACTTTGTCCTGAAAGCTGAATAAAATATAATAAAGTCATTGTGACCTTTCAATCCAGTTTACGCCAACACCGGACAATGGTCTAATACATGACACAAACGCGAAGAAGATATTCCTGTTTTGTTCTATCAATTTGACCACTTGACAGTACGCCGGTTTCTAATATGATGAATCTTGACGTGCTTTTTGCTTTACAAGCTTGCCACGTACAGGATTATATATGAAGCGTGACACATTAGTTCATTTGACCTTTAAAAACTAAGGAGTGAATGCAAAGGTTGCAACCAGATTTTGATTTCTTACAGTAGCCAAGTCTTATTTATCTACATAGAGAGGCATTTCTCTGTACACTCTATTAGCATGCTCACTGGTCTACAGACTCACTTAGTATTTCTCTAAACGGAAATATAAATGCCTACGATTTTCAGAGAAAATGTAAAACAATGATGATGAGCAACCCACCGAGCCCACCCAACCCTAAGAGCTCACCCTACGATGAGCAACCCAACGAGCTGCCCTCCGATGAGCACCCCAACGAGCCCACCCGCTGATGAGCAACCCAACGAGCCCCCCGCCGATGAGCAACCCAACGAGCCGCCCTTCGATGAGCAACCTCACCAACACTGGAGCTGTTCCAACCCCCTGACCTACTGTCTGTCTCACTTACCCTGCAGATTGTAAGCCCAAGATGGCAGGGTCCTCTCCCTCTCTATACCAGTCTGTCACTGTAAGCCTATGTTTATTGTACTTATATTTTACATATATGTATTGTGTTTAAACTCTCTTCACATGTACAGCATCATGGAATTAATGGTTCTTTATAGTAAAAAATGATATTAAAAATATAATGTAAACATATAAAAAAGGAGTAACAAAAAAAAGGTAATATCACGTTGTGACAAGGGACTGTGGGCACCTACTCGATCCCTCAAACTAGGGGTGCCTAAGTCTATCCCTGTCCCTCGGGTACCCCATATGGTGTAGACGCTGAGGTCTCGTACCTAGCTATGTTTTTAACTTAACCCTTATTTGATTAATCCCCCACCCAGGAAGGTGAGGGGCCAAAGCGTACAAGAAAACATTAACCAGACAGATGTGGCGCCCCTGAGGGTCCAGTCGCCACAGAGTTGTTGCATCTCACCCAGAGGTGTGACACCTGACTCTCAGGTAAGGAGGAAGCACCCCTTAGACTCCAACACCGCATCTGTTGTGAATGTGCTTGAAATGAATTCTGAGCAGAAGCTCCCTCTGGTGGTTACAAACAGTACTGAACTATTCAATGAAGATTGTGAAGATTGGCGATCAGGTGTTACTGACTGGTCTTATATAAGGGAGGTTCCCTCCCATCAGGGTTGCCGGTGATCAATTGTTCTGGTCTCAACTTTTGTTCCTGGTTCACTTTGAAGCTTGCTGTTTCGTGCCTGCATCTTCTGCTAACAGATAAGACATTTTCTTCTTTTAGTTTTTTGTGCTTGCTTTTTGCATTTTGTCCTGCACTTCTGTGGGGGTCTGCTAGGTCCCCTCCGGGGGCTTGTGCTCCTCTCAGTTTAGTTCAGCCAGTTGTTCGTTCATTTGCCTTTTCCAGTTTTTTCTGTGGCTGCGGCTTAGTTTTGTTACACCAGAGAACTAATTTAGGTGGTAGAGGTCGTGTGATCTCAGGTGTTTTTGCAATTAGTGTGTTGGTATTTTTTTAGGGTTTTTTGGATTGCAGTAAGTGACCTTCCTATCCTTTTCTGTCTAGGAAGATTGGGCCCCAACGTTTGCTCATACTATTTTCTGTCTGTGTCTGTATTTCCTCTTGTCTAACCGCCATTACATGTTTGGGGGCTTCCTATGTTCTTTGGGGATCTGCTCCGGGGCAGATAGTTTTCCTCTTTCTATCTTTAGGTGAAGTTAGCTTCTCAGGCTGTGACGAGCGTCTAGGACCAACGCAGGTACGCTCCACGGCTGCCTATAGTTGTGGTGGTTAGTCAGGGTACTGCAATCCAATAGATTCCAACCTCTCTGGTGTATTGCCTTTTTTGCCTGCTCTCCTCAGCTACAAAATCATAACAGTATCACCGGCCTAAAACTGATAATTATATGGTACTCACAGAAGGGAAAAATAGTGTGAAAGAAAGAAGATTGTCAGAGTTGTCAGAGATTTTTTTTTTTTTTTTTTTCCCTCTGTATCTCTGGGTGCTGAGGAGGATTTTTTTTTCTCTCAATGGAGTTTGCACAGTTGTCTGGCCGTGTGGATCAGCTTGCCACTGAAGTTCGGAGTATTGCTACCTATCTTGCAGGGTTGCCTGTTGTGGAATCTAGGATTCCCATGCCAGATTTGTTTTTAGGGGATCGAGCTAAATTTCTGAATTTCAAAAATAACTGTAAGTTGTTTTTTGCCTTAAAATCTAAGTCCTCAGGGAACGCAGCACAGCAGGTTCAAATTGTCATCTCTCTCCTGCGCGGCGATCCTCAGGATTGGGCTTTTTCCCTGACACCTGGGGACCCTGTTTTGAGTAATGTTGATGCATTTTTTCAGGCTCTGGGGTTATTGTACGATGAGCCTAATGTCACTGATTCAAGCTGAAAAAGCCTTGTTGGCATTAAATCAGGGGCTTGAGGACGCTGAGTTATACTGTCAGAGATTCCGAAGGTGGGCAGTCCTGACCAAATGGAATGACGATGCTTTGGCAGCCCTTTTTCGGAAGGGTCTGTCAGAGAATGTAAAGGATGTTATGGTGGGATTCCCTGTCCCCTCTGGTCTCAGTGATTCTATGTCATTAGCGATTCAAATTGACAGACGTTTGCGTGAGCGTAGAGGTATGCGTGGAATAGTGTTGCCTTGTGAACCAGCTTCTGAACCCATGCAGTGTGATAGAGTGGCTTCTGGGGCACAGCGTCATGAGTTTAGAAAACGCAATGGGTTATATTTCTACTGTGGTGATGCCTCTCATGCTATTTTAGTCTGCCCTAAGCGGGGAAGACGTTTTGCACGTTCAGTTGTCTTGGGTAGTGTTCAGACTAAATTTTTGTTGACTGTTACCCTGATTTGCTCCCTGTCACATTTTCTTCTCAGGCTTTTGTTGATTCGGGAGCAGCTATTAACCTGATGGATTTTGATTTTGCTAAACGTTGTGGGTTTCCCTTGATACCCCTACGGAAGTCTATTCCCCTACTGGGGATAGATTCTACCCCTTTAGCTGAGAATAAACCCCAGTTCTCTACTCAGGTGATAATGAGGGTTGAACCTGATCATCAGGAGAGTTGCAAATTTTTGGTGCTGTATAATCTGCATGACATTATTGTACTGGGTTTCCCTTGGTTACAGTCTCATAATCCTGTTTTGGATTGGAAATCTGTGTCTGTAACCAGTTGGGGCTGCCAATGTGTTAATGCCAACACTCCTGTTTTTTCTGCCTCCCCCCAGGCTCAGGATGTTCTTGACTTTTTGACTGATTTTTCTGATGTGTTTAGCGAAAGTAAATCTGCATCCTTGCCCCCCCATAGGAGCTATGACTGCGCTATTGAATTAGTGCCTGGTAGTAAATTCCCTAAAGGTCGCCTTTTTAACTTGTCTGTACCTGAACATGACGCTATGCGGTCTTATATCACGGAGTCATTGGAGAAGGGTCATATCAGACCATCCTCTTCACCCTTGGGTGCCGGTTTTTTCCTTGTGAAAAGGATGGTTCATTAAGGCCGTGTATTGATTATCGTCTCTTGAACAATATCACTGTGAAATATCAATATCCGTTACCCTTGATTTCTGATCTGTTTTCCAGGGTGAAAAGTGCTACTTGGTTTACCAAGCTTGACCTCAGGGGGGCATATAACCTTATTCGCATTAAGCACGGGGATGGAAGACGGCATTTAATACCCCAGAGGGGCATTTTGAGTACCTAGTGATGCCCTTTGGGCTCACTAATGCTCCTTCGTCTTCCAGTCCTTCATGAATGACATTTTCAGGGATTTTGTGGATAAATTTCTGATTGTTTATTTGGATGATATCTTGATTTTTTACAATGATTGGGACTCTCATGTGAAACATGTTCGGACTGTGTTCCAGATTTTGAGAGAGAATGCTCTGTATGTGAAGGGATCAAAGTGTCTTTTTGGCATACAGAGGATCTCATTTCTGGGATTCATTTTGTCCCCATCTGTTATTGAAATGGACCCGGTCAAGGTTCATGCCATCTGTGATTGGGTCCAACCTACTTCATTAAAGGCTCTTCAGAGATTCTTGGGTTTTGCCAATTTTTATTGTAAATTTATTGGTAATTTCTCTGTTATTGTTAAACCTTTGACTGATTTGACCAAGAAGGGTTCTGATGTGGTGAATTGGCCTCCTGAGGCAGTTTCTGCGTTTCAGGAACTTAAGCAGAGATTCACTTCTGCTCCTGTTCTACGGCAGCCTGATGTTTCTCTGCCAATTCAGGTGGAGGTTGATGCCTCTGAAATTGGGGCAGGTGCCGTTTTGTCCCAAAGAGATTCAGAGACCTCTAAAAGTAACCCTTGTGCCTTTTTCTCTCGAAAATTTTCTCCAACTGAACGTAATTATGACGTGGGTAATCGGGAGTTATTGGCCATGAAGTGGGCTTTTGAAGAGTGGAGACATTGGCTGGAGGGAGCCAAACATCAGGTGGTGGTCCTCACGGACCATAAGAATCTGGTTTATCTGGAATCAGCCAAGCGACTTAATCCTAGACAGGCCAGGTGGGCCTTGTTTTTCACACGTTTTAATTTTGTGGTTTCCTTTCTTCCTGGCACTAAGAATGTTAAAGCGGATGCCCTCTCGAGGAGTTTCCTTGCTGACTCTCCCGAGTTATCTAATCCTACAGTTATTTTGAAAGAAGGTGTAGTTCTTTCCGCCATCTCGCCCAATTTGAGACTGGCTCTGGAAGGGTGTCAGGAGGATAAACCCGAACTCTGCCCTATTGGGAAATTGTTTGTCCCAGACCGGTGGAAAAAGAGTGTGATGTCTGAGATTCATTGTTTCGCATTGGCCGGTCATCCCGAAATTTTTGGTACCAGAGACTTGGTTAGTCGGTCCTTTTGGTGGCCTACTTTGTCTCGTGACGTCAGGGAATTTGTGCAGTCCTGCGAGACTTCCTCTCGCTCCAAGCCTTGCTCTCGCCCTAGTGGTTTGTTGATGCCATTGCCTGTGCCCAAGAGACCATGGACCCATATCTCTATGGATTTCATTTCCGACCTCCCTGTTTCTCAGAGAATGACCGTTATCTGGGTGATTTGTGATAGGTTTTCCAAAATTATACATCTTGTGCCATTACCTAAGTTGCCTTCCTCCTCCGAATTGGTGCCTTTGTTTTTCAGCACGTGGTTCGGTTATACGGTATTCCTGAGAACATTGTGTCTGACAGAGGAGTCCAGTTTGTTTCCAGATTTTGGAGGACTTTTTGTTCTAAACTTGGTGTTCAATTGTCTTTCTCCTCAGCTTTTCATCCTCAGACCAATGGACAAACTGAGAGAACAAACCAGACATTGGAGACTTATCTGAGATGCTTTGTGTCTGCTGATCAGGATGACTGGGTCTCTTTTTTGCCTTTGGCTGAGTTTGCCCTTAATAATAGGGCTAGCTCTGCAACCTTGATGTCTCCATTTTTCTGCAATTTTGCGTTTCACCCTCGATTTTCTTCAGGACAGACGGAGGCTTCTGTCTGTCCAGGTGTTGACTCTGTTGTGGAGCATATGCAGCAGATTTGGGACCAGGTAGTGGAGAGCTTGTCCCTCTCTCAGGAGAGGGCCCAGCGGTTTGCCAACCGGCATAGGACTGATGGTCCTCGGTTTGAAGTGGGGGACTTGGTCAGGTTGTCCTCAAGAAATATCCCTATGAGAGTTGCATCTCCTAAGTTTAAGCCTAGGTTCATTGGACCTTATGGAGATTAATCATGGAGATTCTTAATCCTGTTTCCTTTCGTTTACTTCTTCCAGGGACATTTAAGATCCATAACGTGTTCCACAAGTCCTTATTGAAGAGGTTTGTCGAGCCAGTGGTTCCTATGGCTGTGCCTCCTGACCCTGTTTTGGTTGAGGGCAATCTGGAGTATGTGGTTGAGAAAATATTGGATTCTCGTTTTTCTAGACGGAAACTCCAGTATTTGGTTAAGTGGAGAGGTTATGGTCAGGAGGACAATTCTTGGGTGTTTGCTTCGGACATCCATGCTAGAAGACTCATCCGTGCGTATCACAGAGCTCATCCTGACTGACCTGGTTGCCCAAATGAGGGTTCGGTGACCCCTCCTCAAGGGGGGGTACTGTTGTGAATGTGCTAGAAATGAATTCTGAGCAGAAGCTCCCTCTGGTGGTTACAAACAGTACTGAACTATTCAATGAAGATTGTGAAGATTGGCGATCAGGTGTTACTGACTGGTCTTATATAAGGGAGGTTCCCTCCCATCAGGGTTGCCGGTGATCAATTGTTCTGGTCTCAACTTTTGTTCCTGGTTCACTTTGAAGCTTGCTATTTCGTGCCTGCATCTTCTGCTAACAGATAAGACATTTTCTTCTTTTAGTTTTTTGTGCTTGCTTTTTGCATTTTGTCCTGCACTTCTGTGGGGGTCTGCTAGGTCCCCTCCGGGGGCTTGTGCTCCTCTCAGTTTAGTTCAGCCAGTTGTTCGTTCATTTGCCTTTTCCAGTTTTTTCTGTGGCTGCGGCTTAGTTTTGTTACACCAGAGAACTAATTTAGGTGGTAGAGGTCGTGTGATCTCAGATATTTTTGCAATTAGTGTGTTGGTATTTTTTTTAGGGTTTTTTGGATTGCAGTAAGTGACCTTCCTATCCTTTTCTGTCTAGGAAGATTGGGCTCCAACGTTTGCTCATACTATTTTCTGTCTGTGTCTGTATTTTCTCTTGTCTAACCGCCATTACATGTTTGGGGGCTTCCTATGTTCTTTGGGGATCTGCTCCGGGGCAGATAGTTTTCCTCTTTCTATCTTTAGGTGAAGTTAGCTTCTCAGGCTGTGCAAGGCGTCTAGGACCAAAGTAGGTACGCTCCACGGCTGCCTTTAGTTGTGGTGGTTAGTCAGGGTACTGCAATCCAATAGATTCCAACCTCTCTGGTGTATTGCCTTTTTTGCCTGCTCTCCTCAGCTACCAAATCATAACACGCATCCAACACACCATGCCAGCTGAGCATATGGACGGACCCTATGGAAGGATGGTCTGACTCAGCCTGGTTAGGAAAGGGTGTATAGCTGGATGGGTGGAGCTTAGGGAGCACTTAGGCTGCATGTTAAATTAGAGAGCAGCCAGTCCTGGACTGGGGCTTCTCCTGAGCTAATCTTGGGAAGCAACTGCCAGAGGAGCGAGAAGGTCCTGGGCAGAGGCAGTGATTGAAACTGTAGCCCATTCTAGGATTAGAGGGACCAGGCCAACACGGGGCACGGCCCAAGACTAGCGGGAAAGCTTCAGGCTCTTATAGTAAAGCCGACAGCGGTGGTCACTTCATGGGCCATTGCGATATTCCACCAGCATCTCTACCGGAAGGCAGCATTACGGGGTCAAGTACGTGCAGACAAAGGATTGATCTGTTTACCGAAAGGGCTCACAGCTCCCTTCGTCTGAGAGCTCTGACTGGGTGAAGGTGCAAGGAAGTAAGGAGTAATAGCACGGAGAGAAAGATAGAAGGCCAGAAAGGAACATTACTGAAAGGGAGTCTTTGGGAGAGCGACCAAACTACCTGAGGGTTGCTGGACCCCACCCCTGGAGGACACAGTGCCAAGCGGGCATCTGTATGGTACCAACAGACTGTGAGTAAAAACCCTGAAACTGCATTTGGACTGTCTCCTAGAATTATTCCAGCGTCGCACACTCCTCTCTGCTACATCGCAAGCACCATTCCTGCACTACCACATCTATCTGCCCTGGAAGGACACAGCCTCACCTGTAGGAGGCTTATCATCTAGCTGCACAACACCATCCCTTCCAGAGGACCTGCACAGCAGCGCTGGTCACCCTGACCAGATACTACAGGTGGCTTCACGAATCATCATACGAACACAAATCCCCTGTAAATATCCCCGTTTTGGTGAGCGCCCAGGGCCACGGACCGAGTCGTGACTGCCTTGACATCCCCCATAGAAGTCGAAGGGCTCGGTGCCGAGTACCCCACGGCCCTGGTGGGCGGCTCATTTTTGGCGTCACGAACAGGATTCTGAAGCTCGTTATAACCGAGTCCTGTGTGCCTATAGTGACTGTTTTTGTGTAAGAAGCTTTATTGTGAATTTACCGCCATTTGCCGCCATAGTCGCGCCAAGAGGCGCTGGTGAAGAAGGAGGGCGTACCTTCGTGGGCGTGAGCTCGAACTGGGGCGCGAAAATAATGACCGCCCAGTCCAAATGCTTCTGCAATGTCCGGACATGTCCCACTGCGAAGGAGATCTGCCTCCTGATCCTCTATGGAGGGAGGAGAAGAAACAGAAAATCCCACCTCCCTACAAAAGAGCGGGACCCTCCAGAGGGAGACGACACTTGTGACCCGGAAAAGATGGCATCTGGTGGTGAGCTGCCTTGGGAAGGGATGGAGGAGCTCACCCTCTCCCCCCATGAAAAAGAGTTAGCTGCCACCGAGCCACCTGCAGGGCCCGAACCAGTCGGCACCCTCTCCAGCTTGGACGCGGATGATGCCTTAGAGGAGCTGGCCCGGCACCAGGAGGAGGTGGAACGGATGGAGAGGAGCTGGCGAGCCCTGAAGCTGCGGCTGGAGGCACCACTGGCATCAAACCGGCTTCTCCGCCGACCCGCTACCCCAACACCGGAAGCCACAGCGAACCCCTGTATCGATGCTGGTGCCGTCGCTGAGGTTCCCGGCCCCGCAGAAGGAGTTCCGGCGGACCCGCTACCCACACTGCCTGTAAGCGAGCCCAGCAAGGCCGCGGTGTCAGCAGAGGACCAGTGTCTGGACCGAAAGCCGTGGAAGGAGCCGACCACGCCACCACTCACAGAACCAGTCCCGGCACCCATCCGGAAGCTTCCGGATTTGGAGGTCCTTGCCGAGGAGGAATACGACAGGCGCCGGGAGGAAGAGTGGAGGCGCCGGGAGTGGGAGGACCAGCAGCGCCGCCAGCAGCATGAGAAGGACCTGGCAGATAAAAATAAAACCCGGCGTGATAAAGGTACGCTATGGGAGCCGCGGCGGAAGGGGGCGGTGAGAGACTTTAAGTTAAATGGGGGCTGGGGTTTCATACAGGAGCCCGGCCTCTATCTGGAGGTCTTTGTTAATCACCATGATGTCGAGGCCCACCTGCACGAGGGACACCCAGATAGGGACCTGTTTGTAGGAGACTTAGTCACATACACCCAGCATTGGGGGATGAAGGGGTGGTACGCTCTAAACGTTACCCGGTGCTGCTCCCCTTCCCCCAAGCAGGGTAATGCCACCAAAGCCTCCCCAGGGCAGGCCCCTTCCACCCGGGACCCCACAGCTGCCCCTATCTCCCGCTCGACCCGGGCCCCGACATTTCCGCCAGCATCCGCCCCTGCCTCCGCAACGATTCAGATCACCGGTCATATTGCCTCACCCGTTAGGTCCCTGGAAACCAGGATGACCAGAGATGTCTGTATTCAGACCCGGCGGAAGACTCGGGACACTGCCACGCAGACACAAATAGAGGGACATGATTTGGTGGTCAGGATGACCCGGCAACACCGAGTCCTGGTGGCCCCTGGGGTGGTCAGTGTACTGGAGCTCCCTGAGGAGTACCAGTTGACTCCCGGTGGTACTACCTCAGATAAATAAATAAAGAACCAGGACAGGTTCCACCATCTGTATATAATCCTATGTTTTTGCACTAACGCGGAATGGGTAGTTAACAGTTAAGGTGTTTTTGTTATAATTAATGAACTGGAGGCTACAGACTCTTTTAGCCCAAAAACTCTACTGTAAATAGTTTGGCACCTATTTAGGTGACCCATCTTGGTTTTACATAAGCTCTTAAACTGCAAGGACTGCACCACTACATCAAAAGTTAAAAACCCGTTAGGTGTTGCCGAAGACGAGGTCTGCTGAAATGGCCAATTATGTCTTGCAGCCCACCCAAGACCAACGTGGGAGGTTTGGAGCGGGTCCTCCACAAACACAAGTTTAATGCTAATGTCTTTTTGCACTTTTCCTTGCCTAAATTAAAGAGAGTTTATTAAATGTTATTTATGCAACGTTCAATCCTAAGTGCCTCCCATAAAGGGATGTTGTGTTTTAAACTGTTTTTTCTACTTGTTGAAATGCATTCTTTAAAAAAAATGGCATGTTTCTTAACATCTGTTTTGCTCTATTTCAGCCCGCGGACATGCTGTGTTTAACAGGGGGGGAATGTGGCGCCCCTGAGAGTCCAGTCGCCACAGAGTTGTTGCATCTCACCCAGAGGTGTGACACCTGACTCTCAGGTAAGGAGGAAGCACCCCTTAGACTCCAACACCGCATCCAACACACCATGCCAGCTGAGCATAAGGACGGACCCTACGGGAGAATGGTCTGACTCAGCCTGGTTAGGAAAGGGTGTATAGCTGGGTGGGTCGAGCTTAGGCAGCACTTAGGCTGCATGTTAGATTAGAGAGCAGCCAGTCCTGGACTGGAGCTTCTCCTGAGCTGATCTTGGGAAGCAACTGCCAGAGGAGCGAGAAGGTCCTGGGCAGAGGCAGTGATTGAAGCTGTAGCCCATTCTAGGATTAGAGGGACCAGGCCAACACGGGGCACGGCCCCTAGACTAGCGGGAAAGCTTCAGGCTCTGCTAGTAAAGCCGACAGCGGTGGTCACTTCATGAGCCATTGCGATATTCCACCAGCATCTCTACCGGAAGGCAGCATTACGGGGTCAAGTACGTGCAGACAAAGGATTGATCTGTTTACCGAAAGGGCTCACAGCTCCCTTCGTCTGAGAGCTCTGACTGGGTGAAGGTGCAAGGAAGTAAGGAATAATAGCACGGAGAGAAAGATAGAAGGCCAGAAAAGAACATTACTGAAAGGGAGTCTTTGGGAGTGCGACCAAACTACCTGAGGGTTGCTGGACCCCACCCCTGGAGGACACAGTGCCAAGCGGGCATCTGTATGGTACCAACAGACTGTGAGTAAAAACCCTGAAACTGCATTTGGACTGTCTCCTAGAATCATACCAGCATCGCACACTCCTCTCTGCTTCATCGCAAGCACCATTCCTGCACTACCACATCTATCTGCCCTGGAAGGACACAGCCTCACCTGTAGGAGGCTTATCATCTAGCTGCACAACACCATCCCTTCCAGAGGACCTGCACAGCAGCGCTGGTCACCCTGACCAGATACTACAGGTGGCGTCACGAATCATCATACGAACACTAATCCCCTGTAAATATCCCCTTTTTGGTGAGCGCCCAGGGCCACGGACCGAGTCGTGGCTGCCGTGACATCCCCCATAGAAGTCGATGGGCTACCCCACGGCCCTAGCGGGCGGCTTGCAGACAGAGGTAAACAGACAGGGATATAAGAAAACTACAATCATACAAAAACACTCACAAAACAACTGAGTGGGAAAGAGGGGAGGTATAGGAAGGGGAAACGAAATGTGAGAGGATAAGGATGAACAAGCAAATCAACTCCACCCAGCAATCTCCAGAAAAAACTCTCCAACCACCAACTATAAACACTGAGCTTTCTCCTTCACCACCAAACCAGGAAGTAGAATTACAGTATCACTGCCAACTCTCAAGTGAAGAGCATATACAGAGGGGAGTGGCCAACACAGAACATCTGAGGCAATTCAGGATGGAGAGCTCCAGGAGATCAACTTATTAACCCTTGCCATGACAGAGCAAGAAAAACCTGCACTGTTTAACCCCTTAACGTCCGTCATTGGGCACCTTTTCCAGCACATGACAGCTGATCTGATCAGCTGACATGTGCCTGGAACAGCCACGAGTGAAATCGTGATTTACACGCGGCTGTTAACATGTTAAATGCCGCTGTCAAACGCTGACAGCGGCATTTAAAATGCACGCACAGGAAGAGCGTTATTACCTCCCCCATTGGCGCCTGTGTCACATGACCGCGGGTCGCCAATGGGTTGACATGACATCCCGGGGTCAACAGGAGATCCCTGTGGTTGTCATTGCTGGATCGCTATGAGAGCACCCTGGTGGTCGGCGCTCATAGCAAGTGACCATATCTGCTACATACAGCAGGGCTGCACCCCTGCTCTATGTAGCAAAGGCTATTGGACAAGTGCAGCTTCTAGTCTCCCATAGAGACTATTGAAGCAAGTAAAAAGTAAAAAAAAAAAATGTTTTTAACCCTTCACCCCCAAGGGTGGTTTGCACGTTAATGACCGGGCCAATTTTTACAATTCTGACCACTGTCTCTTTATGAGGTTATAACTCTGGAACGCTTCAACGGATCTGCGCGATTCAGAGATTGTTTTCTCGTGACATATTGTACTTCACGTTATTGGTAAAATTTCTTTGATATAACTTGCGTTTATTTTTGAAAAAAATGCAAATATGGCGAAAATTTTGAAAATTTTGCAATTTTCAAACTTTGAATTTTTATTCCCTTAAAACAGAGAAATATGTCACACAAAATAGTTAAGAAATAACATTTCCCACATGTCTACTTTACATCAGCACAATTTTGGAATCAAAATTTTTTTTCTTAGGAAATTATAAGGGTTAAAAGTTGACCAGCGATTTCTCATTTTTACAGCAAAATTTGCAAAGCCATTTTTTTTAGGGACCACCTCATATTTGAAGTCACTTTGAGGGGTCTATATAGCAGAAAATACCCAAAAGTGACACTATTCTAAAAACTGCACCCATCAAGGTACTCAAAACCACATTCAAGAAGTTTATTAACCCTTCAGGTGCTTCACAGGAGCTGAAGCAACGTGGAAGGAAAAAAATGAATATTTAACATTTTAGCCACAAAAATGATCTTTTACAAACTTTTTTTTTATTTTCACAAGGGTAAAAGAATAAAATGGAAAGATAAAGTTGTTGTGCAATTTCTCCTGAGTACGCCAATACCCCATAAGTGGGGGAAAACCACTGTCTGTGCGCACAGCAGAGCTCATAAGGGAAGGAGCGCCGTTTGACTTTTTCAAACTAAAATTGGCTGGAATTGAGATTGGATGCCATGTCGCGTTTGGAGAGCCCCTGATGCGCCTAAACAGTGGAAACCCCCCCATAAGTGACACCATTTTGGAAACTAGACCCCTAAGGAACTTATCTAGATCTGTTGTGAGCACTTTGAACCCCCAAGTGTTTCACAAAAGTTTATAATGCCTGGGTGTGAAAAAAAAAGAAACAATTTTCCACAAAAATGATTTTTTAGTCCCAAATTTTTGACTTTTCCCAAGGAAATTGGACCCCAAGAGTTGTTGGCCAATTTGTCCTGAGTACGCTGATACCCAATATGTGGGGAGGGGAAACTGTTTGGGCGCATGGCAGGGCTTGGAAAGGAAGTAGTAACGTTTTGGAATGCAGACGTTGATGGGGGTCATGTTCCGTTTGCAGTGCCCCAGATGAGCCTAAACAGTAGAAACCCCCCACAAGTGACCACATTTTGGAAACTAGACCCCTAAGGAACTTATCTAGAGCTTTGGTGAGCACTTTGAACCCCAAAGTGCTTCACACAAGTTTATAATGCAAGGGCATGAAAATAAAAAATCCTATTTTTTTCCCACAAAAATTATTTTTAGTCACTAATTTTTTATTTTCCCAAGGGTAACAGGAGAAATTGGACCACAAAAGTTGTTGTCCAATTTGTCCTGAGTACGCTGATACCCGATATGTGGGGGGGAACCACTGTTTGGGCGCACGGCAGAGCTCGGAATGGAAGGAGCACCATTTGACTTTTTCCAGCCAAAATTGGCTGGAATTGAGATTGGACGCCATGTTGCATTTGGAGAGCCCCTGATGTGCCTAAACAGTGAAAACCCCCCACAAGTGACCCCATTTGGGAAACTAGACCCCCTAAGGAACTTATCTAGTTCTTTGGTGAGCAATTTGAACCCCCAAGTGCTTCACACAAGTTTATAACGTAGAGCCGTAAAATTAAAAAATCATATTTTTTCCACAAAAATGATCTTTTCACCCCAATTTTTATTTTCCCAAGGGTAACAAGACTCCAAAAGTTAATGTGTAATTTGTCCTGAGTATGCTGATACCCCATATGTGGGGGTAAACCACTGTTTGGGTGCATGGCAGAGTTTGGAAGGGAAGGAGTGCCGTTTGACTTTTTCAACGCAGAATTGGCTGGATGCCATGTCGTGTTTGGAGAGCTCCTGATCTGCCTAAACAGTGGAAACCCCCCACAAATGACACCATTTTGGAAACTAGACCCCTCAAGGAACTTATCTAGATGTGTTGTGAGCACTTTGAACCCCCAAGTGCTTCACAAAAGTTTATAACGTACAGCCGTAAAATAAAATTTTTTTTTTTTTTTACAAAAATAATTTTTTCGTCTTCAATATTTTATTTTCACAAGGGTAACAGGAGAAATTGGACCCAAAAGTTGTTGTCCAATTTGTCCTGAGTACGCTGATACCCAATATGTGGGAGAAAACTACTGTATGGGTACACGTTGGGGCTCGGAAGGGAAGTAGTGACGTTTTGGATTGCAGACTTTGATGGAATGGTCTGGGGGCGTCATGTCGCATTTGGAGATCCCCTGATGCACCTAAACAGCGGAAACCCCCCACAAGTGACCCCATTTTGGAAAATAGAGCCCACAAGGAACTTATCTAGATGTGTGGTGAGCACTTTGAACCCCGAAGTGCTTCACAGAAGTTTATAATGTACAGCCGTAAAAATAAAAAATATTTTTTTTTTTACAAAAATTATTTTTTTCGCCCCCAATATTTTATTTTCACAAGGGTAACAGGAGAAATTGGACCCCAAAAGTTGTTGTCCAATTTGTCCTGCGTACGCGGATACCCAATATGTGGGAGAAAACTACTGTATGGGTACACGTTGGGGCTCGGAAGGGAAGTAGTGACGTTTTGTATTGTAGACTTTGATGGAATGGTCTGGGGGCGTCATGTCGCATTTGGAGAGCCCCTGATGCGCCTAAACAGTGGAAACCCCCACAAGTGACCCCATTTTGGAAAATAGACCCCACAAGGAACTTATCTAGATGTGTGGAGAGCGCTATGAAGCCCCAAGTGCTTCACAGAAGTTTATAACGTACAGCCGTAAAAACAAAAAAAAATCATTTTTTTTTTAAAAAATGATATTTTTGCCCCCAGTTTTTTATTTTCCCAAGGGTAACAGAAGAAATAGGACAAATTGCACAATAACTCTTAAGGTCCAGAGTACTCTGATACCCCATGTGGGAGTAAACTACTGTTTGGGCGCATGGCAGAGCTCAGAAGGGAAGGAGCACCGTTTGACTTTTTCAACGCAGAATTGGCTGGAATTGAGATCAGACGTCATGTCACATTTGGAGAGCCCCTGATGTGCCTAAACAGCGGAAACCCCCAATTCTAACTCCAAACCTAACCCCAACACACCCCTAATCCTAGTCCCAACCCTAACCACAAACCTAACCCTAACACACCACTATCCCTAATCCCAACCATAACCCTAATACTAACTTTAGCGCCAACCCTAACCCTAACTTTAGCCGCAACCCTAACCTTAACAATAACCCTAATGGGAAAATGGAAATAAATACATTTTTTTAATTTTATTATTTTTCCCTAACTAAGGGGGTGATAAAGGGGGGTTTGATTTACTATATATAGCGGGTTTTTATGATTGGCAGCTGTCACGCTAAAAGACGCTTTTTATTGCAAAAAATAGTTTTTTGCGTCACCACATTTTGAGAGCTATAAATTTTGCATATTTTGGCCCACAGAGTCATGTGAGGTCTTATTTTTTGCGGTACGAGTTGATGTTTTTATTGGTACCATTTTTGAGCATGTGACATTTTTTGATCGCTTTTTATTTCGATTTTTGGGAGGTTAGAATGAACAAAAATCAGCAATTCATGAATTTCTTTTGGGGGAGGCGTTTATACCGTTCCGCGTGTGGTAAAATTGATAAAGCAGTTTTATTCTTCGGGTCAGTACGATTACGGCGATACCTCATTTATATCATTTTTTTATGTTTGGCGCTTTTATAGAATAAAAACAATTTTATATAAAAAATAATTATTTTTGCATCGCTTTATTCTGCGAGCTATAACTTTTTTATTTTTCACTGATGATGCTGTGTATGGCTCGTTTTTTGCAGGACAAGATGACGTTTTGAGCGGTACCATGTTCATTTATATCGGTCTTTTTGATCGCGTGTTATTCCACTTTTTGTTCAGCGGTATGATGATAAAGCACTGATTTTTTGCTTTGTTTTTATTTATTTTTTTAAGGGGTTCACAATAGGGGTTATCTAGTGGGACAGTTTTATAGGGGGTTTGTTACGGACGCGACGATACCAAATATGTGTACTTTTAATGTTTTATTTTTTTTATTTACAGGAAGAAATGAATTTATTGGGGAATATTTACCGTATTTATTTTTTTTTATTTATTTTGGATTTTTTTTTTTTACACGTTTATTTTTATTTTTTTACTTTTTTACATTGTCCCAGGGTGGGACATCACTGTAAAATGTCAGATCGCTGGTCTCACAGTGTGCACAGCACTCTGTGAGACCAGCGATCTCACAGGCAGCGCTGCAGGCTTCTCAGTGCCTGCTCTTAGCAGGCACTGAGGAAGCCGCCTCCCTCCAGGACCCCGGCGCCATCTTGGATCCGGGTCCTGGGAGGGAGGAAGCCCTCAGAACAGCGCGCTCACATCGCGCTGTTCTGAGGGTCTCAGGGGAGCTTGCAGGGAGCCCCCTCCCTGCGCGATGCTCCCCTGTGCCCCCGGTACACCGCGATCATGTTTGATCGCGGTGTGCAAGGGGTTAATGTGCCGGGAGCGGTCCGTGACCGCTCCTGGCACACAGTCCCGGGTGTCAGCTGTGATAATCAGCTGACACCCGGCGGCGATTAGCTGTGCTCCCCCCGGGAGCGAAGCTGATCGCTATGACGTACTATCCCGTCCATGGTCAGATTGTCACGGGTTTTATGGACGGGATAGTATGTCAGATGTCAGAGAGGGGTTAAAAATATTAAAAAAATAAAAAAATATAAAAATTCAAATCACCCCCCTTTCGCCCCATTCAAAACAAAACAATAAAAAAATCAAATATACACATATTTGGTATCGCCGCATTCAGAATAGCCCGATCTATTATATAAAAACAGAATTAACCCGATCGCTAAACGGCGTAACAAGAAAAAAAGTCAAAACGCCAGAATTATGTTTTTTTGGTCGCTGCAACATTGCAATAAAATGCAATAATTGGCGATCAAAAGATCGTATCTGCACCAACATAGTATCAATAAAAACGTCAGATCGTTGAGCAAAAATAAGCCCTTACCCAGCCCCAGATCCCAAAAAACGGAGACGCTACGGGTCTCGGAAAATGGCAACTTTTTTTTTTTTTTTTTACAAACTTTGGAATTTTTTTTCAGCACTCAGATAAAAAAAGAACCTTGACTTGTTTGGTATCTATGAACTCGTAATGACCTGAAGAATCATAATGGCTGGTCAGTTTTAGCATTTAGTGAATTAGTAAAAAAGCCAAACAAAAAACAAGTGTGGGATTGCACTTTTTTGCAATTTCACTGCACTTGGAATTTGTTTCCCGTTTTCTGTTATCCGACATAGTAAAACCAGTGGTGTCGTTCAAAAGTACAACTCGTCCAGCAAAAAACAAGCCCTCATATGGCCATTTTTATGAAAAAATAAAAAAGTAATGGCTCTAGGAAGAAGGGGAGCAAAAAATGAAAATGCAAAACCAAAAATACCTGGTGTTAAGGGGTTAATAGGATGGTGAAGCAGTTCTATTAAGTGCAGGAGTTTGTGCAACCAGACGCCAGTCTTCTGGCCCCTCTCTCTTGCGGTATCCCTGTGACAATACTCCCCTCCTAAGAGGAACCTACGGAAGCTCCCAACCAGGGTTATCTGGATGTGAAGCGTGAAAAGACTGGACCAACCTGATCGCATGAACATCAGACCCTGATACCCACATTCTCTTCTCAGGACCATGTCACTTCCAATGAACCAAGTGTTAAAGAGACCGGCGTACCAAGCAAGACTCAATAATCTTCGCTATCTGGAATTGCAAATTCCAATCAACAATGACTGGGGAAGGTGGTAGAGAAGTGATCGGTGAAACACATTATGAATCTTAAAAGTGGGTGGCAAAGCAAGGCGAAAAGCTACAGGATTAACAACAGCAACTAACTTATAGGGGCCGATGAATCTGGGTCCCAGTTTACACGAAGGAACCTTCAACTTAATGTTCTTTGAGGACAACCACACCAAATCACCAACACACAGGTCCGGATCCACCAAATGTCTGCGATCAGCCATACTCTTATATTTGGATCCCATTTTTCTCAAATTATTAGGAAAACCTTTCCACACTGATGTAATGGATGAATAAAACAGTTTCTCCTCAGGGATTCCGGAAGGACGATTCCTATTGAAGGAGCAGAATTGTGGATGAAAACCATATGCCCCAAATAACGGGGACTTACCAATAGATTCATAACAAAGGTTATTTCACAGCAAACTCAGCTAGAGCTAGATAAGAAACCCAATCCTCCTGATTCTCGGACACAAACACCTAAGATAGATCTGAAGATTCTGGTTTACTCATTCAGTTTGCCCATTAGCCTGTGGATAAAAGGCAGATGAAAATGAAAGCTGAATCCCTAAGTGAGCACAAAATACTTTCCAAAATTTGGAAATACATTGAACCTCCTGGTCGGAAACAATACCACATGGAAACCCATGTAATTTCACTATTTCTTTAGTAAAAATTTGCGCCAAAGTTTTGACATTTGGTAAGGCAGGTAGCACAATGAGATGAGCCATCTTGCTGAATCTATCCACCACCTCCAATATTACAGTGTTTCCTGCTGATATGGGTAGAACAGTGATGAAATCTACGGACAAATGAGTCCATGATCTACAGGGAATCGCAAATGGTTGAAGAGCTCAGGACAGACGAGTATGTCTTAGAACACGCACAAGTTCTGCAGGCAGCTACATATTCTCGAACAAACAGGTGCACCATAGACAACCAAAAACGACGAGTAATAAGATCTGTGATGGCTTTACCACCAGGATGTCCAGCCAGGACCAAATCATGATGTTTACTCAAAATCTTAAGAAGGGGGTTCACAGGGACAAACAGTTTACCTGAAGAACAGGCAGCAGGGGCATCCCCTTGAGCCTCTATGATCTCTTTCTCCAGACCAGATCAGGACATATAGTAGCAATAACTACACCTTTCTGTAATATAGGAACCAGCTCAAAATTACTTCCTCCCCAGTATAACAACGAGATAAAGTATCCGTCTTAACGTTCTTATCCCCTGGCCTATAAGTAACAAAAAAGTTGAATCTGGTAAAAAAACAAAGACAGTTTTGCCTGTCTAGGTGTCAGATGTTTGGCAGATTCCAAATACAAAAGACTTATGATCGCTGATTACCATGACCGGATGAACTGCCCCTTCCAAAAAGTGACACCACTCCTCACAGGCTCATTTTATTGCCAAGAGTTCCCTATTACCAATGTCATAGGTTTCACTCAGAGGACAACAGTTTCTTGGAGAAGTATGTTCACAGATAGCATTTACTTGGAGACAAACTCTGAGACAATTCAGTCCAACCCTCACCTCTGATGTGTCAACCTCTACAATGAATGGCTGAGTGACGTCAGGCTGTATAAGAATCGTCGCAGAAGCAAAACATCTGTTTAAAGTAGCAATGCGTCACTGGCTGGACTATTTTAAAAAAAAAGTCTATCCGCTTCCTGGTCATATCCGTCAATGGTTTGGCCACTAGCAAAAAGTTCTTATAATATATTTAGTGTCCCTGGATATTTGTAAGACCTGCCTAATATGTACCTGATGTGACTCGAGGTCCGGCGAATAAATCAACAGGTCATCCAGATAGAACACAACAAATCTACCTGCCAGATGACAAACAATGGCATTTACAAAGTACTGAAAAATGGAGAAAGCATTAGTTTTTGTAGTGTCACTCTGGTGTATTAAAAGCAGTCTTCCACTCCTCGCCATCCTTTATACGGATGAGATTATATGACCCGAGATCCAGTTTAGAAAACCACTCAGCTCCAAAGATCTGGTTAAAAAGGGTTAAAAAGGTCCGGAATGAGAGGGAGAGGATAAGAATCCCAAAATGTGATTCAAATTCTTTCACGAAAATGAAGGCAAGGGTGTAACCCCCAGTCTTTTTCTTAAAGAAAAACACTGCTGCAACAGGAGACAAGGAAGGTCTGATATGACCCTCAGCCAGACTTTCTCAGATATAGTCCTTCATGGTCTGCCTCTCTGGACTTGAAATAATATACAACCTGCTCTTAGGCAACTTGGTCCCAGAAATTAAATTAATGGCGCAATCATAAGGACAATGAGAAGAAAGTTCTGGACACCCCTGTTCTGAAAACACATCCTCAAAATCAGACAGGTATTCCGGAAGGGACCGGGTTATCAACCCTGGCTAAATGGGTGCCCAAGCAGTGTCTTTGACAGTACTTGCTCCACCTTACTACCTCCCGAGTCAGTCAGTCCACCACGGGATAGTGCATCATTCAAGAAAGTCTGAGAACCACAGGAGAGAGTAAGCCCAAAAGCACATAACAATCGATTAATTCCAAGTGCATGGCCTTCACCAGCAGAAGTATCACTTGAATGACCTAAGTAAAATACCCCTGGCTCAAGGGTGCACAATCAATAATGATTATAGGTATAGGCCTAGATAATTTTTGAAGTTTGAGCCCCTAATCCTGGACGAACCGGGCGTCAATTAGATTTAACCCTGCCCCACTGTCCAAAAAGGCTGAAATAACCACCTTACTTTGGCCAAAATGGATCTTGGCCAGTAAAAAGACTTGTTATATATCAAAAAACTGACCGGCACATCCAAACATAGATTCAGTGTGAACAGGTGCTAAACCTAGAGTCACCAACTCATATACATACAAGAAAAAAAAGAAAAAAAGGTAGCACACTGTAGCGCTATAGCTTGCAAACACGAAATATGAAAAATATGAAAAATGAATTGCATCATTACCTTAGAAATATGAAAAATTGAGAAGTCTTAGCGCATAAGATGGCCAAATTATGTGAGCCTGATAGCCACGTCAAGGCTCTTCTCGTATATCAGGTCCTAACTAATGCCTATCCTCGCTTAGAAAAGTCTGTCTGCATGGGAACATATGAAATCCTCTCTTCAGACTAAAATCTACATCTCTGTGGAGGGTGATGAACCTGTTGTAATTAAAAAGCCTGTGACCACCAGGTGGAGTGCTCAGGTAGAAGGTAAATGAATACATATCAAAAAACTGACCGGCACATCCAAACATAGATTCAGTGTGAACAGGTGCTAAACCTAGAGTCACCAACTCATATACATACAAGAAAAAAAGGTAGCACACTGTAGCGCTATAGCTTGCAAACACGAAATATGAAAAATATGAAAAATGAATTGCATCATTACCTTAGAAATATGAAAAATTGAGAAGTCTTAGCGCATAAGATGGCCAAATTATGTGAGCCTGATAGCCACGTCAAGGCTCTTCTCGTATATCAGGTCCTAACTAAAACCACACCCATTTTTAAAGCCACACCCTTTTAAGCCACACCCATTTTAAAGCCACACCCATTCACACACACACCTTTTCCTCAAACATATAAGTAGGGGCGCAGTCAGTTGAAAAAAATTAAATTGGAATGGGATCAGAACAGCGCACATTCTGGCCAGCGGCTCTCCTGACCCGAGTGTGACAGCTGAGTGACATACTGCCCAAATAGCACATAATACTGCCCAAATAGTCTCCAGGCCAGGCCAGCCCCAGGCAGCGCCGCAGCTCAGGCACCTGCGACCTGCTCACACTGTCATGTCATACAGTGCCGTGCCCAAATAATACAGTGACATACATACTGCCAAAATAGCACTTAGCATTAGCACATACTGCCCAAATAGTCCAGGCCAGCCCCAGGCAGCGCCGCAGCTCAGGCACCTGCGACCTGCTCACACTGTCATGTGCCCAAATAATAGTGACATACATACTGCGGCTGCCCAAATAGCACTTAGCAGTGTTAGCACATACATTACTGCCCAAATAGTCTCCCTCCAGGCCAGGCCAGCCCCAGGCAGCGCCGCAGCTCAGGCACCTGCGACCTGCTCACACTGTCATGTGCCCAAATAATAGTGACATACATACTGCGGCTGCCCAAATAGCACTTAGCAGTGTTAGCACATACATTACTGCCCAAATAGTCTCCCTCCAGGCCAGGCCAGCCCCAGGCAGCGCCGCAGCTCAGGCAACTGCTCACACAGTACCTCAGACTCTGCAGCTCCGCTCTCTCTCCTCTCTCTCAGGCGGCTCCGCCTCGTGACTGAAGAAGATGGCCGCGGCACGCCGCTAACCAATCGCCCCATTGCACAGATCAGTCCGCGGGGGCCGGGGCTGGCGGTGTGTTGCGGGGGCGGCGCTGCAAGCTGGTGCAAAGCAGCAAAATAGTACCAGATCGCCGCTCTGATTCTCCCCGGGTCGGGAACCGGCTGCTTTTTGAACAACCGGTTCCATCGAACCGGGGAGAACCGGCTGAATCCCACCCCTGTCTTTATCTAGACCCCAGTCTATCCCTATCCCTCGGATTACCCCAATGGTGGAGAAGCCTGGGTTTCGTACCTAGTTATGCACCCCAACTTATCCCTTATCTGATCTCTCCCCCACCCAGGAAGGTGAGGGGCCTAAGTGTATGGGAAAACACTAACCAGACAGGGATAAAAAAAAAACTACAAGCATACAAAAACAATCACAAAACAACAGAATGGGAAACCAAATGTGAGAGGAAAAGTATAAACACACAATCCAGCTCCATGAAGCAATCTCCATAAAGACTCTCCAACCGCCAACTCCAAACACTGAACTTTCTTCTTCATCCCCAAACCAGGAAGTAGAACTATGACTGGCAACTCTCAAGTGCCAGTGACTAGTATATATACCAGAGGAGAAACCCTTGCCATTGCAGAGCAAGGAAAAACCTGCACTGTTTAATAGATGGTGAAGCAGTTCTAATAAGTTCAGGAGTACGTGTAACCCGCAATCTTTTGGCCCCTCTCTGTCGCAATATCACCGTGACAGGAAATGCAACTAAAAACATATTTTAGTGGTACTTTGAGCAACAAAAAAGTGAAAAATAAAAACAATTTCTTTTTTCCTCCTTTGCTTTTTCACCTAATAGAGTGAAAAAAATGACTATATAGATGCATCTGCCACATATGGGAAAAATTCTACTTCGAAATATGCAGCATGTTACGTTATCCTGTGGATGTCAATGCATAGGGTGACATGTGCGTAAAATCTGCACCTTTAACACTGCAGTATTTAACCCTCTGGATTTCATTAAGGTACCTACACTGTTGAAAATTTACTGGGAATTTGGTATTTAGGAACATATCCTTACAGTTACAAAAAAAAAATGGGAATAAATTTAAAAAAAGTAGCTGACTGCTTTGAATACATTGTGATAATTTTGATAAATGAGTAATAGAAAATGTACATCAAAACAAGAATTTGTTTGCCATGCCCTACGCCAGACTTAATGAATCATCACCAATGATTGTATCTTAAAGATTATTATTGGCAGAATAAAATAGGATTTACATACAAAAAAAGCTGATCTGCAGTACCCAGGAACGGCCACTAACCAGACGATGGAGCTGTGGTGTCTTACTCTGCACACTGTGTACATCCGGCAGCTGATCGGTCAGTGGCACCAAGTGTCTGCTGCTGCACCGATCTGATATTGACCTATCATAAAAACAGGGAATCAATATCAATTTATTTGTTAACCCATTTAACTTGTGCCAAAAAACTGTCTTTGACGCATCATTTATGATGAGGTTTTAGATTTTAGTTTTTACATAATCAACTAGGAATCAGAAATTGATTGGAAAGGAAAAGGGGAGCGTGGCTTAATTTTGCAATCCCGTTTGCAAAACATTGCACCAATTTTGGTAAATCATCTCAAATGTTTACCACTAGAGATTTCTCTAAGAATTCAGAACATCATTTAAAAAAAAAAAAGAATGAGAAATAATGTATTGATTGGAATTTTTTTTTTAATTTGATTATTTTTCACATCTAATGAGTTATTCCAAAATTCTGTGTCTAGATAGCAGTTTTTTTTTAGTCTGGACCCTAAATGTGACATAAGCAGCTCAGGTTATCCAGACATTCTTGGAATTTTCTTTTATCAAGGCTTCAAAAGTAGAAGACACAATAAGACAGGGGTCACCCAACACAGAAATTCCAGGAGTTATTCTAAGGGCTCATACCATACTCATTGTGATGACACAGCATTTTATCTTAATTAACCAGATGCTTATTTTCAGAAAGCCAGGAGGAATAGACTGCTATCTACATAATAAAAAAATGCGAGTTGGTCTCTTCATCATTCTTCCCCTTTACCTGTGAATGCTGGCTTGAAGGACATTTGTTAACTATAAAGAGATTCAGCCAAGACATCTAGACGTCCAAAAGAACCAGAGACTCTCTACAGGACAGCAGCCAAGACATCATGGCTCCATCATGAGGGAAACAAATTTGCCATTCTACAGGATAACTTAGGGACCACAGCACTGGCTGAAAGAATACAGATCTGCTCCATTGACCATCGTGAATTCATGGATATGGGGGTAGTCAGGATTTGGACCCACAGGTTGCCTGAACCTCATGGATACATTTATGGGGACCAGGAATGCCTGGCTCCATGGAGAGGTTCGGAGAAGCCAAGTTGCTACCCTCCGGTCAACTTGCCTTGTACCTCAATGGATTGTCATCTTCCTGAGCTTGTCGTTACCTCATCTCTGTGCATGCCACAGGTGGGGTAGTCAGCCCTTGAAGCTCTGAATTTACAGCTGCTCTGATACCGGCGAATCAGAAGAAGTGTGAGACTCTGTAATTTTGTACCATCTTGGTTTGGTTTAATTTATATTCATTAAAGGAGTCTGTGTCATTATTTCAATTTATTCTGGGTGTATTAATTTTTTATACAATATGACTATGGGATTAGTAATGGGGGTGTCTTATAGACACCTCTCTATTACTAACCTGTGGGCTTGATGTCACCTGACAATACAAAAATTACATCAATCCCCCCAAATATCACCCCACTAGCCACCGCTCCAGGGCAAGTGGGAAGAGTGAGGTTAAGTGCCAGAACTGTTGCATCTTATGGATGCGCCATTTATGGGGCGGCTGAAACTGATGCTTTTAGTCTGGGAGGGGGCAAACATCCATGACCTCTTCCTAGCCTATTAATATCAGCCCACAGTTGTCTGCCTAGCCTTTGCTGGTTATTAATTATAGGGGGACCCTACATCATTTTTGGTGGGTGGTTCCCCCATTTTAATGACCAGAAAAGGCTAAGTATACAATTGTGAGGTGATATTAATAGCCTGGGAAGCTACATGGGTATAATCTCTTCCCAGGCTATAAACATCAGCCCCCAGCTGTCAGCTTTCCCTCTGCTGGTTAATAAAATGTCACAGAATCCCAAGCCTTTGTTTTCATAAAAGGAATTTATTTACTAAAAAAAAATGTACAGTAAACTACACACACACAAAGCTCTGATTATATATCTCACTCACATATTTATATATATATATCTTTTTGTATCTATTTGTATATCTAATCTCTATTATATATATATATTGAAGATATTGAAGAATATTTCCTTTGAAAACTGTGTAAATGACAGAATTTCTCTATGATAATGCTCATGATAAAATCGCATTGCAATTGGATCGCATTTGCATATAAATCGGATGCTATGTGTTAAAAATCGGGTTGTACTGGCGTGACACATGACACTCATCCCACTTTTCTGGACCAAAATTTAACTGATTTTTTCACGCTGATGGGTAAGACCCTTTGGTGCAATAATAGGAGAAGGAATTTTTTTTTTTTGCCGTAAGATGAAGAATATGGCATCTTGCATTCCTCAGGATCAACATTGTTGGACATTAGGCTGACCTGGAAAGACTCTTGTCTATTTTCAGCCGGTTACTACTGAACATACTCCGGTATAAGCTGAGTTTTTCAGCAGATTTTTTTGTGCTGAAAACGCCCCCCTTGGCTTATACACGAGTCAATTGTCCCAGAAAGACGGGGAGAGGGGGAGCGGCGGAGCAGCGTGTCACAGAGGCAGGAGTCGGCGGCTGTGGCTAAAGCCTGTGCCGTTGCTAAAGAGAAATGAATATTTATTTCTCTGTAATAGTGCACAGTGACTCAAGCACACATCCTACTTACTGTCACAATCCATTTTTGGATTGTGGCAGCTCTGGTTCCACTATGTTTTAAATGTAGCTTTTTTGCTTTCAAGCCAGCAGGGGTTAGGTTCTGTGTTTCCCTTGCTGCCACTGCAGAATTGCTTGGTCAACTGATGTGGGTGATGACCACTCCCACCATCCTTTAAATGGTCACCTGATGCATCAGGTGACTGTCAGTGATAGAGCGATCTACAGTGACCAAGCCTGGAGTAAGGAGTGCGCTGGCTGCTGTGGTGTATCAGCTGGTTTTGTGAGTTTGTAATCTTGGTTCCTTTATTCTGCTGTGTGGTGCTTTGCAGCAGAGGAAGTTATAAAGCTAAGTTGTGTTTTTACCCCCTCAGTCTCGTGTTTGTCACTGTCCCGTGTTGTACTATCTGCAGTGGTGAGGCTAGCGCCCTTGCTGACCAGTGCACAAGGATAGGGGATAAAGAGCCATGCATACAAGAACAGGGACAGGGGAGCCATGCATACAAGGACAGGGACCGGTGAGCCACACATACAAAGATGGGGATGATGAGACAATACGTACCAGGCTTATACTCGAGTCAATAAGTTTACCCAGTTTTTCGTGGAAAAATTAGGTGCCTCGGCTTATATTCGAGTATATACGGTATATTACTTTAACACTGTGTCTGGTATTGCATCTCAGTCCCATTCAAGTACAAATGTAGTCCTACAATGATTTCATTAAGAAAAAAGGTCACGTCACGGAAGCACCTACATATTTCCTATAATGATGTCTGTGATGCACATGGCTTATACCAAAATAGCTTTAAAACACATATCAGACGCTGGATTTTCTTTGAAAACATAGCAGTTTTATCACATACATGTTTTGTCTTCAAATCACTAAAAGATCCCTTTGTAGAACTTTCTGATGTGTGACGTACACAAATGTTACAAGTGGTGTGTCACAGTATGGCATGGGCCAAACACAAGAGATGCCGTCTGTGTTATACTGCTTGAAGCCGACTTTGGTGTTTAACCCTTTTTAACGCTGTTGTCAATCTCAGACAGAAGCATTTAAGGCGCACAATTCTGGTATTGTGCCATTTTGGGGAACTTATTGGTCTTCCCCCTGAGGTGGGATGCCAATTGGTTGCCATGGCAGCTGAGGGTCTGCTAAAGGCCCCCATCTTGGTACTCGTATGAAGAAAGTCTGGACTTCATAGAAAAACATAATTTTTCCTATACAGACAAAGGCTGCAATGTTGCCGGATGTGGAATATACAATCAAGAGACGGTGGGTTCAAGTCCCCAAAGGCGACTAAAAAAATAAAAATTTGAATCTTCCCCTTTTTTAAAAATAAAGGATAAAAATTATACACTGCTCAAAAAATCAAAGGGAACACTTAAATGCAAATCAAACTTCTGTGAAATCAAACTGTCCACTTAGGAAGCAACACATTGACAATCAATTTCACATGCTGCTGTGCAAATGGAATAGACAACAGATGGAAATTATTGGCAATTATCGAGACACACTCAATAAAGGAGTGGTTCTGCAGGTGGGGACCACAGACCACATCTCAGTACAAATGCTTTCTGGCTGATATTTTGGTCACTTTTGAATGTTGGTTGTGCTTTCACACTCGTGGTAGCATGAGACAGACTCTAAAACTCACACAAGTGGCTCAGGTAGTACAGATCATCCAGGATGCACATCAATGCGAGCTGTGGCAAGGTTTGCTGTGTCTGTCAGCGGAGTGTCCAGAGGCTGGAGGCGCTACCAGGAGACAGGTCAGTACACCAAGAGACATGGAGAGGGCCATAGGAGGGCAACAACCCAGCAGCAGTACCACTACCTCCGCCTTTGTGCAAGGAGGAACAGAAGGAGCACTGCCAGAGCCCTGAAAAATGACCTCCAGCAGGCCAAGAATGTGCATGTGTCTGCACAAATGGTTAGAAACCGACTACATGAGCTTGGTCTGAGTGCCCGACGTCCATAGATGGGGGTTGTGCTCACAGCCCAACACCGTGCAGGACACTTGGCAATTGCCACAGAACACCAGGATTGGCAAATTTGCCACTGGTGCTCTGAGCTCTTCACAGATGAAAACAGGTTCACACTGAGCAGGTGACAGAGTCTGGAGACACTGTGGAGAGCGATCTGATGCCTGCAACATCCTTCAGAATGACCGGTTTGGCAGGGGTCAGTAATAGTGTGGGGTGGCATTTCTTTGGAGGGCCACACAGCCCTTCATGTGCTCGCCAGAGGTAGCCTGACTGCCATTAGGTACCGAGATGAGATCCTCAGACCCATTGTGAGAGCATATGCTGGTGCTGTTGGCCCTGGGTTCCTCCTAATGTAGGACAATGCTAGATCTCATGTGGCTGGAGTGTGTCAGCAGTTCCTGCAAGATGGAGACATGGAAGCTATGGACTGGCCCGCCTGTTCCCCAGACCTGAATCCGATTGAGCACATCTGGGACATCATGTCTCGCTCCATCCACCAACGTCACGTTGCAACACAGACTGTCCAGGAAGTTGGCGGATACTTTAGTCCAGGTCTGGGAGGAGATCCCTCAGGAGACCATCCACTGCCTCATCAGGAGCATGCCCAAGCGTTGTAGGGAGGTCATACAGGCACAGGGAGGTCATACAGGTACGTGGAGCCCACACACACTACTGAGCATCATTTTGACTTGTTTTATGGACATTACTGTCATGGTCCAGTCCGGAGTTTGTGCGCTGCTATCCTCTCTCAGGGCTGGTCATGCGGGGGTTAATTTCCTCTGCCTCGTTCTGGAGCGGGCTGGGCTATATCAGTCCGTCACAGCCGGCTTACCAGTGTTAGTGATAGCTCAAGCTTCCAGTTTAGAGCCTCTGACCCCTGTTACCTGGTGATCCTCCTGCCTTTGACTTGTTTACTCGTGTATGATCCGGACTGACTCTGACCCCGTCTCTTGGTATCCGTCTCTGCTGCTACGTTCTCTGTCTGGCTATTTGACCCTCGGCTTGGTATACTGACTACGTGTATTGCTGCTCCTTCTGGTACCTCTGCCTCTGTACGGTTTTGACTTGGCTTGCCTGACCACGCTCCCACCACTTGGTGGTGCCTGTGCTTCTGATTTGTATAGCTTCTCTGTGTACTCAGTCTCACGTCCCTCCTAGCTCCCTCTGGGGAAGGTTGCGCTACACAGCAGTAGTCTGACAGCTCCCATCTGGTTTTGACCTATTGGCTTGTTTCTGACCACGGGCTTGCTGAGACCTCTGGTTCTTGTATGACTGATTATTCCTAACACAGCTTTGGATGTTTTTGCTGCCACCTGGTGGTGGTTTTGGCTGCTGTAGTGCAGGCTTGTCCTGAGCACACTGGCCTGCATTTCAGCTGCTTTACAATTACATTCCACTTTAATGTTGTGGGTGACTCCAAATCCAGGCCACCATTGGTTAATAAATTTGATTTCCATTGATGATTTTTGTGTGATTTTGTTGTCAGCACATTCAACTTTGTACAGAACAAAGTATTCAATGATAATATTTCATTCATTCAGATCTAGGATGTGTTATTTGAGTGTTCCCTTTATTTTTTTGAGCAGTGTATATTTGAAATTTGGTATTGCCAAGACCATAGATGACAGATCTATCAAAATATAGAAGGAATTAACTTGAATAATAAATACTGTAAAAAGGGAAAAAAACAAGAGAATTTACATTTTTTTTCTTCGCCGCAGCTCTCACAAAAAAACTAAATGTTGTGTGGTGAATGACATTATCGGGTAATTTTTACCATGCAATGAAACCTGTAAAAACTAAACTGAAAAAAAAACAATTGCGTTTTTTTCATTACAATCGGAATTTTTTGCTCTCATCTTCTCGCGCATAAAGTGGTAAATTAAATGGTGTCATACACATCTAAAATTTGTCCGGCAAATAAAACACGGGTATGTTGACGTAAAAACTAGAAAAATAAAATATGGCTTTTGAATAAGAGGATTTAACTAAAGCACAAAAAAACGGAAAGAAAAAAAATTACAGGGTTCTGAAAGGGTTAAACAGCCTGCCCTTACAGCAGAGGGTTGCAGCGGGAGATCCCGCATTCTCCGCGCATCGAGCAGAGCGCGCGCGGTGTACGGATGGCCGTGCTTCACACGTATTTTCTGACCTCGGGAGCTAATCATTACGGCCTTTCTGCCTGCTAGGCATTTTTTACGTCCTAATGAACTCCCTTGTAACACATTCAGAAATTGTTAAAAGCAGAGGTCGGAGCGCCGGTGTTGTGCAAGCAGATTTGTGTCTGTCAAGAAGCCGGGAGAGCTCTATAGAGTCCAATGATTTTCTGTCATAAATTGCTGTTCTGCAGGAAGCTGACAGTTTGCGCCCTAATGGGCCAAACATAAGGAGATAATGCAGCATTTCTTTTATAAAAAAGTGATCTGTCATCATTTATCATCATTCGCCAAGTCGTAGAGCAATCCAGCGCAAAAACCTAAAATCACTGCCAGCTCCAGCTTTCCCTTTCTTATATGTAAAAAATTGGGCATTCACAACTTTAAGGGACGGTATATGGTGTCACTATTCTACTTATTTAAAAAAATAATAAAAAAGTAAAATAAATCACAAAGGAATATAAACAATAAAATAAAACACAATATAAGCCCCCTTTCACACGTCAGTGTCTTCGTACGTGTGGTGACTGTTTTCTCACATACCGGAGACACTGACACACGTAGACCCATTCAAATGAATGGGTCTATGAACATGTCAGTGCATTTTGACGGACCGTGTGTCCGTGTGCAAAGCAAGCAGACATGTACAGTTTTCGCCCGGACGCACGGTCCACAAAACGTGCCGCACACGCGCACACGGAGAACAGTGCACACTGTCCTCAATGTGCATGGATGGCCGCCGGGGAAGTAGCACTGCTGTAAGCCGCTGTCCCCGGCGGCTGGTGCTGAAGCCGGCTGTCATTCTCCCTGCTCTGCCTGCGAGCAGAGAACGATGAGCGGTATATTGAAGTCCAAACGACAGAAGGTGGGGGCTTTTGGGACTGTTACCCCCATCATCCGACACCTGCTGGCGTTCAGACTTTAATATACCGCTCATCGTTCTCCTCTGTTCGCCGGCAGAGCAGGGAGAATGACAGCCGGCTTCAGCACCAGCCTCCAGGGAACAGCACTTACAGTAGCCGCTTCTTCCCCGGCGGCTGTCCGTGTGGTACTGATGCGGCACACGGTTGCCACACGTAGTACACACATGGACACTGATATCTCCAGTACCGGAAATATCAGGACGTGTGAAACCGGCCTAAAGTAAATATTTAAAAAATATCATCAAAGAGTCCTAAGAAATTGCAACATAAACCTCTTGCCGACATGACATGTCCAACCCCTTAAATGTCGCGTTCAGTTACAATTATGACATCTCAGTGGTGTGATACGGTGAAGCCCTCGATCACATCATGGTGATCGTAGGGTGGTGGCAGCTGCTGGCCTACTGAATGCCCCAATATCTGACATTATGTCCTAATATGAAGATTTGACACAGAATAAAAGGTGTTCAAAATGTCAAATGCGGCTCAAACTGGTAAAGAAAAAAAAATCATAAAGCTTCACCCCATAAAAAGCTAAAAAAAAGTTATAGGTATATAAAAAAAAATATATATATATACAGCTCAAAGGAAGCAACACTGATTGACAATCAATTTCGCATGCTGTTGTGCAAATGGAACAGACAACAGATGGAAATTACTGACAATTATCAAGACACACTCAATAAAGGAGTGGTTCTGCAGGTGGGGACCACAGACCACATCTCACTACCAATGCTTTCTGGCTGATATTTTGGTCACTTTTGAAAGTTGGTTGTGCTTTCACACTCGTGGTAGCATGAGACGGACTCTACAACCCACACAAGTGGCTCAGGTAGTGCAGCTCATCCAGGATGGCACATCAATGCGAGCTGTGGCAAGAAGGTTTGCTGTGTCTGTTAGCGTAGTGTCCAGAGGCTGGAGGCGCTACCAGGAGACAGGTCAGTACACCAGGAGACATGGAGGGGGCGGTAGGAGGGCAACAGCCCAGCAGCAGGACCGCTACCTCTGCCTTTGTGCAAGGAGGAACAGGAGGAGCACTGCCAGTGCCCTGCAAAAGGACCTCCAGCAGGCCACAAATGTGCATGTCTGCACAAACGGTTAGAAACTGACTCCAAGAGGATGGTGTAAGTGCCCGACGTCCACAGATGGGGATTGTGCTCACAGCCCAACACTGTGCAGAATGCTTGGCAAATTGGTCACTGGCGCCCTGTGCTCTTCACAGATGAAAGCAGGTTCACACTGAGCACACGTGACAGAAGTGACAGAGTCTGGAGACGAAGTGGAGAGCGATCTGCTGCCTGCAACATCCTTCAGCATGACCGGTTTGGCAGTAGGTCAGTAATGGTGTGGGGTGGCATTTCTTTGGATGACTGCACAGCCCTTCATGTGCTCACCAGAGGTAGCCTGACTGCCACTAGGTACCGAGATCAGATCCTCAGACCCCTTGTGAGACCATATGCTGGTGCTGTTGGCCCTGGGTTCCTCCTAATGTAGGACAATGCCAGACCTCATGTGGCTGGAGTGTGTCAGCAGTTCCTGCAAGATGAAGGCATTGAAGCTATGGACATGCCCGCCCGTTCCCTAGACCTGAATCCGATTGAGCACATCTGGGACATCATGTCTCGCTCCATCCACCAACATCACGTTGCACCACAGACTGTCCAGGAGTTGGCGGAAGCTTTAGTCCAGGTCTGGGAAGAGATCCCTCAGGAGACCATAAGCCGCCTCATCAGGAGCATACTCAGGCGTTGTAGGGAGGTCAAAAAGGCATGTGGAGGCCACACACACACTAATGAGCATCATTTCGACTTGTTTTAAGGACATTACATTTCACTTTAATTTTGTGGGTGACTCCAAATCCAGGCCTCCATTGGTTAATAAATTTGATTTCCATTGATGATTTTTGTGTGATTTTTTATCAGCACATTCAACTTTGTACAGAACTAAGTATTCAATGAGAATAATTCATTCATTCAGATCTATGATGTGTTATTTGAGTGTTCCCTTTATTTTTTTGAGCAGTGTATATTGATAATTAGATATATGTACAAATTATCAGACTTACACGTCCTTCAGCAAATGCCCATTTAAGGGTCCGAATCTTAAAACCTATAAGGTCTGCAAAGTGGAAAATTAAGATAATGAATATCTTAATATTACTATGGAGAAAAATCTACATGTAGATAAACATTAAAACAAATTACATCTGAAAGGAAATGTGTCATCAGAAAATGACTGTTTAAATCAACTTGTTTTTATGCTTTTGTCAATGTTCAGGTTTTTTTTCCATTTCATCTTCTGTATTAACCCTGATGGTGGCTTGTACGTTAATGACTAGGACAATTTTTACAATTCTGACCACTGTCACTTTATGTGGTTATAACTCTGGAATGCTTCAACGTATCGCGGTACTTCTGAGTCTGTTTATTCGTGACATTTTGTACTTCATGATAGTCATAAAGTAAAAAAACGGAAATTTGGTGAAAATTTTTAAACTTTCAATTTTCATGCCCTTAACGACCGCCGATATGCCTTTTAACCCCTTAACCCCCAAGGGTGGTTTGCACGTTAATGACCGGGCCAATTTTTACAATTCTGACCAATGTCTCTTTATGAGGTTATAACTCTGGAACGGTTCAACGGATCTTCGCGATTCTGAGACTGTTTTCTCGTGACATATTGTACTTCATGATAGTGGTAAAATTTCTTTGATATACCTTGCGTTTATTTTTGAAAAAAACCAAATATGGCGAAAATTTTGAAAATTTTGCAATTTTCAAACTTTGAATTTTTTTTCCCTTAAAACAGAGAAATATGTCACATAAAATAGTTAAGAAATAACATTTCCCACATGTCCACTTTACATCAGCACAATTTTGGAACCCAAATTTTTTTTTGTTAGGAATTATAAGGGTTAAAAGTTGACCAGTGATTTCTAATTTTTACAACAAAATTTACAAAGCCATTTTTTTAGGGACCACCTCACATTTGAAGTCACTTTGACGGGCTATATAGCAGAAAATACCCAAAAGTGACACTATTGAAAAACTGCACCCCTCAAGGTACTCAAAACCACATTCAAGAAGTTTATTAACAGAAGAAGTTTATTATTCACAGGAGCTGAAGCAACGTGGAAGGAAAAAATTAATATTTAACTTTTTAGCCACAAAAATGATCTTTTACAAACTTTTTTTTATTTTCACAAGGGTAAAAGGAGAAGATGGGCAGATAATGTTGTTGTGCAATTTCTCCTGAGTACGCCAATACCCTATATGTGGGGGAAAACCACTGTTTGGGCATACGGCAGAGCTCGTAAGGGAAGGAGCGCCGTTTGACTTTTTCAAACTAAAATTGGCTGGAGTTGAGATTGGACGCCATGTCGTGTTTGGAGTGCCCCTGATGCGCCTAAACAGTGGAACCCCCCCACAAGTGACACCATTTTGGAAACTAGACCACCTAAGGAACTTATCTAGATCTGTTGTGAGCACTTTGGACCCCAAAGTGTTTCACAAAAGTTTATAATGCCTGGGTGTGGAAAAAGAAACAAACAATTTTCCACAAAAATGATTTTTAAGTCCAAAATTTTAGATTTTTCCCAAGGAAATTGGACCCCAAAAGTTGTTGTCCAATTTGTCTGAGTACGCTGATACCCCATATGTGGGGGGGGGAAACTGTTTGGGCGCACGGCAGGGCTTGGAAAGGAAGCAGTAACGTTTTGGAATGCAAACATTGATGGGGGTCATGTTCCATTTGTAGTGCCCCAGATGAGCCTAAACAGTGGAAACCCCCCACAAGTGACCCCATTTTGGAAGCTAGACCCCTAAGGAACTTATCTAGATCTTTGGTGAGCACTTTGAACCCCCAAGTGCTTCACACAAGTTTATAATGCCCGGGCATGAAAATAAAAAATCCTATTTTTTTCCCATAAAAATTATCTCTTAGTCACTAATTTTTTATTTTCCCATAGGTAACAGGAGAAATTGGACCTCAAAAGTTGTTGTCCAATTTGTCCTGAGTACGCTGATACCCCATATGTTTGGGCGCACGGCAGAGCTCGGAATGGAATGAGCACCATTTGACTTTTTCCAACCAAAATTGGCTGGAATTGAGATTGGACGCCATGTTGCATTTGGAGAGTCCCTGATGTGCCTAAACAGTGGAAACCCCCCACAAGTGACCCCGTTTGGGAAACTAGACCCCTAAGGAACTTATCTAGATCTTTGGTGAGCAATTTAATCCCCCAAGTGCTTCAGACAAGTTTATAACGTAGAGCCGTAAAATTAAAAAATCATATTTTTTCCACAAAATTGATCTTTTCACCCCAATTTTTATTTTCCCAAGGGTAACAAGACTCCAAAAGTTATTGTGCAATTTGTCCTGAGTACGCTGATACCCCATATGTGGGGGTAAACCACTGTTTGGGTGCATGGCAGAGTTTGGAAGGGAAGGAGCGCCGTTTGACTTTTTCAACGCAGAATTGGCTGGATGCCATGTCGTGTTTGGAGAGCTCCTGATCTGCCTAAACAGTGGAAACCCCCCACAAATGACACCATTTTGGAAACTAGACCCCTCAAGGAACTTATCTAGATGTGTTGTGAGCACTTTGAACCCCAAAGTGCTTCACAGAAGTTTATAACGTACAGCTGTAAAATAAAAGATCTTTTTTTTTTACAAAAATGATTTTTTCGCCCCCAATATTTTATTTTCACAAGGGTAACAGGAGAAATTGGACCCAAAAGTTGTTGTCCAATTTGTCCTGAGTACGCTGATACCCAATATGTGGGAGTAAACTACTGTATGGGCGCACGTCGGGGCTCGGAAGGGAAGTAGTGACGTTTTGGATTGCAGACTTTGATGGAATGGTCTGGGGGCGTCATGTCACATTTGGAGAGCCCTGATGCGCCTAAACAGTAGAAACCCCCACAAGTGACCCCATTTTGGAAAATAGACCCCACAAGGAACTTATCTAGATGTGTGGTGAGCACTTTGAACTCCGAATTGCTTCACAGAAGTTTATAACGTACAGCCGTAAAAATAAAAAATCCTTTTTTTTTTTACAAAAATGATTTTTTCGCCCCCAATATTTTATTTTCACAAGGTTAACAGGAGAAATTGGACCCCAAAATTTGTTGTCCATTTTGTCCTGAGTACGCTGATACCCAATATGTGGGAGAAAACTACTGTATGGGTGCACGTCTGGGCTCGGAAGGGAAGTAGTGACGTTTTGGATTGCAGACTTTAATGGAATGGTCTGGGGGCGTCTTGTCGCATTTGGAGAGCCCCTGATGCGCCTAAACAGTGGAAACCCCCACAAGTGACCCCATTTTGGAAAATAGACCCCACAAGGAACTTGAATTTTTTTTTTACAAAAATGATTTTGTCGCCCACAGTTTTTTATTTTCCCAAGGGTAACAGAATAAATAGGACAAATTGCACAATAACTCTTGTGGTCCAGAGTACGCTGATACCCCATATGCGGGGGTAAACTACTGTTTGCGCGCATGGCAGAGCTCAGAAGTGAAGGAGCACCGTTTGACTTTTTCTACGCAGAATTGGGTGAAATTGAGATCACATGCCATGTCACATTTGGAGAGCCCCTGATGTGCCTAAACAGTGGAAACCACCTAATTCTAACTCCAACCCTAACCCCAACACACCCCTAACCCTAGTCCCAACCCTAACCACAAACCTAACCCTAACACACCCATAACCCTAATCCCAACCCTAACCCTAATCCTAACTTTAGCGCCATCCCTAACCCTAACTTTAGCCGCAACCCTAACCTTAACCATAACCCTAATGGGAAAATGGAAATAAATAATTTTTTTAATTTTATTATTTTTCCCTAATTAAGGGGGTGATAAAGGGGGGTTTGATTTACTATTTATAGCGGGTTTTTATGATTGGCAGCTGTCACGCTAAAAGACGCTTTTTATTGCAAAAAGTAGTTTTTTGCATCACCACATCTTGAGAGCTATAATTTTTGCATATTTTGGCCCACAGAGTCATGCGAGGTCTTATTTTTTGCGGGACGAGGTGACGTTTTTATTGGTACCATTTATGACCACGTGACATTTTTTGATCGCTTTTTATTTCGATTTTTGGGAGGTTAGAATGAACAAAAATCAGCAATTCATGAATTTCTTTTGGGGGAGGCGTTTATACCGTTCCGCGTGTGGTAAAATTGATAAAGCAGTTTTATTCTTCGGGTCAGTACGACTATGGCGATACCTCATTTATATCATTTTTTTAATGTTTTGGTGCTTTTATAGAATAAAAACAATTTTATATAAAAAATAATTATTTTTGCATCGCTTTATTCTGCGAGCTATAACTTTTTTATTTTTTCGCTGATGATGCTGTATGACGGCTCGTTTTTTGCGGGACAAGATGACGTTTTCAGCGGTACCATGTTTATTTATATCGGTCTTTTTGATCGCGTGTTATTCCATTTTTTATTCGGCGGTATGGTGATAAAGCATTGATTTTTTGCTTAGTTTTTTTTTTTTAAGGGGTTCACTAAAGGGGTTAACTAGTGGGACAGTTTTATAGGGGGGGTCATTACGGACGCGGCGATAGCAAATATGTGTACTTTTATTGTTTGTTTTTTTTATTTACAGGAAGAAATGAATTTATTGGGGAATATTTTTTTTTTTTTTTATGATTTTTTTTACCACTTTTTATTTTTTTTACTGTGTCCCAGGGTGGGACATCACAGTATTTTAGCAGATCGCTGGTGTGACAATGTGCACAGCACTCTGTCACATCAGCGATCGCTCAGGCAGTGCAGCAGGCTTCTCAGTGCCTGCTCTCAGCAGGCACTGAGGAAGCCGCCTCCCTGCAGGACCCCAGCGCCATCTTGGATCCGGGGACCTGGAGGGAGGACGGACCCTCGAACAGCGCGACACATCGCGCTGCTCTGAGGGTCTTAGGGGAGCGCTCAGGGAGCCCCCACCCTGCGCGATCCTCCTGTGCCCCGAGTACACCGCGATCATGTTTGATCGCGGTGTGCCAGGGGTTAATGTGCCGGGAGCGGCCCGTGACCGCTCCTGACACATAGTGCCGGGTGTCAGCTGTGATAATCAGCTGACACCCGGCGGCGATCAGCTGCGCTCCCCTCGGGAGCGCAGCTGATCACCCTGGACGTAATATTCCGTCCATGGGAATTAAGTACCAGGTCACATGGACGGAATATTACATCCAATGGGATTAAGGGGTTAACGGCGGTGGTTAAGGTTACTTAACCCCTTAATGACCGCCGATAAGCCTTTTAACGGCGTCATTAAGGGTACTTAAACCACAGCGCCGTTAATTAACGGCGCTGTGGAAAAAGCCTATAGCGCCCCCCAGTGTCAGATTTTCTCTGGGTCTCGGCTACCCGAGGTAGCCGAGACCCCAGAGAACATGATTCGGTACGGTTTTTACTGACCCTGCTTTTATTATTAACCATATAACGGCGACTGCAAAATAAAGCCACGATTCTGCATTTAATTTCTCACTCCTCTGATGTGATCGCACATCAGTGGGGAGAGAAATAGGGTCCCTGGGTCCCCTGATCTGTCCCCTGTACCTCCCGGCTTCTTGTTCATGTAAAGAAAATGGCGGGTGCATGCGCAGTGTGCCCGCCGAATCTGCCGGCCGGCAGATTCATTCATTCAGTGAAGGTACATTTTGATCACTCTGATAAACCCTATCACAGTGATCAAAATAAAAAAAATAGTAAATAAACCCCCCCTTAGTTAGGGAAATATAATAAAATAAAGAAAAATATATTTATTTTCATTTTTCCATTAGGGTTAGGGTTGGAATTAGGGTTAGAATTAGGGTTGGGATTAGGGTTAGGATTAGGGTTGGGATTAGGGGTGTGTTTGGGTTAGGGTTGGAGCTAGAATTGAGGGGTTTCCACTATTTAGGCACATTAGGGGGTCTCCAAACACGACATGGAGTTCAAAAAGTCAAATGGTGCTCCCTCCCTTCCGAGCCCTGCCGTGCGCCCAAACAGTGGTTTACCCCACCATATGGGGTATCAGCGTACCCAGGACAAATTGCACACCAATTTTGGGGTTCTAATTTCTCCTGTTACCCTTGGGAAAATAAAAAATAGCTGACTAAAAAATCATTTTTGAGGAAAAAAATTATATTTTTTCACGGCTATGTGTTTATAAACTTCTGTGAAGCACTTGGGGGGTTCAAAGTGCTCATCACACATCTAGATAAGATCCTTGGGGGGGTCTAGTTTACAAAATGGTGTCACTTGCGGGTGGTTTCTACTGTTTAGGCACATCAAGGGCTCTGCAAACACAACATGACGCCCGCAGAACATTCCATCAAATCTGCATTACAAAATGGCGCTCTGTTGTGAATGTGTTGGAAATGAATTCTGAGCGGAAGCTCCCTCTGGTGGTTACAAACAGTACTGAACTATTCAATGAAGATTGTGAAGATTGGCAATCAGGTGTTACAGACTGGTCTTATATAAGGGAGGTGCCCTCCCATCAGGGTTGCCGGTGATCAATTGTTCTTGACTCAACTTTGGTTCCTGGTTCACTTGGAAGCTTGCTGTGTCTTGCCTGCATCTTCTGCTAACAGATAAGATATTTTCTGCTTTTATTTTTGTGCTTGCTTTTTGCATTTTGTCCTGCACTTCTGTGGAGGTCAGCCAGGTCCCCTCCGGGGGCTTGTGCTCCTCTCAGTTTATCTGAGCCACTGTTATTTGTTCATTTGCCTTTTCCAGTTTTTTCAGTGGCTGCTGCTTAGTTTTGTTACACCAGAGAACTAATTTAGGTGGTAGAGGTCGTGTGAGCTCAGGTGTTTTTGCAATTAGTGAGTTGGTATTTTTTTTAGGGTTTTTTGGATTGCAGTAAGTGTCCTTCCTTACTTTTTTCTTTCTAGGAAGATTGGGCCCCAACGTTTGCTCATACTATTTTCTGTCTGTGTCTGTATTTCCTCTTGTTTAACCGCCATTACATGTTTGGGGGCTTCCTATGTTCTTTGGGGATCTGCTCCGGGGCAGATAGTTTTCCTCTTTCTATCTTTAGGTGTAGTTAGCTTCTCAGGCTGTGACGAGGCATCTAGGACCAACGTAGGTACGCTCCACGGCTGCCTTTAGTTGTGGTGGTTAGTCAGGGTACTGCAATCCAGTAGATTCCAACCTCTCTGGTGTATTGCCTTTTTTGCCTGCTCTCCTCAGCTACCAAATCATAACAGCGCTCCTTCCCTTCCAAGCTCTCCCATGCGCCCAAACAGTGGCTCCCCCCACATATGGGGTATCAGCGTACTCAGGAAAAATTGCACAACAACTTTTGTGGTTCATTTTCTCTTTTAACACTTGTGAAAATAAAAAAAAATTGGTTCTGAAGTAAATTTTTTGCAAAAAAGTTAAATGTTCTCCTGTTACCCTTGGGAAAATAAAAAATAACGGGCTAAAAATCCTTTTTGAGGAAAAAAAAGATTTTTTATTTTCACGGCTCTACGTTATAAACTTCTGTGAAGCACTTGGAGGTTCAAAGTGCTCACCACACGTCTAGATAAGTTATTAAGGGGTCTAGTTTCCAAAATTGGGTCACTTGTGGGGGGTTTCCACTGTTAAGGCACATCAGGTGCTCTCCAAACGCGACATGGCGTTCAGCCAATTCTGCGTTGAAAAAAGTCAAACGACACTCCTTCCCTTGCGACCTCTGCCGTGCCCCCATAAAGTGGTTTACCCCACATAAGCGGTATCGGCGTATTCAGGAGAAATTGCACAACAAATTTTATGGTTCATTTTCTCTTTTAACACTTGTGAAAATAAAAAAAAATTGGTTCTGAAGTAAATTTTTTGCAAAAAAGTTAAATGTTAATTTTTTCCTTCCACATTGCTTCAGTTCCTGTGAAGCACGTAAAGGGTTATTAATCTTCTTGAATGTGGTTTGAGCACCTTGAGGGGTACAGTTTTTAGAATGGTGTCACTTTTGGGTATTTTCTATCATATAGACCTCTGATGTGCCTAAACAGTAAAAATCCCTTACAAGTGACACGATTTTGGAAACTAGACTCCTCTGGGAACTGATCTAGATGTATGGTGAGCACATTGCACCCTCAGGTTTTACAGAAGTTTATAACGTTGAGCAAAAAGGTTCTTTTGGGCCCAAATTTTGCATTTTCATAAGGGTAACAGGAGAAATTGCACAATACAATTTGTTATGCAATTTCTCCTGAGTACGCCGATACCCCATATGTAGGGGAATACTACTTTTGAGGCACAGTGCAAAGCTAAGAGGGGAAGAGGCACCATATTGGATTTCAGATTTTACAGGAATGGAAACCCCCTATATGTGAACTCATTTTACAAACTACACCCCCAAATGAAGTCATATAGGGGTGCAGTGATCATATTGACACTACATGTGCCTCACAGAATTTTATACCACTGAGTGGTGAAGAAAGAATAAATTACATTTCTTCCACTAAAATGTTGTTTTAGCCCCAAGTTTTTAATTTTACTAAGGGTAAAGAGGAAATGTTTTTACAACAAACTGAGGTCCATGTTTTCCTGAGTGTGCTAATACCCTACATTTAATTCGGAAACACTTTTCAGGCAAAGTGCAAAGCTCAGAAGGCAAGGAGCGCCAGATTTTGCTGTTACGGTTTTCAGGTGCCTTGACCCACTGGGAGAGCCCATGAGGTGCCGGAACAGCAGAACCCCCCATAAGTGACCCATTTTATAAACTACACCGCTCAATGAATTCATCTAGGGGTACAGTGATCATATTGACATCATGGGTGTGTCACAGAATTTTACACCATTGAGCAGTGAATAAAATATAACTAAAGTTTTTACCACCAAAATTTTGTTTTAGCCCCAGATTTTACATTTTCACATAAGTGGGTAAAAATGGCACCAAAATTTGTTCCACAATTTCTACTGAATGTGGCAATACCCCATATTGGCTCTACAGTACTACTTAGCCAAACGGAGAAACTTGGGAGGGACAGCGCGCCATTTGCCTCCTGGAGCGCAGTTTGCGGACTCCATATTCTGAGCACCTAATTGCTAGAAGAGCAGAATCCCCGTTAAGTGACCCATTTTGGACATTATATCCCTTTGGGAAGCTATCTACAGTTGTAGTGACGATTTCTACTCCATGGGTGTTTGCCAGAAATAAGCAGCAATGAATGTTTCCAAGTGAAAATTACAAACTGCCGTTGTAGTGACCAGTACATTGTGCCTAGCTCATGCTTCAGGAGACAGGCACCGGTAAGTTAGGCGGGCTCTCATCACTTCAGAAATGCCAAACCTGAGTGATGATTTGCTTTTTTTGTAGATTGTGTTGAAGCTTTTATTGGGAACATTCTACTGAACATTTGGGATCACATTTATCCTGCGCTCTACGCTGAGCACGTACTTTGGGGTTTCCATCTAAATCTCTGAGTGATGTGATCCAGATGAAACCCCAAGGGATCCATTCACTATAATGAGGCAGCACAGTTACTCTGGACTCCGTCAGGCCGCTGTTTAGCAGTCTCATCTTTTCAGAAGTGCACAAAACTGTGGCTGTTGGTACTATTATGCAAACCTAAAAAGAAGGAAACCACCGGATCACAGGATCTATGGCGTCCACAGTGCCTCCAGCTGCCTCATTATAGGGAATCTTCCATTGAGGGTTCTGTCTGAATCACGTATTTCAGAGATTTACATGGAAACCTCAGTCTAAGCGCTCAGCACAGAGTGCAGGATAAATGTCTGCCGAGCCTTAATGCAATCTTTGGGAAGCAGAATGAGCAAAAACACAATTCATGAATTTGTTTGGGGAGCAGGTTTTTTTTTGGTCATTCCGTGTGTGTGGTAAAATTGATAAGGCAGTTTTTTATTTTTCGGGCTAGTACGATTACAGCAATACCTCATTTATATAGTTTTTTATGTTATGGCGCTTTTATACAATAAAAACTATTTTATAGAAAAAAATAGTTATTTTTGCATTGCTTTATTCTGCGAGCTAGAACTTTTTTATTTTTCCACTGATGGAGCTTTATGGTGGCTTGTTTTTTGTGGGACAAGATGTTTTCAGCGGTACCATGATTATTTATATCCGTCTTTTTGATCTAACTGCTTCTCTTTTTTTATTTCCCACTTTCTTTTTGATAACGCTTTGTTTGAGAGTCCCCAGTGCATGAAGCATCATCAGGAGGCAGAGACTGCGGTCACTGCTGCAGCTTTTGCTTGTCCCTGAAATGAAAAGTCATCAATGACACTTGTTTCAGGAGTTGAGTTACTCCCTGCGCGATGTGCACAATGACAGTGCACTCTCTTGTCGGCTCAGATAAGTAGTAAGGAGCCAGCAACAGAGTGCACTGTCAGTGTACGCTGTAAGATGAATACCCGGCTTGCAGAGATAAGTGTTTCCCCGCAAGTGACATGCCTATCGGGGTGACATAGGTCTCTGTTAACCGGGTATTTGTCTCACAACATACACTGACAGTGCACAGCTCGTTACTGCGGATCTGAACCAGCAAAATAGTGCACTATCAATGTGCACTACGTACAGGCCCTGATACAAGCATCACTGACAACACTCAGAACCTATCTTTTGTATTGATGCATCTACAGGCAGGTGGAGCAAGGTCATTAGTGGATCCTCTGTTATCAGCGGTTTATAGAGGCGTTATCAATCATTGCAACCCTGCCTCTGATGACAAGGAAACTCCTGAAAAGTCTTCCTGAAAGGACAAGAAAAATGTGTGCAAAAAAATCTCAGTGGCCAGTGAGAAAATTACAAATTTTGCCTTTTATGTTTTTTTTTGTTTTGCCAAATTGTCCTGTAGAGTGCGGGCTCAGCTTCGGGGCCGGCTCCCTTGATCCGCAGGTCCCGTGAATCAGACACAGGTCCATCACGTTCCCCACTTATCGTCATTATTCCACAGTCTGACTGCTCTACAGGTTTTCTCAGGTGAACAGTCTGACTGCTCTACAGGTTTTCTCAGGTGAACAGTCTGACTGCTCTACAGGTTTTCTCAGGTGAACAGTCTGACTGCTCTACAGGTTTTCTCAGGTGAACAGTCTGACTGCTCTACAGGTTTTCTCAGGTGAACAGTCTGACTGCTCTACAGGTTTTCTCAGGTGAACAGTCTGACTGCTCTACAGGTTTTCTCAGGTGAATTCCCTTGTGGAAAATCTGCTGTGATTTACGGTGTTTATAAGAATCGTGTACATGCTGAAAAACGCAAACGCACAAGAACTGCGCGCGATATCTGCAGTGCGTCAGTGTGCCATACAGCCGTGGTGGAGACTGTCACCCAGGGCAACACAGAGGATTTTATTACTGGCACCAGGATTTCTGACCACATTTCCAGGAGGATTCACAGAGCAAATCAAAGTTCTGCCAAGTATTACTGACACAAGAGCAAGGTTTGCACAGTGCAATAGTAGTGACAGTGACGCAAACCAGAGCAGACAGTGCCGGTGCGTTACCGCAACAGATACAAACATCAACTGTTGGAGGGAATTTCCTGCAGATTGCACCGGGCCGCACCTGCACCGCAGCCCAGGAAAGGTGACTGATACCAACGTTACCGCATCACAGAATTCCCACAAAGATGCAGAAATCCTGCGACGTCTTCGGTAGCCCCGGACGCACGCCAGACACTGAAGGCAAGGCAGCCGGGTCTCAGTCCCGCCTCTATGTGGGACCCGCCTCCTGAATCTGACGTACTTCATTCAGGCAGCCAATCAGGCAGGCAGAACTTCATGAGGCCCGCCCACGGCAGCGCACCATTGGTCAGAAATGTTTAAAGGGCGTGTACATTTATGATATGTGGGTGGGGTTGCGGCGCGCTCTGTGGTCACGGTGGGTGTGAAGGTGGGAGGAGCTATGGACGCACGGAGTTACAGGAGCAGCAGGCTGGGGGTGACCGGATCTGTATGAGACTGACGAGGCTACCGGAGAGAGCGCAGCACTGCGAGCCGGGCGGCCGGGGGGAGTGCAGCACGGAGCCAGCCACCTCCTGCACAGGCCGGTGACATGACGTCCCGCAGGTGAGCGCAGCCGGGTCATTGTGTGTATGTATATATGTGTAGGTATAATGTGTATACTCATGTTGTGTATATGTGTGTGTGTGGATAGATATATATGTATACTTATGTTATGTGTACGTGTGTGTGTGCATATATATATATATATATATATGTGTATACTTATGTTGTGTGTATGTCTATATGTAATGTGTATACTTATGTTACACATACATGTGTGACATATATTTATATATATATATATATATATACACACACGTACATACATATGTTATAACATGTGCTCCTGTTGCTGCTTATTTCACCCTTCAGTCATTACTTGCACTAATTGCACCCACAGATGATGATTTTCTGCTATTATTCCTTTTCCCACCTCCGGATTTCGCCATCCCATTTTGGCGCTCGCGGCGACAATGGGTGACCACAAAGCTCCCGCTAATATTGGCGTGTCACCGTTCCCCTTGTTTCTTGGGTAACCTTTTCTATTTGCCCCTTCATTCATGTGTAAATGTGACTCTAGCGCAATCTGTCGCGGCGGTCGGACGTGTGGGCAGTTTCGCCGCCAACTCTTCAGTCGTCGTTGTATCTGGGTGAAGGAGATATTAATATACTGGGTATTGGAACGTGGATTTTCGGATGGACGGGGTGGAGCGCATCACTTATTAGCTGCGGAGCAGATATCTGTATGGGATCTGTTAGTAACGGATCCAGTGGGGGAAGAAACGAGCCTGTGGAAAGAAAAGTACAAACCCATAGCAAAGTTTCCTTTTTGAAATGGAAACTTTGTATCTGTTTCCTATAGACTTTGATATTGACAAATACAGATCCAGTTGCTCTCTCTTTTTTTTTTTTTTTTTTTATGGATAAAAAGTTGTACAGACTTTTTTTTCGTGGCTATCAGCTGGAGCAATGTTTTTTATGCTTTATTTATGTGAAACACAATGGAAGTTTATTTCCTTTATAAACTGCTCATAGAAAAGCACCTAAGAACAGAGCATAAGCCCATTCCTCCATTCCTTCAGTATCGCTCCTGCTCTCCGGCTTCTCCCCATCCTTGGCTCGTCACCTTGTTTTGGTTCCTCCAATGATTGTGGTTGCCCCATTTGACGTTCCGCCTCCTCACTGCCATCATTTGGGCTCTTATTTGCCAGTTCTCTGTCTCCCTAATTTCACTTTCCCTCCATCTAGCATTGCTCCGTTTCCACCAGATTTCTCGGTGGGACCCCAACCCCCTACCCAACTTTCTTTTTTTTTTCAATTTTTCTCTATTTCCATCAGATTGTCTCACCTTTTGTGTTTCATTTATTCTGTTTTCCAACTTCAGAAGGCTCTGTATAGTCGTATAAAACTTTATCACTATGGTTGTCTGGGGCTAACGTATCAATTACCTAATTAATGGTTAGGTCATCATTAGTGGGGTCCACCACCTGCTACCCCACTGGTTATCTGATACCCGCTCCAGCAGCGGCCAGATGTGCGCAGTGCAGCGCAGCTCCATACATTGGTTAGTGGCCATTGCCAGCTACTGCAGTTTATTTCCTATTCCTGTACTTGCAGGGGCCAAATGCAATCTTTATCCTGTGCTTGACTGATCATTGCTAGGAGAGGGAAGGGTCCAATAAATTATCACTTGGAGTCAGAGGGTTGCAGTACTCACCAGGCAGCCCCTTCCTATCAATAAGGCAAAAGTTTTGAGCCCTCCGCTGATTAATTATTTTTGTCATAGATTTATGGGAAATACCACTTGCCTTTTTCCGATGTTGGAACTTGACTTTATATGGAATCTGGAGACTGAAATTAGTGATAAATTTCTATCAACGGTTTACTATTTCCTAGGATCTGTAGACCTGGTAAATACAGACGTCGTAAGCCAATATGGGATTACTGCCTTTGTCATTATGGGGGATGAACACTGGAGCCAGTCTGTGCCTGTCAACTGTCAGTCACCCCTCTAAACTGGTGTATGTCTGCCTTAAGGGGTCCTCTTACATGGCGTATTATAATACTGATTATTGAAGTTTCCAAATAAATGATGTTGATACCAAAATATAACTCATTAAGCCCTACAATTTAGTGGGGAGGGAAGAGCTATCTCTGTGCCCCCACTCCATACACATAGACCCTTTGTTTTCTCTGGGTTTACATGTGTTAAATGGTAGAAAATGAGTAAGCCACTGCCAGGCTCCTTTGGCAGCTGCTTATTTTTTGGGAGAACAAAATTAAAAATTCGACATGCCCAATCTTTCCAGTCTGGATGCCCCCATATATGTCGGAAGGTTTTATTTATTTTTTTTATGGCTCCTCTTGTCTTGGGACTCTTAGTTTTCTACATCCATTTGTCATTTCTGCACAGATTTTGTATGGAAGATGTAGAATAACGTACCCCAGGCCAAATTATTGTAGGAACATTCTAAAACCGATATGGTCTCACATGGAAAGAATGTCTAAGAAGACCAGGAGAACTACACTGGTTTTATACATAATGTTAAATTCCGGGCTGTGCGCTACACGTAGATCCATCAGCTCCTCACCGGTAAACATTTGCTCCAAGTAAAACTCTGCACGTGGTCACCAGGGTCCAGATTTTCACCTTTTTTTTTTTTTTTTCCCCAGTGACCTCAAAAACTCAATTCTGGTAATTACGGGAGACATGGACACCTTGAGACTTTATATTTACAGGAAAAGCTTGCTTTAGGAATTCTCCTAGAAGTATATGGAGGGAGCTGCGAACGTGCCGTTACCTCTCCGGTCACCGTAGAACAGGGACTTTAATCAAAGAAAGATGGGAGTCCGACCTCTGGTACTTCCATCTATCAGCCCAGTGTTATGAGCAAAAAAATAATACAAAGCAAACAAATTAATCACCCAATTTACCCATGGTAAATTAATATCGATGTTAAAAAGTACAAATTGAAATAAAAAAAAATGGAAATAATAAAATACTTATATTTTTAATATTGTAAGAACAAAGAAAGGTGCTAGAAAAGAGTATAAAAAGAGGGACGTAATTCTATGGTAAACCGCACGAGATGAATCGACACCTTCAAAATTCAACAAATCAAAAAATATATTTGCAAATAGTTCAAGGTGGAGAGGCTGTGTAATTTCTAGATATCCACTATTTTTTAAATGCTACTCAAAGCATGCTGGATAAATTAATGAAACATGCCATTTCCTATACCCAGGACAAAGACACCAAATGCAAATACTAGAAGGTGATGGGAATTGTCGTGCAGAAAGACAGGCATAAATGGTTAATAAAAATAGAACAGGTGAATATATAGAGTATTAAGGTAGCTGCTGTATTGACATGCCAAGTTAGGTTATATACAGACATAGCCTAGAAAATATACTGAGATACATTGTCAGCTAGCATGTATAATACTATGCTGCAGTAATGTTGAACAAGAACTGGAAGTGTAAACATATCGATAACAATGTTAGAGTATATTATACTGTATTGCACTAATCCTGGCGGATACAATGGCGTCTCCGCCCCGACGCGCGTTCCGCTCTATTTCGGGAGAGCAAAGTAAAGATAACTTAAAGGCACGAATGAATTAAAGTATAAATAAGAAGTTGCCTGTTGGAAAAATTTTTTTTTTTTTCACTCTGAAAAAAAAAAAACGCGCAAAAGCAACGATGGATTCTGCAAAATATTGTAATTTTTCCCCATTTAAAAGATCTCTTCTTCTTGTCTGAGAATTAGAACTTTATATTAGAATCCTCCAAACTGAACACTGGCTCCAATTACTGCCCAGACTCTGAGCTGAAGCATCATACCTGCCCTGCAACATTGTAACAAATAGGAAGTTATTTACGGTATGGTGGTGTATGTATAACTAACAGAAGACTGACTACTGTGAAAAATAATAAGCTGCTTTTAGGTCCCATTTAAAAAAAAAAACAAAAAAAAAAACACAAATCTGGAAGCAGATTTGAATTGCTGAGGTTTTAGCAATGCTGTTTTCAGCTGCGTGGCTTATATACCGTAGGTTCAACTTCAGACCAATTGTTTCAGTTTGCATATGGGTCATCCATTACATTTATTTAGTTAAAAAAGAAAAGCCTCTGTTTGGTCCTAAAATAAAAAAAAAATCAAATTATACTTGCATACTGGACCACTGCCGCTACTCCATACCGCTGCTGCTGGTGTCCCCTGACAGTCTCGTTTCATCCTCCTCCAGTAGGGATGCAACAGCTGCATCCAGTCATCAGCCACAGACTGACTACTGAGCAAAAGAAGCAGTCTTAAGTAGGAGATTGGCTGCGGTCATCTGATGCCCCTTGCTTGAAGAGGAAGCAGAGACCGGCTGGGGTCAAAGTATGTGTTTTTTTTTTTTAACTTGTTTTAGGACCACCTTAAATATATTTATATTTTTTTTTGGGTCTCAGCAACTTAATTGTAACGGAGAAAGTTTCCTAAGTTGTACACACCACAAGGCCCCCCAAAAAAAGGATTGATTTTATTTTACTCACTTGTATAGCTCCATTATTTCCACGGCACTTTACAGTTTACAGACATTATCATCGCTGTCCCCGATAGGGCTCACAATCTACATTCCCTATCAGTATGTCTTCGGAGTGTGGGAGGAAACCGGAGAACCTGGAGGAAATCTACGCAAACACGGGGAGAACATACATACTCCTGTAGATGTTGTCCTTGTGGGATTTGAACCCAGGACCCCAGCACTGTAGTGCTAACCACTGAGCCAGCGTTGCAAAGTCTCTTTAAAAGCATTGCTATGTAGGGTGTTATTTTCGATTGCTCTTCTTATAACTGTGCCCTGCACTGGTTCTTCATCCTACTTTCTTATGCTATGTATTAAGAAGTTTTATACCATTTCACTATGCGATGAAGAGGCTTTATTTACAAAACACTATGAACAATTCTATTACAGCAATTCTCATATTTTTACAATACTCGTTTATTTTATATTTTTCTTTGCACTATTTTTTAGGGTCACAAGTGAATAACTGTGATGTACTGGGTTCTTGTTTTTTTTCCATAGAGCGTAAGCGCGGTCTGTAACGTTGGTTAAATCTGCAGCAGTATGTGCAAAATCCCCGTCTGTCCGGGGCTGGATATTCTTTAGATAGTTGGAAGTGAGTTAGCTCATGCCAGGGTAAATATTTGGCAGCTGCGCTGCAACTTGGAAATCTAATTGCAGAGCTAAACTGGTCTTGGCTGCAGAATGGATGGAAGGAAATGCCCTGCGTCTGGTTGGGGCGCTTAGTGCTCTTGAAGCAGTTGTTCTTAAAGGACTTTTCGGTCTGAGTGGTCTTGTTGTATGCGATTTTATTTCAGATGCTTCCTTTTACAAGGAAGATCTTCTTAGAAGTTGTATACAATGGGCACTGCCATTAACGACTGGTACACTTGTTATATGCTTGTAGTTTATACTGGTCAAATATATTCCCAAAATTGTTCCTGGCTGCACTTTATCTTGTTGGTTTGACTTGCTGATTGCCTTGTCCAAGGATAGACCTCGGTTCACAATTTCTTAGGGTCCCAGAGACATTAAAAGAATTTCAGGTGACTCTGGATGTTAAGGTGTTGTGTATGCGCATACAGAATAACTCTTCTCCCTCTGCCCATTTTGTGATTTGTATCCAGACTTTGCCACTACTTTGTCCCCTCTGCAGGCTATACAAACTGGAGGTGGAAATCCTGTCTCCTTATAGGCCATGTCTAGAAGCAGCAGCATTGAGGACGTTCATTATACTGAGCAGTGTAGCTGAGAATCCAGGTCTAGTGAGAGTTCTGCTGCATTCTCTTTGCTTGTCCATCTTGCCCTGATCAAAATGGATGATAAACGAGTTGTTCATCACTGATTGTGTTTCTTTTTTTTCTAGCTTTGGATAGTTTTAAAACAATGAGCCGAGGTATACATGCCTTCCAGCAACTGTGGTTCTTGCGCAGGCCACTCCAGAGGTCTATGCTGGCTCCGAAAGCTACTATATGTCAGAGAGCAACAGGACTGCTGCAGTCTGATGTTGGCTGCGGAGGTCAAGGTAACTAAAAGAAACATCATCGGCAAAACCTCTAATGACAGGAGCTACTAGTTACCTGAGTGGCGCATTATCTACAGGGGCACTGGAAGATAAGTATGCCACTGTTTGTTATAATGCAATCCATGCCTAGAAAAAATGTCAGACAATCCCTTTTAACAGAATTTTCAAGTGTATGATGAGTTCATGAAACACTAGGAAAAGTGACTTGGAAGCAAAGCAGCATATTGCTGTGATCAGATATATTACAAAAATTATAGTATTTGCTTCTAGTATTAATTTATTCAAAACTTCTTGAGATGATCGTCATTTCAAGTATCCTTCTCAAATACAAAAGCAAAACCTTTTCTTCATGTAACAGGGAATAACCTGCTGATTGCTGTGTAACCCACCTCTGGGACCTCTTGAAAACAGGACTCTGGAATCCTGAGATAGAAGCGCTGCAGCTCCGTCCTGATGGGAGTTTAGGTCGTGCACGCCCGTCGAGGTGATAGGACCACAAGTGATCAGAAAAATATTTCCTGTCCTATGGATATGGGATAACTTGTCATTTTGTGAGTAACTTGGAGACATGTCCTGAGTGTTGAGCGAGTCTTTGCAAGTTGTAGAATGAAATAAGGAGAAATAGTCTAATAATCTGAAACATTGGTGAAGCATGTAGATCTCTCGAGTGTAACATACACAAGTGGTTGGTAAGAAGTCTGGCTCTGCAGCGTGTACGACCTATGGGACAGGTGTATTGGTTGTCACTCATCTTTCCCCACCATTTAAACCACTGAATGTTATTTTTTTTTGCTTTCATAAAGATTTCTACAAGATGGGAGGAACTGGTCGAGTCTGGGGGAAATAACGTCTCTCTCCTTTTTAGAGGTATATGTTACGTGTTTAGATGCCGTGTTGGGCCGTTGGGTGACCGCACACGTTTTTACAACCCCTGTATGATTAGAAGAAATGTATGAAAAAAATGGAAATGAGCAGTGCGTTTCAAGAGCCGGTTTCCAATGATACTGGTGATTCTCGATCTGTTATGTAGCCGTTATTTTCGGTGCTGAGTTTTGTCTTCTGTCAGCAATTTTTGGACATTTCAAGGACTTCTGTGCTCTTACGATACACGGGTGACAGGAAGTGTTAATGCATGGAACAATGTCTTCCTTCCTGTTGTCCCCCTTATCTTTAGCTCACAGATGAGAGAACCTTTACGTCTTTTGTAACCCTAACGGGGTTTCCCCTCTGTCACTGATGTGACAACTTTGTCAGGTGGTGATGATACCTATAGGGTTCCCAACTTACAATACTATTCATTATGGCTTAATTAAAGGCTTTTTCTTGCCGCATCCATTAGAAATTGACGAGTATGGATCCTGCGTTAACGGATCTAATGTTAAAAATAATGGTACCAGCAGAGATTAGTTTGTGAATAACGGACTGAAGTTGTGGGCAAAACTACCTAACCCTATATGATCAGTTCTATAACAAGAGCACTTATAATACTTCTATGGTAGTGCAAGGTTTTTCAGTACTGCCTTGTTTTCTATGTTGGCACTCGGCTATGCTGTCCTGTAGATTCTGGGGTTAGGCGCTGTTCAGACTTTCCTCTTTCTACCATCAATCTTCTATCTGCACTAGTAATGAGCAAACGTGCTATGATAAGGAGTTATCTGAGCATGCTCATGTGCTAACTGAGTGTCTTCAGCATGCTCGAATAATATGTCTGAGTCTCTACGGCTGCATGTCTCACGGCTGTTCGACAGCCGCAACACATGCAGGGATTACCCAACAGCTGTGAGACATGCAGCTGCGGGGACTCGGACATATTTTTCAAGCACGCTGAAGTCCCTCTATTAGCACCCGAGCATGCTCAGATAACACCTTATCCCAGCATGTTCGCTCATCACTAATCTGCACCATTGGGCCACTGGCTTACAATGTACCCTTTCAGCTCCAAGCCAGAGGGGTTGTAGTATTACCTGCCATGCGTAGGGCCAAAGGTTCCTTTTGGCACATATGAGGTGATAGTTGGGAGAGACCCTGTTGGACATTTTGCATTGGTACTCACACGATTTGGGCTACTTAACTTTCCTAAGCTCTGGTTTAGTCAAAACTGTGGCCAAAACTATATGGACAGTCCTTCTAATTAGTGGATTTGACCATTTTAGGTCATCTCTGTGCCAACAAGTAGTAGCCATATATAGACAGATGATGGATGGTAATGGTGCCTCAGGGATCCTCTGTTGGAGACTACCAACATTGGGCTTTGGTTAATTGATGGCAGGATGTATCTCTTGGTCTTCTTCATAGTGAAGGTTTGCAGGAACTTGGCTTGTTAATTAAAATTGCTTCCGTTTGACTGTTGGTTCCTGGAAGCCATTATTATGGTGTCTGTTGAAACGCGAGAGACACCACAGTAGGGGACTGAAACGTGTTGGTCACTGTATAATGGGAGTGGATTATAAGAAATTGATGGTTCTTCACCCTGAGATGTTCTTGCCAATGTTAAGATTCGTGCTGCATGATTCTTTCCAATGGAAAGTTCCTCTTGAAGCTTCCAGCCTAACTATTGCCAACCTCACTCTGATCCAGAAATGGGAGAGGACCCCAATATGTCTGGATTATTGGCGTTGTGCCCAGAGTGTAAGATGGTCAGCTAAGTGCATTGTACGACCTAAACTGTAACCAGACGATATTGCACTGAAGTCAAAAAGTATCTAGAAGACTCGCCCAAACCATCATTAAAAAAAAAAAAAATCAAACGTATGAATACAGCATGGGGTCTCCTGCTGGAGAGCCCTCCAGCAGATTAGATTTTTAGGTTTTAAAGGAATTTTCTGAACAGCTGCCAAAGGTGGACCATCCCTGAATAAAATAAAATTGAAAAGTCTTCTTACGCCACACTGGAGGTCATGGTTTCCAGTCTCTTGAGAACGATTATTACAGCTCGGCATGAGTGGAAGGAAGGCGTGGAGCTGCTCATCCGCTGCTGGCCGACCCCGTATACATCACTGAGCTGCCACTTTCTCATCCTGCTCTGGGTGAGCAGAAAGTATCTCCTGTTGGCTTATGCTGGTCCCATCAGCCTGGTTACATGAGGACCTATGTTATATTTTTCCTATCATAACGGCTTGCTTGGCTTTTCATTCCCAGGCTGCCATGGTATTGGCACTTCTTGGACTTCCTTAAAGGTCGTTTTACACAAGAAAACTTCTGCCTATTAAGGATACAATAAGTTGATCGCCGCTTATGGTAGAAGAGCGTTTTCAAAGCAAACTATGTGGGGACAATCTATCATTGATACAATAGTCCCGAAGCCGTAATGTCGGCAGCCCCAGATTACACAAGGCAATGTGCTATTGACGGTTATTTTTTTTATTTATTTTTTTTATATTTTGAGCGTTTCATTAACCAGCTGATCTTTCTTGGTTTGTATGAGCCAATATTTGGGGATGGGAGAACTTTCCGAAGACCATTTTGTTTCATTATGAACCCATGTGATTGGCCCTTAAAGAGATCCTGTCTCTTAACATAAGTAATTTTATTATTTTTATCTGGTGTAAATGCCGCTGTTCTCCTGAATCTAGCGATATTTTTCTTTTGTTCCTGCGCCTCTCCGTTCATGAAATATTGTCCCTGCTTCCTTATTTTTTTATTTATTTTTATTTACAACTGGGTGTGGACTCTAAGATGCCAGTGGAGTTGCGGATCACACCCACTTGGTTAAAAAGATGATTTATATACAGGTAAGAAGGAGCCATATCTGGGGAACGGAGAGGAGCAGGAACAAAGGAAAAACATTGCTGGATTCAGGAGAGTAGCGGCATTTACACCAGGCGAAAAAATAACAAAAACATATTTATGGAAATTGACAGGTTAATATCCAGGACCCAGCTACAAAAGGAGGTGTTAGCAAGGAGAACGGTTATCGGCATTATCCCTTTATCATATAAAGTTCTGCTCTTGTACATAATTTTTTTTTTCAGTAGGTTTCAAAACAACCTGGGGACGTGTATATGGTGTGAACAATGCCACAAGATCTTTTGTGTAAGAGTAGGTGGAGGGTAGTAGTATTTTTAGCACTTTGGAACATGTCCCAGGTTTTTTATACGGTGCCCCAGATCGTCTAACATATTAACCACATTCAGCGATCTCGGTCTTCCACCTGTGCCACTGTTACTAGGGAGGACGGATATCTGCAGAGGCCTCCTGCTTCCATCCTTCTTACCTTCACATGTAGTTCTTTTTCTCTTTTAAGAACGCCTCCAAAAATGAATATATTCTTTTCAAGCAGAAACGTTGAGCGTCTGTAATATCTTTTTTTTTTTTTTTCCTTTTTTGGACATTGCTTAGTTTGGAGTAGATTCCTCCAGGATCAGTTGCAAAGAAATGTTTTTTTTTTCCCCCATATTTTTTTTTAACCCAAGACATTTTAAAGTGATTCAGAAATAAAAATACTCATTATTATATGAGCAGCAAAGTGGCTTTCTCATAAAAAAAATATGGGATGTGGTTTCCAAGTGTTTTTGAACAGATCAACTTGACAAAAAAAAAAACCTTTTATGCTTTATGAACAAAGCCTAAAATTTAGTGATCTCTTATGACTCCCCCAAGTTGGTGAACCTTAAGCTCAGGAAGCATTAACCCTGTGCTCTCAATGGGGGGAGTGGAGTAACCCGTTGTCAGACTTGTACGATAGCAGCTTATCTGAATGACGAAAAATGGATCTGACGTATGAGCTCGTACCGCCCGATCCTTCACTCCTAGGACTTTGTCATTAAGGTCGGGGTCACGCTTGCGAGTGTGATGCGAGAAACTTGCGCGAGTCTCTCGCATTAATACCCGGCACTGCCACCGGCACTCTGACCGGAGCGTTCCGCTGCATAGAAATACATGTAGCCACACACTCCGGTCCCGAGTATTGATGTGAGAGACTCGCGCGAGTTTTTTGCATCACACTTGCAAGTGTGACCCTGGCCTTAGAGGAGGGTCGGCTTCGGACAACTTTAAGCAATTGTTTATTGGCTTTAAGACGTTATTTTTTATTATATTTTTACTTGTTTTAGAGCTTTTTGTACTTGGCTGTTGTCACAAAGTTTCCAGGTATAACAATTTTCACTAAGAAAACTTGATAACTTGAAACTGTCTCCTGATAACCGACTTTCTGTTGTGTTTTTTTTTTTTACTCTGAAAGTGTGTGGGAATTGGAACTTTATGGTAAGAATACTTCATGCTGCGCGTCACGAGGTGGTAACCTCCTTCCAGTTCTGCTATGAGAAAATTTAGTATGCTCTTGTGCCATTTTGTATCTTCAACAGTTGCAGATTTCCTAAATCCTGGGGAGCACAGGATACACCACCTTGCACTGATCCACCCATCGGCAACTTGTTTGCAGGTCGGTGGTCGCTTAATAGACCGTATACCGTGGCCGACCCCCAAACCCACCCCCACACTCTTCGGCTGCACGCTGGACTGTCCGTAATAGATCGCTCAGTTAGGCTGAGCCATTGTTCTCTGTAGCACAGGTCCTGTTTACAGCGGACTATGTGCTGCCGAGAATCAAGGTGGGTTTTTTGGAAACCAATTTTACTCAATGAATATTTTGCATTTATTTATACAAATTTTTCAATCTAGCTACATTTCCAAAACTGACTTTTGCTTACACAGGAATAGGCAAATTCCTGTACGTTCTTCCTTTTCAGAACAATAGTTTTAGTCTCCATCCTATAAACCTATTAAAAGTATAATAAACTTTTAGAACTAGCCCATATACAGGCTGAGCACTTTTTTTTTTTTTTTTCCTTTGTGGTGTCGGTTGACAGTGCCTAGCATTAAAGGGGTTTTCTCATATCTAAATATCCCCCTCTGGAAAGTGGCCGCCAATTTTTGCTGAGGACCCTGCTGCCAGCTGATCATTTACCCTTGCCATAGTCTACGTACCATAGAGCTGCCATAAATCATGCAAACATGTGACCAATATTAAGTAATTTCCCCCCCCCCCAAAAAAAAAAAAAAGGTCTAATATAGAAATCATCAGGATCTAACGAGGTTTGGACTCTGAACCCTCAGATTATAGCGCTGCAGAGTTATCCAAATTTTTTAGCTACTTTCTACCTATGGCTAGAGGTGATGAATATTCCAAAAATACTTCAAAACTTCTGCCATATTTTTGCACTTGGCTGAAGTTCTTGGTGGCCCTGTGATCTTTTGTGCAATGGTTGAATGAGGCTAATGTTCTTACGCCAGGAACCCACATGAACAGGATTTCGGGTGCGAGCATCACAAAATAAGAGTTGTGGTCGGGTTGCTAAAGACTAAGACATGAAAAGAGAAAGTGACCCCATAAATGAGAACCTGGTCAAAACTGTGTTGGAAATGTTCCCTTTAAAATGTTGCTCTATGGGCACAACACCAAAAGCCTGTGTGTCCCCACATAAAAAAAAAAAAAGGAACTGGAAGGGAGCACAGAGTTCACTTTTCTCTGTATTTGTAGATCCTACTTTTGGAGGAATCATCTATGGAGACCAGGGGAGCCGTTTTAGTAGCGCTTGTCTGTCTGTAGACCACCACGCACTTGTGACCTGATTAGAATAAACTTTAATGATCTGTTTATCAACATTGTAATCCCCATCAGAAACTCCAGAAACGTTTCCTGCTGTATTTGTTTAATGTGATCGTTGGGGACATGTGCATCAGTCTTCTACCCGCTAAGTACTTAATTATCGCTGTTATGTGCCGCTGCTGACGCATTGTGACACTGTTGATGTTGCAACAGGATGCAACAAAAATGTAGGATTTTACTAGAAACATCATGAGGACTGTATTTAGACATCTTTGTGGTTTTAGTCTTTTTCTGGGTAAATATATTTTTCAAGCACGCCAGAGACACTCGGGTAGCACGTGAGCATGCTCGGATAACACCTGATCCGAGCACTTGCGCTCTACACTAGTTTTCACAATTATCAACACTCCTTAGCCATCTATATGGCAGGTTGGTAGATTATAGAGAGCTGAATAAAATGATACCTTGATATCTGTGATCCAATAAATGGTTCTTAAGAAATCCACTCCTTAATGTATAAATGAGCTGTTAAGATCTATGGGCCTGAGAATCCGTCTCCAGAGCTGCTTATAACTGAAAGGAGGCGTTACCAGTGTGAGACATGTAGATCCGGAGAGAGGACTGTCAGTCATTACATCGCTCACACTGACACTGGGATACTTCGTCCAGTTCTAGGTACCAAATTTTAACACATTGAAAAACTGGAGCAAGTTCGGAGAAGAGCTACCAGGATGGTGAGCAGACTGCAAAGTATGTCCTATGAGGAACGGTTAAAGGACCTGGGAATGTTTAGCTTGCTAAGAGGAGACTTAATAGCGGTCTACAAATATCTGAACTCCTGTTACAGTGTAGGGGGATCATCATTCTCATTTGCACATGGAAACACGAGAAGCAATTGAATGAAACTGAAAGGGAGAAGATACAGATTAGATATTAGAAAAAACTTTTTGACAGTGAGAGTGATCAATGAGTGGAGCAGGCTGCCACAAGAGGTGGTGAGCTCTCATTCATGGAAATCTTCAAACAGAGGCTGGACATCTGTCTAAGATGGTTTACTGACTCCTGCATTGAGCAGGGGTTGGACATGATAACCCTGGAGGTCCCTTCCAACTCTAACATTCTATGATATCAGGGTATCATTTTATTCTGATTCCTATGACCTACATGTCCATATACACAGGTTAGGAGGGCGCATCGTACTGACAGATTCCCTTTAAGCGTGTGGATCACAATGGAGTTTTCTCATTTCACAGAAAACATCACAATTTTTTTTTTTTTTTGTTCTATACTTAAAATTATAATTATTGAAGGTTGGCTGTAATTTAAAACGCTTGTGAGTGTCGAGTGTCTGCAACTCTGAGTGGGCTGCCTCTGCTGAATCTGAGGTCATAGCCTGAGGTCTGTGATACAGGTCTAAAATATCAGTCTTCAGCCTTAA
>JARQOD010000003.1:364227139-364254924 GCA_033576555.1 Oophaga sylvatica
TCACCCCCCAGCGATCCACGTTGTGGGATCGCTGAGTGTCGCTATGTGAGACGGGGCCCTAAGTTCCCGGGTGTGTGGGCAGCTGCTAATTTACCCAAACCACCCCACAACCCCCTCTCACGACCCCTCAAATCAGTCCTTTATTCATAGCAGTCAAAAGGTACGGTCACATAAGCGACTAGAACATTGGGTACCCAAAGCGTCTGGAAAAAAGGATGGGGCGCAGTTTTTTCTATTGCGGGGGTGTTGGGCTACCAATCGGAGCAAAGGGGCTTTTCAAAAGAAAACCAGTTCCCCTGCACCATGACTACGAGTCGCCAACGAGGCGTCGTTTTCATAAAGGGTGCAAACTCAGCGATTCAGGCTCACCAGGGGAGCCAACGTCAAAACCCCCAGAAGTTTCATGCGTCAGCGCACGCAGGGGGGGCACACGCTGTACGTCCCCACCGTATCGCTGACGATGTGCTGCGGTCAAAAAAATCGGTGTCGTTAAGCGATATGCTAGTGATCTCCCCCGGTCAAAAAGGGGGAGGTGTGGGGCTGCCGTTGAAAATCCCCCGCTAAGGGATTTTTAAATAAAATGGCCCCCCTTTTTTGGGGTTTTTTTTTAGCCCCATTTTTTATGGTTTCATTTTCCTTTTTCTTTCACCTGTTTCTTTGCCCCCACGTGGTTGCTTGTTAAATTTTTTTCCTTCGCTATCCCCAAAAACCCCGACTCTCTAACCCAAAAGATCATCTCCCCCTTCCCTCCCCTCCCCCCCAGCCTCCTTTCTGACATGTCCCCAACCCCAAATTGTCCTAAAAAAATAAAACAAGCCGCCCACTTCCTTTAACCCACCTGCTTCCCTTTCTCTGCTGCTCCTCACTGTGGGGACATATCCCCCAAACCCGGGCCTCCACAGCTATACCCACTTTAGTACTCCTTTTTACCGCCCCTATTATAAGAATACCCCAATCTTTTCCCAAGTAAAACCCCTTCCATTTTTCGCCCCCCCCCTGTCCCTCCTCTGGAGCACTTGGATGCCCGCCCATCTCAAATAAATTCATGGATTCATGACCTCTTTCTCTTCACATCTTGCTTTCCTCACCTAAAAGAAAAGGTGACACCTTGACACCCCCCTCCCCTGCTGAGTGTGTTAAGGCCCCTCCAATCACCCACCCCCCCCCTGGCTCAGAAAAAGGTGTAGGAGTGGGTTTTCTCTTTTCCTAACTAAACCTTTAACCCATCCCCCCTCTTCCCTCCCTAATCCTCCCCTTTTTGAAGTCCACTCTGTCCGCAATCTACTTCCCCCCAAACCTAAGGCCGACCCTGTTCTCGACCAAATTCTTACCTGGCTTCTTCACTTTCTTTCCCCGACACCCCCACTAATCAGGGGGTGATTCAACCCCCACGTTACCTTCAGTCAGCAGCCCCCCAAACCCTGCCCTTACTTCATCTTTGGGCTGGTCTTACCCCCCTTGACCTATATAACTTCACCACCTCCCCTCTATCCCACCCCATTACCCCTTTTTCATCCCTGTCCTCCCTCCCGTCACCATGTCCGCAACATGCGCACCCCCGCAAAACCTTTCACACCAGACATCCACACACTCTTGACTCTTTTTTTTACCGTGGCCCATGTCCTCACTCCAAACAGTGCCATGCTTTTACAAAAGCCCCCTCTCGCATCGGTTTTGCAAAAGGGGCCCCTCTGTTCTTGAGAGTGGAGTACCAACGAAACCCGGCCAAAAAACCCCCTAGAAAACCCCGGCAAGTGTCCAGGATTGCAGAGCGGCGTTGGGAAAAAAACAAATTTGCAAAACACTTCAGCATTCAAACAACACATCTTTCAAATTGCCCTCCCTTGTAAACCCTATTTTTAAACCTGTTCTTCCCTATCCTCAACCCCAAAAGTTATTCAAAACTTTTAACTCCCTCCTTGCCCACCACTGCCCCCTCCTACCTCCCCCATCCGCTGGGGGCTTTGCCACACACTTCAAAAAAAAAAGTTTACCAAACAAGGGAATTTTCATTGTTAACCACCCCAACCCCTTTTTTATATAACCATGCCCAAACCCCTAACTCCCCCCCAAAAACAGGAGAGCTTAAATTTTTTCTCCCCCAAATTTCACTCACAAATTTTGCAACCCTCCCAACCCACTCCTCCCCACCTCCCCCATTTATCCCTCCCTAACCCCCCTCTTAACCCATCATAACTTCCGGGGATCCTTCTGTTTCAAACTGCCCCAAATTAGCCTTCCTTAAAAAACCACCCTCGACCCAACCGCTAGCCCATTATCCCCCCTATCGTGCTCCATTCGCTTCCAAATCCGAAGCGCAAGTCCCGCTGAACTTTCCCCCCCTTCATTATTGTCTTTGCATTTTTAAATTGGTTTCCGCCCCACATCCATTTTAGACAGCCCCCCCAAAATTCCAAGCCTATTCACCCAAAGCGAAAGAAATACTCATACCCTGTTTTGCCCCGTCCCTGTTTTGAACAGTTGACCCTGCCTTTACACGATTCTCTCCCCTTTGGGTCAAGGCCTCGCCCTATCCTGGTTCCCATCCTTTTCCCAAACCCGAATTTCAGTGTTCCCCCCCCACATACCCCCTTTTTTCCCCCCTCCTGTTGGAGCCCCCCAAGGCTCATTTCGGGCCCCCTACTTTCTCATCTATACATTGGGCCCTGGGACAGCTCATAAATCCCAGGTTGCAGTATCATCTCTACGCCGACGACACCAGATCTCCTATCTGGACCTGACCTACCTCCTTACTGACCAAATCCCACAATGTCTTCTGCTATTTCTGCTTTCTTTCTGTCGCTTTCTAAAATGAAAGGGAAAAAAACAGAATTCTCATCTTTCCCATCACACTCACCCCCCCCCCAAACCCTGTCCATCAACATCAAGGCTCTCACTTTCCCCGTCCGCATCTCGGTGCCTCAGGGATCCCGTCGCCCTCTTTTTCAAGCCACTTTCCCAAAAACCCTTGCCTCCTCCTGCCGTCTAAAAACTAAAAAATATTTCCCGGATCCGTGCAATCCTTGACCAGAAACTAAAAAAACACAGTGCGTGCCCTCATCTCTCCTGCCTCGACTACTGCAACCCCCATCTTGGGGCCTTCCCTCTGCACTCTGGCACCACTCCAACCTCTGCACTCTGCTACCCGACTAATCCCACCTGTCCCCCCGTTTTTCCCAGCCTCTCCCTCTGCAAGCCCTTCATTGGGTTCCTATCTCCAGAGGCCCATTCAAAACCCTAACCATGACATACAAGGCCATCCACAATCTGTCTCGTCCATACATCTGTGACATGGTCTCCCCCGGGACATACCCCCACGCAGCCCTTTGTCCTCTCAAGATTCCTTCTTTTCTCCCCCCTTATTGTTTACCCACAACCACATACAAACTTTTCCCGTGCCTCTTCCCCTACTCTGGGAAATCCTTTCCCAACACACAACTCGCGCCTACCATGGAAACCTTTAAAAAAACCTGAAGCCCACCTCTTCCCCACAAGCCTACAACCTGCAGTGATCCTCGGTCTACTGAACCACCGCACGACCCTCTACCCTCTCCTAGTGTATCCCCACCCATCCCGTAGACTGTGAGCCCTTTGGGGAGGGTCCTCTCTCCTTCGTACTTGTGTGTGCCTTTATTTCCACTTTTTTGTACTTGTCCCTATTTGCCCCTTTTCACTGTAAAGCGCCCTGGGTAAATGGCACTTTTAAAAATGTGAATAATAAAAAAATAATATACCCCTTGGCCCAAGCACCTCTCTACTGTCCAGAATCCCGAGTGGGCTATCAGCCATATCCCCCTTCTCCCTCTTCCCCAAACTCAATGTGGACAAATCTGAACTCACATCTTTTCCCCCTCCCACAATCTTCCCTTTCCTGACCTATCCACACAAATTTAAAGACATCACGCTTTTCCCCGTACCGGAAGTCCCCTGCCTTGGAGAACCCTTGACCTGCCCCATCCTTTAACCCGCACATCTAAGCTCTTTCATCTCCTGCCCCCTTCAGCTCAAAAAATTTCCCGAATCCGTCCTTTCCTCAAACCCCATACTAAAATGATTGTGCACCCTTCATCAAACCCCGACCGACTACTGCAACATCCTTTTCTCTGGCCTCCCCGTAACACCCTCGCATCTCTCCAGTCCATCCTTAACTCTGTGCCCAAAAATTTATCTTCTCTTCGTACCCCCATTTCCCCCTTTTCAAATCTTTCACTTGCTCCCTTTTCCCCCAGCGCATCCAGTTCAAATTATAATACTACCCACAAAGCCATCTTGACCTGTCTCCTCCATAATCTCGAACAACTCCCCTATTTCCCCCATGTAATCTCCGATCCCTTCCAAGACCCCTTCTCTCCTCCCCATTATTCGTCTCACCCAACCGCCTGTAAGCTTCTCCCGAATATCCCCCCTCCTTGGGAAATTTTTTGCCCAAAACGTCCGACATCAACCCTCGGATCCTTCAGACAGAACCCAAAAACCCACCCCTTCAGGAAACTTTCAGCCCGCAATGACCCTGCACCTCCCCACCATTACCGAGTATTGCCTCAACCAAAACCCGAACTGCTGCAACCCCCAACCCGCTTCTCTTTCCCACCATCCCGAAATGTAAGCCCGAAAGGGCAGGGCCTCTCCCCCCTGTATCATTGTCTTGTTAGTTTGTTTACTGTAAGTTACCTGTAATCTGTATGTAACCCTTCTCATGGCAGCACAGGAATAAATTGTCTATAGAAAAAATAATAATAATCTACTATATGGGGGAGGGGAGCAGTGTTTTTTAAATATATGGAAGACTATGAGGAGTGTATTATACTATATAAAGGACTGATAAAAAGACTAGATTTAATTCATGAAAGGTTTTTTGGGAAATATGTCAAAGTAAAAGAAAAGTCAAAAGATGCTGTAGGATTTTTACGGGATAAAAATTATGAAATGGTAAGAAAGGAGTTGAAAAGGCCAAACTTTTAAATTCCATTTTGCATCTGTTTTCTCTCAGAAAGGAAAATGTAACATCAACTGATCTTCACTGTCCTATTAAAGGAATAGAAGAATCCAGGATATCTATAAACAGAAAAATAGTGAGGAAACACTTAGCTAACATAAATGAATTCAAGTCCCAGGTCCAGATAAATTTAAACACCCCAGATATGAAGGAGATAGCAGAAAAAATTTTTGAACCACTCTCCATAATCTTTGAAAATTCTTGGAGAACAGGAGAAGTCCCAGAAGACTGGAGAAGAGCAAATGTTGTTCCTGTCTACAAAAAGGGAAAAAGGGTGGACCCGGGGAACTATAGACCGGTGAGTCTGACTCTAATCCCAGGAAAGATCTTTGAACAAATTATTAAACAACATGTATGTAAGTACCTGGACAAGAATGAAGTGATTAACCAATTCAGCATGGGTTTGTAACTAATAAGTCATGTCAGACAAATTTTAAATTTTCCTTCTATGACAGAATCACTGACTGGGTGGATCAGGGAAATGCTGTATATAATCTTGACTTCAGCAAAGCATTTGACAAAGTATCTCACACAATTTTATTGAAAAAAATGACTAAGTATGGAATGGGCAAGGCAACTGTGGATTCATAACTGGCTTAGTGATAGGACCCAAAGAGTGGTTTAGTAAATGGCTGCACATCGAGTTGGAAGAATGTATCAAGTGGGGTACCACGGGGCTCTGTCTGGGCCCTATATTGTTCAACATCTTTATAAAGATTTAGATGAAGGAATTGAGGGTAAACTGATTAAATTTGCTGATGACACAAAGCTAGGAGGGATAGCTAATACTAGAGAAGAGAGAGAGAGGATTCAAAAAGATATAAATAAACGGGAGCAGGGGCAGCAACTAATAGAATGGTTTTTAACAGGGAAAAAATGCAAAGTACATCTGGGAATAAAAATAAAAAAGGTATACAGAATGGGAGGAATAAGGCTAAGCAACAGCACATGTTTAAAAAGACTTGGGGTTTTACTAATAGATCACAGACTGAACATGAGTCAACAGTGTGATGCAGCAGCAAAAAAGGCAAATACAATTCTGGGATGTATTAAAAGAAGCATCAGCTAGATCAGTGAAGCTTATTGCCTCACTCCTTGGTCAAAATCATCTGGAATACTGTTCCCTTTTGGGGCCCCCTTTTAAAAAAAAACACAACAAACGGAGCAAATTTAGAGAAGACACCGAAGGTGCGGTCTGCAAACCGTCCATGAGGGAAAGGTTTACAGGGTTTTGGGAAGTTTAGCTTGCAAAAAGAAAGAATGACTTTTAAAAACTGTTAAAAAATTTCAAGGGGTGTCACATTGTAGAAGGGTTATCTTTATTCCTTGCCAAGAAAGACAAAACCCCAAAGGGGGAAAAATGAAGGGAAGACACAATTAGATATTAGAAAAAAAATTTTTGACAGTTAAGGGGGACAATGGTGGAAAGGCTGCCCGAAGGGGGTGATTTTTTCAATGGAAGCTTCAAACAGAGGGTGGGCAGACTCTGTTTGGGAGATTTAGTGATCCTCTTTTTAGCAGGGGGTTCCCCGATGACCCAGGAGGCCCTTCCCAAACCCACCATTCTAAAATGCTTTTTTGGGTTTTTTTTTGGCCCTCGATGGGGCATCATGAGAAACTAGGGGCCGAACCCCTTTAAGTAAATCAAAGTGTAAGAGCACGGGACTTTCAATGCATATGTGCAGCTTACCCCCAAGTGCACTTAAAGCACAAATTGCATACTAGTTTTTTTTTTTTAAAGTACTTTTTCATTGCTTTGGGGGGGGGGGAGGGGTGGGACAAGGGATGATTATGCAGTCAAAACACAAAAAGGGGAAAAAAAAGAAAGAAAAAATTTTCCCATCGACTCGTGCTTTAAAAAGGGGCGGGGATTTCTCAGCGTGCGACTTTGATTTCCTGCAAAAAAAACCCCAAACCCCACTTATGGTTATAGAAGTGAAACCCTTTCGTAGAAAACAAAATTTTTTCCCTTTCTATCCCCCCAAAATGAGGCCTCCCCCCCAAAATTTTAAAAACAAAAATAATAAGTCATTTTTTTAAAAAAAATTAAAATTTTCTAGCCTTTTACACAAGGAATAATACATAAAAGTTCCTAAAAAAAAAATAAAATAAATAAAAAAAAAACTAGGTCATTTTTTTGGGGAAACCACGTTTTTCCTGGGGTTAAGGGAAGATGATATTTTAGTAAAACACAGACCTAGGAAATGACCTCAGATTCAGCAGGGGCAGCCCAATATTTTAGACATCGACATCAAAAGGGTTTTAAAATTTTCCCCCCCAAAACCCTTAATAATTTAATTTTAAAGTATAAAAAAAAAAAAAAAAAAAAAGGGTGATGTTTTTTTGGAAAAATGAAAAACCCCATTGTGACCCACCGCTTAAAGGGAATCTGTCAGACGGCGCCCTCCAAACCTGTAAAGGGGGAAAAATGTGGGTCAAGGAAAAAAAAAAATCCCCCCTGATTCATAAAAATTTTGATTTTGGAAGGGACCTGGGGGGTTATCACCCCCAAAACCCCCCTGTAAAATGCAGGATCAGAAAAACCCTTTTAGACAGATGCCCAGCCTCTGTTTAAATTTTTTCCCCATTAAAGGGAGAGTCACCCCCTTGGGGCAGCCTGCCCACTATTGATCACTTATGTAAAAAAAATTTTTTCAAAATTTTTTTAATTTTCCCTTTTTTTTTTCATTAATTGTTCCCGTTTTTCCATGTGCAAAGGAATGATGACCCCTACCTGTAACAGGAGTTCAGATATTTGTAGCCCGTATTAAGTTCCTTTTAGAAAGCAAATTTTTCCCAGGCCCTTTTAAAAACCGTTCCTCATAGGACTATTTTGCAGTTGCTCCCCATCCTGGTACCCCTTCCCCGAATTGCTCCATTTTTAAAAATGTGTTAAAATTTGGTACTAAAAACGGGGACGAAGTACCCGTGCCCATGGACGATGAAATTTGCCCAAAAAGGTCCTCCCCCGGATCCACGTTCACACTGGTAACGCTCCTTTCAGTTAAAAGCGCTCTGGAAAAGGGTTTTCACCCCATAGTCTTAACAGCTCATTTATCATTAAGGGTTTTTTTTCTTAAAACCTTTTTTTGGATCCAGATATAAAGGGAAATCTTTTTTTCAGCTCTCAAAAATTTTCCCAAACCCCCCCCAATAGTGGCTAAGGGTGTTAAAAATTTTTGTGAAAACTATTGAAAAGGCAAGTGCTCGGATGGTTTTTCCCAGCATGTCACGTGCTACCCAGTGTCTCGGGCGTGCTTGAAAAAAAAAATTTCCCCAAAAAAAAAAAAAAACCCAAAAAAGATGCAAAAATACCCCCCTCATGATTTTTCTAAAAAATCACATTTTTTTTCCCCCCCTGTTGCAAAATCAACAGTGTCACAATGCGTCAGAGGGACATAACAAAAAATTTAAAAGTACTTACGGGTAGAAGACTGATGACAGCCCCCAAAAAGATCACATTAAAAAAATCGGGGGGAAAACGTTTTGGGTTTCTGATGGGATTACAATGTTGATAAACAGATCATTAAAGTTTATTTTAAAACAGGTCCCCCAAATCCCCGGGGGCTACAGACAGAAAAGCTACTAAACCGGGGGCCCCCCGGGGCCCCATAGATGATTCCCCCAAAAAATAGGATCTCAAAACAGAAAAAAGTAAAATCGTGCCCCCTTCCAGTTCCTTTTTTTTTTTTATTGGGGACAACAGGCTTTTGGTTTTGTGCCCCTAGAGAAAAATTTTAAAGGGGAAATTTTTCCCAAAACAGTTTTGGGCCAGGTTTTTTTAGGGGGGCCCCTTTTTTTTTTCATGTCTTGTTTTTTAAAAAAACCCCCCACAACTCTTATTTTGTATGCTCGCACCCCAAAACCCCGTTCTGTGGGTTCCTGGGAAAAAACATTAGCCTCCCTTCAAAATTTAAAAAAGGCCCCAAAGGGGCCCCCCAAAACTTAGCCAAGTGCAAAAATTGGCAAAATTTTTTAAAATATTTTTGGAATAAAATCACCTCTACCCCTAGGTGGGGAAAATTTAAAAAAAAAATTTTGGGTAAACTCTGCAGCGTTTTTAAAAACGGGGTTCAGAGTCCAAACCTCTTTTGAAACCTGAAAAGATTTCTATTTTAACCCTTTTTTTTTTTTTTTTGGGGGGGGGGGAAAATTTTTTAAAAATGGTCCCCAGTTTGCATGATTTTGGCAAACTCTATGGTAAAGTAGACATGGCAGGGTAATGTCATTTGGGACGGGTCCTCAGCAAAAATTGGGGGCCCCCTTCCAGGGGGGGTTTTAGATAAAAAAAAACCCCCTTTAAAGCTGGCATGTAAACCCCACACCAAAAAGGAAAAAAAAAAAAAAATGCTTTAGCCTTTTTAAAAGGGCTGGTTTTAAAAAATTTATTATTTTTTTTAAAAAATTATGGGGGAATAAAAAATATTGTTCTGAAAAAAAGAACTACAGGAAATTTTTTTTTCCCCCGTTTTTAACAAAAGTCAGTTTTGGAAAAAGTTTGTAGATTAAAAAAATTTTTATAAATAAATGAAAAAAAATTATTGAGTAAAATTGGGGTTTAAAAAAAAACCCCCCCTTGAAATTTCGGAGACATAAACCCCTGTAAACGGCCTGGCTACAGAAAAAAAAGGCCCCACCCCAAAAAAAGCGATCTATTAGGGGCATTTTCCCCGGCAGCCCAAGGTGTTGGGGGGGGGTTTTTGGGGGCGGCCACGGTATAGGGCTAATTTAAGGGACCCCCCCCCTGAAACAATTTCCCCATGGGGGGATCAGTGCAAGGGGGGGTATCCCCGTGTCCCCGGGGTTTAGGAAATCTGAAATGTTAAAATACAAAAGGGGACAAGGATATAAATTTTATAGCAAAACGGGGGGGAGGTTACCCCCCGTGCCCGGGACCCCGAATATTCCCTTTCCCTAAATTTTCCCAATTTTCCCCACCCTTTCAGGAAAAAAAAAAAAAAACCCCCCAAAAACCCCAAAAAACGGTTAAACAGGAGACGTTTCAAGTTAAAAAATTTTTTTTATAAAAAATTTTTAACCTGGAAAATTTGTGAAAACCCACCCAATTTCCAAAAAATCAAAAAACAAGTAAAAATATAATAAAAAATAAGTTTTAAAACCCAAATTTAAAAAATTTGTTTAAAAGTTGCCGAACCCGACCCCCCTCTAAGGCCAGGGTACCCCCTTGCAATTGAAAAAAAAAACTCGCGGAGTCTTCACATCAATCTCGGGACCCGGAGGGGTGGGACTGTTTTTTTTGGGGGGAACCCCCCGGCCAGAGTGCCGGGGGCGTGGGGTTTTAATGCAGAGACTCGCGAAGTTTCTCCCCATCACACTAAAAAGCGTGACCCCCCCCCTTAATGAAAAGCCCTAGGAGGAAGGACGGGGGTACGAGTATACGTAGATTTTTTTTTGTCTTCAGATAAGTGTACGTAAAGTCTACAAGGGGTTTAAAATCCCCCCCCCCCTTGAAGCACAGGGTTAATCCCTTTGGTTTTTAAAAGGTTCCCCAAAATTTGGGGGGAGTCATAAGAGATCACAAAATTTTAGGCTTTGTTCAAAAGCAAAAAAGGGTTTTTTTTTTTTTGTCAATTTGGGATTGAAAAAAAAAATTTTTGGGGAAACCACTCCCTTTTTTTTTTTTTATGAGAAAGCCCTTTGCTGCTCATAAATAAGATTTTTTATTTCTGAATACTTTAAAATGTCTTGGGTTAAAAAAAAAATGGGGGAAAAAAAAAATTTTTTAAAAATTGACCCTGGGGAAAATTTACTCCAAAAAAGCAATGTCCAAAAAAGGAAAAAAAAAAAAAAAAGATAAAAGGGCGCTAAACGTTTTGCTTAAAAAGAAAATTTTTTTTGGGGGCTTTTTTAAAAAGAGAAAAAGAACAAACATGTAAAGGGTTTAAAAGGAGGGAAGGGGGGGCCTCTGCAACCCCCTCCCCCGTAACAGTGGAAAGGGTTAAAGCCGAGATCGAAAAATTGGGGGTTTAAAAAAGTTAGTTTTTGGGGGGCCCGAAAAAAAAACCCGGGGGGACATGTTAAAAAGTGCTAAAAAAAAATACCCCCCACCTACTCTTCCCAAAAAAAGATTTTGTGGTTTGAAAAACCCCCTATAACGCCCCCGGGTTTTTTTTTAAAACCCTACAAAAAAAAAAAATTATTTTCCAAGAGGAATTTTTAATGAAAAAGGTAACCCGATAACCGTTTCCTTAAAAAACCCCTCCTTTTGTAGGGGGCCCCTGGTTTTAAAAACCTTAAATTTTCCCAAAAAATTTTTTTTTGTTTTTTTTTTGCCTGGTGTAAAAGCCGCTATCTCCTGAATCCAGAAATTTTTTTTCCCCCTTTTTTCCCCTGCTCCTCCCCCTTTCCCCCCAAAATTTTGGCCCCTTCCCCCCCTTTTATATAAATCTTTTTTTTAAAACCAAGTGGGTGTGATCCGAACTCCACTGGAAATCTTAGAGCCCCACCCCCTTTTTGAAAAAAAAAAAAAATTTAAAAAAAAAGGGGAAGCGGGGAAAAATTTTTCATGAACGGAGAGGGGGGGAAAAAAAAAAAAAATTTCCCCAGTTCAGGAGAACGGGGTTTTTAAACCCCAGTAAAAAAAAAAAAATTTTACTTTGAAAGAGACGGATCTTTTTAAAGGGGCCAATCACAGGGGTTTTCCTAATGAAAAAAAGGGTTTCGGAAAGTTCCCCACCCCCAAATATGGTCTTTTCAAACCAAAAAAGATAAAGTGGTTAATAAAACGTAAAAAATAAAAAAAAATAAATAAAAAAAAAAAACCGTAATAGAAATTTTGCCTTGTGTAATCGGGGGGTGCGACATTAAAGGGGGGGGGAAAAAGTTTTAATGATAGAATTTTCCCCCCCATAGTTTTGCTTTGAAAACGTCTTTACCATAAGGGCTCAAATTTTTTTATCCCTTTTAAAAAGGGGAAGTTTTTTGTGGGAAAACGACCCCTTTAAGGAAGTAAAAAGTGCCCCAAAAACCCTGGGGCCTGGGGGAAAAAAAAAACCAAAAAAAAAGTTAGAAGGAAAATATAACATAGGCCCCTGTAACCAGGGGTGGTGGGCCAGATAAGCCAACAGGGGATACTTTTTTGTCACCCCGGCAGGATGGGGGAAATGGCAGTAGTGATTATCGGGGTCGGCCAGCGCGGTGAGCAGCTCCCGCCTTTCCCTTTTCCCCCAGCCGAGGGTTAATTTAAAAATTCTCAAGAGACGGAAACCAGCCCCCAGGTGGCTAAGAAGATTTTTTTTTTTATTTTAAATTTAGGGATGGTCCCCTTTGGGGGGGTGTTCAAAAATTTTCCTTTTTAAAACCAAAAATCTAATTGCTGGGGGGCTTAGCAGGAGCCCCCATGCTTTTTTTCAAAAAGTTGATTTTTTTTTTTTTTTAAAGAGGTTTGGGGGTCTTCAAAAAATTTCTTTTTTTACTTCGTGCAAATCGGGTTGGGGTTCGTTTGGTGTCAATGCACTTACTTCCCTCTTACACTCTGGCAAACGCCAATAATCCCGACAAAAATTTTTGGGGGGGCCCCCCTTTTTTTGGGTCAGAGGAGGTTTAATAGTTAGGTGGAAGCTTAGAGGAACTTTCCTTGGAAAGAATCTGCCCGCAGAAAATTTTAAAATTGGCAAGAAATCTCAGGGGGAAGACCCTCAAATTTTTTTAAAACCACTCCCATTATACAGTGACCAACACGTTTCGTCCCCCCCTTGGTGTCTCTCTTTTTAAAGAACCATAAAAATGGTTGGGAAACCCCAACAGTCAAAGGGGAAAAAAATTTTAATTAAAAGGGCCAATTTCCCCGCAAACCTTCACTTGAAAAAACCCCAAGGGAGATAAAATCTCCCCTAAATTTTAACCAACCCCCCAAAAAAATTTTGGGGATTTCCCCAAAAGAGGGCCCCCGAGGCCCTTTTCACCCTTTTATCTGTTATTATGGTTACCTTTTTTTGGCCGAGATGCCCCAAAATGGTCAAACCCCCAAAAATTTGAAGGGCCCCTATATTTTGGCCACATTTTTTTGACTAAACCAGAGCTTGGGGAAAATTAAGTACCCCAAAAATTTGAGAAAAAAACAAAATGTCCAACGGGGCTCCCCCCCAAATTTCCCCTCTAGGGCCCAAAAAGGAAACCCTTTTTGGGCCCCAGATGGCAGGTAATACTAAACCCCGGGGTTGGAGCTGAAAGGGTACTTTAAAACCCGGGCCCCCCAATGGGGGCAGTTTGGGGAGGGAGCGAACATCCCTGGGAAAAGGGGGTTTTTTGGCATGTCGGGTGCTAATAGAGGGGGCTTCAGCGGGGCTTGAAAAATATGTCCGAGTCCCCCCCCTGCATGTTCACACTGTTGGGTAATCCCTCCCTGTTTTGGGGGCGCCCCGAACACCCCTAGACATGCACCCCTTAGAGACTCAGAATATTATTCGAGCATGTGAAGAACTCATTTGACGGGTTGCTCAGATAATTTTTCATAGCATTTTTCTCTTTTCAGTGCCGATAAAAATTTTATGGTAGAAAAGGAAAGTCTGAACGGGCCCCCAAACCCCCGAACTCCCGGACAGCATACCCGAGTCCCAAAAATTTTGAAAAAAAGGGTATAAAAAACCCCTTTCACTACCATAGAAAAATTATAAGGTCTTGTTATAGAATGATCAAAAGGGGGTTTTGGTTTTTTTCCCCCCAAAAATTTAGTCCTTTTTTTCACAAATAATCTCGCTGGAAACCATTATTTTTAAATTAACCGTTAACGGGGGTCCATACTCGTAAATTTTTAATGGTTTGGGGGAAAAAAAACCCTTTAATTAAGCCTAATGAATAGTATTGTAATTTGGGGGGAAACCCCCATAGGATCTCACCACCTGAAAAAGGTTTCCTGGGTGACAGGGGGGAAAAAACCCCTTAGGGTTACAAAGGTAAAGGTTCTTCATTGTGGTAAAGTGGGGGGGGCAACGGAAGGAAGCATTTTTCCCCGCATTAAAATTCCCCGTCACCCGTGTTCGAAAGGGAGAAAAAATCCTTAAAATTTCCCAAAAAAATTGCTACAGAAAACAAAATAGCACCGAAAATAACGGCTACATAAAAAATCGAAAAATTTCCCTATCATTTTGGGAACCCCTCTTGAAACGCACTGCCATTTTTCCTTTTTTTTATACTTTCTTCAATCATACGGGGTTGAAAAACGTGTGCGGTCACCCAAAAACCCAACCCGGCATCTAAAAACAAAAATATACCTCTAAAAAAGGGGAGAGATTATTTTTCCCCCCACTCGACCGTTCCCCCCCATCTTGGGGAAATCTTAAAGAAAGCAAAAAAAAAAAAATTCAGTGGGTTTTAAAAGGTGGGGAAAAATGAGGGGCCCAAACCCAAAAACCCGTCCAAAAGGGCGAAAACCCCTTTTTAAAAAAATTTTACCCCAACCCTTGTGATGTTCCCTCAGAGATTACAAACTTCACCCAAAAATTTTGATTATTAAAATTTTTCCTTTTTTATTCTACAAAATTGCAAAGACTCGCTCAAACTCAGGACAGTTCCAAGCTCACAAAATGCAATTATTTCCCCTATCCATAGGAAGGAAATATTTTTTGATCACTTTGGTCCTATCACCTCCCACGGGCGGGACGCCCAAACTCCCCTCAGGACGGAGCGCAGCGTTCTATCTCGGATTCAGAGTTGTTTTAAGAGGTCCAGAGGTGGGTTACACGCAATCAAATTATTCCCGTTTTTTGAAAAAAGGTTTTTTTCTTTTGGGTTTTTAGAAAAGGGAAAAAAAATGCGATCATCCAAGAAGTTTTGAATAAATTAATACTGAACAAAAACTAAATTTTTTTAATTATTGATCACAGCAATATGCTGCTTTGCTTCCAAATCACTTTTCCTAGTGTTTCTGAATATTACCCTTTAAAAAACTGTTAAAAGGATTGTTGACATTTTTTTTTTAGGGATGGATTGCTTATAACAAACATGGCATTCTTATCTTTTCCGTGCCCCTGTAGATATGCGCCCTCAGGTAACCCTAGCTCCTGTCATTGAGGTTTTTTCCCCTGATGTTTTTTTTATTTTCCCCTTTCCCCCGCAGCCCCAAAAACAAAAATGCAGCAGTTTCCGGGGCTCTCTGCATATAGAGCTTTCGGGCCAGCATAGACCTTTTGGGGGCCGGGGGAAAAACCACGTTTCCCGGGGAAAGGGGGGTTACCTCGGGGGATTTTTTTAAAATTTTCCCCAAAATTTTGAAAAAAAAGAAACACAATCAGTGAAAAAACAACTCGTTTTTCATTTATTTTGTCAGGGGAAAAGGGGGAACAAAAAAAATGCAGCGAACTCTCCCTAGACCTGGATTTTCAGTAACTGGGCCCCCAAAAATGAAAGTCCCCCTGCTTTTTTTTGTTCTAGACTGGCCTAAAGGGGGCAAAGGTTCCCCCCCCCGTTTTTTTAGCCCCGCAGAGGGGAAAAAAGTAGTGGGGAAAGTCTGGGGGCAAATCAAAATGGGGGGGGGGGGAAGAGTTTTCTGTATGGCATCACAAACCCCTTTCATCCGAGCACCCCCAAAACTTTTAATGTTCTGGGACCCCCCGAAAATTTTTAACCGAGGGTCATCCTTGGAAAGGCAATCGGAAGTCAAACCAAAAAGTAAAGTGCGCCAGGAAAAAATTTTTTGGGGAAATATTTGACCGTAAAAAAATAAAAGCATATAACAAGTTCCCCGTCGTTAATGGCGGCCCTTTTAAAAAAATTTAAAAAGTTTTCCCTTTTTAAAAAGGGGCATTTTGAAATAAAATCGCAACACAAGACCACCCCAACCGAAAAAAACCCTTTAAGAAAAAACTTTCAAGAGCACTAAGCCCCCAACCAGACCGGGCTTTTCCTTTCCCACCCCTTCGGGCCCCCAAGCCCCGTTTACCCTCTGAAATTTTGTTTTTAATTGCAGCGCAGCGCCCCAAATTTTTAAACCCTGGCATGAGCTAATCATTTCCCCCAAATTTTAAAAAAATATCCACCCCGGGACAGAGGGGGGTTTTGCACTACTCGGGAAATTTTTAAACCCAAAAGTTACAGACCGGGGGTTAGCCTAGGAAAAAAAAAAAAAACCCGTCACAAGTTATTCATTGTGCCCCAAAAAAATAGTGCAAAAAAAAAAATTTAAAAAAACGAGTATTTAAAAAAAAAAAAATTTTTTTTAAAAGAATTTTTCCCAAATGTTTTTTTAAAAAAAGTTTCATCGCATGTAAAAATGGTAAAAATTCTTAAAACATGCATAAGAAAGTAGGATAAAAACCCGTGCGGGGCCCCGTTTAAAAAAGGGAGCAATCGAAAATTACACCCTACATGCAATGCTTTTAAAGAGATTTTGGGCAACGGGGCCCTCAGGGTTAGCAACAGGGGGGGGGGGCCGGGGTTTCCCAAACCCCCCCAAGGAAAAATTTAAAGGGGTTTAATGATGTTTCTCCGTTTTGCGTAGTTTTTTCCCCCCGGTTTTCTGGTTTCCTCCCCCACCCCCAAAACATACTGATGGGGGAATGTAGATTGTGACCCCTATCGGGGCAGCGATGTAAGCCCCTGTAAACTGAAATTTTTGGGGGGGAAAAATTTGGGCTATAAAAGGGGAGTAAAAAAAAATCAACCTTTTTTTGGGGGGGGCCTTGTGGTGTGTACAACTTAGGAAACTTTCTCCGTTACAATTTTTTTGGGGGGGCCCCAAAAAAAAATATAAATTTTTTAAAGGGGCCCTAAAACAAGTTAAAAAAAAAAAAACACATATTTCCCCCCCCCCCCGGGGTTCCTGTTTTCCTAAAAAAAAGGGGGGTCAGATGCCCGCGGGCCAATCTCCTATTAAAAATTTTTTTTTTTTGGGGCCAGTAGCAGTCTGTGGCTGTGACGGGATGCAGCTGTTCCCCCCCCTGGGGGAGGGGATGAAACGAGATGGGGGGGACCCCGGGGGAGGGTATGGAGTAGGGGGCAGTGGCCCCCATATAAGTAAAATTTTTTTTTTTTTTTTATTTTCCCCCAAAAAACGGGGGTTTTTTTTTTAAAACCCCTAAAAAAATGTAATGGGCCCCATATGCAAAACGAAAAAATTGGTCTGAAGTTGAACCTAGGTATAAAACCCAGCGTAAAAAACAGCATTAAAAAAACCCTCAGCTTTTCAAATTTTTTTTCCCCGTTTTGGGTTTTTTTTTTTTTTTTTTTTTTTTTAAAGGGGCCCCCAAAAGCGTTTTAAAATTTTTCACAGTAGTCAGTTTCTGTTAGTTATCATACACCACCAAAAGTAAATAATTCCCCATTTGTTACAATTTTTGGGGGGGGTTGATCTTCAGCTCAGAGTTGGGCAGAAATTTGGATGTGTTATTTGGAGGATTCTAAAATAAAGTTCTAATTCCAGACAAGAAGAGGATTTTTTAAAAAGGGAAAAAAATTTCAATATTTTGCGGGAATCCATGTTTTTTTTCGCTTTTTTTTTTTTTTTTAGGTGAAAAAAAAAAATTTTTTCCAACGGCAACTTCTTTTTTTACTTTAATTCTTCGTGCCTTAAGTTATTTTTTCTTTTTTTTCCCCCCCGAAAAAGGGGAACGCGCGGGGGGCGGAACCCCCTTTTATCCGCCAGGATTGGCAAAAAAGTATAATTACTCTAAAATTTTTATCGTTGTTTACACTTCCAGTTCTTGTTTTAAATTACTGCAGCATAGTATTATACAAATGCTGCAAAGTTTTAGTATATTTTCTAGGTTTTTTCTGTATATAACCTAATTGGGATGTCAAAAAGCATCCTTAATATCTAATTTTTACCGTTCAAATTTTTTTTAACCTTTTTTTCCCCGTTTTTTTTACGAAAATTTTCCCCCCCTTTTTAGTTTTTTCATTTGGGGGGTCTTTGCCCCGGGTATGGAAAAAGGCATGTTTCTTAAAATTTTTCCACGGTTTTGGGAAACATTTAAAAAAATTGGATATCTAGAAATTAAAACAGCCTCCCAAACCCTTTAATTTTGAAAAAAATTTTTTTTGATTTTTTAAAATTTTTAAGGTGGGGTTTTTATCCCCGTCGGTTTTCCCCTGAATTACGCCCCCCTTTTTTTTCCCCCTTTTTTTAGCACTTTTTTTGTCTTAAAATTTTTAAAAAATTTAAATATTTTTTTTTTCCCCTTTTTTTTTTTTAATTTGTACTTTTTAACTCGTATAATTTCCTGGGTAAATTGGGTGTTTAAAATTTGTTTGTTTTTTATTATTTTTTTGCTCATAAATGGGTATAGAGGGGAAATCCCCGAGGTCGGACTCCTTTTTTCTTTGATAAAAATTGTTCTACGGTGACCGGAGAGGGAAAAGGGGTTTTTCCGTCCCCCCATAAATTCAAGGGGTTCCCCAAAAAAAACTTTTCCTTAAATATAAAGCTAAAGGGGGTTTCCCCCCCCTCCCCTAATTTCCCCGAATTGGTTTTTTAAAGGGCATGGGGAAAAAAAAAAAAAAAAAAAAGGGGAAAATCTGGACCCCGGGAATTTTTAAATTTTTTCTTGGAGAAAAAATTTTTCCGGGGGGAGCGATGGATTACGGTGCGACAGCCCGGGTTTAACATTTGATAAAACCCTGTGTTTTTCCCCGGTTTTTTAACTTTTTTTCCCCCTGGAATATGGGGTTTTTAATGTTCCCCAAAAAATTTGGGGCCCCCGGGGGGGTTATTCTACATTTCCCTAACCCAAAATCTGTGCAGAAAAGACAAAGGGTGTAAAAAAACTAAAAGTCCCAAGACAAGAGGAGCCATAAAAAAAAATAAAAAAAAACCTTCGACATAATGGGGGCATCCGAGGAAAGATTTTGGGGGAGTCAAAATTTTTAAAAATTTTTTTTCTCCCAAAAAAAAAGCGGCCAAAGGAGTGGAAAGTGGCTTTTAAATTTTTTTCCCTTTTTAAAAATTTAAAACCCCCGAAAAAAAAAGGGGGTTTTGTGTTGGGGTGGGGGCACAGAGTAGCTCTTCCCCCCCACTAATTGTGGGGGTTAAAAGATTTTATTTTTGGGGTTTAAAATAAATTTTTTTGGGAAAAATTCAAAAAACAGATTATAATCGCCATGAAAAGGGCCCCCCTTAAAGGGGAGACATACCCATTTTAGGGGGTGACTCCCAGTTGCCCGGCACGTGGCTCCAGTTTTTATCCCCCTAATGACAAAGGCAGTAATCCCATATTGGCTTACGACGTCCTGTATTTACCAGGTCTACAGAACCTAGAAATAGTAAACCGTTGAATAGGAATAAATTTATCACTAATTCAGTCTCCAGATTCCATAGATAGTCAAGTTCCAACATCGGAAAAAGGCAAGTGGTATTTCCATAATATCTAAGACAAAAAGAATTAATCAGCGAGGGCCTTCACAACTTTGCCTGATAGATAGGAAGGGGCTGCTGTGATACTGCAACCCTCTGACTTCCAAGTGTTAATTTATTGACCCTTTCCCTCTCCTAGCAATGATCGTCAAGCACAGGATAAAGATTGCATTGCCCCTGCAAGTACAGGAATAGGAAATAAACGCAGTTGCTGGCAATGCCACTAACCCAATGTAGGAGCTGCGCTGCACTTCGTCACACTGGCCCGCTGCTGGACGGGTATCAGAATAACCAGTGGGTAGCCAGGTGGTGGACCCAATAATGATGACCAACCATTATTAGTTATTGTACGTTAGCCCCAGACACCCATAGTGGATAAAGTTTTATCCGACTATACAGAGCCTTCTGAAGTTGGAAAACAGAATCAATGAAACACAAAAGGTGAGACAATCTGATGGAAAAAGAGAAAATTAAAAAAAAAAGAAAGTTGGTAGGGGGTTGGGGTCCCAACCGAGAATCTTGAGGAAACGGAGCAATGCTAGATGGAGGAAAGTGAAATAGGGAGCAGATAACTGGCAAATAAGAGCCCATTGAAGGCAGTGATGAGGCCGGAACGGTCCAATGGGCAACCCACAATCATATGGAGACCAAAACAAGGTGACGAGCCAAGGATGGGTAGAAGCCGTAGAGCATGAGCGATACGAAGGAATGGAGGAATGGGCTCTGCTCTGTTCTTAGGTGCCTATTTCAAGACAGTTTATAGTGTAAAGGAAATCACTTCCCTTGTGTTTTCACATAAATAAAGCATAAAAAACATTGTTCTCCAGTGATAGCCACGAAAAAAAGTCTTTAACAACTTTTTATCCATAAAAAAAAAAAAAAAAAAAGAGAGAGCAACAGATCTGTATTTGTCAATATCAAAGTCTATAGGAAACAGATACAAAGTTTCGCATTTCAACAAGAAACTTTGCTATGGGTTTGTACTTTTTCTTTCCACAGGCTCGTTTCCTCCCCCACTGGATCCGTTACTAACAGATCCCATACAGATATCTGCTCCGCAGCAAATATGTAGATGCGCTCCACCCCGTCCATCCGAAAATCACGTTCCAATACCCAGTTTATTATATCTACCTTCAACCAGATACAACGACGACCGAAGAGTTGGCGCGAAACTGCCCCACACGTCCCGACGCAGCGACAGATTTGCGCTAGAGTCACATTTACACATGAATGAAGGGGCAAAATAGAAAAGGTTACCCAGAAACAAGGGGAACGTGACACGCCAATATTAGCGGGAGCCTTTGTGGTCCCCGATTGTCGCCGCGAGCGCAAATGAGATGGCAAATCCGAGGTGGGAAAGGAATAATTAGCAGAAAATCCATCATCTTGGGGGCAATATGGCAAGTAATACTGAGAAGGGTGAAATAAGCACCACAGGACAGATGTTATATACATATGAATGTACGTGTGGGTGTATATATATATATATATAATAAAACTATTATGTCACACAAGGGTGTATGTGTAACATAAGTATACCCATTACATATAGACATACACACAACATAATTATCACATATATATATCTATATAGTATATGCAACACGCACAACTCCACATAACATAATTACATATATAGCTATCACACACACACATATTACACAACATGAGTTACACATTATACCTACACATATATACATACACACAATGACCCGGCTGCCGCTCACCGCGGAACGTCATGTCACCGGCCTGGTGCAGAGGTGCAGCTCCGTGCTGCACTCCCCCCGGCCCCCGGCTCGCAGTGCTGCGCTCCCCTCCGGTAGCCTCGTCAGTTCTCATACAGATCCGGTCCCCCCACCTGCTGCTCCTGGAACTCGTCGGTCCAATCATCCTCCCACCTCACACCCCACCGGACCACAGAGCGCGCCGCAACCCACCCACAAATCATAAATGTAACACGCCCTTAAAACATTTCAGACCAATGGGCGCTGCCGTGGCGGGCCTCATGAAAGTATCTGGCCTTCCTGATTGGCAGCCTGAAAGAAGTAACGTCAGATTCAGGAGGCGGGTCCCCACATAGAGGCGGACTAGACCCGCTGCCTTGCCTTCAGTGTCTGGCGTGCGTCCGGGGCTACGAAGACGTCGCACCGGATATCTGCATGTGCTTTGTGGGAATTCTGTGATGCGGTAACGTTGTATCAGTCCACCTTTCCTGGCTGCGTGCAGGTGCGGCCCGTGTCAAATTCTGCAGAAATTCCTCCATCAGTTTGAGGTTTGCATCTGGTCGTAACGCACCGGCACTGGTCTGCCACTGGTTTGCCGTCACTGTCACATATATTGCACTGTGCAAACCTTGCTCTTGTGTCCAGTAATACTTGGCAGAAACTTATGAGTTGCTCTGTGAATCTCCTGAAAATGTGTCAGAAAATCCTGTGCCAAGTAATAAAATCCACTGTGTTGCCCTGGGTGAAAGTCCAGTCTCCACCACGGCTGTATGGCCACACTGACTCAACTGCAGATATCGCGCGCAGTTCTTGTGCGTTTGCGTTTTCAGCTTGTAACACGATTCTTATAAACACCGTAAATTCACAGCAGATTTTCCTCAAGGAATTCACCTGAGAAAACAAACCTGTAGAGCATCAACTGTTCACCTGAGAAACCTTAGAGCATCAGACTGATCACGCAGAGAAAACCTGTAGAGCAGTCAGACCTGTTCCACAGCTGCGAAAACCTGTAGAGCAGTCAGACTGTTCCACCTGAGAAAACCTGTATGAGCATCCAGACTGTTCACGCTGAGAAAAACTTGTAAGCATCAGACTGTTCTCTTCTGAGAAAACCTGTAGAGCAGTCAGACTGTGGATAATGACGATAAGTGGGGAACGTTGATGGAACCTGTGTCTGATTCACAGGGACCTGCGGATCAAGAATGGCCGGCCTCGAAGCTGATCCCTCACTTCTTCAGGACAATTTCTGGCAAAACAAGAAAAAAAACATAAAAGGCAAAATTAGTAATTTTCTCACTGCCCCTGAGATTTTTTTGCACACATTTTTCTTTTGTCCTTTCAGAAGACTTTTCAGGAGTTTCCTGTCATCAGAGTGCAGGTTGCAAAGGATTGATAACGCCTCTATAAACCGCTGATAACAGAGATCCACTGAATGACCTTGCTCACTGCCTGTAGAATGCATCAATACAAAAGATGAGGTCTGAGTGTTGTCAGTGATGCTTTTTCAGGGCCTGTACGTAGTGCACATTGATATGCACTATTTTCTGGTTCAGAAGCCGCAGTAACGAGCCTGTGCAACCTTTTTGGGTCATTGTATTTTTGAGAGACAAATACCCGGTTAACAAGACCTATGTCACCCGATAGGCATGTCACTGCGGGAAACACTTATCTCTTCAAGCCGGTTATTCATCTTACAGCGTACAACTGACAGTGGCAACTCTGTTGCTGCTCCTTACTACTTATCTGAGCCGACAAGAGAGTGCACTGTCATTGTGCACATCGCGCAGGGGGAGTACTCCACTCCTGAAACAAGTGTATTGATGACTTTTTCATTTCAGGGACAAGCAACAGCTGCAAGCATGACCGCAGTCTCTGCCTCCTATGATGCTTCAATGCCGGTGACTCTCAAACAAAGCGTTACAAAAAAGAAATGGGAAATAAAAAAAGATGAACAGTTAGATCCAAAAAGACGATATAAATAATCATGGTACCAGCTGAAAACATCTTGTCCCACAAAAAAAAGCCCCATAAAGCTCCATCAGTTAAAGAAAAAAAAAAAGTTCTAGCTCGCAAATAAAGCAATGCAAAAATATCTATTTTTTGTCTATAAAATCGTTTTTATTTTATAAAAGCGCCATAACATAAAAAACTATATAAATGAGTAGTGCTGTAATCGTACAAGCCGAAAAATAAAAACTGCCTTATCAATTTTACCTCACACACGGAATAGACCAAAAAAAAAAAAAAACCTGCTCCCCAAACAAATTCATGAATTGGTGGTTTTTTGCTCATTCTGTTCTGCTTCCCAAAGATGGCATTAAGCTCGGCAACCATTTATCCTGCACTCTGTGCTGAGCGCTTAGACTGAGGTTTCCATGTAAAATCTCTGAAATACGTGATTCAGACAGAACCCTCAATGGAAGATTCCTAAAATGAGGCAGCTTGAGCACGTGGACGCCAAGATCCTGTGATCCAGTGTTTTTCCTTCTTTTTAAGGTTTGCATAATGTACCAACAGCCACATTTTGTGCACTTCTGAAAAGATGAGACTGCTAAACGCTGGCCTGACGGAGTCCATAGTAACTGTGCCTGCCTCATTATAGTGGACTGGATCCTGGGGTTTTCATCAGGATCACATCAATCAGAGATTTTAGATGGATACCCCAAGTACGTGCTCAGCGTAGAGCGGCAGGATCAATGTGATCCCACATGTTCAAGTAGAATGTTCCCATTAAAAGCTTCAACACAATCACAAAAAAAAGCAAATTCAACAACTCAGGTTTGGCGATTTCCTGAAGTGATGCGAGCCCGCCTAAACTTACCGGTGCCTTCTCCTGAAGCATGAGCTAAGGCACAATGACTGTCACTACAACGGCAGTTTGTAATTTTCTCTTGGAAACATTCATTGCTGCTTATTTCTGCAAACACCCCATGGAGTGAAAATCGTCACTACCAACTGTAGCTAGCTTCCCAAAGGGATATAATGTCCAAAATGGGTCAACTTAACGGGATTCTTCTCTTCTAGCAATTAGGTGCTCAGAATATGGAGTCCCGCAAACTGCGCTCCAGGAGGCAAATGGCGCGCTGTCCCTCCCAAGTTCCTCTCTCGTTTGGCTAAGTAGTACTGTAGAGCCATATATGGGGTATTGCACATTCAGTAAAATTGTGGAACAAATTTGGTGCCAATTTTACCCACTTAAGTGAAAATGTAAAATTCTGGGGCTAACACAAAATTTGGTGGTAAAAACTTTAGTTTAGATTTTATTCACTGCTCAATGGTGTAAAATTCTGTGACACAGCCCATGATGTCCTATGATCACTGTACCCCTAGATGAATTCATTGTACGGTGTAGTTATAAAATGGGTCACTTATGGGGTTCTGCAGTTTCCGGCACCTCATGGGCTCTCCCAGAGGGTCAAGGCACCTGAAAACCGAAACAGCAAAATCTGGCGCTCCTTGCCTCTGACTTTGCACTTTGCCTGAAAAGTGTTTCCGAATTAAAAGTAGGGTATTAAGCACACTCAGAAAACATGGACCCATCAGTTTGTTGAAAAACATTTCCTCTTTAACCCTTAGTAAAATTTACAAAACTTGGGGGGCTAAAACAACATTTTAGTGGACGAAATGTAATTTATTCTTCTTCACCACTCAGGGTATAAAATTCTGTGAGGCACATGGAGTGGTCATATGATCACTGCACAGCCCTATATGACTTCCAATTTGGGGGTGTCGTTTTGTAAAATGAGTTCACATATAGGGGTTTCCATTCCGTAACATCTGAAATCCAATATGGTGCTCTTCCCCTCTTGACTTTGCCCTGTGCCTCAAAAGTAGTATTCCCCTACAAATGGGGTATCGGGCGTACTCAGGAGAAATTGCATAACAAATTGTATTGTGCAATTTTCTCCTGTAAACACCTGAGAAAATGCAAAATTTTGGGCCCAAAAGATCCTTTGCTCAACGTTATAAACTTCTGTAAAACACGAGGGGCAATGGTGCTCACCAACATCTAGATCAGTTCCCAGAGGAGTCATCAGTTTCCAAATCGTGTCACTTGTTAAGGGGATTATCCTGTTTAGCACACAGAGTCTATATATAGAAAATACCCAAAAGTGCACCATTCTAAAAACTGTAACCCCCTTCAGGTGCTCAAACCACATTAAGAAGATAAATAACCCTTTTACCGTGCTTCACAGAACTGAAGCAAATGTGGAAGGAAAAAATTAACATTTAACTTTTTTGCAAAAATTTACTATCAGAACCAATTTTTTTTTTTATTTTCCACAAGTGTTAAAGAGAAATGAACCATACAATTTGTTGTGCAATTTCCGTCTGAAATACTCGCCGATAACCGCTTATGTGGGGTAAACCACTTTTATGGTGCACGGCAGAGGTCCGCAAGGGAAGGAGTTGTCTTTGACTTTTTTTTCAACGCAGAAATTGGCTGAACGCCATGTCGCGTTTGGAAGCACCTGATGTGCTTAACAGTGGTAAGACCCCGCCGACAAGTGACCCAATTTTTGAAACTAGACCCCCTTAATCAACTTAATCTAGACGTGGGGTGAAGCACTTTGAACCTCCCAGTGCTTTCGACAAGAAGTTTATAGTACGTAAGAAGCCGTGAAAAATTAAAAAATCTTTTGTTTCCTCAAAAAGGAGTTTTAAGCCCGTTATTTTTTTATTTTCCCAAGGGTAACAGAGAAAAGATACATTTACTTTTTTGTGCTAACAAATTTTACTTCCAGAAACCATTTTTTTTTATACTTTTCACAAGTGTTAAAAGAGCAATGAACCACAAAAGTGTTGTTGCAATTGTTCCTGAGTACGCGGATACCATATGTGGGGGGAGCCACTGTTTGGCGCATGGGAGCGCTTGGAGAGGGAAGGGAGCCTGTTATGATTTGGTAGCTGAGGAGAGCAAGCAAAAAAAAAAAAAAAAAAGGCCAATACACAGAGAGGTTGGAATCTACTGATTGCAGTACCCTGACTAACCACCACAACTAAAGGCAGCCGTGGAGCGTACCTACGTTGGTCCCCTAGATCCACGCACAGCCCTGAGAAGCAACTACACCTAAAGATAGAAAGAGGAAAACTATCTGCCCCGAGCAGATCCCCCAAAGTAACAAATGAAAGCCCCCAACATGTAATGGCGGTTAACCAAGAGGAAATACAGACACTGACAGAAAATAGTATGAAGCAAACGTTGTGGCCCAACTTCCTAAAAGAAAAAAAGTAAGGAAAGGACACTTACTGCAATCCAAAAAACCCTAAAAAAAATACCAACTCACTATTGCAAAAACACCTGAGATCACACGACCTCTACCACCGAAATTAGTTCTCTGTGTAACAAAACTAAGCAGCAGCCACTGAAAAACGGAAAAGCAAATGAAACAAATAAACATGGCTCAGATAAACTGAGAGGAGCACAAGCCCCCGGAGGGACACTGGGACCTCCACAGGAAGTGCAGGACAAATTGCAAACAGCAAGCACAAACAATAAAAGCAGAAAATATCTTAGCTGTTATCAGACGATGCAGGCAAGACACAGCAACTTCCAAGTGGAACCGGAACCAAAGTTGAGTCAAGAACAATTGATCACCGGAACCTGATGGGAGGGCACCTCCCTTATATAAGACCAGTCTGTAACACCCTGATTGCCAATCTTCACAATCTCATTGAATAGTTCAGTACTGTTTAGTAACCACCAGAGGGAGCTTCCGCTCAGAAATCATTTCCAACACATTCACAACAGCGCGCCATTTTGTAAGGCAGACTTTGATGAAATGTTCTGCGGGCGTCATGTGTGTTTGCAGAGCCCCTTGATGTGCCTAAAACAGTAGAAACCAAACCCGCAAGTGACTCCATTTTTAGTAACCTAGACCCCCCCAAGGATCTTATCTAGGATGTGTGATGAGCACATTGAACCCCAAGTGCTTCAAAGAAGTGTTTATAACCACATAGCCGTGAAAAAATATAATTTTTTATTCCTCAAAAATGATTTTTTAGTCATGAGCTATTTTTTATTTTCCCCAAGGGTAACAGGAGCAAATTAGAAACCCCAAAATTTGTGTGCAATTGTCCTGGGTACGCGATACCCCATATGTGGGTAAATCCACTGTTTGGGCGCACCGGCAGGGCCGAAGGAGGAGCACCATTTGACTTTTTGAACTCCATGTTCCGTGTTTGCGACCCCCCTAATGGTGACTAAATAGTGGAAACCCCTCAATTCTAGCTCCAACTCCCTAACCCAAACACACCCCTAAATTCCCAAACCCTAATCCTAACCCCTAATCCCAACCCAAATTCTAACCCTAATTCAACCCTAACCCTAATGGAAAAATGAAAATAATATATATTTTCTTTATTTATTATATTTCCTAACTAAGGGGTCAGTTTGTGTAACAGCTGACACCCGCGGCGATCAGCTGCGCTCCCCCCGGGAGCGCAGCTGATCCCCTGGACGAATATCCGTCCCTGGAAATTTAAATACCAGGTCACATGGGCGAATATTTCATCCAATGGGGTTAAGGGGTTTTAACCGGGGGGGTGGGGGGGGGGGGGGGGGGGGGGGGTTTAAGGGGGGCTAACCCCTTATTTACCGCCGATAGCATTTAACGGCTCATTTAAAGGGGCTAAACCACACGCGTAATTAACGCGCTGTGGAAAAAGCCTTAGCGCCCCCCTTGTCAATTTCTCTGGGGGCCCCGGCTACCCGAGTACCGAGAAACCCCCGAGAACATATTCGGGAACGGTTTTT
>JARQOD010000003.1:364254947-364324637 GCA_033576555.1 Oophaga sylvatica
AACCACAGGGCATAACGCTGGTTCCAAGAAGATGACCTAGTTGTGTGTTTTTATTTATTTTATTTTTTTTTTAGAGAAACTTCAGATGTATTATTCCTTGTGTCACAGAGTCTAGAAATTAGATTGGCTTTTAACACAATGTACTTATTATAGTTAGTTTTGCAAATTTGGAGCGGAGGCGTCTATTGGTATGATAGAGAAGGGGAAAAATTTAGTGTCTACGAATAGGATTTCACTTCTATAACGCATAGAGTGGAGTTTGGTTCATCTGCAGTGTAAGTCAAGAGTCTGCAGCGCTGAGAAGTCCCTGACCTTCTAATGCACGAGTCGATGGGCAACTTTTGCTTTCTTTTTTCCCATTGTAGTGTTTTGACTGCATAATCATCCCTTGTCCCACCCCCCCCCCCGCCCCACGCAATGAAAATGATACTTTAAAAAAAAAAAAGCTAGTATGCAATTGTGCTGTAAGTGCACTGGAGGTAAGCTGCACATATGCATTGACAAGCCTCCAGTGCTCTTACACTTTGATTTACATATGGCTTCTGCACTAGATTTCTCATGACTGCCACATCGAGGGCCAAAAAAAAGCACCAATAAAGCAACAACTGCCTTAAAGGGGCTATCATTTTCTCTAAATATAGTCTATATTTTTGACCCAGTGTAAACCCCTCTATTCTCCTGAATCTGGCGATGTCTTTCTCTTGTTCTTGTGCCGCTCCGTTCTTATGCCCAAGTCTCTCATAGAATGGTAGAGTTGGAAGGGACCTCCTGGGTCATCTGGTCCAACCCCCTGCTCAAAGCAGGATTCACTAAATCATCCCAGACAGATGTCTGTCCAGCCTCTGTTTGAAGACTTCCATTGAAGGAGAACTCACCACCTCTCGAGGCAGCCTGTTCCACTCATTGATCACTCTAACTGTCAAAAAGTTTTTTCTAATATCTAATCTGTGTCTCCTCCCATTCAGTTTCATCCCATTGCTTCTAGTCTTTCCTTGTGCAAATGAGAATAAAGATAATCCTTCTACAATGTGACAGCCCTTGAGATATTTGTATACAGCTATTAAGTCACCTCTCAGTCTTCTTTTTTGCAAGCTAAACATTCCCAAATCCTGTAACCGTTCCTCATAGGACATGGTTTGCAGACCGAACACCATTCTGGTAGCTCTTCTCTGAACTTGCTCCAGTTTGTTGATGTCTTTTTTAAAATGTGGTGCCCAAAACTGGACACAGTATTCCAGATGAGGTCTGACCAAAGAGGAGTAGAGGGCAATAATGACTTCACGTGATCTAGACTGTATGCTTCTGTTAATACATCCCAGAATTGTATTTGCCTTTTTTGCTGCTGCATCACACTGTTGACTCATGTTCAGTCTGTGATCTATTAGTATAACCAAGTCTTTTTCACATGTGCTGTTGCTTAGCCTTATTCCTCCCATTCTGTATACGCTTTTTTCATTTTTATTTCCCAGATGTACTTTGCATTTTTCCCTGTTAAAAACCATTCTATTAGTTGCTGCCCACTGCTCCAGTTTATTTATATCTTTTTGAATCCTCTCTCTCTCTTCTCTAGTATTAGCTATCCCTCCTAGCTTTGTGTCATCAGCAAATTTAATCAGTTTACCCTCAATTCCTTCATCTAAATCATTTATAAAGATGTTGAACAATATAGGGCCCAAGACAGAGCCCTGTGGTACCCCACTTGATACATTCTTCCAACTCGATGTGCAGCCATTTACTACCACTCTTTGGGTCCTATCACTAAGCCAGTTATGAATCCACAGTTGCCTTGCCCATTCCATACTTAGTCATTTTTTTCAATAAGGATTGTGTGAGATACTTTGTCAAATGCTTTGCTGAAGTCAAGATATATATACAGCATTTCCCTGATCCACCCAGTCAGTGATTCTGTCATAGAAGGAAATTAAATTAGTCTGACATGACTTATTAGTTACAAACCCATGCTGACTCTGGTTAATCACTTCATTCTTGTCCAGGTACTTACATACATGTTGTTTAATAATTTGTTCAAAGATCTTTCCTGGTATAGATGTCAGACTCACCGGTCTATAGTTCCCTGGGTCCACCTTCTTCCCCTTTTTGTAGACAGGAACAACATTTGCTCTTCTCCAGTCTTCTGGGACTTCTCCTGTTCTCCAAGAATTTTCAAAGATTATGGAGAGTGGTTCAAAAATTCTTCTGCTATCTCCTTCAATACTCTGGGGTGTAATTCATCTGGACCTGGAGACTTGAATTCATTTATGTTAGCTAAGTGTTTCCTCACTATTTTTCTGTTTATAGATATCCTGGATTCTTCTATTCCTTTAATAGGACAGTGAAGATCAGTTGATGTTACATTTCCTTTCTGAGAGAAAACAGATGCAAAATAGGAATTTAAAAGTTTGGCCTTTTCAACATCCTTTCTTACCATTTCATAATTTTCATCCTGTAAAAATCCTACAGCATCTTTTGACTTTTCTTTTACTTTTGACATATCCCCAAAATCCTTTCATGAATATAAATCTAGTCTTTGTATCAGTCCTTCATATAGTATAATACACTCCTCATAGTCTTCCATATATTAAAATACACTGCTCCGTCCTCCATATAGTAGTATTATTATTATTTATTTCTATAGCACAATTGATTCCATGGTGCTGCACATGAGAAGGGGTTACATACAGATTACAGGTAGCACTTACAGTAAACAAACTAACAATGACAGACTGATACAGAGGGGAGAGGACCCTGCCCTTTCGGGCTTACATTCTACAGGATGGTGGGGAAAGAGACAGCAGGTTGGTGGGTTGCAGCAGTTCAGGTGTTGGTTGAGGCAATATCTCTGGTAATGGTGAGGAGGTAGCAGGGTCATTGCAGGCTGTAAGCTTTCCTGAAGAGGTGGGTTTTCAGGTTCTGTCTGAAGGATCCGAATGGTTGATAGTCGGACGTGTTGGGGCAAAGAATTCCAGAGGATGGGGGATATTCGGGAGAAGTCTTACAGGCGGTTGGGTGAGGAGCGAATAAGTGTGGAGGAGAGAAGGAGGTCTTGGAAGGATCGGAGATTACATGAGGGAAGATATCGGGAGATTAGTTCAGAGATATATGGAGGAGACAGGTCATAGATGGCTTTGTAGGTCAGTATTAGTAATTTGAACTGGATGCGCTGAGGGAATGGGAGCAAGTGAAGAGATTTGCAAAGGGGAGAAGTGGAGGCGTAGCGAAGAGAGAGATGAATTAGTCGGGCAGCAGAGTTAAGGATGGACTGGAGAGATGCGAGGGTGTTAGCAGGGAGGCCAGAGAAAAGGATGTTGCAGTAGTCGAGTCGGGAGTTGATGAAGGCGTGCACAATCATTTTAGTAGTGAGGGTTGAGGAAAGGACGGATTCTGGAAATATTTTTGAGCTGAAGGCGGCAGGAGATAGAAAGAGCTTAGATGTGCGGGTTGAAGGATAGGGCAGAGTCAAGGGTTACTCCAAGGCAGCGGACTTCCGGTACAGGGAAAAGCGTGATGTCGTTAATTGTGATGGATAGGTCAGGTAAGGAAGATCTGTGGGATGGGGAAAGATGATGAGTTCAGATTTGTCCACATTGAGTTTGAGGAAGCAGGAGGAGAAGGAGGATATGGCTGATAGACACTCCGGGATTCTGGACAGTAGAGAGGTGACGTCTGGGCCAGAGAGGTATATTATTATTTATTATTATTCTACATTTTTAAAAGTGCCATTTATTCCATGGCGCTTTACATGTGAAAAGGGGCAAATATGGACAAGTACAATAAACGTGAGCAATACAAGGCACACACAAGTACAGAAGGAGAGAGGACCCTGCCCGCAAGGGCTCACAGTCTACGGGGATGGGTGAGGATACACTAGGAGAGGGTAGAGCTGGTCGTGCGGTGGTTCAGTAGACCGAGGATCACTGCAGGTTGTAGGCTTGTCGGAAGAGGTGGGTCTTCAGGTTCTTTTTGAAGGTTTCCATGGTAGGCGCGAGTCTGATGTGTTGGGGTAGAGAGTTCCAGAGTATGGGAGAGGCACGGGAAAAGTTTTGTATGTGGTTGTGGGTAAACAGATAAGAGGGGAGTAAAGAAGGAGATCTTGAGAGGATCGAAGGCTGCGTGTGGGTATGTACCGGGAGACCATGTCACAGATGTATGGACGAGACAGATTGTGGATGGCCTTGTATGTCATGGTTAGGGTTTTGAACTGGAGCCTCTGGATGATAGGAAGCCAATGAAGGGCTTGGCAGAGAGGAGAGGCTGGGGAATAACGGGGAGACAGGTGTATTAGTCGGGTAGCAGAGTGCAGCATGGATTGGAGTGGTGCCAGAGTGCTAGAGGGAAGGCCAGAGAGTAGGAGGTTGCAGTAGTCGAGGCAGGAGATGATGAGGGCACGCACTAGTGTTTTTGTAGTTTCATGGTCAAGGATTGCACGGATCCGGGAAATATTTTTGAGTTTGAGACGGCAGGAGGAGGCAAGGGTTTGGACATGTGGCTTGAAAGAGAGGGCAGAGTCGAGGATCACCCTGAGGCACCGAGCATGCGGGACTGGGGAAAGTGAGAAGCCATTGATGTTGATGGACAGGTCTGGTGGGGGGGTAGAGTGTGATGGGGAAAGATGATGAATTCTGTTTTGTCCATGTTCAGTTTTAGAAAGCGAGCAGAGAAGAAAGCAGAAATAGCAGACAGACATTGTGGGATTTTGGTCAGTAAGGAGGTGAGGTCAGGTCCAGATAGGTAGATCTGCGTGTCGTCGGCGTAGAGATGATACTGCAAACCATGGGATTCTATGAGCTGTCCCAGGCCAAGTGTATAGATGGAGAAGAGTAGGGGTCCTAGAACTGAGCCTTGGGGGACTCCAACAGAGAGAGGGTGGAACGAGGAGGTAGTGTGGGAGTGGGAGACACTGAATGTGCGGTTGGAAAGGTATGAGGAGATCCAGGATAGGGCGAGGTCCTTGACGCCAAAGGAGGAGAGAATCTGTAGTAGAAGGCAGTGGTCAACTGTGTCAAAAGCAGAGGACAGGTCAAGAAGCAGGAGTATAGAGTATTGTCTGTTCGCTTTGGCTGTAAGTAGGTCATTGGTAATTTTGGTCAGGGCTGTCTCAGTGGAGTGATGGGGGCGGAAACCAGATTGTAGAGTGTCAAAGAGCAAGTTAGATGAGAGATGGGAGGAAAGTTCAGCGTGGACTTGCAGCTTCAGGAGTTTGGAAGCGAATGGGAGCAGCGATATTGGGCGATAACTGGACATAGCGGTTGGGTCGAGGGTTGGCTTTTTAAGGATAGGCGTGATTGTGGCATGTTTGAAAGCAGAAGGGAAGGTACCGGAAGTTAGTGATAGGTTGAAGAGGTGGGTTAGGGATGGGATAATAGTGGTGGTGAGGTTGGGGAGGAGGTGGGTTGGGATGGGGTCAAGTGCACAGATTGTGATGTGCAATTTGGAGAGGAGACAATTAAGCTCTCCGGTGATGTTGGAGAGGGAGGTTATGGGGTTTGGGCATTGGTCTGATATACAAAAGGGTTGTGGTGGTTGAACAATGAAAACTTGCCTTGTTTGGTCAATCTTATTTTTGAAGTGTGTGGCAAAGTCCCCAGCAGAGATGAGGGAGGTAGGAGGGGGCAGTGGTGGGCAGAGGAGGGAGTTAAAAGTTTTGAATAACTGTTTGGGGTTGTAGGATAGGGAAGATACGAGGGTTGTGAAATAGGCCAGTTTAGCAGAGGTGAGGGCAGATTTGAAAGAGTGTTGCTTGTTTGAATGCAGTGAAGTCGTCTTGCGAATTTGTTTTCTTCCAACGCCGCTCTGCAATCCTGGACACTTGCCGGAGGTTTTCTAGTGGTGTTATTGTGCCAGGGTTGTCTGTTGGTACGTCGCACTCTGCCATGAACGAGAGGGGCGACCGTGTCAATAGCCGATGCGAGAGTGGCATTGTAGAAAGCAGTGGCACTGTGTCGTGGAGTGAGGACATGGATGCCAGCGGTAGAATAGAGTCAGAGAGTGTGTGGATGTCTAGGTGTGCAAGGTTTCTGCGGGGGTGCGCATGTTGCTGGACATGGGTGACAGGAGAGGAGGACAGGGATGAGAAAGTGAGTAGATGGTGGTCGGATAGAGGGGAGGTGGTGAAGTTTGATATAGGTCAGAGGCGGGTGAAGACCAGTCCAAAGGATGAAGTAAGGGACAGGAGTTTGGAGGCTGCTGACTGAAGGGTATCAGTGGGGATGTTGAAGTCACCCATGATGATAGTGGGGATGTCAGTGGAAAGAAAGTGAAGAAGCCAGGTAGAGAATTGGTCGATGAAGGCAGTGGTCGGGCCTGGAGGTTGGAGGGAGAGTAGATGCGGACAGAGTGGACTTCAAAAGAGGGGAGGATTAGGGAGGGAAGAGGTGGGATTGGGTTAAAGGTGTAGTTAGAGGAAAAGAGAATACCCACTCCTACACCTTGTCTGATGCCAGGGCGAGGAGTGTGGGTGAATTGGAGGTGGCCTTAACACAGCTCAGCAGGGGAGGCGGTGTCAGAGGGTGTCAGCCATGTTTCTTTGAGGGTGAGGAAAGCAAGATTGTGAGAGAGAAAGAGGTCATGAATCACATGAAGTTTATTGCAGATGGAGCGGGCATTCCAGAGTGCTCCAGAGAGAGGGAGCAGGGGGGTGGGCGTCAATGGAACGGGTTTTACGTTGGAAAGATTGCGGTAGTTCTTATTAGATAGGGACGGTAGGAAGGAGTACTAATAGTGGGTATGAGCTGTGGAGGTCCAGGATTGGGGGATATGTCACCAGCAGTGAGGAGCAGCAGAGAAAGGGAGAGCAGGTGGGATAAGGAGAGTGGGCGGCTTGTTTTATGTTTTTTAGGACAGATTTGAGGTTGAGGAGCATGTCAGCAGAGTAGGTCAGGTGGGGAGGAGAGAGGGAAGGGGAGATGATCATTTGGTTAGAGAGTGCTGGGGTTTGGGGATAGCGAAGGAAAGAGAGGATTAACAGAGCAACCACTGTGAGGGCATATGTAAACATGGTGAAAGAGTAAAGGGTATGCCACACTAAACAATATCGCTAACGGGATCGCTAAAAAACGTCACTATTTAGCGATCCCGTTAGCGATATTGTTCAGTGCGGCAGCTTCCAGCGACGAGCTTCCTGCTGTGATCTCGCTCGTCGCTGGAATCGTTCCGGACCCTATTTCATCGCTGGCGCTCCCGCTGGGTAAGTATATATCGCTAGTGTGGACCTTTTCTTAGCGATTTAGGTACTTTTGTACCGCTAAAGTCGTTAAGAAGATCGCTAACGGCGATAGCGTCGTTAACTATATCGCTAATGTGGCCGCATTTAGCGATATAGAAACAATCCGCTAGCGATCGCATTAGTATGCGTCGTTATCGTGATCGCTAGCGGGATTGTTTAGTGTGGCAGTACCTTAAGATGTGTAAATAGAAAAGCCAGGTATAAGTAATAAGAAGTGCTTACTCAGCAGACATACCCAAAAGAGACAGTGTGGGGTCCTGACTCCTGCCGTTAAATAACTGCAGCTTCAATATACTTTTGCTGCAGTGGTACTTCTACTGCAGACATACGCGTGCCAGACCCCACACGCGTGCCCCCCTTAAGGTACTGTCACACTAGGCGAGATCACTAGCGATATCGCTTAAGCGACACCGATTTTATGACGCAGCAGCGACATCGTCAGCGATATCGCTGTGTGTGACATGTAGCAGCGATGTGGCCCCTGCTGCGATGTCGCTGATCGTGCATGAACGTTCTGGGCCGTATTTTGATCGTTGGCGTCCCGCTGGTGAGCCTGAATCGCTGAGTTTGACACCCTTTATGAACGACGAGCGACCTCGTTGGCGACTCGTATGTCAGTGGTGCAGGCGGAACTAGGTTTTCTTTAGTAACGCCCCTTAGCTCCGATTGGTAGCCACAACATCACCCCAGCAATAGAAGAAAACTGCGCCCCCATCCATTGTTCCAGAGCGCTTTGTGGATTACTCCAATGTTCTAGTCGCTTAGTGTGACCGTACCTTTAGACTGCTATGAATATATAGGACTGAGTAGAGGATCAGGTGAGAGGGATTGTGGGAGCTGGTTTGGGATAAATTAGCAGCTGCCCAGCACACCAGGGAAGCTTAGGGCCCCGTCTCACATAGCGACACATCAGCGATCCCGACAACGATCAGGATCGCTGGTGTGTCGCTACATGATCACTGCTGAGCTGCCAAACAGGCAGCTCAGGCAGCGATCAGGACAGCGACACTGCGGGTAACGTCGCCTAGTTACCCGCAGTGTACGTTGGATACCAGCGCACTGATGCAGGGAGCTGGTAACCAAGGTACACGTCGGGTTTCCAGGCGCTGCGCGGTGCCTGGAAACCCGACGTGTACTTTGGTTACCATCTCCCCTGCAGCAGCGCGCTGGTATCCAATGTACACGTCGGGTTTCCAGGCACAGCCCCGTGCTTGGAAACCCGATGTGTACCTTGGTTCCCAGGAGATCTCTGGTCTCCTGCCTGTCACACGCAGCGATGCGTGCTGGCCAGCGGGAGACCAGCGATCAAAAAAAAAAGTCCTGGCATTTCTGCCACGACCAGCGATTCACAGCAGGGGCCTGATCGCTGGTGCGTGTCAGACATAGCGAGATCACTGCTGAGATCGCTGTTTAGCAGCGATCTCGCTATGTGAGACGGGGCCCTTAGACAATCAAAGGCACAGGGCCTGGCTACATCCATATGCTGGTAATACCTTGCACCTGATAGCATCTCTACTGGCTCCAGCATGGCTATACAGCAGTAAGTATTGAGTACAATGCAACAAATCAATTTAGCAAACATTCAGCAGGCACTGTTATATACCATTAAAGGAAATGTTGCACATTGGTAAAAAGCCAAATGACAGCAAGCAGGGATTGTAGTAGAGATTGTATCATTAAAAGAAATGTTGCACAGTGGAAAAAAGTAGTATAATACACTCCTCATAGTGCTCCATATAGTATAAACCGCTATAGTCATCCATGTAGTACAATTCACTTCCCATAGTATAATGCACCCCATGGTTCTTCATACAGTATAATGTATTCCCCATAGTCCTCGTTACAGTATAATGCAGCCCACATATAGTATAATGCAGCCACCCCAGAGTATAATGCAGCCACCTTATATAGTATAATGTAGCTCCTCCATAGAATACAATGTAGCCCTCCCCATATAGTATAATGCAGCCCCATAGAATATAATGTAGCCCCCTCATAAAGTATAATGTAGCCCCTTCATAGAGTACAATATAATCTAGCCCCCATAGAATACAATGTAGCCACCTCATATAGTATAATGTAGCCCCTTCATAGAGTATGATGCAATCACCCCTCATAGAATATAATAAATATAATACAGCCCCCCATAGAATATAATGTAGCCCTGAATAGAATATAATACCCCCCAGAATGGCCCCACAGTCCAGTACTCGCTGATATATTTAAAAAAAAAAAAAAAAGCACAATCCTCTCCTTGTGCCCACGCTGCGCCTGCCTCAGCTGCTGCACTGCCCAGCACACAGTGGGTGCGTGATGATATGACGTCATCGTGCACCCGTAGTGTCAGAGGCAGAGGGGAATGATGGGAGAGGGAGCATCAGCTGACGCTCTCTCTTCCATTGCTTTGAACTGTACCGGCAGACGCCGATATAGTTCAATGCGGCTGGCGGCAGGCGGGCACCCCTGCCTCATAGGGGCCCCATAGCGGCTGCGTGATGTGCCGCTAGCTGGTGGCTCTTGGGGGAGCGGGGGCCCTAGGCTGCTGCCTGGTGTGCCTGCCTCTTACGCTGGCCCTGGGCGGTGACGACATCGAAATAAGAACCTCACAAGAATGTAGACTTGGGGCTTAACAGCAAATTTTGGTGTCCATCATGATTCACTGGTCCTTGCTCGGTGGATCACGGCCTCGCTATATAAATGTTCAGGGCTTTCACTGATTAATAAAAGTTTAGAAACCTAATTATCTAGAGCCTTATTCTATCTATTGAGGAACCCAAGACTTGGTGTCTCTACTGACCGCACTTGATCTGAAAGTAGCCACTGATAGATTAATTCAGCCATTGCCAGAAGAGCAGTTTAGTTGGAAATCTTTGTTATAATTTCTAGCTTTTTATTTTTTATTTTAGCTTATGCAGAACACACTGACCCCCTTGTTCTTTCGACTTTGCCCCAGCCAAATATCCACTTTTAAGTGAAAGTCCTTTTTCACTTTTTTTTTGTTTTTATACATTAAACCGATGGTTTCCTGCAGGTTGGTTTTGCTAGGAGAGGACAATAAAGGGTGGGAGCGAAGCAGGGAAGACTTCTGTGAACAGGATATCCCTCCCAGCTTAGGAGGAAAGAGCCAGAAACTGCTAAAAATATATGTAATAAAGGAAGCCTCGAGTGTTAGCTCCGGTGACGACCAGAACAATTCCTTAAAGGTGTTGCCTGCAGAATTTTAATTTTTACCAAATTGTCAATTGATTGAATTGATTTTTTTTTTCCAGAATCAAGTGTGTATGTGTGTGTGTGTATGTATGTGTGTGTATATATGTGTGTGTGTGTGTATATATATATGTGTGGTGTGTATATATATATGTGTGTGTGTGTGTAATATATATGTGTGTGTGTTATATATATATGTGTGTGTATATATATATATGTGTGTGTGTGTGTGTGTGTGTTATATATATATATATATATATATATATATATATATATATATATTATATATATATATATTATATATATTATTTTTGCAGTTGGGTTTTCTTTAAAAATGTTGCACCATTTTTTTTTTTTTTTTTTCCTTTTCCCCATCAGTGATGGGGAGTGTTTGGACTCTTTTTTTCCGTTTTTTTTTTTTTTTTTATAGATTTTCAGAGCAGAAGCTCAACTTTCCAATCAAAACTTGTAGCTTTTTGGAGGGTTTCTGCTGCCAAAACTCAGCAAAAAAAAAAACTTGATGTGATCATGCCCTCTAACTATCTGATAAACTTGTAGCGGAAACAAAGTAGAATGTGCAACAAAGAAAAGCAGCTTAAAGCAAAGTGATAAATATATAATATCTATTTTTTATTTTTTTCTTAATGCAACACGACTGGGCCAAAAATAATTTTTTACAAAGACATGCATCGTATTTCATGTTTAAAAAAAAAACAAAAAAAAAAACACTATAGACTTGCAGATATGGGGTTAATCAGCAGTAACAGTGTTCTGAACCTGCCCGGCACAGGGACTTAGACCCCCGCTGCCAGGAGGAAATTTTTATTTGATAAATTAATAGTACACATGAAAATAAGCAACTTAAGATACACTGCTTAAAAAAATAAAGGGAACACTCAAATAACACAACCTAGATCTGAATGAATGAAATATTCTCATTGAATACTTTGTTCTGTACAAAGTTGAATGTGCTGACAACAAAATCACACAAAAATCATCAATAGAAATCAAATTTATTAACCTATGGAGGCCTGGATTTGGAGTCGCCCACAAAATTAAAGTGGAATGAAATGTCCTTAAAACAAGTCAAAATGATGCTCAATGTTGTGTGTGGCCTCCACGTGCCTGTATGACCTCCTTGTGCCTGTATGACCTCCCTACAACGCCTGGGCATGCTCCTGATGAGGCGGTGGATGGTCTCCTGAGGGAACTCCTCCCAGACCTGGACTAAAGCATCCTCCAACTCCTGGACAGTCTGTGGTGCAACGTGACGTTGGTGGATGGAGCGAGACGTGATGTCCCAGATATGCTCAATTGGATTCAGGTCTGGGGAACTGGTGGGCCAGTCCATAGCTTCAATGCCTTCATCTTTCAGGAACTGCTGACACACTCCAGCCACATGAGGTCTGGCATTGTTCTGCATTAGTAGGAACCCAGTGCCAACCGCACCAGCATATGGTCTCACAAGGGTCTGAGGGTCTCAGTCAGGCTACCTCTGGCGAGCACATGGAAGGCTATGCGGCCCTCCAAAGAAATGCCACCCCACACCATTACTGACCCACTGCCAAACCGGTCATGCTGAGGGATGTTGCAGGCAGCAGATCGCTCTCCATGGCATCTCCAGACTCTCACATGTGCTCAGTGTGAACCTTCTTTCATCTGTGAAGAGCACAGGGTGCCAGTGGCAATTTGCCAATCCTTGTGTTCTGTGGCAAATGCCAAGCGTCCTGCACGGTGTTGGGCTGTGAGCACAACCCCCATCTGTGGACGTTGGGCACTCACTCCATCCTCATGGAGTCTGTTTCTAACAGTTTGTGCAGACACATGCACATTTATGGCTTCTGGAGGTCATTTTGCAGGGCTCTGGCAGTGCTCATCTTGTTCCACCTTGCACAAAGTCGGAGGTAGCGGTCCTGCTGCCAAGTTGTTGCCCTTCTACGGCCCCCTCCACGTCTCCTGGTGTACTTACCTGTCTCCTGGTAGCGCCTCCAGCCTCTGGACACTACGCTGACAGACACAGCAAACTTTCTTGCCACAGCTCACATTGATGTGCCTTCCTGGATGAGCTGCACTACCTGAGCCGCTTGTGTGGGTTGTAGAGTCCGTTTCATGCTACCACGAGTGTGAAAGCACAACCAACATTCAAAAGTGACCAAAACATCTGCCAGAAAGCATTGTTACTGAGATGTGGTCTGTGGTCCCCACCTGCAGAACCACTCCTTTATTGAGTGTGTCTGGATAATTGCCAATAATTTCCATCTGTTGTCTATTCCGTTTTCACAACAGCATGTAAAATTGATTGTTAATCAGTATTGCTTCCTTATTGGACAGTTTGATTTCACAAAAGTTTGATTTACTTGGAGTTATATTCTGTTATTTAAGTGTTCCCTTTATTTATTTATTTTTTGAGCAGTGTATATTACAATCGGAGAAATTTGCTTCTCATCGTTTATTCTCAAAATTCTCAATATATGGGTATAATCGGTATTCAGTGAAGAAAGATAGCTACATTACGAAGATAGCAGATGGCGGTTACTGCTGGTAATATTACTTTAAGATATATTCATATGTTCGATTTGATCTGTGCAATAAAAATTAAAACGCTTGCTCTTTAAAGCTTACAAGGTTCCAGCTGTTTTTTGAGAAGTCACACGACAAATATTTTGTGTAACTTGCTGTTGCGCGACTATTTTAGAATTCTGATTTGGAGATTAAAAAAAAAAAAGATAAATTGCAGCCAAGTTGCCTATGTGTGACTTGGGTTGAAGTCTATGGTAAGTTGCAACCAGTGTCAGAAAATTCAACACCTTTGGAAACATATGCAACTTTGTTGCATTTCGCAAGACTGCGCCATAGAAAATCATAATATTCAGTGTGTGTCGCTGCAATTTCAATGTCACATTATTTTTAAAAATCCTCTTTCTAGAATCTTTTGGATAAGGATTGGGCATGTTAAAATTCAACATGCCTGAATACTCCTTTTTCTTGATTGTAGTTTATTCTATTCTTCCTACTTGGATAAACCTGCATACATACTAGTTAAAACCATGTCCTAACCCACCGGGATCGGCCGATCAGTTGGGACACTTCCCACCGAAAAATCTATACACCATTTGTGTTGTCGGCAGCACATCCCCCGTTTATGCCAGTGGCTCGCCAGCTGTTGCATGCTTCTTGTTGGGGGTCATATACAAGTCATAGTTTTACAGCAGCTGGAGGGTCCTGCAGTTTACAGTACTGAACCGTGGAAATCTTTTCCCTGTTTTTTTCTGAAATGTGGTTGCAATTTCCAATTCTTCTGAAGGGAAAAGTGATTTATCTTTCCCAGCTCCGCAGAATCGCATCTGGCTGTTCCATAGCAGTGAAGGAAGGGGACTCCAGAAGTAGGAAATCAACAGCTATGCCGCTTCCAGGATGCTGTCAGGGTCGCTCTCGGCAGTCCTAGCTTTGAACACTGTAATTTCTAGCTTTAGCAACATGTTCAATCACTGGTTTATCATTGGAATATGGTAATACATTGCTTAAAGAGGTTGTGCCTAGACCATGACTTAAAGGAGTTGTCTGAATAAGCAGTAACTTGTTTTCAAGGGATAGGTGATGATTTTCTTATCGGTAGGGTCTGACCTCTAGGATCAGCACCAATATGGTAAACTTTTACACCTGTTACAAATTGGAGCAGCCGGTCAGATTCCCCATCGTGCCTCTATTATCTGAGGCTGCTTGGAAATGAGTGCAGCACTTAGCAGCCCCATAAGGATTGAACGGAGCAGCGACTAGGTGAGGACACTGCCCCTCCATGGCCGAACAGGGGACTCATCCCCAATTGGTTCAAGTCTCAACGAACAGACCCCCATCAATCAACAAGTTACCAACTATTGAGTGGGTAGATGTTTTTTTTTTTTTTTTTAAACAGACAACCCTTATTTAATTTATTTATTTTTTGTAGCATGCTGCCTCTTGATTCATGATGTCATAATATACTTCTATAATGATCTGTTTAATCTCCGATGGAGTATTTTCTTCTTCTTTGGTCTAAGGGGTGACCTTTCTCCTTGTGGAGAGTGACAAGCCTGGGAGGAGGCTTATAAGCCATGCATGCTCCTCTGGGAAATTTAAATACGCAATTTGTCCCTTCAGAGAGGAAGAGGACTAGAACTCTATTGCCAGCTATTAGAAGCAGTGATCCCAAAGTCAATAATGACTCTTTAGCGAGCTTTACAATATTAGGATAAAAGCCAAATCAAATCTAAATTTTCAGATGGTGTTCCAGGGTGTTGCCCCTCATCAGTGCGAAGTATGAGATCTTATTTGGCTAGGTGAAAGGCTTTGGACTGGGGTCTGAGTAATATTTCTCCTTTGTGGAGTGTGACAAGCCAGGCCTGCCATGTCAGAGTGAGGAGACTTGTATCTTCTACTTTATAATTGTTATTGGGTATTCATAGAACAGTGTATCAAACTTGTTGGTAAACACCAAAGACAAGACAAAGTCAAGTAAAATTAACTAGATCAAGACCTGGGTATTTTGCCCCATTCATAACCCATGTATCAGAATCAACCTTAGCCTGGCGGCCAGGTCACAATTCCATGGCTGCTGTCTCTGAGCCCTGCGGACTGCCTCACTGGCGCCTCTTTTGATTTGTATGGCTGATGTGATGTCATCATTACAGTGTGGTGCACACATGACAGGAGAGACAGCAGGTATTCCGGCAAGGTGGAGGCTGGTCACTGGGCTCACTCTTGGGTGCTGGACCAGAGTCTTAAAAGTTGAGTTGCTCATCTTTACCAGACATATTTTATGGTGTGTGCATGGTTTTTAATTATTTTGCAAGAATTGGGTGGTGTGGAATGTAAAAGTATTTTTTCTCTAATAACACCCCACGACAGCACACAGGAGGATGTCATCTCATCCTAATAGGGGTAGGAAACACGAAAGAGGTCCAGTAGCCCCTCCCACCTCCATTCCCCAGTGTTTTTCCTGTCCCTATAGGGATGAAGATGTCATCCTTTGCTCTCTGTGCCGGCGGCAGACATCGGACATCTAACATAGCCGGGCAGTAGGAGATCGGTCGCTCTTACCCACCGTCTCCGGATGCTGTTCCTGGCTCGTCAGGACTCAAGACGTGGTCTTTCACCAGTCTGCGCCTCCGGGTAAAGTCTGGGGGATTTTCGGGCGGGAGGCCTCTCTGCGCTCTCCGGGTCCCATCTCCTCCCCTGCTCCTGCTGGCATGGACCGCTGTGCTGCGAGGGAAGTGTGCTTCCTGCTTCCCTCGGTGAAAAATGGTGCAGTCCCGGCGGCTGGAAGTGACGTCAGACACTGGTCGGCATGCTGAGATCGTCACTTCAAATTCAAATATAGGGCCCAGATGGACTCCACTGACGGATTCCACCAACCAGGGAAAGCGGGGGAGAAACTCCTCAGATTGGAGGGAGGCGCTGGTCCAATTGCCCTACTTAAGGAGCCCTAGGCAGTTGAAGTAAGGTAGGACGAACTGTGGGTAGCATGGAGTCTGGTCCTTCCTGCTCTGCGTCTGTGGAGCCCAGCGCTGTTCCGATCCCTGTAGGTATACAGGCATTGAGTCCCCTTCATAGTGCAGGTAGAGATACTAAAATCCTTTCTACCTTCTCTTTCAGGGGGACAAGGATCCTGCACGAAGCAGTTAATCAAAAGTCACTAGCCGCAAATGTGCGTTATGTGCCAAAAAGCTCTCCTCCTCACATGGGAAACCCTTATGTCAGGAGTGCATAGAGAAAGTTCTGAAGGAGGAACAGCCCTCAAGAGAAGACATTAAAGGGATAGTACGTCAGAAGATACAAGCTTCCCTGGCAGTCTACTCCCAGCTAATACCGGCCCCTAGTGCTCCTCCTGCAGCAAAAAAAAGGAAGATTCATCAGGAAGAGCATTCCTCTGACATGGACTCCTGGGAGTCCGAATTCCAGGAAGAAGGCAAGCGGAGTTCCGACCCAGATATACAGGAGAAGAGGTACTACTTGAAGGAACTCCTCACGGCGGTGAGAAGAACCATGGAAGTGGAAGAAGTAAGACCAGCATGTACAGTACAAGAGGAAATGTTCGGAGGCGTCCGATCTAAAAAGAAGCTGTGTTTCTCGATACACAAGAATATCCGGGTGCTGGAAGAATGGGTAACTCCAGAGAAGACACTGAACACTCCCTCAGAGTTAAAAGATAGATTCCTAATAGATGACGAGACTGCAGAATGCTGGCCTGAGGTGCCCAAGGTAGATGTTCAGGTTGCCCGGGTAGCCAAGAAGACTACCTTGCCGTTTGAGGATTCCTCTCAGTTAAAAGATCCTCTAGAGCGCAAGATGGAGGGCCTCCTCATGAAATCCTGGGAAACCTCAGCGGCTTTGCCAAATAAAAATGTGGTCTCTACATCGGTAGCCAGATCAGTGTTACTTTCCCTTTAAGGGGAAATATATGTTCGGGCCTGCATTGGATGATTTATTGGAAAAGGTTTTGGACAATAAGAAGTCGCTGCTGGAGCCAGAGTGCCAAAAAGAGGTCTTTTCGGCCCCCTCAAGAGCAGTCTTCCCAATACAGAGGTAAAGGGAAGACAGGAAGGTGGAGCTACCCCAAAGGAGACCGGGGCAGGAATCTATTTATCTCCCAGGGCCAGCGTCAGAGTAAACCATGACGCTCAAAGAGTAGGAGGATGCATTTCTCACTTCCTTCCAAAATGGTGGGACATATCCACCAACTCATGGGTCCTAAGATCCATCCAGGAAGGGGTGAAGATAGAATTTACCTCCTACCCTTCACAGAGAGTAAAGCCCCCGTCACACTAAGCAAGATCGCTGAAGCGTCACCTAATTTGTGACGCAACAGTGACCTAGCCAGCGATCTCGCTTATTGTGACACGCAGCGACGACCAGACCCCCTGCTGGGTATCGCTGATCGTCGTTGAATGTCCTGGACCATTTTTTCATCGTTGTCTCCAGCTGGCTAGCGCGCATCGCTGCGTGTGACAGGGGAGATCTGGGAGCTGCTATCCAATGTACACATCGGGTAACTAAGCACCAAGCGGCACCTAGTTACCCGATATGTACCCTGGTTACCGGCTCCCAGCTTCTGCTGTAGAGCGCTGAGAGCCGGTATCTAGGGTACATATCGGGTAACTAAGTGCCGCGTGATGCTTAGTTACCCGATGTGTACATTGGATACCAGCATGTTCGCTTGTCCTGATCGCTGGTGAGTCTGCCCATGTGACAGCTCACCAGCGGTCAGCTAACGATGTCCCAGCAATCCCATCCACATCGTATCGGTGGGATCGCTGGGACATTGAAGAGTGTGACGAGACCCTAAGAGTTGCGCAGCTCTGTGCAAACACTCCAAATCGCCCTGGAGTCATGCCTCAAAAACCAGTTAGCTTCAGGGGCAATTTCATTAGTACCGGAGATGGAGAAGAACCGGGGTCACTACTCCAGGCTCTTCTTAATAAGGAAACCAAACGGATCCCACAGGATTATAATAAATTTGAAGCCTCTAAACCAATATATTGGTTACAGGAGGTTCAAGATTGAGTCAGTCAAATCTGCAGTTCCCCTGATACGAAGGAGCTTCGCCATGGCAACAATCGATCTGCGGGACGCATATTATTATGTCCTGATCCATCCCAACCATCAAACTTTCCTGAGATTCGCAGTTGCCCAAGGGGAGAGGATAACTCATTACCAATTCAACGCACTCCCATTCGGTTTATCGTCGGCACCCTGAAAACCAAACTTATGGCCAAAGTCAAGGCTCATATGAGAGGTCAGCAGATTTGTATCATTCCATATCTCGACTTTCTGCTGGTAGCACCATCAGTACGGACATTACAGAAGCACGTACAGACAACTTCTCAGATTCTGACGTCACGGGGATGGCTAATCAACAGAAGTCGGATATCATTCCGTCCACAAGGAAGAAGATTGGTGTCCATGAGATATGCCATGTCAGTTCACGGCTCCATGACCTCTTCTATCCAGTCATTAGCTTGGGCCCAGATGCACACCAGAGACCTGCAGAGTTATGTGCTAGCAGAGTTGGACGGTTCCCCCCCAGATCACTGGGCAAGAAGGTGTCAATATCAGCCCTGATACGGACTTCATTGTCTTGGTGGGACAACCCAAGGAAACTGAACAACGGAGTACCTTGGATCCAGACCCCGCTAGTCACCATAGAGGTAGATGCCAGCAAAAGGGGATGTGGGCCGTAGTCTCCCAGACATCCTTCCAGGGTCTCTGGTCAGCCGAAGTCAGCAGTCTTCGAACTAAAGAGTTGAAGGCGGTGGAAGAGACCCTCGGGCAAAAACATCAGTGGTCCGGGGTATCCATGTGAGAGTCTATTTGGAGAATGTAACCACAGCTGCACACCTCCGTCACCAGGGAAGTTCGAAGATCTAAAAGCCATCTCGGCAAGAATATTCTTTTGGGCCGAAAAGTATCTTCTTTCTGTGCCAGTCCTTCACATAAGGAACAGACAATGAGCGAGCTGACTTCCTGAGCAGAAGGGATATCCACCCGGGAGAGTGGAGTCTGAATCCAAAAGTATTACAGATGTTGACCAAAAGATGGGGTTATCCAGAGGTTGATCTATTTGCAGCACTCCAGAATGCAAAAGTGACCCACTATTTTTCACTAAACCCAGACACGTCTAGGCATAGACTCCTTGGCCCACCAGTGGCAATTCGATCTGGCTTATGCCTTTCCTCCGATCCCACTCTTACCAAGGACTCTACAGAAAATAAGAGACTAACAGACCAAGGCCATTCTAGTGGCGCCCCTCTGGCCGAAGATAAGCTGGTGCAGCACCATAAACAGCCTGTGTAGATGGTTTTCTAATCCTTCCACCAATCAAGGATCTCCTACACCAGAGGCCAGTCTATTACTCGGACATGGAGAACTTGCATCTATCGGCTTGGCTTCTGAGTTCTCGATTCTGAAGGCCAAAGGTCTCTCTGAAAGTCATCAAGACAGAACAGAAAAGTAGAAAGGCGGTGACAAACGCCATATACCAAAAACCCTGGAGGATGTTTGTGTCATGGTGTGCACCAGATCTGCCAGATTCCTGACAGGTCAATATCGCCCAGATCCTAGATTTTCTGCAGGAAGGCCTGGAAAAAGGACTTAGAACCAGTGCCCTTAAAGTACAGGTGGCGGCATTGAGGTCATACTTTGACCTGGCCCTTGCTGAACACCGGTGGGTAAGATGATTCATGACAGCAGCTACACGACTTCATCCTAGATCAATCAGTCTGGTCCCCGCTTGGGACCTCCATATCGTTCTTAAAGGATTAACGCTTCCACAGTTTGAGCCCCTACCAGTGATAATGTTGGATAGGCTGTTCTGGAAGATGGCGTTTCTGGTAGCAATCACAACGGCCAGGCAAGTTGGGGAAGATACATGCTCTTTCAATATGGGAGCCCTACCTGAGGATATTGGAAGACCGGCTGGTGTTCCATCTGGATCCCTCATTTCTTCCAAAAGTGATTATAGACTTTCATAAGAATTAAGACGTAATATCTTCTTCTTTTTGCCAGAACCCAAAGAACAGGAAAGAATTCCATTCTCTAGATGTAAGGAGAGTGGTCCTACATTATCTCCACATAACCAAAGAGTGGAGAAAAGATAAGAACCTATTTATTCAACCCTATGGCCAGAATAGTGGAAAGAGAGCATCCAAGACTAGGGTGGGGAAGCAATCTTTGAACCTTATCCGGTTCAGAATCTCACACCTCCCAGAGAAGTTCACAGCTCATTCCACCAGAGCAGTAGCAGTTTCATGGGCGGAGAAAAAGCCAGCGCCTCCATGGCGCAGATATGCAGAGCCCCTACCTGGTCATCTGTCCATACCTTTGTCAGACATTATAGACTTGATTTAACATCCGTCAAGGATCTATCACTTGGGAGAAAGATTCTCCAGGCGGTTGTGCCCCCCAAACATTAGTCTTTGGTATTCATCCTGTGTGCTGTCGTGGGGGGTTATTAGAGAAAATAGAATAAGACTTACCTGTAATTTCGTTTCTAATAACCTACCATGACCGCACGGGTAGTTCCCTCCCCTCTACTCAGTTATTGGATCTAGTAGTAATACATATTATTGTGGTCCTTTATGACAACACTGGGGAATGGAGGTAGGAGGGGCTATTTGACCTCTTGCGTGTTTCCTGACCCTATTAGGATGAGTTGACATCCTCCTCTGTGCTGTCGTGGTAGATATTAGAAACAGAATTACCGGTAAGTCTAATTCTATATAATTTGTTTATTTTTTTTTTTTTTTTTTGGGGGGGGGGGGGGAGAGCTTAGAACAAAGATTCGAGCTGACAATGGCTTTTCAGTTATTTTTTTATTTTTTTTTATTTTATATCATTTGTCACAAACACTACTGCATGTGGCGGTCATACTCTGAATAACTCGATATTTCATGAAATTTTATTTCCAATTTTTCACCATTTGCAGATCAGTAATACATCTAATCCTGTGATTTCCAGTATACCGTGACTTCTTCTTTGCGTTCCAATCTCATTGTTGAAGAGTATATACAGTACACAGTTTTGTATCATACCTATACACAGGATAAGTGATTTCTAGATCATGAAAGTGTCTCTGGTGGGGGCTTAACTGCAATCTTCCATTTTTGTATAGATGGCTGTGCGTGTGCTAGACCGCCGGCTCATTCATTCTTTGTACGCCGATGTTCTTGTCGTTCTCTACCTGTTCCATAGAAAATGATTGACATAATTGCTAAATTGGTCCTACCCTCGCACCAGTAGTGGGACGATGGGACAATTTTGCCTGGAGGACTCTTGCAAAAGAGAAAAAAACAAATATAAAACAAAAAGTGCATGTCACTGTACACAAACATGGGCAATTATTCGCTAGCTTCAGTTGAGAATATTAATTAAAAAAAAAAACAAGTTGTAATGAGAAGTCCTAACCATTTAAAGAGGAACCAGACTTAATATACTTACAGAATAAACACATTCCGGAGCATTTACATTATGTTCCGGAGCATTTGCATTTTGTTGTTCCTCTGTAATTCCTCCTGTCATTAAGGTTCTAGCCTTGTAAAGTCTGACATGTCCGTGTGGTGACACAGCCCATTTACCAGGGGAATACTCGTATCCAGATCCCACCGATCTAAAAGCTGTCGCTTATTGTGTGGCTAGCTAATGACTTCTTGTAATTGGGATCTCCCTTTAATGCTGCATCAGGCATTTATAAAATGTAGTTTTGACTTCAGAAAAGATCACTAATGTTTTCCTAACCTAAAGGAGCTGATTTGCCGCTGCTTGTGTTCGGGTGTGTCACGTCTTTGAAGGTGAAACAATCCAGTCTCTGTTTAGAATCGTGTCCAATTTGGCCAAACAACATCAAAGGGTTGTTTCCAGATTAAACAGCTAAAGTTGTGGGTCAGCGTCTTACACAAGTGTTATTAAATACACACCGATGAATGTGTCACATGCTGTAAATGTATACAAGCCTTCTGGTCACATGACAGCTGCCAAACCATCAGCATGACTGGCTATAGTGTATAGACCTTTTTTTTTCTTAAATACATGTATTCTGAGCTACAGATTATTTTTAAAGTTAGCGTAGATTCCATTAAGCATTTTACACATTTTGCTTTCTATATCCTCTGTGCTACATTGTCTATTGCTGGCTGCAGAATGAGTTAATGAAGAATCAATCAGTGAGCTCCTTCTCAGTTCGAACCATTTTTAGCTCACTTTTTTTCGGGTTCCCTCACAATAGCATTTAACAGTCGAGTGCAATTTCAGAAAAGCAACTGGTCAAATGAAAATGTATTTCATGAGGTGATGAACACAGACAGGTATTTATATATGTAGATTGGTAATACAATAAATTGGTTTGATAAGTAGAGGCCAAAAAATGTCTTCCGGTTGAGGTGCCACCTGCAGGTCATTGTTTCTTTCTGCAAGTTTATGAAAATAAATGTTTAAACTGTATTTAGTGATAAAATTGTGAATGTGTGGTTTGTTTGGCTCTTTTCTTGCTGTAGGGGGCAAGTTTACCTTTCAAATGGTGTATCATTTGTGTGTGTGGGGCGAAGTAATCACCGAAAAAGCAGTGCATGTTTACAAATGTGTTTTCATATGTGACTCACCTGCAGTGAAGTGTGCAATCCTCCAATGTGCCTGAAATAGGCTGGGCAAGCACTTGGGCAAGCTGGAAAGACCCCAAGGCAAATGTTTGGATTTGTTTGTGATGTCTGTAAGCAGCTTTGTGGTAGTGTGCTTTGGGGTAGTGTGGTGCCACCTGCAGGTCATTTTTCCTTACTGCAGGTTTATGAAAATTAATGTATAAACTGTATTTTGTGATCAAATTGTGGATGTGTGGTTTGTTTGGCTATTTTCTTGCTGAAGGGGGCAAGTTTACCTTTCAAATGGTGTATCATTTGTGTGTGTGTGGGTGCACTTTTTTTTTTTTTCGCATGCTGTGGGTGCATCTGAGAATCGGAATATGCTCACCCATACATGTCTGAGTGCGTGTGAAACTTCAGACTGCATTCATGTGTCATCCGAGTGCAGTCCAACATTACTGCAGACAATGGAGAAGATGGAGAAATTAAGTTCTCCGTCTTCTCCATAACTCTGACAGTTTGAGATGAGTATCATTTACAAAACCAACTCTGATTTCCGATTTTTGTGGTCGTAAATCAACTGAGAAGATTCTCGGTTAACTTATTCTTCAGCCAGCAATGAGCAGTGATACCAAGCAGCCTGAAATGCAAAATTATGAAAAGAGAACTCGGCACTCAACTTAGCGAAAAGGGTAAATATTTATTGTAGTCCACGGTAGTGACTACCATGGACTACAATAAATATTTACCCTTTTCGCTAAGTTGAGTGCCGAGTTCTCTTTTCATTATCTTCACGGTGTAGGAACCTACTCTGGCACCTTTCAGGCTGTGCACACGATTTATCTTTATGAAATGCAAAATTATACATAATTTGCAACCCATTTGTAATATTTTTAGCCCAAAATGCAAACCTTTTTTAGCTTTAAAAAAAAAAAAAAAACCTCACCGGTATAAGGCTATGTGCACACGTTGCGGAATTGCCGGTCTTCAGTGATGCTCACAGCCAATCCCGGTCCCAGGCGTCCTTTGCGACAATGACCCCAGATGACGTAGCGGTCTCGCGTGATGCTATGTCATCTGGGGTCATTGTCGCTAAAGACGCCTGGGAACGGGAGTTGCCGGGAGCGTCGCTGCGGGGGCCGCCGGAAGGTGAGAATATCATTATTTTTTATTTTAATTATTGTTTTAACAGGGATATGGTACCCAGGGCCTGGAGGATAGTGTCCTCTCCTCCAGACCCTGGGTTCCATCCGCACATGAACCGCTCACTTTGTGCAAGATGGGCATAGCCACATGCGCAAAGTAAGCGGTTCAATGCATTCCTATGGCGGCGGAATCGCCACAATTCCGGAAAAAATGAGCATGCTGCGTATTTTTCCGTGATGCGATTTGGTCGCAGAATAACACGCAGCATGTGCACAGCATTGTGGAATCCCATAGGATATAATGAGTTGCGTTGGGTAAGCGTTTTTGCCGTGTTTTCGCTGCGAAAAACCGCGTTAAAAATGCTAACAATCCACAACGTGTGCACATAGCCATAATGTTTTTTTCTTGTTTGTTTTTCTTAAAAAAAAAAAAAAAAAAAAAAAAAAAATTCTAAGCAAATCCAATGTACTGAGCCATGCTTACAGCAGGCTAAAGGTTGGTGCATGACATCAGGGCTGTCCTTTTTTTTTTTTTTTTTTTTTTTTTTAACCTCCATAAATCCTCACTTTCAGACCCTGCAGAATCAATATATTCCTTTTCTGTTTTTGCTTGAAACGTCTCTGTAAATTGGCACATTTAGAGAACATGGCATATGTGTGACTTTCATGGACAGCCCATTGCAGTGATTTTTTTTTTTTTTTACATATGTTGCTTTTGGAGTGCAGTATGTGAAATCTCTGCTTGCATCATAGTTTTCATCAGTTTTCCCTCTGCAGGCTCTAACTCTGATTTTTCAGTTGTCTCTGAGCTACTGGTGTAGACTAGTTAATGACTGACAGTCCACTCTCCTCATCTACATGTATCACACTTGTAACACCTCCTTTCTTTTATAATAAGCTCTGGAGGCAGATTCTCAGGGAGATCTACGCCTGGCCCATAGATCTTAACAGCTCATTTACATATTAAGATAAATGTGGATTTCTCAGGAATAAGACATTGGATCGCAGCTATCAAGGTATTATTTGTTTTCAGCTTCCTATGACCTATATGCCCATATAGATGGCTTAGGGCGGTTGATCCTACTGATAAGATTCCCTTTAAATTGTGGCATATGGTGTGTGGTGTTAAATGCAGCTGGTCGCGTTTCCTCTGTTGAGATCTTTCTCCCTAGTCGCAGCCGCGTTGTCATTCCTATTACATTCCAGTTGAAGGTAATCTCCTCTGTACAGGCTTCCTGTGTCTTACTTTCTGTGTTATCCAGGAAATGTACATGCATATTTTCAGGCTCTCCCCTCTTCCGCCTTTATGGAGAGAATTGTTTTTAAATATCTTGACTTTGTTACAATGTATCATTTTGTTGAACTTTCTGATAGTCCGATTTTCACGGTACCGAGTAAATTCTAAGAAATGGCCATACCATAAAATAAATCCTCTGCATCTGATTCTGAACATACATAATCCAAAGGTGCAAAGCCAAGGTCTGGGGAAAAATGAATGCAAAGTTTATTAAAATCTGCTGGAACTTCTCACTATGCAGGGAGTAAGCTCACTATGTGTGAATTGTATCGCTTTTATTCTTCTACATCCATGGTAAACGGGACACGCAGTGTCTCAAGAAAAGGAGGTGGTTGGAATTTCCATACAAATTAATAGGGTTTCCGACAACCTTTTTCACTGACCACGTTCTCGAAGTAATCAAACTCTCAGATATACTGAACACATCAATGTAAAATAATGGAGATAATAAGCGAGCGACAAAATGTCCTCAATGGCAAAACATGCATAACTGCACCAAACTGTAGTTACATCAAAATCCTCAGCGATTAATATTGCTGTGGTTTAAAAAAAAAAAGTGTTTCTATTCGTCATGTCATTATGTCACCTGGTTTACGGAGATTACAATAATATATATACCGGATTTCATTGTAGAAATTTAATCTCCCGAGATATTGGTGCCAAGATCCCCATCTGCGCATGCGTCGGCCATTTTCCCAGAGTCTACCGCACAGGGGGAAACCATGGAACTGTGAGGGGGGGGGGACTCTGGCCTTTCACAAATTGTCAGCAGAGCCCCGCGCAGTATCTGAGACACCTGCAACAGCGCTGGGCTCCCGCAGCACTGGAGACACCCGCAGCAGCGCGCCGCACATCGGAACACCCCCTCATCCCAGCCTGCGGCATCACCCCACTCCTACTCTTCTTGACCACAACAGGATATGTGTGGCCCAGCTGCGCTTGGTACACATGTTCCCTGGAGAATGCACAGAAAGGTAATTACAAAAAACCTGATATTCATTCACACTCACACTTCCCAGTATTGCCACTAGAAGGAACCTTAGACTATTTAAGGGTGTGAGAGACGTAGCAGTAGTCAGTGTTCAGTTTTAGTTAGTTCCTGTCAGTTGAGTCTTGGGTGATTCAGGAGTGAGTCATTCTAGCCAGACAGACGGAGATTTCCTGTCAGATGAGACAGAGGACGAAAGATTGCAAGCTGTTACCTCAGAACAGACTGACTGTTAGTACCCTATGAATGTGGAAAGTGACTCTCGAAGCGGGCTTGTATTCAGTCTGACGGAAGGTCCTGAAAGCTGCTTTGGACAGAGTTTATGAAGGAAGGGGAATACAGTTATTATAACGAGTCAACTGAGAAACGGTCAGTGAGCTGTGGAAGGAAGGAAGCTGACGACTACACCTACTGCTACCCGTGCTTATGTTAAGGGTGAGAGTAGGGCGACGGGCGAGTGGTGACAAAAGGAAAGAGTGACCGAGGCGTTACAGCAACAATTGCTGCCTCCACTCTGCTTAACCGGACGCCGGGTCCGAAGCCTTGCTAGAACCTTCACGGCTAGTAGGAGAAAACCGGAATCCCTGCTGGACTTCAAGTCGCAGAGGGGCCCTATAGTGCTGATAGTAACCGGGGTCAGGGAGAACAGGAGTCTAGCGGGACGCTGCATATAAAGACTTAGTTCTGCCAAAAGAAGGCTCCACCACAATGTCGGCCGGGCGTAGCTGTTCTATACAGAGTTGAACTTAGCTTCATGCAGGTTGGAAACTCGCACACATTAAAGAGAAAGGAGGCCTTAAACCTACTCAGTGATTACCTGGATGTGCATCCTCCACCCTGAGCAGCTTCCCGGGACATACCTGCAAATACCACCAGTAAAGGTATGGAAAGAGGCTGACTTGTGTGTGACTGACTTATTGCCTGCACCCTGCACCGCCATTTATCCTGAGGGATCCAGTCTCGCCTGTGGGAGACTTAACACCTTGCTGCCAGTAACAACCCCTCAGAGGATTAACCCTGCAGCGCTGGTCACCCTGATCAGAAACCACAGGTGGCGTCACGAACAATTACTAAAATCCCCTGTAAATAATCCCCCTTTGTATGAGCGCCCAGGGCAACGGACCGAGTGTCTTTTGACATTCCCCATAGACTTCAATGGGCTCGGTGCCGAGTACCCCATAACCCTGGTACTTCATGCGACTCAGATACACTGCCTGTGTTGCCCATAGCAACCAATCACTAAGCATCTTTTTTTTTCACCAGAGCTGTTTAAAAGATGAAAGCTGAGCTGTGATTGGTTGCTATGAGCAACAGCTTTCCCACTCCACAACACCTCAGCAGACACTGACCGGGTGGGAGAAATCTAGCATCCCCGGGAACATAAGCTCCCAGCCATTGTCTGCCCCCCAGAAAGGAGCAGAGAGCACATGACAGAAATGAATCACCCCCTCCTCTATTACTGCTGCACTCTATTGTTACAGGCGCAGAAAACCGCATCATCAGCGGCTGCACACAGAGACGAACTGCCAGGTTACATAACAGCACATCTCCAGGAACTCCCTGCTCAGTGCCACCCTGCTCGGGACTATGGGATGGAGGATGTGTGATGGTATATGGCAGGGACTATGGATAGGGATGTTATTTTTGTTATATAGGCAACGGTACACATGTAGATGGAAGATATGGAGGATATGTGTGATGGGTATATGGGCACTGGACTATGGGATGGAGGATGTGTGATGGGTATATGGGCACGGGACTATGGGATGGAGGATTTGTGTGATGGGTATATGGGCACGGGACTATGGGATGGAGGATATGTGTGATGGGTATATGGGCACAGGACTATGGGATGGAGGATATGTGTGATGGGTATATGGGCACGGGACTATGGGATGGAGGATATGTGTGATTGGTTTATGGGCACGGGACTATGGGATGGAGGATATGTGTGATGGGTATATGGGCACGGGACTATGGGATGTAGGATATGTGTGATGGGTATATGGGCACGGGACTAAGGGATGGAGGATATGTGTGATGGGTATATGGGCACGGGACTATGGGATGGAGGATATGTGTTATGAGTATATGGGCACGGGACTATGGGATGGAGGATATGTGTGATGGGTATATAGACATGCATTTGCTAAACCTTTGGCAACATGAGTGCCGAAAAGAATCCGTAAGCGAATGTGAAAAATGGCAACATTTTTGCAATGTAAATGTTGCCACATGCCATTACAACTGTGGCAGAAAAGGGGGAAATATATTAAGACTTTTGCACGAATTTGTCAATATTATTCATCTGCTGGGAAATCCTGCTGAAGGTTGTCCGCAACATATGTTTTAAAGATCTAGGTTATCAATATCCGCTCGGTGGGACCGCAAGAACCGGGCCCCCCCCCCCCTCCCAACAATCACCTTCTGGGTGTCATCGGTGTATGGAGCGAAAGAGCTGAGCTCTTACTGGGCACTGCAAGATCTTCCATATGTTTTCATGTAGCCGCTGATTGGCGGAGGTGCCAGGGGTCGGACAACCCCCCCATCAATCAAATAGTCTTGAACCATCTAGAGGATGGGTCATCTATGTGGACAGCTCCTTTAGCAGAAGACCAGTAGCCACCAATGCATACTAGATTTGTTGGTGAATTCTGCCCATATCTTGGGTAAACATTGACCTGGCAGGGTACCCCAGGCATGCTCATATCATTGGTGAAACCACACAGAGGTCCAAGAGGTAAGGGGGCCACTACCACCTCCAAAGCAAGTGCGATTGTGCACTATGATGTATGAGTTATTGGACTGCTAAGGCCCATATACCGTAATTTTGAACAGGGACTCTCGTCTAGCTATGTCGACTACTGGGGCACCCATTAGTGCCCACAATCTGAGGAAATTGGATTGATTTTTGAATTTCAACCCATCTGTTTACACAAAACAGGTGGTACCAAAGGTAAAGGCTGCTGTTCATCCCACCCTTAGCAGAAATAAATGAGCCATCTGCTTATTTCTAGGAGCAGTTAGAGGACGTTGCCAAGTTAACTCCCCCTGAAAATGAATAAATTGGCAAGTAAGCTTTACCGTTCCCCGATGTGAATGGTTTATGTCCCCATACTTTGCAAGGCTAGATCCTATTGACAGGAGGAATTACAGTGGAACCACATAATGTAAATGCTCCGGAACAACATAATGTAAATGCTCCAGAATGTATTTATTTTTTAATGTATTTTATGTCTGGTTCCTCTTTAAAAGGGTGTGACTTTCCTTTCTCATTCCAAGTTTATTTTTTTATTAAGTTAATATTCTTCACCTGAAGCTAGCCAATAGTTGCCCATGTTTGTGTACTGTGACTTGCACTTTTTTTGTTTTTCTTTTTTCTCTTTGTGCAAGAATCCTCCCGGCTAACGTGATGTCCTGTCCTGGGGCTCTCCACTTGGCTTTAGACCATACTATGAGGTTTGAGGTCCTGGATCATTGCCACTAACCTTATGGCTCTTGGGACGCACCGAAACCTCCACAGCTGTGGTCCTGCTAAATACGGCACACAGAGGTTTTATTTCTGCCTCGCTTTCTCTGATGTGCAAGTGGCGAAAATAACCCTGGCACAGCATCAGAGGCACGAGCCCCATCAAGGGCTAAATTCTGCCCTGACACGCTGCCTGCACCCAAAATAGCCTGGCGTTAATTAGCCGCGATATTATATCATCCTGCAGGGCCTGGTACAGCTTGGCAGGGTGACAAGACTGGAGCATGACACAGCTCACTGTGATGTGACTCTGCTTTCTATTTATCTATCTGTGTGTCTGCAGGGCGAACATGTCCGTGGTGGCGTGATGAAGAACGCGCACATATTCAGTTACACGGCCACAGACATTATTGTTACAGCTCTGCACAATCTTCTGGCCAGAGCATGGAAGACGTATCCTGTTCCCTCGCTTTGTGGTGTAATCCGGCTACAACTGGGCTGAGCCGAGGCTTGCAGATGTGTCTGCATATTAGTTTTTTAGTTTAGTGTAACTATTAACCATGTAAAACGTGAATAATTGCAATATATCTCACATATTAAGAAGGCGCAAACAAGAAAATTCTGTTTTTTAGAGGGATTTTCCATTCTGATTTAACTAAAACCCGTTTGGCTTTGGGGTATGATGATGATTATGATTTATTTATTATTTTTACTGTGTGTGTGTGTGGTGTGTGTGTGTGTGTGATATATCTTAATCTTTTTGACTTATATGTGTGTATGTATGTAGCCCCATGGGGACACTGCCAATAATGTATGTAAAGCGCTGTGTTGGTGTGTGTGTGTGTATGTATGTATGTATGTATGTAGCGCCATGGGGACACTGCCAATAAGTATGTTGTGTGTGTATGTATGTAGCCTCATGGGGACACTGCAATAATGTGTTGTGTGTATGTATGTAGCCTCATGGGGACACTGCCAATAATGTGTGTGGTGTGTATGTATGTAGCCTCATGGGGACACTGCCAATAATGTATGTGTGTGTGTATGTATGTAGCCTCATGGGGACACTGCCAATAATGTATGTGTGTTGTGTGTATGTATGTAGCCTCATGGGGACACTGCCAATAATGTATGTGTGTGTGTGTATGTATGTAGCCTCATGGGGACACTGCCAATAATGTGTGTGTTGTATGTATGTAGCCTCATGGGACACTGCCAATAATGTGTGTGTGTGTGTATGTATGTAGCCTCATGGGGACACTGCCAATAATGTATGTGTGTGTGTATGTATGTAGCCTCATGGGACACTGCCAATAATGTGTGGTGTGTGTGTGTGTGTGTGTGTGTGTGTTGTGTTAAATCGAAAATCGGTTTTAAGTTTGAAAAAAAATCGATTTTGTTTTTTTTGAAAATCGCCCAGCTCTAGTGTGTGTATGTATTGTGTGTGTGTGTGTGTGTGTGTGTATGTCTATATGTGTATGTCACATATATATACAGGGTGGTCCAAAAGTAGGTGGACAGAAAACTAACACTAATTTTGATTTATATATAAAATTATATTTACTAACACAAGCATAACATTGACAATTAAATTTTATTCTGAACAATAATACAAAAGCCCTTAAATTTTATCAACGCAGGTGCTCAAACTGTTAATCCATGTTTGATAAACCTCCCCCTTCATAACCCTATTACACATACTGTCCACCTAATATATATATACACAACCTGGCATTTGATGATCTAGAAGTATTGGAACTTTATTTTGCAACATACAGCTATAAAAATAAAAAAAAAGTTGTTCTAGCCTTTAAAAAAAAAACTTGTGGCTTCCACTGATTGCCGGCATAGGTTGCATGCTATCTCTTCAAGAAAGTAAAGAGGGGATCCATGGGTAGCACTATAGGGGAGCAGCGGGAGATCACATGAAATCTAGATTTAGCATGGTCTAAAATTGTGGACTAGCTCTTTAAAGTGGACCTGTGGCCATATTTTGCACTTTAAATTGCTTATATCTGCAAATGACTCTGTTGGACCTAAGGAGTCTGGTGTACTTTGAAAATCTATATCAGGATGGATGTAGAAATGTAGTGTTTTTTTTTTTTGTTTTTTGTCAAGGGTCTCTTTTTTCTAATATTAAATGGAGCAATTTTTTTTATGAAGTGCTAATTTTAATTTGAACATGTGTTGGAATGGCTCTACAATATTCTAAGTAATGACACCAGTCTTATCAGGTATAAACAATCTGTTTAATAACGTATGCAGTTTGATCTGTGTAATCTAGTGGTAGATCCCACCCCTCACCCGTTTTAAGGAGTTTCACAAAGTAGAGAGAACGGATAAGGACTTATTATTATATGACAATGAACAGAAGAAAAAATAAACTTTTGTAGCAGCAGATCTTTATTCTGCATTTTATTTATTTAAGTATATAAATGAGGGTTTTCTTTTTGTTTTTTTGAGTGCAAGATTGTCAATTCTTGTGAATTATCGTTAATTGCCTAGTCCCAATGATGGCAGGCTAGAGGAACTTTCCAGGGGTTTCTTTGATGTATCTGTTCTGATAATACTGGATGGTAAGTGGGATCACCATGGCCTCCACCGTATCTCCTATGGGGTTTGTCAGAGTCCATAAAATGATTTATTAAGAAAAAACATAACTTGGCCATAGGGCAGTGAGGCACAGCGTTAAAAAAATAAATATTACCTAAATACATGTGCTTCTCACACAATTAGAATATCATCAAAGTTAATTTCAGTTCTTTAATACAAAAAGTGAAGCTCGTATTTTATATAGTCATTCCAAACAGTGATCTTTTTCAGTTTTATTTCTGTTAATGTTGATGATTATGGCTTACAGCCAATGAAAACCCAAAAGTCATTTTCTCGGTAAATTAGAATAATTAATTAAACACCAAAGAATCCCTAAGCGCTTAAAAAAAAAAAAGGTTCCTAAGTCTGTTTCAGTAGGCTCCACAATCATGGAGAAGACTGCTGTCTTGACAGATGTCCAGAAGGCAGTTATTGACACAAATAAATGGAGGGTAATCCACTAAAGGTCATTGCGAAAGAAGCTAGCTGTTCAGAGTGCTGTATTCAAGCATATTAATGGAAAGTTGAGTGTAAGGAAAAAGTGTGGTAGGAAAAGGTGCACAAGCAACCAGGATAACCGCAGCCTTGAAAGGATTGTTAAGAAAAGAAAAATATTTAGACTTGAGTCCTCAGTGGTTGATACCTTTTAATGGCTAACTGAAAAGATGGTAACAAATTGCAAGCTTTCGAGACTACTCAGGTCTCTTCATCAGGCAAAGACTAATACAACATCTGAAGAATCACATATTTATACACAAGAGGACACAGGAATAATGCAATAGGTAAGACAAGTGACGTGAAGCAGAACTGTCATTATGGCAGAGGGATGAACATAAATATTGGAACAGTTGATAGATAAGTTGTGAAAGTTTTATTACCCTCTGATTGGAGTCTGCTATTGTGTTTTGATGCCCCTAGAAGGTCAGAGAAGCCGATTAATTAAGGAATCTGCTTCTCTGACCTTCTAGGGGCATCAAAACACAATAGCAGACTCCAATCAGAGGGTAATAAAACTTTCACTCCTTATCTATGAACTGTTCCAATATTTATGTTCATCCCTCTGCCATAATGACAGTTCTGCTTCACGTCACTTGTCTTACCTATTGCATTATTCCTGTGTCCTCTTGTGTATAAATATGTGATTCTTCAGATGTTGTATTAGTCTTTGCCTGATGAAGAGACCTGAGTAGTCTCGAAAGCTTGCAATTTGTTACCATCTTTTCAGTTAGCCGTTAAAAGGTATCAACCACTGAGGACTCTCAAGTCTAAATATTTTTCTATCTACTGGCTAACACGGTACGAAGATACACATCTTTCCTATGTTAAGAAAAGGTCATTCACAAATTGGGGGGAGTTCTCAATGAGTGGACTGCAACTGAAGTCATTGCTTCAAGAGCCACCACACACAGACGTATCCAGGACATGGCCTACAAGCATCGCATTCCTTTTGTTAAGCCACTCATGACAAACAGACAACGCCAGAAGCGTCTTACCTGGGCCAAGAAGAAACAGAACTGGACTGTTGATCAGTAGTCCAAAGTGTTTTCAGATTAAAGTACGGTAAATTTTGCATTTCATTTGGAAATCAAGGTCCAAGAGTCTGGAGGAAGAGTGGAGAGGCACACAATCTAAGCTGCTTGAGGTTTAGTGTGAAGTTTCCACAATTGGTGATGGTTTGGGAAGCCATGTCATCTGATCCACTGTGTTTTATCAAGACCAAAGTCAGCGCAGCCATCTACCAGGAAATTTTAGAGCACTTCATTCTTCCCCCTGCTGACAAGCTTTTTGGAGATGGAAATTTCATTCTCCAGCTGGGCTTGGCACCTGTCCACACTGCCAAAAGTACCAATACTTGGTTTAAAAACAGTTTCACTGTGCTTGATTGGTCAGCAAACTCGCCTGACCTTAACCCCATAGAGAATCTATGAGGTACTGTCAAGAGGAAGATGATACACCAGACCCAACAATGCAGAGGAGCTGAAGGCTTCTATCAAAGCAACCTGGGCTTCCATAACACCTCAGCAGTGCCACAGGCTGATGGCCACAATGCCACGCCGCATTGATGCAGTAATTGATGCAAAAGGAGCCCCAACCAAGTATTGAGTGCATTTACTGAACATACATTTCAGTCGGCCAACATTTTGGATTTTAAAATCATTCTTCAAGCTGGTGTTATAAAGTATTCTAATTTACTGAGATAATGACTTTTGGGTTTTCATTAGCCGTAAGCCATAATCATCAACATTAACAGAAATAAACACTTGGAATACATCACTCGATTTGTAAGGGCTCGATATGAGTTTCACTTTTTGTATTGAACTGAAATAAATTACCGTATTTTTCGGACTATAAGACACACTTTTTTTCTTCAAAAAATGTGGGCGAAAAATGGGTGCATCTTATTGTCCGAACGTTGGCTTACCGGGGGGTTGTGGCAGTGGTGTGGCGATGCTGAGGGTGGGCGGTGCGGAGTGCATCTTTGGTTTCTCTGCGGTCATCTTCCTGAAGCCGTGGGTCGCCGTAGGTGGCGCATGCACAGATTGAGAGCTCAGGGGCCCTCGGCTTCAGGAAAATTGCGCATGAGGCACAGGAAGATGGCCGCTGAGAAACCGGTGATGCACTCAGCTCTGCTCGCTGTGGCATCGGGCCATGGCGTCACCACATTTCTGCCCCCTTCATCCTGAATAAGGAACCCTGCTCCATGCTCTGCCTCACCGCTAACACTAGACCCACAGCATCGTACCCCAGGACTGCAGCATTGCCCCACTTCTGCCGTCGCCGGTATCCTGAAGAAGGGACCATGCCTCCTGTGATCCAGCTCTACCACTGCCGACCCTCAGGTAAGATACCTTAAATTCGGACAATAAGACTGACACCCATCTTATAAAAATCTCTTTTCGGCTATTTTCCACCACAAAATTTGGGGTGCGTCTTATAGTCTGAAAAACATGGTAACTTTTTGATATTCTAATTTAGTGAGAAGCACCTGTATATCAAGTAAAAAAATGTTGACCCTAAAAGTGATAAACAGATAAGATGCACTAGCTGGTGGACTACATCTACTACGAAGCCCACCCTAACAATGTGTTGGCCAGTATGTACTGTATCTGCTAGCTGGGCAATTAGAAATTGGAGTTTTCGATTAGTGAAAGTTGCCGACCCCTTAAAGCAAGGCTCAAAGATGTATTTTTAATGTGCTTGGTGTTCTAGGTCACCCTTTGGGTGTAAGGCAGCTCAAGCCGCATGGCTTTGTAATAGTCTTTAAGGACATCCTATGTTTTTCCATGTAAGGAGTGACAAGCCAACCCTGATATGTAAGAGTGAGGAGACTTCTAAGCCATTCATGCTTCTCTGGGAAACTAAATATGCAAAATGTCTCTTCAGAGACGAAAAGGACTGGAATTCTAGCTTCACCCATTGGAAGCGGCAGTCCTAAATTTGCATATTTAATTTCCAAGAGGAGCATGCATGGCTTAGAAGTCTCCTCACTCTGACATGCCAGGCTTGGCTTGTCACTCCCCACATGTATAAACATAGGATGTATTTGAAGATTATGGACAGTTATCTAAAGTGTATAGGGAGCTTTACAGGGATGACATGACACTTGCTTTCCCAACTCTTTCTGCACAGAGCTGGCATAAGGAATTCTCGTGGGTGGATCAGAACAGTCTGAACGCGCCAAAGCATTAGGAAATGTATCTTCCTGCTAGCTTAGACCAAAAGCAATCATTCCATTATTTTGATGATATTTGGAAGGAGGTTCATTGAGTAAGAGTCAACATAGCCAAGACTTAATACAGTACAAGTAGAGGATTTGGGGGATTTATAAGGGTGCACTTGATTAAAAAAAAAAAATAAAATAAAACTAAATAAAATTACGCTATAGCAAGATATATCCAGTTAAGGACTGAAAGACTGATTTGCTTTTTTTCTTAGTACATGCTGGCAGAAGAGATGCTAGATTTACTTTTTTAAAATTTTTCTTTACATTTTTTTTGGAGTGAAGTTTACAAACTTATTATTGTATTATTGTGATGAACCCGCACCTAATCACCCCGCCTGACGTCCCTATTGCGTCAGATGGATCATGTAATGTGGTCTCCCCCACTTCCACCAACATGACATTCCGCACCCCGTAAGGACACATAAGGTCAGCCTGATACAGTTTTACAGACACCCCCTGTCCATACGGGCCCAGGGAGGCACTGTGGAGGAAATGGCCCATGTAGTCACTGATGTAGCACCACACTCACTCACTCACAACCCTGACATGCTGAAACACTCCTTCCGCTAGGACCAGTGAAACAGAATACTGTAGTCCCGTATAACTTCCACCAGTTCCTTGTCAGATATAAGCCTGTTCTGTTATCGGGATTATATCGGGCCAGAAACAAGCCTCATTAGCTTGGAAAGTTAAACTGAGAAATAAACGTTTGTATTCTTAGATCGATATAATGGAGCATCCCAAGGTTAAATTAATATATTTAGTCGCTTTAAGGGCACATTAGACCATACACTATATACACAATGGTTATACATATACAATGGTCAGATATGTAAATATAATAGTGATAGGACAAAAGATATAAGCAGATGGATCATGTCAATTACTGGATTGATGTTTGACCGTGTGTGTACTGGACCAGAAGTGGCATGGGCTGCCAGCTGTCTCCTTGGTCCCTTCTCCGTATGTTACTCGTCATGGCCCTCCACTTTCGAAGTGACCAACAAGCATACCCGAGAGGGACCATATGGCCTTACACTAGCCTTTTATCCCCTGTGGGTCACTCCCTTCCTGTCCTCTGAGTTGAACCCAAATCCCCTCCCCTTGCCTCTAGTAGCTAACAACTCCAAAACCTAAGATGAGTCATAACTGTTTAAACGGTCCTAGGGAGGCGGGTTTGGTACCTTCGGATACGACTGGGCCCCTGCTGTGTGTTGAGACTAAACATATTTTGGCTTTCTGGTTACTATTAGCTATTATACGTATCTCCCCTTAGAACGGATCGAACCACTGGGGGGCGTTTGACATGTTCTGGGGATCTCGGAAATATACGCACAATGTACGGCTAGGACGTATAGTAGCTCCATGACTCCATCATGGGATCATGTTTCTTTGGCAGCTTCAGCATGACTCTATATTGCAAGCAGCCTTTGTCCTGCTCTGAGCTGACTCAAGGTATGAGATCTGTCACTCACAGCACTGGAGGCTTGACCCTCCCCTTCCTCCCTGCTGAGCTAGGTGTCCTCATACAGCTGCATATCTCCCAGATTTTTTACAATTGTAAATCTTTGATAATACTCATGCTATACAGCAAATATAAAAGAACGTCAATATCTGGATTAGTACAAGTTTCTTGCTTTTAGAACTCCTTTTTTTTCATTATCTGATCTCTTGCCATTAACAGCCCCTTATGAAAACCCACATGTACTAATGGTATCCTGAACTATAAGATTCAAACAGGTGTTAAAGGCTATTGTATCTGTGTACCTTGGCCAAAGGGGTGCTCCTTTTCCCCCATAGCATCCAGGTTCCATGTCTGTCCAGCATTCCTCCACCACCTGTGAAGTTTGAGTCACAAGATCCTATACTTCTGTGTTCACATTGGGTTTTAAGCACCACTCCATTATTTTTTATTTTATTTCACTGCTGTAGTGGTGCTACTAATCTAAGTTCCCTGTCCCTAGCTTTATATTTACCAGTTGGTCTTCAGCTCTTCTTGGTGCCACTCCAGCCCTGTGCCGCCATCTTGTGACCACATCTTCTGACTGACCAGAAGTCAGATGTAACAGTCACAAGCTCTCGGTGTAAAGCCTCATTCTGTCTTTCATAGGCTTCCGTTGAGTTGTGATCTCCAGATTGCCCAGCAGACACACTGGCGTGATCTGGCAGGTCACAACCTGCAGAAAACTAACTGGACTGACGCCGATATAAGATGAAGACTGTGGCTGATAAGTTGCCTGTAATAAGTAATTATACTTGGGTTAGTAATTCACACCATTATGTGAGATGCATCTCTATCCATATAGCGTCCTACTCCCAACGCCCCTACTATTACTTCAGGCGGGCTGCCAATACCATATGTGCCCCCACAGGTCAAACATTACCCAACCACCACTGGAAGGACACATCATGCACCCTGCATTAAAATGATGACCTTTGCTGTGGGTTTCCAGTGTTTTTTGCCCAAAATATCGACAAATACCTCATGTATTATATACGGTGCATCTTTTCACGTTTTTTTTGTCTGCATCCTGCAGAAAGAAAAAAAAAAAGTAGTCATAGAAACTGAAATCTTCAAGTACAGATGGAAAATAACCACTTTCGCTGACTCCTTACTTGGTCAATAGATTCTATAAGTCACAAAATGTATGCACAACGTCAGCATTTCTTCTCTACAGCAGATCATGTAGTTCTTATTTGACTTTATTCTAAGTAATGTGGAAAAGCTCGTTAGAGGGTCGATATTGACTTTTAGGATTGCTACTTCCTAGAGGTAGCACTAGAGTTCTAGTCCTCTTCCTCTGAAAAGACAACTTGCATATTTCCCATAGGAGCATTGCAGCTTAAGTCTCCTCACCTTGGCATGTCTGGCTTGGCATGTCAATTTCCCAGCGAGAAACGTTATTCCTTTTATAAATTTGGCACGTTTTTGTGCCACAAACTAAAATCTGCCCCAAGCTATGAGCCGATGTAGAATTCCACTATTTCATGTTAGTTTCTGGCTTAAACTATAGTAAATTTTTTGGGTTGCGGTTGGCCCTGACAGTGATGCCCTCTGAACCTCATTTTGCAAAAGGTTTGGGGTGGGTGCAAAATTTTGCATATTGTGCACAAATTTCTCTCTTCCTTCAGTTGATTAATTTCCGGTTCACTTTTCTTGTTGTAGAAACATAATTTTTTGGGGGGTTGCATATTTGTATCATATAGTAAAAAATGCATATTTTACATTTATTTATTTATTTTTTTTGTGTATTCTTACCAGATGGTTTCACCCTAACATCAATGGATTAGAAGCTGAAACTCTGCTCCTAACACATGGGGTACATGGAAGTTTTTTAGCACGGCCAAGCAAGAGCAACCCTGGTGACTTCACGCTATCTGTCAGGTAATGTGTCGTCTATATGTTTTTATAGTGATTTTCTAACTTGAAGTGCATGTATTGTGTCTGTATAGGCGTTTGTGCCCCTGTAAAATAAAAACATATAGTTCTCCATTTTTCTTTTCTTGCAGAGATCTGATTTGCCAGCTGTGAGAAATCTAGCTTATAATCTGAGCAAGCTAGAGGTGCACTGGGGGCGTGTCTGTGCACTTAGACCCAAGTGCATTGACGCCCCCAGTGCACTACCAGATTAATTTGCATGCGTCTTCCACACCAGATTTCTACTGACTTCGTCATCGGATCACCACAAAAAAGTATCCTCGTTATTGGGACAAACATCTATACTGCTACTACCTCCATAAATAGAATGCATTGTTTTTTATGCTAATTTTCAGCTGCGTTTTAAGGTACCAGCAAAGCATATAAAGTTTCAGAAATCTCATGCACATTGTTTTTTGTATTTTTTCATCAGTATTTTGTGTCACATGTTTTTTTGCACAATGCAGTATGTCACTTCTCTTTGCATTTTTCACCCATTGACTTAAATGGGTGGTGAAAAAATGCTGAAAAGGCATAAAAAACGCAGGTATCAGGTTTTGCTGCATTTTTTTGCGCCAAACCTGATTCTATGGAAAAGGGCTTTTTTTTTTTTCTCCAACCATAAACTTTATCAGCATGCACAAGACACAGATCTGGCATGCCAAAACCGCCTTGAAAAATCAAGGAAAACCTGTTTCTTTCCTGCCAAGAGGTAAGGTTTTGCTGCAGAACTAAAACTTTGAAAAAAAAAAAAAAAATAACGCCTAGTGTGAACTTACCCTAATACCAGCATTCCAGTCTGTCTGTGGCAGTGGTGGGGTTTCTGCTTGGTTCTTGGGTGACCTAGAGAAATGGAGGAGTACAGTCATGGCCAAAAGTTTTGAGAATGACACAAATATTATATTTTCACATGATCTGCTGCCCTCTGGTTTTTATGTGTGTTTGACAGATGTTTTTATCACAGACAGAAATATAATAATTGCAAACATATGAGTAACAAAAGCTTATATTGACAGTTAGAATGAGTTAATGGAGCAAGTCAATATTTGCAGTGTTGACCCTTCTTCTTCAGGACCTCTGCAATTCTCCCTGGCATGCTCTCAATCAACTTCTGGACCAAATCCTGACTGATAGCAGTCCATTCTTGCACAATCAATGCTTTCATTTTGTCAGAATTTGTAGGTTTTTGTTTGTCCACCCGTCTCTTGATGATTGACCACAAGTTCTCAATGGGATTAAGATCTGGGGAGTTTCCAGGCCATGGACCCAAAATCTCTGTTTTGTTCCCTGAGCCATTTAGTTATCACCTTTGCTTTATGGCAAGGTGCTCCATCATGCTGGAAAAGGCATTGTTGATCGCCAAACTGCTCTTGGAGGGTTGGGAGAAGTTGCTCTTGGAGGACATTCTGGTACCATTCTTTATTCATGGCTGTGTTTTTAGGCAAGACTGTGAGAGCCGATTCCCTTGGCTGAGAAGCAACCCCACACATGAATGGTTTCAGGATGCTTAACAGTTGGCATGAGACAAGACTGGTGGTAGCGCTCACCTTGTCTTCTCCGAATGAGGCGTTTTCCTGATGTCCCAAACAATCGAAAAGGGGATTCATCAGAGAAAATAACTTTACCCCAGTCCTCAGCAGTCCACTGCCTGTACCTTTTGCAGAATATCAGTCTGTCCATGATGTTTTTTCTGGAGAGAAGTGTCTTCTTTGCTGCCCTCCTTGAGACCAGGCCTTGCTCCAAGAGTCTCCGCCTCACAGTGCGTGCAGATGCACTCACACCTGCCTGCTGCCATTCCTGAGCAAGCTCTGCACTGCTGGTAGCCCGATCCCGCAGCTGAAACACTTGTAAGAGACGGTCCTGGCGCTTGCTGGTCTTTCTTGGGCGCCCTGAAGCCTTTTTGGCAACAATGGAACCTCTCTCCTTGAAGTTCTTGATGATGCGATAAATTGTTGACTAAGGTGCAATCTTTCTAGCTGCGATACTCTTTCCTGTTAGGCCATTTTTGTGCATTGCAATGATGACTGCACGTGTTTCCTTAGAGATAACCATGGTTAACAGAAGAGAAACAATGATGCCAAGCACCAGCCTCCTTTTAAAGTGTCCAGTGGTGTCATTCTTACTTAATCATGACAGATTGATCTCCAGCCATGTCCTCATCAACACCCACACCTGTGTTAATGGAGCAATCACTGAAAAGAGGTTAGCTGGTCCTTTTAAGGCAGGGCTGCAATGATGTTGAAATGTGTTTTGGGGGATAAAGTTCATTTTCTAGCCAAATATTGACTTTGCAAGTAATTGCTGTTAAGCTGATCACTCTTTATAACATTCTGGAGTATATGCAAATTGCCATTAGAAAAAGTGAAGCAGTAGACTTTGTAAAAATTAATATTTGTGTCATTCTCAAAACTTTTGGCCATGACTGTAGTAGTACTTCCCTAGTGGTCTAGGGTAATGATGGTCAGGTGTATGGTTCCTGCCACTCGCGCTCACCAACCCACAGATGCATTGATTGGCTGCAGGCATCAATATATGAGAACCTAAAAAGAAAATGTTATATATGTAGTATTATTTTATATTTGTTTTGTTGTCATTGTTTATATTTTGGATATAGATATAGAGAGAGATATAGGTATACATACAAATAATACACCTGTAAATACAATTGGTAGGTCCTCACTTGACTTCTGGTGTTGCCCTTTATACATGGATGAGGATATCATCCCTATACACATACAGTACAGACCAAAAGTTTGGACACACCTTCTCATTCAAAGATTTTTCTGTAGTTCCATGACTATGAAAATTGTAGAATCACACTGAAGGCATCAAAACTATGAATTAACACATGTGGAATTATACATTACACTTTACAAAAAAGTGTGAAACAACTGAAAATATGTCTTATATTCTAGGTTCTTCAAAGTAGCCACCTTTTGCTTTGATTACTGCTTTGCACGCAGAAAACGTGAACAGATGGACTCTACATGAATGGTTCCCACCGTGAGGCATGGAGGAGGTGGTGTGATGGTGTGGGGGTGCTTTGCTGGTGACACTGTTGGGGATTTATTTAAAATTGAAGGCATACTGAACCAGCATGGCTACCACAGCATCTTGCAACAGCATGCTATTCCATCCGGTTTGTGTTTAGTTGGACCATCATTTATTTTTCAACAGGACAATGACCCCAAACACACCTCCAGGCTGTGGAAGGGCTATTTGACCAAGAAGGAGAGTGATGAGGTGCTATGCCAGATGTCCTGGCCTTCATAGTCACCAGACCTGAACCCAATCGAGATGGTTTGGGGTGAGCTGGACCGCTCACCTCTTCAATTTTGAATAAATCCCCAACAGTGTCACCAGCAAAGCACCCCCACACATCACACCATCTGCTCCATGCTTCACGGTGGGAACCAGGCATGTAGAGTCCATCCGTTCACCTTTTCTGCGTGCAAAGCAGTAATCAAGGCAAAAGGTGGCTACTTTGAGAACCTAGAATATAAGATATATTTTCAGTTGTTTCACACTTTTTTAAGTGTAATGTATAATTCCACATGTGTTAATTCATAGTTTTGATGCCTTCAGTGTGATTCTACAATTTTCATAGTCATGAAAATGCAGAAAAATCTTTGAATGAGAAGGTGTGTCCAAACTTTTGGTCTGTACTGTACGTGTTGGACTCAAAAGCACTTATTGTGCATGTATAATTCAGGCATGACCTCCTGTCATTGACCACCTACCCTGTCTGCAGCTTGTGGATCTCCACCTAATCTTAGCCACCACCAGATCTTGGAGAACTTGCTTAGTTCGGCACTTTACGGTACGTCTCTATCTCCTAAAATACATGCAGCATCATGCCCTCAGGCTGACTTCACGACGTGAACTTCCAAACCGAACAGATAAGTTTATAGATGGGGAACATCTCACTGTGCTCGAAATACCACTCCAGATCTGTCCGAGGAACCTCATCTGCCAAGACGGCCCGTCTATGGTGGCCACCTACTGAGGTCCTGCTTCGGCTCTGCTCCTCGCGTGTGGGACATCGTTATTTGTGTCTTCTGGTTGTTTATACCTTGATTAGGTCTGGACTTGTTTTTATAGATGGTTTATATTTTGCACAAACACGTTGACAGGAAGAGGCTGTAGAAGGATTTCTACGAATAAGGCTTTCCCGATTTTTTAACTACGGTAATATAGGTGCAGATGTAATTTGGCTTTTGGCCATGAATATCTGATCCATGGGGGGCAAACTCTCACCATCCCGACCGTCTGCTGTTTGTAGGGTCTGCCGTGCTCAGCTGATACTTGCACCAGGGATTAATTAGAATTGGACAGGTGCTTGCGCTCGTGAATCGGCAGGTGCATTGATTGGTTGCAGCCAGATCAGAGGGAGAAAAATGGAAGAGGGTCCCTGTGCAAGAACAGTCTTTGGGGGTTCAACATAATCCACCCCTTCGTGTCCTACATTATCTGCTTTTTGCTCTGGATGTTCACGTGGGCCCCATTAGCTTTTGGGTCCTTTGCACTAATGGTATGTCCACCCCTGCTGCAGATATTGGAACTGGAGAGTGAAATTAAGTTTATAACTTGCCATCAACTCTATCAGCACTCTGACAGCATTATAGATGCTGTACTATTCCCTCAATTCCCATCATGCATTACCTCTGGCAGTGTGTATTAAAAAAAAACTGCTTTACAGCAAATAACTTTCTGAAAATACTTTATAATATGCATATACAAATCAGCATTCTAGATGCTGGACTATTAACTTGGCAATGCATGCTGGGAAGTGAGGGAATGGTCCAGCAGCTATAATGCTGTCAGAATGCTGAATGTAATTAACCATTAACTATCAGCATTATAGGTGCTGGACTATTCACTTTCCAGCATGAATTGCCTCTACATAAAAATGAAATAAAGTTTAAAAAAAGAGGCTCTACAGTCAAAAATTTTCTGAAAGTCCTCTTATATATTTATGTATAGCTGGGATTTATATCTTGGCTGTACATTATAGAGGGGATTTTCCGGAAATTACTAGCTATAGAGCCTCTTTTAAACTTAGATTTTGTTTTTATAAAGTGGCACAGGCAATGCATGCTGGAAAGTGAAGGAATAGTCCAGCACCTGTAATGCTGATAGTTGATGTCTACTTACAATCAGCACTCTGCCAGTATTATAGCTGCTGGACTATTCCCTCACTTCCCAGCATGCATTGCCAAGTTAATAGTCCTGCTCCTCGAATGCTGATTATTTATATATGTATATTAGAGAGTATTTTTAGAAAATGAATGGCTGTAGATTATTTTTATTTTTATTTTTTTAAATTTTGAATTCCGTTTTGTACTCTGGCAGAGGCAATGCATGCTGGTAAATGAGGGAATAGTCCAGCACCTATAATGCTGGCAGAATGCTGATGGCATTAATGGCAACTTATAGACAGTCAGAACAGTTCCTATACATTCTAGGCTGGTTTGTGAACCAACGTAGTCTTACCATATTGAGGGGAATAAAGTTAACAAGACAGTGCGATTTTACTGATTTTTGAAAAATTATGGCTTTACGGTCTTCCATATTGTGTAGGAAATATAATTAAAAATTCTATTTCACATGACAAATATTGTGTTGCATGTGAGATGTTTCTAGAACAAGGGTGCAGGTAGCGGTGGGAAGTTGTATGAGTCTTTTGTAGATCTTTTGTTGATAAATTTCCTCTCCGTTATGCAAACACAACTGTTTGGTACAGCCTCGCATGTGCTTACGTGGGTGGTTTTCCTGTGTCAGTTAATACTTGAAGAATTCAGCATTTAACCATTTCTTTGTAAACTCTAAAAATAAGAATAACCAGGATGTTGCACGTTTTCCCAGATCTGCAACTGAAAGGTCGTCTGATTGTCAACCTTAAAGGGAATGTGCCATCAGAAAATGAGCCATTGTTAAAATCGGGATTTTGTCTTCTGTTAGATTTTTTTTTATAAGTAAATGTTTTTTTTTTTTTTTTTTTTTTTTTCAGTTTCTCCAGACCAAAATTTACATTTGCACTGGCCGCTAGGTATTACAGTATATTAATCAGTATATTAATCCGACTCTTGCCTTCTGTTCTTCACATTGACGTTCCAAGAAATAGACTGGCGCAGATCCTATTTGTTTGTGTAGAAGTATAAACTGAGCATGATCTAATCTGGATGAACCTCATTGGGAAGAGAGGCAGAGGAGGTGAGCTGTGACCTGACCTGTTGTCTGATACATCCTGTATTTTGTACTAAGATGTTGTCACAGGCAGTGAAATATAATGAGACTGACCCCGCTTTGTGTACAGAACAAAAAACAAAATTACAATTTAAAGGTCCTCTACTGGATAATTAAGCTAAATTAGCTAAATTTCCCACAGTACAATATTATATATAGATATAAATCCGAGGCAATTTGGAAACCAGGTGCAGCCATAATAGGTGCTTGCCTCCCCCCACACCAGTTCAGGGCATGTGAGCATGGAATAATGTATGGCTGGAAAGTGAGAGAAAGTTATGTTCCGTGTATAACAAAGCAATGGAGGGCACCAAGCAATACAATATCAAAAAAACATAAATGGTCAAAGATTATGCAAAAAAAAAAAACAAGAGAAAAAGAGACATACCACCACCAGGGACTAGGGTTGAGCATTCCGATACTTCCGATACCTGAAATCCAATGTAAGTCTATGGGAACAAAAATATCGGAAGTACTTCCGATACTTACTTCCGATATTTTGTTCCCATAGACTTACTTCCGATACCTGAAATCCAATGTATCGGAATGCTCAACCCTACCAGGGACCATGAGAATATTTATAATATAATGACCAGGTTATCAAGTCTAGAGGGTCATTTGTGGTATCTGACTCTGTGATCTATAGATATTCATCTGGCCTATGCATTTTTTTCCTCCAGCTACGCTGGTTTATATCTGATATATGTATTTTCCTCACTGCACTATATTTGTGTTATGAGGGAGGGTTATGTATTTCTTAGCCAGAAAGTTATGTTCCAGCACATGTAATGCTGGCAGAATGCAGCTTAAGGGCGGAGTCACACTACCGTAGAATACAGACGCGTGCTATGCGAGAAAACATCGCATAGCACTCTGACCAGTGTTAATCGATGGGGCAGCTCCCATTTTTTTTTTTTTTTTTTTTTTTATTTTTTTTTATTTTTTCACTAAGGCGTATTCTATGTGCGTGTAAAATCGCAGCATGCCGCGATTGTCATGGAGACTTGCCAATGCAAGCCTATGGGTGCGAGAAAAAAAATTGCGCTATATATATCTATCTATCTATAGATAGATAGATATAGATATATCTCTCCATCCATTCCAGTGTCAGTTGAAGTCCAGCCAGAGTACACCTCATTCTACTTAAGATTTGTTTCAGGTGATCATGATCACCTAATCAGAAGCACATTATTTAACGAAGGAAACTATAAGAAGCACTGCTGTGGTGTTCACAATCCTCTTGCAATTGGACAAGCTGGATGGCAAAATAAGTGCTAGTAATATCCCAAAACTAATAGGAATGAAAAAATAACTTTTAACCATGCCAATGGAGTTGAAAAGAAAAGTCTTGAGTGAGGAAAAAGTCTCAATTCTGGCTTTACTAGCAGAGGGATACAGTGAGCGTCATGTTGCCTCCATCCTTACAACAAGGTCAAGCAGCAGACATTGGGGACAACAAAGCTACAGACCGGCAGAGGGTGAACACTACTTTCCACTGTCCGAGGTGACCGTCATCTCATTAGAATATCACTCAGCAACCGCAGGATGACATCAACTGACCTACAAAAGAAATGGCAGCTGGGGTGTAACAGTTTGTAACGGGCTCCTAGAGGCATGTAAAGCTAGAAAAAAAGCCCTTCATCAATGAGAAGCAAAGGAGAGCCAGGCTGAAGTTTGCCGAAGACCTTAAGGATTGGACCATAGAGGACTGGAGTAAGGTAATCTGAGTCTAATTTTCAGCTTTGCCCAACACCTGGTCGTCTAATCGTTAGACGTAGACCTGAAGAGGCATACAAGCCACAGTGTCTTGCACCCACTCTGAAATTTGGTGGAGGATCGGTGATGATCTGGGGATGCTTCAGCAAGGCTGGAATTGGGCAGGTTAATCTTTGCAAAGGACGTATGAATCAAGCCTCATACAAGGTTATCCTGGAAAAACAGTTGATTCCTCCTGCTTAGGCAAAGTTCCCCAACTCTGAGGACTGGTTTTTCCAGCAGGACAATGTGCTTGTGCCACACAGCTAGGTCAATCAATGTGTGGATGAAGGACTACCACATCAAATACCTATCATGGCCGGCCCAATCTCCAGACCTGAACCCCATTGAAAACCTCTGAAATGTAATCAAGAGGAAGATGGATAGTCACAAGCCGTCAAAGAATAACTTCTTAAATTTTTATACCAGTAGTAGCATAAGGTCTCCCAAAAGCAGTGTGAAAGACTGGTGGAAAGCATGCCAAGACGCATGAAAGCTGTGACTAAAAATCATGGTTATGCCACAAAATATTGGTTTCTGAACTCTTCCGGAGTTAAAATATTAGTATTTTTGTTTATAAATGATTATGAAATTGTTTTCTTGTCATTATATAATTACATAGAAGAAAAGCCGGCAATTCATCTGCCGCATAGTGTAAAATCACTGCAGGAGCAGACAGGATAGAAGATGGATTACATACAGTAAATACAAATAGAATAGGTAGATAAATAGATGTCTGTGACAAATACAATTAGTAAAGTGTGTGTGCAAATTACTGTACGTGTATTTAATTAATAAGATTATTTTTTGGAAAAAAATGGCGTGGGCTCTCGTGCAATTTTTGTAGCCAGCAGAGGAAAAGCCTACGCCTGGGGGCAGATGTTTATAGCCTGGTAAGGGGGTAATACCCATGGAGCTTCCCACGCCATTAATATCCGCTCACGACTCTATACTTGGCCTTTACTGGCTATTAAAATGGGGGACCCACCCCCAAAAAATGATGTGTGTCCCCCATAATTAATAACCAGCAAAGGCTATGCAGCTATCCAGACAGCTGTGAGCTGATAACAGCCTAGGAAGAGGTCATGGATACTGCCCCCCCCAGCTAAAAACATCAGCTCTCTGCTTCCCCAGAAAAGGCGCATCTCTAAGATTCACCAATTCTGGCACTTAGCCTCGCTGTTCCCACTTGCCCTGTAGCGGTGACAAGTGGGGTTGATGTCACCTTTGTATTCTTAGGTGACATCAAGCCCCAAGGTTAGTAATGGAAAGGCATCAGTAAGACACCACCATTGCTAACCCTATAGTCACATTGTAAGAAAACACACCCAGAAAAAAATCCTTTAATTGAAATAATGACAGACTCCTTTATTATTCTTAAGTAAATCATACTTACGATCTCACCCAATCCCCCCCGATGCTCTCGTCATCTGCAAAAGAGGTAAAAAAAAAAAGCAAACCACAGTATTCCTCACCTTTCCACAGAGATGCATTTAATCCATTAGTTCTACTATGGGTCCAGCTCTGCTACATCTAGATGGCAGGCTGAGTGGATGTATGATGCATCCATACAGCCTGTCATACAGTAAACACGGAGTACCGTGTGCAGTGTCTTCCTGTGAACTGCTAATCCATGTCTGAGGGCACAGCATGCGTGAGAAAGTTCTCCAGCTCGTCGTGGTGCTGTCAGACAAGTTCCGGGAGTTCACAGCCGGTGAACTCACTTCACCTTTCTGACGTCAGTGCTCGCACCGTGGGGATGTCTCCTACGGCGCTTGCGCCGATGTCGCATAGGTGAAGAGAGTTCATTGGCTGTATACTCGCAGGACCTGTCTGATGGCACCTCGACGAGCAGAACTTTCTCACTCTCGCAGTGCCCTCAGACAGGTGTGCCTTGTCTGGGGTGGCTGAGAGCTGATTTTTTTAGCCAGGGGGGGGGGGGCAATATCCATGGCTCCTTCCTAGGCTATTAATATCTGACCACAGTTGTCTGCATAGCCTTTGCTGGTTATTTATTAATTATAGGGGGACCCACATCCCTTTTTTTTTTTTTTTTTGGGGGGGGGGATGTACAAAGCTGATAGACATACCTCAAGCGACTTGCAGCTGTAATTGCAGCAAAGGGTGGCTCAACAAAGTATTAAGTTAAAGGGGCCGGATAATATTGCACGCACCGCTTTTCAAGTTTTGTATTTCCACAAACATTTAAAATAACTAATAAATTTCGTTCAACTTCACAATTGTGTCCCACTTGTTGTTGATTCTTCACCAAAAATTTACATTTGGTATCTTTGTTTGAAGCATGATATGTGGGAATAGGTTGAAAAGTTCCATGGAGCCAAATACTTTTGCAAGGCACTGTATATCTATCTATATCTAGATCTATATATACACATAAAGAATAAAAGCCGTCAATTCATCTGCCATGTTCTGTAAACAGACAGATCAATCTTGGCACAGCCTGGATTGACTACAGGAAAGCCTATGACTCAATGCCACACACATGGATCTGTGAGTGCTTGGCTCTCTACAATGTCAACAGGAATTTTAAGAACCTTCCTCAAACTCAATGGGGCTATGGAGAACAACATTAGAAGTCAACTCAAGACAACCAGCACAAATGACCATCAAATGTGGCATATAACAAGGTGATGCACTGTCCCCATTGCTGTTCTGCATAGGCTTTAACCCCCTCTGTCAGATAATTAGAGTCTGGCTATGGATACAAGTTCAAGAGTGGAAGCACCATCAGCCACCTCCTCTACATGGATGACATCAAGCTGTAAGCGAAAAATGAACAAGACCTCAATTAACTGATCGCCGTCTAATGTTGTAATGAGTGATTCCCTACTAAAATTTAAGAAAAGTATAATATTACAGGCTATATTCATTAGTTTCCTAGATACTGCGTTGATCCAGGGAGCTAGTCTGATTGCCGTATGTGGAGTCGGGAAGGAATTTTTTTCCCCAATGTGAGGCTTACTGTTTGCTACTTGGGTTTTTTTTTTGCCTTGCTCTGGATCAACATGTTAGGGCAGGTTAGGATAGGATATGGGTTGAACTAGATGGACTTAGTCTTCCTTCAACCTTAATAACTATGTTACTATGTTACATGACAAGGATCTACAGCGAAGACATTGGGATGTCCTTCGGACTGGAGAAGTGTGGTCGGCTAGAAATAAAGAGGCAAGGTAGCCAAGACTGATGGAGTGGAATTACCAGCAGGGCACGTAGCAGATGTACAGACACGCTACAAGTACCTTGGCAACCCATAGGGATACGGTAACCGTGATGAGGAGGCAAGGAAAGCAGCAACATCCAAATAACATCAAAGGGTAAGACAGGTCCTGAAGAGCCAGCTCAATTTGATGAATAAAATCCGTGCCATCAATACATATGCCATGCCAGTTATCAGATGCCCTGCTGGCATTGTGTGCTTTTAGGGAGATACAAAGTACCCCTTGAAGCTGTTGATATTGCTGTTTATATGTATTTTATGTATAATGTTCTGTTACATTGTGTGTGTGTGTGTGTGTGTGTATTATATATATATATATATATATATATATATATATATATATATATATATATATATATATATATATATATATATAATTGTATAGGGAAAGTGTAGTACTATAATTCAGTTACTAGATGGGGCATTTTAGTAATTTGACGTAGTGTGTGTGTGTATAGTTAACAGTTAAAAATAGGAGGGATCAGCTGCAGATGAGTGAGGAAGGACTTCCTGATTAGTTTCAGACGGGCCTGGGTGCCCAATCCACCTGTACGGGCTTAAGTGCCCGGATTTATAACCGAGACCACGCAACGTTATATAAATTGAGGAGCCCAGCCATCTGCAGTAAAAGGCCAGGAAAGCAGTAAGACAGAACTACAGTGGGCTACAGCAGTGTTGTGCGGAAGCTGAAGGAAAGGCCAAGAGGGTACAGGGACACAGGAGACTCCATGATGTGGCAACTTATCTCATGGGCTGATGCCCTCAGATCCGGGTTGAAACATCTGAGGGAACCCCCAACCACAGTGAGTTTAAGCAGAGGATGCCGCGTTACGGTTAAAGGCGGTTTGTCCCCGTAATGTACTGGAGGCCGTAGGAAGTACCACAGGAGAAGACAGAACAGTGCAGGAGGGCAGGTCACTCATCAGTTGGCAGCTGACGTCGGGGGCTGAAGTTCTAGTGTCTGGGGCAATCAGACTAGGGAACGCCTAACCGTAGCAAAATTGACCAGGGAGAACGCTGAGGAACCGTATGAGACGGTCTGTCCCGGGTACGTGCTGTGTGTTAGAGCAGTACAAGGAATGGGGAAGATATGCAATATGTGAAGCCTGTTGTTAATGCTGTGAATAAAGTGGTTGTGCTGTGTAAAGAAACCAGTAAAGTTGTTCAGTTTGAAGTTAATATATACTGTGTCTCAATCTATGCGAAACAGTCTATATGGAGCCCACAGCAACGCAGAAAGGACCCTGACGGCGCGGAAAGTGGAGCCACGGGTATGCAGAGAAATGGACATTATTTTTTTGAAGAGAGGCCAGGGTGTGATGGAACAGAAGTCCTCAGCCACGACTACCACCCTGGCCCCCCCCTACACTTGGTGTATTCGGCAGGATGCTGAAACTGTGCAGTGTGGAAATGCTGAGTGATGACATTGATGTGACAAGAAAGGATAAGACTTAAGATGTGAGAAAAGTGACCAGTATTTCAGATGTGATTGCTGACGCCATGCAATACGGAGAAGCTGCAAGGAGCTGCAAGGAGTGAAGAGACAAATGCTTTAAGTGTGATTGTGACTGACTGTGTCATTGGAGTCAAGATGGCGGCCATGAAGATGGCGGAGAAAGGCGCCAAAGAAGAAGACAACCAATGTGACATCGCCCTTCATGGGCTTCCTGAAGCTAAGTTGGCGCCAAAACAAGCTGGGCTACATACTCCGGTCCGCCCCTGGTGGGAGCGGATGAAAAGAAAAAGGCCTCACCCTTTCCTACCTAATAACAGCAAATGGGTGGAGGTGGCCCCACCTTGGAACGGGTGAGGTCCAGAAGAAAACGCAGAGTGCAGCTGTGTGGGGCCATTGAGTGATCCAGAAGCTGCCATGATGAGATGGAAGCTGCAGATGTGAAGACACAAAAGCTCTTCACTATGCATGGAGGTCTCCACCCTAAGTCTAACACACAAAGATTGTATACCAACAGGAAGGAGTATAGTCGAGGCTTGATAAGCATCCAGGAATACATCCGAAAAATGGCACCAAAAGATGAGATGCTGAAAGAATTCCTAAGGCAACAGATATGGAAGGAAGAACAGGAACATGAAGCGCCATGGCAAGACAAGGCGCTGCATGGGATGTACCATCGACAGATAATGGAGGTGACTGACATGGAGAAATCCTACCAATGGCTGGAGAAAGCTGGACTCCGAGACAGCATAGAGGCACTAATCATAGCGGCACAAGAGCAAGCACTAACTACCAGATCCATAGAACAGGAATCTACCACACAAGACAAGACCCATGCAAATAAACCTCTGAAACCGCCCAACATATAGTGGCAGGATGCAAAATTCTAGCAGGAACAGTGTATACCGAACACCACAACCAAGTAGTGGGAATCTTACACATGAACATCTGCACAGCATATGGGCTAAGTCCCCCTAAGTCAGGGGTGGGGAACGTCCGGCCCGCGGGCCGTATACGGCCCGCCATATCATCTGGTCCGGCCCGGCAGGCAGCTGACACTTTTTCAATTAAGTTTTGGGGTCTGCGCCACCTGCAGGCCTCTCGCAGTGCGGCGCACCGGAACCCCCACCCGTGTTCCTGGTGAGCGTAAGCAGAAGATCCATCTCTGCTTCCCCCCCACAGTGACAGCAGCGAAAGCTGGGACTGTGCGATCCTCCCGCCCCTCTCCTGCACGCCGCCTGTTGTGGGTAGAGCCACTGGGTAAGTGTGTGCACATAGCAGGGCCGGGCAAGTGCCGGGGCCCTGAGCAGGCGGGGGGGCCCACTCGCTGTCGCGCCCGTTAGCGGTGTCAGCGCCGCCACTGGGCCCCCCCCCCTTGCTCAGGGCCCCTGCAGGAGCCGGCGCAATGCTCACCTATCCGCCGTGCCTCCGCTCCGAGCTCCGGTGCTTTCTCTCTCACAGCAGCGCCGCTGAATGACGTCATCATTCAGCCAGCGGCCGGCTGTGGCAGAGAGCGCGTGGACAGGTCAGATCGGTGTGTGTGTGTGTGTGTGTGTGTGTGTGTCTGTGTGTATGTGAGAGAGTGCTGCCTGCCAGTGCTGTATGTGTGATGGTGGGGGGGGGAGGCAGGCAGTGATGGTGGTGAGAAAGAATGATGATGGGGAGGCAATGATAATGGGAAGGCGATGATGATGATATTAATGGGGAGGCAATGATGATGGTGGGGAGGCAATGATAATGGGAAGGCAACGATGATGATGATATTAATGGGGAGGCAATGATAATGATGATGATGTGGAGAAAATGATAATGATGGGGAGGCGATGATGATGATGGGCAGGCATTGATGATGGGGAGGCAATGATAATGATGGGCAGGCATTGATGATGGGGAGGCAATGATAATGGGAAGGCGATGATGATGATATTAATGGGGAGGCAATGATAATGATGATGATGGGCAGGCATTGATGATGGGGAGGCGATGATGATGACGGGTAGTCATTGATGATGATGGGGAAGCAATGATGATGATAATGGAGAGTCTTTCCACAGAGCCTTTTCCTGAGCCGTAACAGTGCAGAACGCAGTACAGCGCAGAGGAGAGCTCCATATTTTGTATGGAGCATTATATGGGGACCAGTATCCTGTATGGAGCATTATTTAGGGTCCAGTGTTCTGTATGGAGCATTATATAGGCCGGGGATGGGGGGGTGACATCTTGCATGGGGTATTATATGGGTGATGAGGGGGAGACTATGTGGTGCCCATAATATTGTATGGAGGACTGTACTGTCCAGTCTGTACTGTGCGCTGTGAGGATTTCGCGGTTTTTGAGCTATTGTACAATTTACAATAGATATCACTCATGTAATGGAAGAAGTGAAGTATTTGGCATTGTACTATACCTATATTTCTCTGCTGTATCTGTGCATCATGAATTGTGGTCTGTGTTAAAGGGGCCCACTGAGGCTCTTTCGCCTCACCAAAGAGAAGTCATTCCAGCCATCACATTAGGTAGGAGTTATTTAAATGTTTGAATAAATATAGTTGGCTAATGTTTAAGTTTATTAATGAGTGATGAGCGAGTACACTCATTGCTCGGGCTTTCCTGAGCATGCTCGGGTATCCTCCGAGTATTTTGGCATGCTCGGAGATTTAGTTTTCGTTGCCTCAGCTCCCTGATTTGCAGCTGCTGGACAGCCTGAATACATGTGAGGAATGCTTGTTCGTTAAGGAATCCCCACATGTATTCAGGCTGTCCAGCAGCTGCAAATCATGCAAATGCGTCGACAGAAACTAAATCTCCGAGCACGCCAAAATACTCAGAGGACTCCTGAGCATGCTTGGGAAAACCCGAGCAACGAGTACACTCGCTCATCATTATTAATAATTTTATGCGGCCCCCGAACACTTTTATAAAATTCCAAATGGCCCTCGGCAGAAAAAAGGTTCCCCACCCCTGCCCTAAGTCAAGGTGGTAGACCCCAGAGAAAGTTGTGGAGAATGGAATGGCTAAAATCCTGTGGGGTCTTCAAGATCCAGACGGATAAGCAGGTGTTGGCTAACCAACCAGACATTGTCATAGTAGACAAGGATCAGAAGACAGCAATGAAAATAGAGGTGGCAGTGCCAAGTGACAGCAACATCAGAAAGAAGGAATATGAGAAGCTGCAGAAATACCAGGGCCTCAAAGGAGAACTGGAAAAGATGAGGAAGGTGAAGGCAACAGTGATTCCAGTGTTGATAGGGGTCACTGCTCCAAGTGCTCCTAAGTTGGAAGAATGGATACAGCAGATCCCAGGAACAACATCTGAGATCTCTGTCCAGAAAAGCGCAATGCTGGGAAAAGCTAAGATCCTGCGCAGAACCCGCAAACTCCCAGGCCTCTGCTAGAGGACCCAAGAATGAGAAAGGACAGAAAAGGCCACCCCCATTGAGGGGTGAGAAGGTACTTGTTTTTTTTTTTTTTTTTTTTTTGTTATACGCAGCAGATGTGTGTATATATACAGTACAGACCAAAAGTTTGGACACACCTCATTTAAAGATGTTTCTGTATTTTCATGACTATGAACACTGTAAATTCACACTGAAGGCATCAAAACTATGAATTAACACATGTGGAAGTACTGTATATACTTAACAAAAAATGTGAAACTACTGAAAGTATTTCTTATATTCTAGGGTCTTCAAAGTAGCCCCCTTTGCTTTGATGACTGCTTTGCACACTCTTGGCATTCTCTTGATGAGCTTCACAGAGGTAGTCACCAGAAGTGAAAACCATTTCCGGTGACTACCTCTTGAAGCTCATCAAGAGAATGCCAAGAGTGTGCAAAGCAGTCATCAAAGCAAAGGAGGCTACTTTGAAGACTCTAGAATATAAGAAATATTTTCAGTAGTTTCACATTTTTTTTTGTTATATACAGTACTTCCACATGTGCCTTCAGTGTGAATTTACAATTTTCATAGTCCTAAAAATACAGAAACATCTTTAAATGAGAAGGTGTGTCCAAACTTTTGGTCTGTACTGTATATGTATGTATGTTTGTGTGTTTTAAAGAATATTTCCTTTTGAAAATGATGTGTAAATGACAGAGAATTGCTGTATGTAAAAGCTCATGTTAAAAATGCATTACAATCCGATAACAATCGCACTGCATTCGGATGTAAATCTGATGCTAGGTGTGAGAAATCAGATTGTACTTGCATACAGATTGTACTTGCATGACACTCGCATTACACTCCTGCGACTCTCGGCAGGGAGACTCGACTGATTTTTCATACGTTTAGTGTGACTCCAGCCTAAGGCAAATTACCAAGAAATATCTCCTGGTGGTTTTAACAGTAATGAAGTTGACCAGGTTCATTAGACCTCATATGCCCTTGATTCATCAGACTTATCTGTGTTTTTCGGTATCTTCTCGTATCAGGTTTTGTTTTTGCCAACTTCTCTGATTGTATCACTCAAACTCTCGCTATAGATTTCCTCTTAGTTATTAGCTTGACATTTACTCTTTAATTGGACGTTATTTTTTTTACTTTTTTTGGCTGTGCTTTTAATAGGTATTTCTAGTTTTTAACATTTAGGATCTTTAGATAGACGCGTGCAGCTCAGGGTGGTGTCATTTGTGACATCACTCCTGATCACCCCAACTATGGCAAAAAAAAAAGTACTGGGAAGCCTACAAATTGCACCTATGGAGCTTTTCTGACCTCCCATCCTAAATCCATAATTGTTAATATGGAATTGGTCCCTTGCAGATATAACATCTCCTGCCATTTTGGGAAGGATTTCTATAAAATTTTGGAGGCTTCTGTATGAATTTTTGCCCCTTCATCCAGAAGAATTTGTAGGTCAGACCCTGATGTTGGAGGAGAGATCGGTCTCAATCTCCAAATCTCAATTATATCCCATCCCAGAGGTGTTGAATTTGAGGTCCTGGCTCTGTGTGGCCAGTCATGTTCTCCTTCCTCCTTGTCTGCATGGACCCTGTGCACTGGGTATAAACGTGGGGAACCGAAAAGGGTTTTACCCAAACTGTATCCACACAGCTGGAGGCTCCCAGTGTCTAAAATGTCTTGTGCTGAAGAATTAAGATTTCCCTTCACTGGGACTAAGGGACCGAGGCCGACTACTGATAACAGCCCAAAGCTTTATCCCTCCTCCACCATCTGTACAGCGGGAACAGTGCAGTCAGGGGGTAATGTCGTCCTGGAATCGCCAAACCCAGACTAATCGATCAGGCGCAGATAGAGAAGTGCGATCTGTCACTACACAGAACATGTCTCTTCCAAAGGCTAGTGGTGGCAGCTTTATACCACTCCATCCGACACTCAGCATTGTGCTTGGTGATGTAAGCCTGCATGCAGCTGATCGGTGTGAAGCTCCTAGTGAGGGCTCAGTGTTTGTGCTGATGTTAATACAAGAGGAGGTTTGGACCCTGCAGTTATGAAGTTAGCAGAGCATTGGTGACTTTTCTGCCCTCGACTCCTCAGCACTCGGCCCCCCGCTCTGTAGCGTTACAGAGCCTCCTTCATGTCTGAGTTTCTGTGTGTTGACCCGCACCACAATTGTGGATTACCAGAGCAATGGGGTACTCAGAGCCGAGCCCATGGAAGTCTATGGGGTTGTCACAGGTAGCGGTGGCTCGGTCTGTGGCCCTGGCGGTCAGGCGTATGTTTGGGGGGAATTATTTACAGGGGACTTGTATATAACAGTTCGTGACGCCACCTGTAGTTTTCTGATCACTAAGACCAGCGCTGCTGTAGATCTCTGAGGGGATGGTGTGGCAGCTAGATGTCGGGTCCCCTACAGGTGGGACTCTTCCCTCAGGGTCTATAGTGATGATGATGTAGTGAAGGTGTGCAGTTAAATGACACAGTCTCACACATTAAAGCTTCTTTCCATACCTTTTACTTTCCAAGATGATAAGGCAGGTCCCGGGAAGCTGTTGGGGTGGATGGAGGATGCGTTTCAAGGTAACGGCTGAGCAGGTTATAGGCCTCCTTAAGTTTCAATGTAACGAGTCCAACTTGCATAAAGCTAAGTTCCCTCAAAAGCTCCAGCTAATTCTGTAGCTGTACTGCCCGGTCAGCATGGTGGTCGAGTCTTCTAGTGGATAGAACTAAGTTCCTTCTCTCGTCGTGCACTGACTCAAAGTTCTTGTTCTACCTGACCCTGGTTTTCGTTCTGACAAAAGGGCTTGTTCCTGTGACTTGAAGTCCAGCGAACCTCTGATTATTCTATCACTACGCTTGAAGCTGTAGCGACACTTCGGTCCCCAGTGACCGGTGACTAATGCAGGATAGTCCAATCCTTCAAGCACTTCTATAATTCTTTCCACTGCGCCCTTCGCCCTGCTCGCGCTCTTAATATCAGCACTGACTAGACTAGGATAATATTCGATCATCCGTACTAGCCTCCACTTTTGTACCGTCTCCCTGTGTTGACAGGAGATCTCGGCTCTCCAAAAGGCACCAGTCCTCCCTTTTCTGCACGCTCACAGGAGAACTTTCAGACTGCACTGTGCTACAGGACACTCCCCTATACACCCCTGCTGGGTGTGTCTGAAATGTTATGAGTGATGTCGAGCCTTAACCGTTACCTCTCCACTCATCCTCCCGGATAATGTGTGCCTTACATACCAGGGCTACACATTCCCCCTTGGTAAAATACAGCACTCCCGGGCTGTGAAATATAAAAAGAAAGACATTTTGTTTTGCATTAACAATAAACATTTAACATCAAACTCTTCCCAGCAGGGAGGTGAGAATTTCTTAAACGTTGCATTATGTACAATGGACATAGAAAAATACAAAAACATACTTTCAATAAATATGTCATATCAAACAGTATTCTTGTGAAGGACCCGCACCAAACCTTCAACGTGGGTCCTGGGTGGGCTGCAGGACATCTGGCTGCAGACCTCGCTCAGTGCCACACCACACGGGTTTTATGTTCAGAGGTAATTGTTACAGTTGGATATAGAACCACGAGAATGCATAAAGTGCAACTATATACATTATCAGTTCTGGGGCTGACATAGTCCACAGCCTCGAAGTCCATTATTCCTCCTATTTAGTAATGCACAATACCATAACAATACTTTTTACAATATTCACATAAGGTAAACTTTTTCTGGGTTAAATTACATTATTTTGCTAGAATTACTGTTGATATCGAATAGGTATCTTCCCTTTCGTGGTTCGCTCTGATCTACGTGGAGTAGCTTCAGGTATATTAGTCTGTGATCTACCTGCTCTGCGTAACGGCAAACTATAGAACTGTCTCAATCTTTCTATGGATCTGGCAAGCGTACTGATGGCTGGGCGGTGTGAGTCAGCTTCACCAGGGGATCCCATAGCATGGGGCGCTGCTTCTGATGGTCCTTCTTGAGATTCTGTAGGCTGGGGTGTTACTGGAATAGGTAACTCCTGAACTGGCTCAACTGGCACCATGGGCACAACTGGAGGTAGAACTTCCTCTTGTGGCTGATAAAACTGCAACACCGGAATGATTACAGCATCTCCCAGTCTGGGCCAATCCGCAGGGAAATCTCCCAGATCCGTGTGTATGACCTCTTCTTTTCTTTCTTCTCGATTGACGACAGGGTTCTCTTCACGAAGCTTTAAGGGTTCTGGACACAATTTCAAATGGTCTCTGGACACAGTGGATATTGTTCTTCCTCCGTCCTTACTGATGATACAAACTTTTCTGTTGTCATATTTGGAGTCTTGTACGACGTAGGGTTCTTGTTCCCACTGGTTGTCCAATTTGTGCATCTTCCTTTTTCTTTTCAATACCACTTCTCCAGGCATCAAAGGCTTGGCAGGAGCATTCCTGTTGTAAATATCTTCCTGTTTTTCCCGTGCCTTGTTGAGACTTTCTTCTACACAGACTTGCACTCGTCTGTATTGCTCTTGCCGATTGATGTCCCAGTTTTCAACGGCGTCATCTGCCTCGGTTCTACCACTCCAAGTTCTAAATCCATTGGTAGTCTTCCGGGCCTTGCTCTCATAAGATAGGCTGGAGTGCAGTTAGTGGAACTTACAGGTATATGGTTATACAAGTCAACCAAATCAGGTAGTAAGTCCGGCCACCGATTTCTGTCTTCCAACGGTATAGATTTCAACAAATCAAGGACAATGTGGTTCATTTTCTCGCAAAGGCCGTTGGTTTGAGGATGGTATGGTGTTGTTCTAATTTTTTACACCCATACATGTGACAGAATTCCTTGAATAGGTCAGCCTCAAAAGCAGGTCCTTGATCAGTTAATACTTGCTCCGGATACCCATGCGGTCTGCAGAAGCTTGCTTGAAAGGTTCTTGCTGCCGTCACTGCTGTCTGATCCTTAACTGGAACAACCACCAGAAATCTAGAGTAATGGTCCACCATGGTCAAGGCGTATGAGTATCCAGATCTACTTGGCGACAATTTGACGTGGTCCAAGGCCACAATCTCCAAGGGACGAGTCGTCCGGATAGGCTGCAGGGGTGCCTTCTGACTACCGTAGTCCTTTCTTCTGAGACCACAGGGTCCACAGTTCCGACACCACCTCTCGATGGAGCTGCGCATCCCTACCCAGTAGAACCGGCACCTCAACAGGGTCTCCAGCTTTCTCCAGCCAAAGTGTCCTGCTTGATCGTGGTATGCTTCCAACACCATTTGGACGTCTGCCTTGGGGACCACTATCTGCCAGACCATCTCATGGGTCCTGGGGTTGACGTATCTCCTGCACAACTTCTCACGGTATAGGAACAACCGGCTTCTCTCGTTCCACAGGAGCTTTGCTGACATAGGTGCATCTTTTTCCAAGGAGGAACCTTCCTGTCGTAACAACTCCTTGATACGGCTGACCACTGGATCGCTGTCCTGAGTCTCTTTCCAGCTGTGATGGGGTAAGGGATTTAACGTTGCACCATACTGCTTTCTGTAGACTCGCTGCTCGTGGACTATCCCATTTCGATGGAACGCAGGTAGCTCAATTTCTTCCAGGTCGTCCGATTCTTCTTCCGTGTCAGATTCATGCGGCATTCGGGACAATGCGTCAGCATTAGCATTCTTTCGGCCTGCCCGGTACTTGATGGTAAACTGGTAATTGGACAACCGAGCCATCCAACGCTGCTCCATGGCGCCCAACTTGGCTGTTTCCAGGTGCGTTAAGGGGTTGTTGTCTGTAAACGCAGTGAACTGGTTGGAGGCCAGATAGTGCTTAAATCTTTCAGTAATGGCCCAGACCAGCGCCAGAAACTCCAGCTTGAAGCTGCTATAATTTTCCGGATTCCTCTCAGTTGGCCTGAGTTTTCTGCTGGCATATGCGATGACTTTTTCTTGGCCATTCTGCTTCTGACTGAGAACTGCTCCTAAACCTTCATTACTTGCATCGGTGTACAGCAGGAACGGTTGGCTGTAATCAGGATAGGTCAAAATCTCATCGCCTGTAAGGATCTCTTTCATCTTTTGGAATGCTTCAGCCTGTTCCTTACCCCAATTAAAGGGAGGGTTTCTGCTCTTTAGGATTGTCCTACTAGGAGGTCCTGTAAAGGGGCTGCCTTCTTCGTGTAATCTTTCACGAACCTTCTGTAGTAACCCGTGAGTCCCAGGAACTGTCGCACTTCCTTGAGGTTCTTCGGCTCCGGCCACTTCTGGATAGCAGTGACTTTCTCTGGGTCCGGCGCTACTCCTTCCGAACTGACGATGTGCCCCAAGTATTGTACCTTCTGTTTGAGTAGATGGCATTTTGAGGGTTTCAACTTCATCCCGTACCTGGACAGGGACTCAAATACTTCTGCCAGGTGCTTCAGATGGTCCTCATATGTCTTGGAGTACACGATGACGTCGTCTAGGTATAGCAGCACGGTTTCAAAATTGAGATGTCCCAGGCAGTTCTCCATCACTCTCTGAAATGTTCCTGGGGCACTGCTGAGCCCAAACGGCATTCTGTCGAACTCACAGAGCCCCATTGGGGTGGTGAAAGCCGTTTTCTCACGATCCTCCTCAGCCACAGCCACTTGCCAGTACCCACTAGTCAGATCGAGGGTAGAAAAGTAGTTAGCCGTTTTCAGAGCAGCTAATGATTCCTCTATACGTGGTAACGGGTATGCGTCCTTATGTGTTATGCGGTTCACCTGCCTGTAATCCACACACATTCTCAAGCTACCATCTTTTTTTCTAACCAGGACTAGAGGTGCTGCCCAGGGACTACAACTATCCCTGATTACTCCGGCTTCTTTCATATCTCGCAACATTTCTTTAGCCTTCTGATAATGGGCTGGGGGTATAGGCCTGTACCGCTCCTTGATGGGAGGATGACTGCCTGTAGGGATATGATGTTGTACTCCCTTAATTATCCCAAAATCAAGTGGGTGCTTGCTAAACACTTGGGCGTACTCTTGTACCACCCGTAATACCCCTTGCTTCTGGTGAGCGGGAGTGGTGTCCGTCCCAACATGGAGTTGCTGACACCATTCCGCCACCTGGGTTGCCGGGTCATTGTCCTCCGCTATTTGGCGGGAGTCTAAGGACTCAGTCGGGAGAATAGAATTATTGTCGACAGCATGTAGTTTAGCAATGGTTGCATAACGGGGTAAGTTTACCTCATCATCTCCCAGTTGAGGAGCCGTACCGGTACTCTTCCATTCACCACTTCCACTACTCCCCTAGCAGTCATAAGTGTAGGTCTATGTTCTGAATGGTGGGGTTCTACTACAGCTTGGTAGCTCTGTCCTCTCAGACCTATGGCTGCCCTGCACCAGATTATCATTTCACTCATTGGGGGTATCACAATGGGATTCGAGTCAGTGACCCGTACATTACCAATTTCGCCGTCTGTAAGCTTCGCTTGCTGCTGACACATCAGGGCCCGGATCTCTCTCTGGATCACTCCCTTCTGCCTTGGTCTGGCAATTTCAGCGAGCTGTTGGAGTAAGAACACAACTTCTCCCAGACAGTTACTGATAATGTTAGTACCCAAAATTATATTTAAACCGTTCTCTTCATTTACAGTCTTTACTACTAGAAGCCCCTGGTCTTTCAACTCCTCTCTGCCCACCTTCACATCCACACATTTTGTCCCGAGTACTTCTACAGGAAGACCATTAGAAGCATACACGGTAAAGTCAGGGCTCGGGGGTTGAAGACTATCCATAGACCAGAACTTCGTATATAGGGCATCAGGTATTAGGGTCACCTGAGACCCAGTGTCTAACAATGCCGGAACTGCAATACCATCTAGAATGATAGACAGGTAGGGTCGCCCACCCACATACCTGCGGTTCCAGTCTAGGGGGCCTGACGGATCTCCTCCTGGGTGTTGGCCCTCGGACCCAGGTTCTGCCGTTTAAAGGACACTGTGGAGACATATGACCTTTCCGGTTGCAACGGTAACAGGTGATCTCCCGACGAGGAGGGTGTTGATCAGAGGTCGCTCCTGGGGGTGGCGTTGTCCTCCTCCGGGGGGGCGACGTCTTCCTTCTTCTCCGGTTCATCCACGGGACGTCTTCTGGGCAGTCAGCTAATAAAATCTTCCCTTCTTCCTCTTTCCGCAGCTGCAGGGCACTCATCACAGCAGCCAGATTTTTAGTCAGCTGGCGCACCTCTGAGCGCAGACAGTCCAATTCACTAGGGGGTGTCACCTGCGTTTTGGCTTCTGCCACTAGCGGGGAAAAGGGGGGTACTGCCGGTTCCAGAGTGACTTCACCCTGGTGATGTTGGGTGGCCACCTCAGGTTTGCCCAGGGGTCGCAGCCCTTTTATTGCCATGTCCTTTAGGGCATCAAAGGTAGCATCAGGATGATCTAAGGACCACCAGTTTACAGTTCTGCGTTCCTCTTGGGATCTCAATCCCTGTACAAATTGTTCTTTCAGCATCTTATTTTCATCGATAGCATTTATATTATTAATCTGCTTAAGGGCTCTCAGGGCTCCTTGTAGTCGGCAAGCGTAGTCCCTGATGCTGTCACCTGGCTGCTGTGAACAGTGGTAGAAGGCCATCCGGAGATCCGTTTCTGTGCGGTCTTCAAACATGGCATGTAGCTTAAAGAGGATCGCAGGTACCGACTCCTGATCAACGGTATCCCAAGTCTCCACTTCCCTCTCAGCAGCGCCAGTTAGCTGCCCTATCAGCACAGCAGCTTTTTGTCTCTCAGGCATGGAGTACATTTCTAGGATACTGCATAACTTCCGCTTGAAGCCTGCTAAAGTGCCTGGCTCGCCGCTGTACTGGGGAAGCCATTTCGCCCAGGCATATATGGGAGCGTTAGTGGCATGAGCGGGACTACCGGATTGGGTGCTGGGCCTGCGCCCCCATCTGGCGCTACAATGCCACGCGGTGCGGGGTCGGGGCCTCCGGCTGGGGCCGCACTGTCGGCCGGTTGTTGTGACATATTAGCGCCCCCTTGGTTAAACGGAGCCTACCGGTTTCAGAAGCTGCTATTTCACAGGCACAGCAGTGGGGCCAGGACCTTCGTCGCAGGCGCTCTGATGTCAGAGCGCCCACTTCCTGCCGCAGGACCTGCCGCTGAGTCAGAGCCGGGGGCGTGTCCAAGACTTTGCGCGCTCTTTCAGGTACGCCCACCTTCTTCTCCAGCGCCCCAGGGCGCGAATATGGCGGCAAATATGGTGGTATTTGGCGCCAAACAACAGCAACAGTCTTTTTCACCAAAACACTCCACAGGCACACAGGGCTCACAATTTTGCGAGTTTCTTATCCTGTTCGTGACGCCAAGTTTGTGTTGACCCGCACCACAATTGTGGATTACCAGAGCAATGGGGTACTCAGAGCCGAGCCCATGGAAGTCTATGGGGTTGTCACAGGTAGCGGTGGCTCGGTCTGTGGCCCTGGCGGTCAGGCGTATGTTTGGGGGGAATTATTTACAGGGGACTTGTATATAACAGTTCGTGACGCCACCTGTAGTTTTCTGATCACTAAGACCAGCGCTGCTGTAGATCTCTGAGGGGATGGTGTGGCAGCTAGATGTCGGGTCCCCTACAGGTGGGACTCTTCCCTCAGGGTCTATAGTGATGATGATGTAGTGAAGGTGTGCAGTTAAATGACACAGTCTCACACATTAAAGCTTCTTTCCATACCTTTTACTTTCCAAGATGATAAGGCAGGTCCCGGGAAGCTGTTGGGGTGGATGGAGGATGCGTTTCAAGGTAACGGCTGAGCAGGTTATAGGCCTCCTTAAGTTTCAATGTAACGAGTCCAACTTGCATAAAGCTAAGTTCCCTCAAAAGATCCAGCTAATTCTGTAGCTGTACTGCCCGGTCAGCATGGTGGTCGAGTCTTCTAGTGGATAGAACTAAGTTCCTTCTCTCGTCGTGCACTGACTCAAAGTTCTTGTTCTACCTGACCCTGGTTTCGTTCTGACAAAAGGGCTTGTTCCTGTGACTTGAAGTCCAGCGAACCTCTGATTATTCTATCACTACGCTTGAAGCTGTAGCGACACTTCGGTCCCCAGTGACCGGTGACTAATGCAGGATAGTCCAATCCTTCAAGCACTTCTATAATTCTTTCCACTGCGCCCTTCGCCCTGCTCGCGCTCTTAATATCAGCACTGACTAGACTAGGATAATATTCGATCATCCGTACTAGCCTCCACTTTTGTACCGTCTCCCTGTGTTGACAGGAGATCTCGGCTCTCCAAAAGGCACCAGTCCTCCCTCTCTGTACGCTCACAGGAGAACTTTCAGACTGCACTGTGCTACAGGACATCCCCTATACACCCCTGCTGGGTGTGTCTGAAATGTGTATCAGTGATGTCGAGCCTTAACCGTTACCTCTCCACCCATCCTCCCGGATAATGTGTGCCTTACATACCAGGGCTACACATCTGCAGTTCCTTCCACTTCTCAATAATATCACTCACAGGTGATGAGGGAAGATTCAGAAGTGAAAAACTGTCATAACTAATGATGGGCGGACCCCTTCATGTTTAAGTCGGGCAGGTTCAGTCGAACATTTAAAAATAAAACTTGGTTGGGGTACCAGAGCATAACCAGAACCCCATTCAGATGAATGAGGGGCCCAAACATCTGTTTGCCATGCTGTCATTTGCATGACAGTGCGGGGAACACTGTCTTTAACCAGCAGGAAGATTACTGCCTGTCAGAGACCTGTGGTTCCCACGCTGTCGGATGATGGCGTGAGCCTACTGCTGTGACCGGCAGTAAAATGTTTGTTGGCTGATGAGTACTATTCCCATCAGCCAATGCCTGCTGCTTCTAATAACTGTGAGAGCAGACACGGCTGATGCGAGTATTCATCGCCGGCACCTGCACTATAGATTTAAAAAAAAAAAAAAAAAAAGCCGTGCCTTTCTATTTTTGATAACCAGCATGGCAAAAACTGACAGCTGTGGGCTGCAACCCTCAGCTTTTGGCTTGATCATGGTTGGTTATCAAGACTAGAGGGGTCCACTCCCCACGCGGTTGTGTTTTTTTTTTTGTTTTTTTTTATTATATAAATAATTTTTTTTTAAAATGGTGTGGGGTTCCTCCCATTATTTGACAACCAGCCAGCTACAGAAGACCGCTGGGGAGCTTGTATTTTAAGGCTGGTAAGGGGCCATGGATATTGCTCCCCAGCCTGAAAATAGCAGCCTGAAGCTGCCCCAGAAAAGGCCCATGTATTATACACCCATGGGGGGGTAATGGAGCCAGAGATTATGCATTGGAGGTGAGGAAATTAATTGAAAAATTTGAATTCCAGATGTTTGTCCCAATACTTTTGTTTTTTGCAGACCCTTGGTCCCCAAAGATAGCCCAGCATGTGAACAGTGCCATAGTACACACATCCGTTGCAGCCCGTATTAGAAAAATGCAGATAAAACATGTATGTGATATACTGACATCTGAATGGGGCCCTACACCTAGAAATGTCAAACATGACATTACAGCATCCCTTCCAGTTGTAGCGGTCTGATGGTAAGGAGGCGCTTATGCCCGGCTTCCTTTTACAGAAGTGGATGGGCTTGTGCTGCCAGCAGTTGCCTTACATTAAAAGAAGGGCCAGGAAGACACAAGTCTGCGCCCCAATTTATATATTTTGCATATTTTGGATTGTGAGGCTTATTAGGTTCCTACAGGCAGAGGACTTGCTTGGACCTTTTTGTGCATTTTTCACATATCGAGTTACTTTAAGACTTTTATTACGAGTGGTCTCAACTTGCCACCTCTAAATCCAGATTTTGCACAAAGCTTTCCCTGTCTTGTCATTTTCCCCTTTGTGCCCTTAACCTCTTCATTACTAAAGCAACTGTCTGCGTATGTCAGAGTTCTCCACAATCGCAGCTTTTGTCTGGGCACAAAGAGGGATTCTCTTCCTGCCAAAAGCCTCCGGCAACGCCATCCGGAGCAATGAACTTAGACTTGGTGAGGGGGAAAGCTCACATCTCGGCTTCTTTACTACCACGGCTGCTTGGGCTTCTGAGCAGACGGACGCTCCAAGCCCCAAAATTAGCTCGGCCCTTAGTGGCACGTACTGAACCCTGTGTCATTTCTTCTACGCTTCAATTATAGGTTTTCGATTTATAATGATGCGGTACAAACAAAACTTTTGGTTCTGGCTGCAACGTTCGAATTGTTGCGCAGGCTGGATAGGCTGAATGGACTGGTGATATCCGCATTGTGTCTCGTCCAAGATTCTCTGACAGACCTGGTTTATGTGAAGGCGTGAGAATTTTTTTAGGCTCAACCATGATGCCACAAGTCCGGTTGCACTGGCCAAGGTCTTTCCTGTTTGGACACTAGAACCTGCAATCGCTTGATTACTGTGATACTTTAATATTAGGAGACTGTTAATTTTTAGAACACCATCAATCAAGCAAGTTCCAGACATAGTAGGGTTTGGCGGGGTCTTTACTAGACTCCCTGGATGCCATGATAATTCCATTTGCGCCCTGCAGTCATGTTGGGTGATGGCTAACAAAAGAGACCACTTTTGCTATTTGCAACCTCTTAGATGCTGCTGTCAATATTGTTTGCGGCGCCTAAGCAGTTAGGCTGCTATGATCAGAGTTGGGCTCAAATGCTGTCTGTATGACAAAGTGGGCACTGTCACATGTGCTCAGGTACTAAGTCTGCTCCATGTCGCACATTTTACACCTGGACAGAGTTGGTTCCCCCAAGTGCCATCGGCCACAACACTTGTCCAGATTCATCAGGTGCTGGCGCCACGTCTGACCTGGGTATTTAGAGAGTCAGGGCCACAAACTGAACATTTACCCCAAGTCCGAGTGATATGGAACAGATCAGGGGTGGACAGATCATTGGTGCAGACACACATGGGCCCAGGATGTACAGGTGCCACTACCACCTCCAAAGTGGGTGCAATTGTGCTTTATAATTAACTATTGGGCTACAAAGGGCCCATATATTACTCTTGCACAGTGACCCCTTTGTCTGTGACCACCACTGGTACAGATGCATTTCTTAGGGTATAAACATATGAAGTCCAGCAATGTCTTATCTCCGGTCGGAGACTTTTGGATAATTGCTTTTTTTTTTCTTTTCTGGAAACGGCCATCATTAGTCTGCATCAGGTATTGCAGCTCAGTCCCAATGTCTATAATGGAGGTGAACTGCAATGTCCGATACAATTTATTCACAGTCGGAGCTGGTTCTGTTTCTGCTGACAAAACCTAGCTTACTCTTCTTTGGACTTGATTATTTATTTCTCTATTTTCCCTATATTGTATGCGCTGTATAAATATAAATAGATCCAGATCTTTCATTACTTTGCAGAAAGTTTGTCAGAAGTCGGGGAGACCCAATCCAGGTGTTGCGAGATCATTTGTAATAAGGATCAAATGGCGGCTGACGTGTCTGGCAAACCCTGGATCTAATAGCAGATGATAAGTCTAGCAGCCCGCTGTCTAATATTAACCGATCTATCCAAGTGCTGAAGAGGATGGCAGGGAGCCAAACATAAGTCCTGCGCTCTGCTTAAGTAACACTTTACAAGCCGTGATTTGTAGACCCAGGCTAAACCTTCATTGTGAACAGAAATTTTCTATAAATAAACAGTGCCATGGTCCACACGTTTTTTGCATGAAATAAGAATAAGAAACTTGATACATTTATCGTGATGGTTTAGTGACTTGATGAATCAAATCTCACGGATTCTAAGGAAGTGAACTATCAGGTTGTTGTATCAAATCAACCTTGTTCACACTGACCACTAAAGCTAATATTAGACACCTTATAGTTCTTTACAGAAGTCTTTTCAGCAGTCTCGTTATCATTAGAGACAGGATTTGAAATAAATGTAACATCTTGATGTACAGTAGATATCACCAGTCCACTAGAAATGGGTGAATTATTTTGCTAGACATTGGTCCAGCTGCCACATCAGTATTCCGTTGATGTGCAACCAGAGCCCTGCAAACGGCCTCCGACCCTCCGGCATCCTATGCTCCTAATTTGGTCAAGGGAAGCCAGGAATGGCGGTAAGCAGGAGGTGTGGTTCACAAGGCTCTTGTTTGATAACTGCAGACTACTGACATAGCTACTGTACCCGGGGTCCTGTGAACCACCGTTCACAATAGGCAATGTCACAGCTCACCTCCTTCTTCCTCTCCCGTATGATGACTGATTACACCCCTATATACAGTTTATGGCACCTATTATGTATGGTGGACTCTTTATTTATTGTGTATATATAGGTGTTATCGGTCCCAGCACAGGAGAGGAAGGAGGAGGTAAGCTGTGACATCACCTATTCTGAATGGGGGTTTTTGTGTCACAGCTCACCACCTCCTCCCTTACAATGACTGACATATCTGTATATAGAGGTGTTCAGTCTATTGCTGCTAATGTCTATGTGAAGAACAGG
>JARQOD010000003.1:364324737-364375109 GCA_033576555.1 Oophaga sylvatica
TTCTTTCAGCATCTTATTTTCATCGATAGCATTTATATTATTAATCTGCTTAAGGGCTCTCAGGGCTCCTTGTAGTCGGCAAGCGTAGTCCCTGATGCTGTCACCTGGCTGCTGTGAACAGTGGTAGAAGGCCATCCGGAGATCCGTTTCTGTGCGGTCTTCAAACATGGCATGTAGCTTAAAGAGGATCGCAGGTACCGACTCCTGATCAACGGTATCCCAAGTCTCCACTTCCCTCTCAGCAGCGCCAGTTAGCTGCCCTATTAGCACAGCAGCTTTTTGTCTCTCAGGCATGGAGTACATTTCTAAGATGCTGCATAACTTCCGCTTGAAGCCTGCTAAAGTGCCTGGCTCGCCGCTGTACTGGGGAAGCCATTTCGCCCCAGGCATATATGGGAGCGTTAGTGGCATGAGCGGGACTACCGGACTGGGTGCTGGGCCTGCGCCCCCATCTGGCGCTACAATGCCACGCGGTGCGGGGTCGGGGCCTCAGGCTGGGCCGCACTGTCGGCCGGTTGTTGTGACATATTAGCGCCCCCTTGGTTAAACGGAGCCTACCGGTTTCAGAAGCTGCTATTTCACAGGCACAGCAGTGGGGACAGGACCTTCGTCGCAGGCGCTCTGATGTCAGAGCGCCCACTTCCTGCCGCAGGACCTGCCGCTGAGTCAGAGCCGGGGGCGTGTCCAAGACTTTGCGCGCTCTTTCAGGTACGCCCACCTTCTTCTCCAGCGCCCCAGGGCGCGAATATGGCGGCAAATATGGCGGTATTTGGTGCCAAACAACAGCAACAGTCTTTTTCACCAAAACACTCCAAAGGCACACAGGGCTCACAATTTTGCGAGTTTCTTATCCTGTTCGTGACGCCAAGTTTGTGTTGACCCGCACCACAATTGTGGATTACCAGAGCAATGGGGTACTCAGAGCCGAGCCCATGGAAGTCTATGGGGTTGTCACAGGTAGCGGTGGCTCGGTCTGTGGCCCTGGCGGTCAGGCGTATGTTTGGGGGGAATTATTTACAGGGGACTTGTATATAACAGTTCGTGACGCCACCTGTAGTTTTCTGATCACTAAGACCAGCGCTGCTGTAGATCTCTGAGGGGATGGTGTGGCAGCTAGATGTCGGGTCCCCTACAGGTGGGACTCTTCCCTCAGGGTCTATAGTGATGATGATGTAGTGAAGGTGTGCAGTTAAATGACACAGTCTCACACATTAAAGCTTCTTTCCATACCTTTTACTTTCCAAGATGATAAGGCAGGTCCCGGGAAGCTGTTGGGGTGGATGGAGGATGCGTTTCAAGGTAACGGCTGAGCAGGTTATAGGCCTCCTTAAGTTTCAATGTAACGAGTCCAACTTGCATAAAGCTAAGTTCCCTCAAAAGCTCCAGCTAATTCTGTAGCTGTACTGCCCGGTCAGCATGGTGGTCGAGTCTTCTAGTGGATAGAACTAAGTTCCTTCTCTCGTCGTGCACTGACTCAAAGTTCTTGTTCTACCTGACCCTGGTTTCGTTCTGACAAAAGGGCTTGTTCCTGTGACTTGAAGTCCAGCGAACCTCTGATTATTCTATCACTACGCTTGAAGCTGTAGCGACACTTCGGTCCCCAGTGACCGGTGACTAATGCAGGATAGTCCAATCCTTCAAGCACTTCTATAATTCTTTCCACTGCGCCCTTCGCCCTGCTCGCGCTCTTAATATCAGCACTGACTAGACTAGGATAATATTCGATCATCCGTACTAGCCTCCACTTTTGTACCGTCTCCCTGTGTTGACAGGAGATCTCGGCTCTCCAAAAGGCACCAGTCCTCCCTCTCTGTACGCTCACAGGAGAACTTTCAGACTGCACTGTGCTACAGGACACTCCCCTATACACCCCTGCTGGGTGTGTCTGAAATGTGTATCAGTGATGTCGAGCCTTAACCGTTACCTCTCCACCCATCCTCCCGGATAATGTGTGCCTTACATACCAGGGCTACACATCTGCAGTTCCTTCCACTTCTCAATAATATCACTCACAGGTGATGAGGGAAGATTCAGAAGTGAAAAACTGTCATAACTAATGATGGGCGGACCCCTTCATGTTTAAGTCGGGCAGGTTCAGTCGAACATTTAAAAATAAAACTTGGTTGGGGTACCAGAGCATAACCAGAACCCCATTCAGATGAATGAGGGGCCCAAACATCTGTTTGCCATGCTGTCATTTGCATGACAGTGCGGGGAACACTGTCTTTAACCAGCAGGAAGATTACTGCCTGTCAGAGACCTGTGGTTCCCACGCTGTCGGATGATGGCGTGAGCCTACTGCTGTGACCGGCAGTAAAATGTTTGTTGGCTGATGAGTACTATTCCCATCAGCCAATGCCTGCTGCTTCTAATAACTGTGAGAGCAGACACGGCTGATGCGAGTATTCATCGCCGGCACCTGCACTATAGATTTAAAAAAAAAAAAAAAAAAAAAAAGCCGTGCCTTTCTATTTTTGATAACCAGCATGGCAAAAACTGACAGCTGTGGGCTGCAACCCTCAGCTTTTGGCTTGATCATGGTTGGTTATCAAGACTAGAGGGGTCCACTCCCCACGCGGTTGTGTTTTTTTTTTGTTTTTTTTTATTATATAAATAATTTTTTTTTAAAATGGTGTGGGGTTCCTCCCATTATTTGACAACCAGCCAGCTACAGAAGACCGCTGGGGAGCTTGTATTTTAAGGCTGGTAAGGGGCCATGGATATTGCTCCCCAGCCTGAAAATAGCAGCCTGAAGCTGCCCCAGAAAAGGCCCATGTATTATACACCCATGGGGGGGTAATGGAGCCAGAGATTATGCATTGGAGGTGAGGAAATTAATTGAAAAATTTGAATTCCAGATGTTTGTCCCAATACTTTTGTTTTTTGCAGACCCTTGGTCCCCAAAGATAGCCCAGCATGTGAACAGTGCCATAGTACACACATCCGTTGCAGCCCGTATTAGAAAAATGCAGATAAAACATGTATGTGATATACTGACATCTGAATGGGGCCCTACACCTAGAAATGTCAAACATGACATTACAGCATCCCTTCCAGTTGTAGCGGTCTGATGGTAAGGAGGCGCTTATGCCCGGCTTCCTTTTACAGAAGTGGATGGGCTTGTGCTGCCAGCAGTTGCCTTACATTAAAAGAAGGGCCAGGAAGACACAAGTCTGCGCCCCAATTTATATATTTTGCATATTTTGGATTGTGAGGCTTATTAGGTTCCTACAGGCAGAGGACTTGCTTGGACCTTTTTGTGCATTTTTCACATATCGAGTTACTTTAAGACTTTTATTACGAGTGGTCTCAACTTGCCACCTCTAAATCCAGATTTTGCACAAAGCTTTCCCTGTCTTGTCATTTTCCCCTTTGTGCCCTTAACCTCTTCATTACTAAAGCAACTGTCTGCGTATGTCAGAGTTCTCCACAATCGCAGCTTTTGTCTGGGCACAAAGAGGGATTCTCTTCCTGCCAAAAGCCTCCGGCAACGCCATCCGGAGCAATGAACTTAGACTTGGTGAGGGGGAAAGCTCACATCTCGGCTTCTTTACTACCACGGCTGCTTGGGCTTCTGAGCAGACGGACGCTCCAAGCCCCAAAATTAGCTCGGCCCTTAGTGGCACGTACTGAACCCTGTGTCATTTCTTCTACGCTTCAATTATAGGTTTTCGATTTATAATGATGCGGTACAAACAAAACTTTTGGTTCTGGCTGCAACGTTCGAATTGTTGCGCAGGCTGGATAGGCTGAATGGACTGGTGATATCCGCATTGTGTCTCGTCCAAGATTCTCTGACAGACCTGGTTTATGTGAAGGCGTGAGAATTTTTTTAGGCTCAACCATGATGCCACAAGTCCGGTTGCACTGGCCAAGGTCTTTCCTGTTTGGACACTAGAACCTGCAATCGCTTGATTACTGTGATACTTTAATATTAGGAGACTGTTAATTTTTAGAACACCATCAATCAAGCAAGTTCCAGACATAGTAGGGTTTGGCGGGGGTCTTTACTAGACTCCCTGGATGCCATGATAATTCCATTTGCGCCCTGCAGTCATGTTGGGTGATGGCTAACAAAAGAGACCACTTTTGCTATTTGCAACCTCTTAGATGCTGCTGTCAATATTGGTTGCGGCGCCTAAGCAGTTAGGCTGCTATGATCAGAGTTGGGCTCAAATGCTGTCTGTATGACAAAGTGGGCACTGTCACATGTGCTCAGGTACTAAGTCTGCTCCATGTCGCACATTTTACACCTGGACAGAGTTGGTTCCCCCAAGTGCCATCGGCCACAACACTTGTCCAGATTCATCAGGTGCTGGCGCCACGTCTGACCTGGGTATTTAGAGAGTCAGGGCCACAAACTGAACATTTACCCCAAGTCCGAGTGATATGGAACAGATCAGGGGTGGACAGATCATTGGTGCAGACACACATGGGCCCAGGATGTACAGGTGCCACTACCACCTCCAAAGTGGGTGCAATTGTGCTTTATAATTAACTATTGGGCTACAAAGGGCCCATATATTACTCTTGCACAGTGACCCCTTTGTCTGTGACCACCACTGGTACAGATGCATTTCTTAGGGTATAAACATATGAAGTCCAGCAATGTCTTATCTCCGGTCGGAGACTTTTGGATAATTGCTTTTTTTTTTCTTTTCTGGAAACGGCCATCATTAGTCTGCATCAGGTATTGCAGCTCAGTCCCAATGTCTATAATGGAGGTGAACTGCAATGTCCGATACAATTTATTCACAGTCGGAGCTGGTTCTGTTTCTGCTGACAAAACCTAGCTTACTCTTCTTTGGACTTGATTATTTATTTCTCTATTTTCCCTATATTGTATGCGCTGTATAAATATAAATAGATCCAGATCTTTCATTACTTTGCAGAAAGTTTGTCAGAAGTCGGGGGAGACCCAATCCAGGTGTTGCGAGATCATTTGTAATAAGGATCAAATGGCGGCTGACGTGTCTGGCAAACCCTGGATCTAATAGCAGATGATAAGTCTAGCAGCCCGCTGTCTAATATTAACCGATCTATCCAAGTGCTGAAGAGGATGGCAGGGAGCCAAACATAAGTCCTGCGCTCTGCTTAAGTAACACTTTACAAGCCGTGATTTGTAGACCCAGGCTAAACCTTCATTGTGAACAGAAATTTTCTATAAATAAACAGTGCCATGGTCCACACGTTTTTTGCATGAAATAAGAATAAGAAACTTGATACATTTATCGTGATGGTTTAGTGACTTGATGAATCAAATCTCACGGATTCTAAGGAAGTGAACTATCAGGTTGTTGTATCAAATCAACCTTGTTCACACTGACCACTAAAGCTAATATTAGACACCTTATAGTTCTTTACAGAAGTCTTTTCAGCAGTCTCGTTATCATTAGAGACAGGATTTGAAATAAATGTAACATCTTGATGTACAGTAGATATCACCAGTCCACTAGAAATGGGTGAATTATTTTGCTAGACATTGGTCCAGCTGCCACATCAGTATTCCGTTGATGTGCAACCAGAGCCCTGCAAACGGCCTCCGACCCTCCGGCATCCTATGCTCCTAATTTGGTCAAGGGAAGCCAGGAATGGCGGTAAGCAGGAGGTGTGGTTCACAAGGCTCTTGTTTGATAACTGCAGACTACTGACATAGCTACTGTACCCGGGGTCCTGTGAACCACCGTTCACAATAGGCATGTCACAGCTCACCTCCTTCTTCCTCTCCCGTATGATGACTGATTACACCCCTATATACAGTTTATGGCACCTATTATGTATGGTGGACTCTTTATTTATTGTGTATATAGGTGTTATCGGTCCCAGCACAGGAGAGGAAGGAGGAGGTAAGCTGTGACATCACCTATTGTGAATGGGGGTTTTTGTGTCACAGCTCACCACCTCCTCCCTTACAATGACTGACATATCTGTATATAGAGGTGTTCAGTCTATTGCTGCTAATGTCTATGTGAAGAACAGGAATTAGGAGTCTAATACTAGACTTTGGTCTGAGTTTTTTTTTGTTTTTTTTATAATTTACTTTGTTACGGTATATAATTTTTTTTTTTTTTTTTTATTTTAAATTTAAATCCTGTTTTACAGCAAGCAGTTTCCAAGGATTGTTTACAATGTAATAGTGCATGTAAATGGTTGGAATGATCACCTACCAAATTAATGCGATTTGTTTTGTTTGGTACTTTTTTTCAGCCATTTTTTTGTACCAAAATGCAGCTTTTTTTCCATTCTGATAACATGATAAGCGTTAGTAGAAATCCTATTACAGTGAAATCGTACTCCATAATGTGTCATTAAGCTTTGCTCATTAGATTTATTATTTAGGCAGGAAAGAATAATGGAAAAGATAAAGCTGACAAATATTAAAAAAAATTCTATACCCTTTATATTCTTATAAGAATTGATAAAGGAGCCATGATTTTAGGTCCATGCAAAATTTTTTGAAAATAAATTAAAATATTTATCCATAAGACTATTGCACACAGCTGAATTACAGGGCTGATTTAATGGATCTATAACGTCTCATATGTGACTCTACATTAAAGACCAAAGGAGGTTTTTATTTATTTTTTTTTATATATATTTTTCTTCTAAATGTTATTGTTTCTGTGCTCCATCTGATGGTTTGTATCAGTCACCCAACAGATCATATATAGCAGTACATAGGGCTTTGCAGCGGTGTCGTTGTGTGGTGTATGTGCACCTCTGTGCTTATGTGCAGGAGTCGCGTTCATGTTTGGTTTTTTTTTCCGTCATCAAAAAAAAAAAAAAACTACGGTGTATTGAATGTATTTAACTTTTTTTTCAGTGTTTTTTTTTTTTTTTTTTTTACTTTTCATGTCTATGTTAAAAAGAAATTGCAAGAATTTCTTAATTTTTAAAAAATGTCAGCATTAGTCCTAGTGGCCAATGTTCAGACTCCTTCCTGTTGGGCATATGGTCGTAAGCAACACTAAACTGAGACCCTGTTTGCACAGATTAGAGCATCTTCAGAAAAGGCTTCCAACAAACTTCCTTCTAAATTGGGAGGGAGAAATGTGAACTGTGATATCACTTATTGTGAATGGTGGAACCTATATATAGCTGGTTTTCATTGTAATCCTGTCTGTGATGATAATGAGGCTGCAGAAAAGTCTTCTGTACAGAACAGGAGGTATGACATCCTAGGAAAAGTACTCCAAGTCCTTATAAAAAAATGCAATTTTCTCAATGTGGATGATATGGAAAACTGGGAGAAAAAATGGATCTAAATAGTGTTTTTTTTTGTTTTTTTTTTTATATTGCAATCCCTCTTAATGGGGTGTATTTAGAATATAAACTAATCTCTTTACCACAGGATAGGTTACCAGTATTTAATCATGGAGGGCACCACTGATGGAGAGAACAGAGGCCATTTTCCACGTATGAATGGCACAGCGGTTACACATGTGTGGTGCAGCTAGCTGACGGACTTATGGGGATGATTGACTGACTAAAGCAGTAAGACCTAAAATCGTACTTTTAGAAGAATGAATGGTGGTGTAGGAGCATTCTTGTAGGACCACACTTTAGGGATCAGTTTAGTGGACACTTAATGTTGACTTGGGATGGTTTCATTTGAGGAAACAGTTTGGAGTCTTCGGCTGCCTCTTTGTTGGTATTGATGGTATTGTACTGGTGCCACTGCAGTTGTCATAAGACTTAGGGGGTGGTCGAGGTAACAATCCCAACCACTGTACTTTGGCACTTGTGTCTTAGACCACTTTGCACTTTGGCATTTGTGTCTTTAGACCACTTAGTAGATGTACCAGCAGAAAAGTCAGCCGATCACTGGGCCGTTTCTGTAATGGGTGGTCTTCATGCTACACTCAATGCTCATTCAATGATTCTCATTTTCTTGGTTTCATCACCGGTTGTGAATTCTGTGGGTGGCGGAAGGCAACACTGGGGCATAGTTTCCATTGGAGGAAGTTGTAACCTTGAGAACTTATTGTTATTTAAGTCGGTGCTTTGGAGAACGTGATGTCTGATTAGAGAAATGAATCGGTGAAAGATATAACCTGGGGCATACCACAAACCGGTTTGGGCAGTTCTCAACAAAGGGATTAATATTTCATTTGTATGCGCTTGGTTTTTCTTCTAAAGTTACACAATTCCAACTAGTTATGGAATGATTTAAAGGGGAAATATTTCTCCTATGTATAAGGCTTGTTGCCCCCCTTAATATAGAATTCATTTTCCATAACTGAATCAAATGGGTTATGCAACTTGGTTACCGCTACCTATAAATGTCGGCAGCTCGTCATGTAAGCAACTCCATACCAAAAGGTTGGTCAAGATTGTAATGACCAGCCCTTTTTTACTTTCCCCTGGCTGAATGTTTCTACCCAACAATGATCAATTTTACCAGGGAAATTTTGCAATACATTTCAACGTTGGGGAACTGTATGGGCAGGTCATCAAAAATATCCGTGGGGCTAGATCTTTAGAGTATGGGACCCCCTTGTATGCTGCGGTAGGGCATATGGGCACGGGATGTCTTCATAATCGCAACCCTGTTTTAGGCTTTAAGGAAGAAATGTACTAACTGTGACCTTTTGGAATAATCAGCGGTGTTAATTTCGGCAGAGTAAAAGGTTATGAACATTTGAAAAATAGTATAACTTTCTCATCAGTGGTTATCTGACCGCTAGGACCACCACTGAGTTTTGAGGAAGGGATTTGAAATGCAGAGCGCAGTACTCGGCTATCTCGAGCAACGTCCTATGAATGAAGGGCCATTGCATGTGCGAAACCACCTCTTTACCCGGTGGGACATTTTTGAAGTTCTGTACTCATATCGATGATTACTCAAGATGCAGCGACGACATCGGAAGTCAATAGGATAGCTATGGGCAAATCGACAATGAAGTAATTGAACAAGGTCTTCAAATCCAGGCATTTCACTGACATCAAAGACACGGCTCGTACATAGTTTGGTCTTCTATGTGGTAAAAAAAAGTGTGTGGAACCTGGACGATAAAGAGGCAAGACAGAAGAATCGCTGCCTTCTAAATGTGGTTCTGGAGAAGATTATCAATACCATGGATGGCAAGAAGAACAAACCAATTTTGTAACAAAGCCAGACATGTCACTCAAAGCAGGGATCACCAAGCTAAGATTTCCCTACTTTGGACAATTCATACGAAGAGAGCGATCACTGGAGAAAGACATCATGGTCAGAAGAAGAGAAGGAATAAGGCGAAGAGGAAGACCAGCAACCCAGTGGCTTTATACTATCAAGATAACGGCGAAAACGAACCTGGTGGACCTATCTAGTCTTGTACAAGAATGATCTTCATACAGATCGCTCATCCACTCGAGATAGTCGAAGGCCCTTAAATGATGATGATTTTTCAGAGCTAGAGGGGGTCCCACCACTACAGATCAGAAAGTTATCATCTATACTGTCAAAACATAACATTCCATGTCCGCCCAGAGGTTCGAACTTTCGACTTTCATCGTGGAGTCCCAATCTGAACAAGGTGCAACTTTGTATGTTCTCCCCATGGTTGCATGGATTTCCTCTGGGTCCTCCAGTTTTCACCACGCTATTAAAAATACAAATGGGTCAATTGGTTAGAATTTGACCCTGTATGTTCAAAACTTTAAAAAGATTTTGAACCCTCATTTGTGACTGGAACTATTGTGAATGACTCTGCACAGTGCTGTGGAATATGTTGGCGCTATATAAGGAATAGAAATATTAAAATACTTCTGCACGGTTTACAGACCAAGACTATTCAGAGATCCCACTGTCAGGAGTCCAAATAGCTGAAATAGAAGAGAGCTGCTCCTGAAATTAGATGCAAAACTTGTGACTGTCTATTCAAGATGAGCAAGTGACAAAAGTTGGGTTGGGTGGATAAATATTAATAGTAACCAAAGCAATATCTGGGACATTGTCCCTCGTCTGGTTCCTGTTGGAGAATTGGACATCCATGCCCTCCATTTATGATCCAGCACAATGTCACCAACACTTGTCCTTAATCAGGATCTGTTTGGTTTGCACAAATGGTTTTGGATGGTCCCTGGAGTTTGACAACCCAATACTATTTGATGATATCATAAATAAACAATCTGCATATTCCTTAATCCAAAAATGTTGTCTTGGCCCCCCAAAACATCACTCTAAGTGCCAGTAGAGGAAGAGTGGCACTGCTTTGTCTCTACAGGATATGGATTCAGGTCGGTCTTTTCCTTTCTGCTTGGTCTGTTACAACGTAGACCGGATTATCAAGTTAGGGAATGAAGGTCCCTGTACCTATAGTACTGGTAGAATACAGATGAAGAGGAACTGGCCACTTGAAAAGTTAGCGCAAAAGAAACTGGGCATTTCCAAGACACTACACTGCACTTGATGTACTTGTCAACTGTCTTGAACAAATATTTGTGAAAATGAAGGATTACGTATCACCAGAATCCACATTGTGGTTTTTTTATATATATATATATATATATATATATATATATATATATAATATATTATATATATATATATATATATATATATAATATATATATATATATATATATATATACCTTTTTCTTGAAAGATTCCAGTATATGCTGTAGTCTTGGTGTCTGGTCATTTTCTTTTTCAGAATAAATAGCTCCATGGACCACTCTCAGACTTCTGGCAAATACGAATAGTGTAGCCATTTATAATATTGATTGATCTAAAACCGGAGCTGTATTCTGCAATATACATTATATCTCTTACGCTTATTCTTAGCCATTTTATATTGGGGTTTTAAGAAATGAAAGAACCAAGAAAAAAAAAAAATAAAGAAATAAGAGCTGGATCACACATTTTTAAATATTGTCAAAGACAAGTACTTAAAAGGAGCCATAAATATGTGGCCAACCCTAGTGGATTGGATGCCACTTGATTTGACTTCTAAAATGATCAATTCTTGGGCCAAACGCTATAGGGTTGGGGGTTCATTATAATAGCAACACCACTACTAATGCTGCAAGCATTAATTTATATGTGAGCCCTGATGGAGCTGATGTATTTACTGTGAAAATCTCATGGCAGATTAGCAGTGTAATTCTATTTGACATTTTAATCCCAATCTCTATCTAGATTGATCGTTCCTCAGTGTCCCTCCTTCTTGCTGAGATCTCTGTGCTCAGTGCAAGCTGCAGCTGTCAGTTAAGCTGGGTGGGCGCAGACTGATGGCACTTGAACCCATGAGCTCTGTCTCTCTTTAGCTGCTGATTTTAATGGATGGTATATGCAGTGAATTCTGAAATGGATTTCCAAAGCTAGTACACCAACCTTATGAGGTCTAGATTTATTAAGGTACACAGTCTGAGTTGAGAAATATGACGATTGATCTCCTTTTTTAAGGGCTTTGAAAAAAGCAAATTTGACTATGTCCAAACTGAACCAAAAGTGCTGTAGTATGTATCGTATCCATGCGGAAGTTTATTATGTTGAGACAATAAAACTACGGTATTATGGTTCAGCCCGACTGTTATAAATGGAGTATAAAAAAAAAATTGGTTATGACTTGATGAGGCTGGAAACTTGGTCCATAGAAATTCTTGTATCTCTTCCCTATGACTGAGGCGAATCACAAAGTCTTCTCTCTAGGTCCCTGGAACCTAAGTCCTATATACACAGAATCTTACATTGTATTTTTTTTTTCTTCTCTCCTTTTAAGGTGATTTTGGTTATTTTCTTCATAATATTTACTTTGTGGTCACTTTTACTACATCACTCATGGCACCCACACCCTGCATGTACTGATTATTCTCTACCATTAGTAGAGAAATATATAAAATATTCATGTCTGTTAGGCGGCATGTAGACAACACCAATCTATATTTACCGTACTAACATTATTTCATTATGTATGTGATGCATGCATACAACTGTATGTATGTATGTACATGTTTGCCCCCTTCCTGATTTCCTATTCTTTTTCATGTTTGTCACAATTAAATGTTTCAGATCACCAAACAGATTTAAATATTAGACAAAGAGAACACAAGTAAGCACAAAATGCAGTTTTTAAATTAAGGTCTTTATTAAGACCATACCTACAGGGCCCTGTGTGAAAGTTATTGTCCTCCAAAACCTAATAACTGGTTGGGGCATCAAGCATTTGCGATAACTGGCAATGAGTATTTTACAACTCTCTGGAGGAATTTTGCCTACTCATCTTTGCAGAATTGTTGTAATTTAGCCACATTGTAGGGTTTTCGAGCATGAACCGCCTTTTTAAGGTCATGCCACGGCATCTCAATCGGATTAAGGTCAGGCCTTTGACTAGGCCACTCCAAAGCCTTAATTTTGTTTTTCTTAAGCCATTCAGAGGTGGACTTGCTGGTGGGTTATGTAGCAGGACAATGATCCAAAACACAAGTGCACTTTAGCTTGAGGTCACAAACAGATGGCTGAACATTCTCCTCCAGGATTTTTTTTGGTAGACAACAGATTTCATGGTTCCATTTAACCCAGCAAGTCTTCTTGGTCCTGAAGCAGCAAAACAGCCCCAGACCATCACACTACCACCACCATATTTTACTGTTGGTATGATGTTCCTTTTCTGAAATGCTGTGTTACTCCTACACCAGATAAAATGGGACATACACCTTCCAAAAAGTTCAACTTTTGTCCCATCAGTCCAAGAGTATTCTCCAAAAGTCTTGGGGATTATCAATATGATTCAATTCTGGCAAAACTGGGAAAAGCCTTTATGTTCTTATTGGTCAGCAGTGGTTTTGGTTTTGGAACTCTGCCTTGCAGGCCATTTTTGCCCAGTCTTTTTTTATGATGGAGTCATGAACACTGACCTTTAACTGAGGCAAGAGAGGCCTGCAGTTCTTTGGATGTTTGTTGTGGGGGCTTTTGTGACCTCTTGGAAGAGTCGACGTTGCGCTCTTAAACTAATTTTGATCGGCTGGCCAATACTGGAAAAGGTTCACCACTTTTCCATGTTTTCATCATTTGTGGCTAATGGCTCTCGCTGTGGTTCACTTTAGTCCCGAAGCTTTAGAAATGGTTTTATAACCTTTTCCAGACTGATAGATCTCAATTACTTTATTTAATGTCTAGCATTTGAGGAGATTTTGATCTACTTCACTGTCAGGCAGGTCCTATTTAAGTGATTTCTTGATTGAGAACAGGTGTGGCAGTAATCAGGTCTGGGTGTGGCTAGGGAATTTGAGCTCCATTTCCCAAAGATGTGATAACCTACAGTTAATTTATTTTAAAAGGGGAGGGGGGTGGAAGCAATCCATTTTTTCACATAGGGCCGTGTAGATTTGGATTTCTTTTTTCCTTAATACGTTAATTTAAAAACTGCATCTTGTAAATATTAGACAAAGATAACATATTTGTTTGGTGTTCTGAAACATTTAAGAGTGACAAACATGCAAAAGAATAGGAAATCGGGAAGGTGTTAAACAGTTTTTCACACAACTGTACATAGTCGCTTGTGAAAGTATTCATCCCCCTTGGCATTTTTCATGTCTTGCTACTCACAACCTGGAATTTCACTTTTTTTTGAGAGTTTTCCTAAGTTCATATAAAAAAATGCCTACAACTGTGAACATTTGTTTTTTCTTTTAGTTATGAGGCAAACCACAAATAGTTATGCACACTGATCTTTTCAGTTATGTTGTCCTACTCACTACTAGTACTAGTCAGTACTTTGTAGAACCTCCTTTTGCAGCAATGACTGCTGAAAGTCACTTTGGCTAAGTCTGTATGAGCTTTCCATATCTTGACATTGGGAATTTTGCCCATTTCCTAAGGCAAAACTGCACCAGCTCCTTCAAGTTACCACAGGTTCTCAATAGGATTAAGGTCTGGGCTTGGACTAGGCTACTCCAGAACACTTACACGTTTCCCCTTGAACCACTCGAGTGTTGCTTTAGCAATATGCTTTGGGTCATTGTCTTGTTGGAAGGTGAACCTCCGTCCCAGTCTGAAATCACTTACAGACTGAAACAGGTTTTGCTCAGTATCTCTGTATTTTGCACCATCCATCTTCCCTCAACTCAGACTACTTGCCCTGACCCTGCTGCTGGAAAAAATCCCCAAAGCATGATACTTCCACCACCTTGTTTCACTGTGGGGATGATATTCTTTGGATGATGAGCTTGTTGATTTGGCGCCAGACATAGCCTTTACCTTGGTGGCCAAAAAATAAGTTTTGGTCTCATCGGACCACAGCACCTTCCTCCATACATTTGAGGAGTCTTCCACATGTCTTGGCGGACTCCAAATGAGCATTACAATTTTTGTGAGTAAGTAAAGTTTTTTTTTGTTTTTTTTTTCTGCCCACTTTTCCATAAAGGCCACCTCTAATTTCATTCTAATTTACGGTTAGCAGATATTCTAGCCTGGATCTGCAATTTGTGGTGCTGTATGTTATTGGAAACAGTCAGCAAATTTGCTGCAGTTACCCACTCCCTTTTAAAAGGAGTTTGGAGAAGCTGAAACTTAACAGTATAAACTATATATATTATACAGTGGGTACAGAAAATATTCAGACCCCTTTAAATTTTTCACTTTGTTTCATTGCAGCCATTTGGTAAATTAAAAAAAAGTTCTTTTTTTTCTCATTAATGTACACTCTGCCCCCCATCTTGAGTAAAAATAACAGAAATGTAAAATTTTTTGCAAATTTATTAAAAAAAGGAAAACTGAAATATCACATGGTCATGAGTATTCAGACCCTTTGCTCAGAAACTCCTATTTGTCACATGCTGTCCATTTCCTTGTGATCCTCCTTGAGATGGTTCTACTTCATTGGAGTCCAGCTGTGTTTAATTAAACTGATAGGATTTGATTTGTAAAGGTTCACACCTGTCTATATAAGACCTCACAGTGCATGTCACACCAAATGAGAATCATGAGGTCAAAGGAACTGGCCACAGAGCTCAGAGACAGAATTGTGGCAAGGCACAGATCTGGCCATGGTTACAAAAGAACTTTTGCAGTACACAAGGTTCCTAAGAGCACAGTGGCCTCTATTATCCTTAAATGGAAGAAGTTTGGGACCTCCAGAAGTCTTCCTAAACCTGGCCATCCAGCCAAACTGAGCAGTTGTGAGAGAAGAGCCTTGGTGAGAGTTGTGTAAAGAAGAACCCCAGAATCTCTGTGGCTGAGCTCCACAGATGCAGTAGGGAGATGGGAGAAAGTTCCACGAAGTCAGCTATCACTGTAGTCCTCCACCAGTCGGGCCTTTTTGGCAGAGTGGCCCGACGGAACCCTCTCCTCAGTGCCAGACATATGATAGCCCACATAGAGTTTGAGAAATAAGATTTCTGATGAGATGAAGATAGACCTTTATGGTGATAATTCTAAGCGGTATGTGTGGAGAAAACCAGGCACTGCTCATCACCTGCCCAATACAATCCCAACAGTGAAACGTGGTGGCAGCTTCATGCTATGGGGTGTTTTTCAGCTACAGGGTAACTGGTTGCAATTGAAGGAAACATGAATGTGGTCAAGTACAGAGAGATCCTAGATGAAAACCTCTTCCAGAGTGCTCTGGACCTCAGACTTGGCCGGCGGTTCACCTTTCAACAAGACAATGACCCCAAGCACACCGCTAAAATAACAAACGAGTGGCTTCAATACAACTCTGTGACCATTCTTGACTGGCCCAGCCAGAGCCCTGACCTAACCCAATTGAGCATCTCTGGAGAGACCTGAAAATGGCTGTCCACCATCCAACCTGACAGAACTGGAGAAGATCTGCAAGGAAGAATGGCAGAGGATCCCCCAAATCTAGGTGTGAAAAACTTGTTGCATCATTCCCAAGAAGACTCATGGCTGTACTAGCTCAAAAGGGTGCTAGGGTGCTTCTACTCAATACTGAGCAAAGGGTCTGAATACTTATGACCATGTGATATTTCAGTTTTCTTTTTTGAAAATTTTGCAAAAATGTCTATATTTCTTTTTTTTCCGTCAAGATGGGGTGCAGAGTTCATTTTTTTTTCTCATTAATGTACTTGTGTGTTTTATTTTATTTTTTTTTAAATTTACCAATTGGCTGCAATGAAACAGTGAAAGTTTTAAAGGGGTCTGAATACTTTCCGTACCCAATGTATATTATATCAATATAATCGCTGCCTCCATTCTACAGATGAAGTATAACCAAATATGCTAATTAGGATGTTTGGCACACCCTGGCTATGACCAAGAGGCTCCCTGCACCCTTCTCGCTGGACCCACCTCCCTCACTGGTCTTTGACAATGTCTACTTGCTTGACCTTTTTTCTGTAGACTGTGCTGTCTCCAGGCGAGCCACAACTGTCACTCTCCACTGAGGGAGGCGGGGTCATGCAAAACCAGTGGGTGGAACAATTCTCTGAGCCTCTTGGTCACACCCAGTATGCACCGAGCACCCCAAGTAGCATATATATTTCACGATCTGCTGAATGAAGGCTGCGATCAGAGCAAAAAAAGTACAATTTTTATAGGGGACGAATCCCCTACAAGGTTGTATGCTTATTTATGCGATCAGATTGGGCTGACACACCTCCTTTAACAGCTTAGTAATTCCTTTACAATACAATGGGATGGTTACTTTATCATAAATCTTCTTGCTTTAATATCTATAGCTTTATGGGATACAGTTAGCAAGGAAAGCTGAAGATTTCAGCTCCGAAGCCTGCAGAATTGTGAATACAGCTCTGAAATATCTAAAATAGCTTAATATCACCTGTGGCTAATGGGAGTGGGAGTGCACATGTCCAATAAGCTTTGATACAAATAGACCTTGGTCCTTTTGTCTATTTGTATCAATATATAAAATAGCCTCCTACTTCTACAGTCATGGCCAAAAGTTTTGAGAATGACACAAATATTAATTTTTACAAAGTCTACTGCTTCACTTTTTCTAATGGCAATTTGCATATACTCCAGAATGTTATAAAGAGTGATCAGCTTAACAGCAATTACTTGCAAAGTCAATATTTGGCTAGAAAATGAACTTTATCCCCCAAAACACATTTCAACATCATTGCAGCCCTGCCTTAAAAGGACCAGCTAACCTCTTTTCAGTGATTGCTCCATTAACACAGGTGTGGGTGTTGATGAGGACATGGCTGGAAATCAATCTGTCATGATTAAGTATGAATGACACCACTGGACACTTTAAAAGGAGGCTGGTGCTTGGCATCATTGTTTCTCTTCTGTTAACCATGGTTATCTCTAAAGAAACACATGCAGTCATCATTGCAATGCACAAAAATGGCCTAACAGGGAAGAGTATCGCAGCTAGAAAGATTGCACCTCAGTCAACAATCTATCGCATCATCAAGAACTTCAAGGAGAGAGGTTCCATTGTTGCCAAAAAGGCTTCAGGGCGCCCAAGAAAGACCAGCAAGCGCCAGGACCGTCTCTTAAAAGTGTTTCAGCTGCGGGATCGGGCTACCAGCAGTGCAGATCTTGCTCAGGAATGGCAGCAGGCAGGTGTGAGTGCATATGCACACACTGTGAGGCGGAGACTCTTGGAGCAAGGCCTGGTCTCAAGGAGGGCAGCAAAGAAGCCACTTCTCTCCAGAAAAAACATCATGGACAGACTGATATTCTGCAAAAGGTACAGGCAGTGGACTGCTGAGGACTGGGGTAAAGTTATTTTCTCTGATGAATCCCCTTTTCGATTGTTTGGGACATCAGGAAAACGCCTCATTCGGAGAAGACAAGGTGAGCGCTACCACCAGTCTTGTCTCATGCCAACTGTTAAGCATCCTGAAACCATTCATGTGTGGGGTTGCTTCTCAGCCAAGGGAATCGGCTCTCTCACAGTCTTGCCTAAAAACACAGCCATGAATAAAGAATGGTACCAGAATGTCCTCCAAGAGCAACTTCTCCCAACCCTCCAAGAGCAGTTTGGTGATCAACAATGCCTGTTCCAGCATGATGGAGCACCTTGCCATAAAGCAAAGGTGATGACTAAATGGCTCAGGGAACAAAACATAGAGATTTTGGGTCCATGGCCTGGAAACTCCCCAGATCTTAATCCCATTGAGAACTTGTGGTCAATCATCAAGAGACGGGTGGACAAACAAAAACCTAAAAATTCTGACAAAATGAAAGCATTGATTGTGCAAGAATGGACTGCTATCAGTCAGGGTTTGGTCCAGAAGTTGATTGAGAGCATGCCAGGGAGAATTGCAGAGGTCCTGAAGAAGGGTCAACACTGCAAATATTGACTTGCTGCATTAACTCATTCTAAGGGCTCATACTCACTGGTTGGAAAAAAATCGGTCCGTTTTCTGCAGGGAAAAAACGGTACAATTGTTGTAAAAAGGCATGCGATTTGCATGCGATTTTAAATCGCACCATGCGTTTTCCATCAGTTTTCCATCTGTATGCAATGCGATTTTAACATGAAGTTTTACATGGAGCAGTTCTCTCTATGTAAAAATTCATGTAAAAATCACATTGTCAAAAAAAATGTACACAAAAAGCAAATAATTATATATATATATATATATATATATATATATATATTATGTGTGTATATGTATTGTTTTATTTTATAAGCTGTCATTGTGATTTTAAGTATGCCGGGGATGAATTACGCTATTATACTATGTAGAAGTGGAATTATTTATATATAATATAATATATAATATATAATCTCACCTTCTACATAGTATAATACCGCTAATTCATCCCGGCTATACTGTAAAATCACAATGACAGCTTTAATAAAGAATAGAAACAATACATATACACACATAGAATATATATATATATTATAGTTCATACACTTCTACATACTGTAAAAGGCGCTAATTCAATTGCCGGCTTTTGTGAAATCACAGAAGCCGACATGAAATAATACATTGTTTACACGCAGTTAACCATGTCATTTCATGTATTTTGATATGTGGTTTTAACTTACAATTACATAAGTGTATGTGTGCAAAATTTCAGACATGTAGGGGTTAATTAAAGGTGTAAATTCGTTGAAAAAAAATGCGTGGGCTCCGCTGTATTTTCTCCACCAGACAGACAAAGCAAGCGAGTGGGGGCAGATAATAATAGCCTAGGGAGGGTACATTTTTTTTGTGCCCCCCCTGGCTACTAACATCTGTCCCCAGACACCCCAGAAAGGGCAGATCTCTAATTTGATTCGCCCTTTCTGGCACTTTGCCCGTCTATTCCCATTGCCCTGTAGCGGTGGCGAATGGGTTAATAAGGGGTTAAAGCTACCTTGCAATTGAATGGTCACTTTAAGCCAGGTTAATAATTGAGAGTTGTCAATTAGACAACTATCAATTATTAATCGTATTGAAGTAAATAAAAAAAACACACACACTTTAAGAATAAATAATTTTAATGAAATAAAAACGCATTTTTTTGACCATCTTTTATTTAACTCTTAATCCCTCGAAGCCCTTGATCTCCTATAATAAAGAAAAAATAATAAAACAACATTATTCTTACCTATTCCGCCGATCTGTCACGTCCCACGCTGTAATCCTTCACAAAGGGTTAACTAGCTTTGAGCCAAGCAGAGCAAGTAATGCTTGCTGCTCAGCTGAAAGCTCCTGAATGAATGAGCTTATCTCCTGCCGACAGGAGAGGATGTGATTAATGAATGAAGTTTAATTGATTGCGTCCCACTTTCACTTTAGGTCAGGTCAGGGTGACCTGACCTGAAGTGAAAGTGGCAATAAATCAATTAAGCTTCACTCATTAATCACTTCCTCTCCTTTCGCTGGGAGAGGAACTTATTCATTCAGGGGGTTACAGCTCAACAGTCAGCGTTAGCTCTCTGCTAGCTGTAACCTGTTAACCCTTTCTGATGGATTACAGCGTGGGACCCAGGGTGGATTGATTTAAATCACGCGATTTAAATCAAATGATTTTTTTCTATTTAAATCAGATCGATTTAAATCGTGATTTTAATCATGATTTAAATCACTGATTTAAATCAAAAGATTTTTTTAATATAAATCACGATTTAAAATCTAAAACTTTCAATCATTGTTCAATTAACTCCACACTTCTAGCTTGGTTTCACTTTCTGTAGCTTGGTTTCAGTTTCTTTTTCCATTCAGTTGACATGCCCAAACTTGTTGGATAGTCAGTCAGCAGTACTTGGCTGTAGTAACAATCAAACTTCAGAAGTGATCTGCGTGAGCCATGGCAGGTCGTAAGAGAGACCCTATTTGGGTTCATTTTGTTGAGATGCCAGCAGAGCTTGGAAAGAAAGGTGGGAGAGCAAAGTGCAATTACTGTCAAAAGGATATCCAAGGACTTGTTTGCCGTTTGAAATCACATTATGAAAACTGCAACCAGAAGGGAAATAAAGATGTTGATAGTGATACAACTAATGTCAATGAACCCCCACAGCTTCTTATGCACCAGGACCCTAGCACTAGTGGTAAGTCTGGCAATTACAACCTATTTTAACAGACGTTTTACTGGGATGGTTAAAGTCTATGAAAAGAAAAATTTCTAGCACTAGTTCTGGAGTATAGAATTTAAATTTATGTTAAGGCAATATTTCACAGAAGATTAACGTTAAGTAAAAATAAAAGAGTGTATATGCCTATTTTTTTTTTTTTTATGGTAGGCTACAATTCACTTTTGAAGTCTGCCAAATTGACCATTTTTTTAAAAAAACATTTTTAAAACTTTTGTGACATAATTTTTTTCAGTTGCTCTGATATTACTAGTATTACAGCAACTTCACCGGAAACTTGAGTAGCATAACTTTTGAGACAGCCCTTATAGGACGAGGACCATTACATTGTTCAAAAAGTTTGTTTCAAAATATTTTCGTTATATTTCTTCAAATACGCAGTCGAATTATATTTTTAATTACTGTGCTTTCAGGGTCAAATATGGCTTGTGCTGCACGTGACAATCAATATCTGGGTACAACTTCAACAAAGCAGCCCAACAAAAAACTTTGCGTGCAAAGTGTAGAAAAATTCCTCTTAAAGACTACGACGAGCCAGAAAGAACATTTTGATGAATTAATTGCTAAATTCATATTTGCAACCAATTCTTCTTTCCGACTAGTTGAACACCCATTGTTTGTACAAATGATCGAAGGAATAAGACCAGGCTACAAACCACCAAGTAGATTTGATATCTCAGGAAAACATCTTCAGGCTGTATACGACAAAGAAAGAGCGGCTTGTACAAAATATTTGAAAGACAAAGTTGTTAACATGAGCTTGGATGGTTGGAGCAACATCCACAACGACCCCATAATTTGCATTTGTGTCACAACAGAAGATGGTGAAACTTACCTTACAGACACAATCGACACATCTGGAAATTCACATACTGCTGAATATTTACTTGAAATTGCTAAGAACTCAATTCACCAATGCCAAGAACAGTTTGGATGTAAAGTAAGGAGCTTAGTTACTGATAACGCAAGCAATGTGGCAAAAATGCGGGCGGAACTGGCACATGAGGATGACACAAATGTCATTACATACGGTTGTTCTGCCCATTTGTTGCATCTTTTGGCAAAAGACCTGCATATTTCGGGTGTCAAGGAACATGTTGTAGAAATTGTTAAATATTTCCGCAATAATCATTTTGCACATGCAACCTACAAGGAAATGGGAGGGCTGAAGTTGGTTCTACCACAAGATGGTAGATGGAATACCTTGGCTGAATGCTTGGAACTGTTTATTAACAACTGGTCAAAATTAGTGTCCATTTGCGAAACACATCGGGATAAAATTGATACTAATATACGAAGCAAAGTATTAAATCTTGGTGTGAAGAGAAATGCCGAGGACCTTTTGGAAAGGTTAAAGCCAATATCTATTGCGTTGGATAAAATGCAGAAAGATACTGCAACCATAGCTGATGCCACAGAAGTTTGGAAAGATTTAGAAGGTTCGCTAGATCGCTTGAACCTCTCAAACAATGTAAAGGTTGCAATACACCACCGCAAGGACCAAACATTAAAAGAAGAACACTATTTAGCCAATATCTTGCATCCCATCTACAGAGGGAAAAAACTATCTGAGGCGGAAATCAACTATGTAAAAGAAGTGGCTCGCCAATACTAACCATGACATTGTGGCAACTGTGCTGAAATTGAAGTGTGAATCTGCAACATTTCAAAAATACATGTTTGCAGATAACGTCGTTAATGAACTAAAACCACTGGACTGGTGGAAGTCGCAATCACTTGTTCTTCCAGCGAAGATAATAAATGTAGCTACTCAGCTACTGACTGCATCGGCTTCATCGGCAGGAGTAGAGAGATTGTTTTCTTCATTTGGTTTTGTGCACACTACAGTCCGAAACCGCTTAGGAACTGCTAAAGCAGGACAACTAGTTTTCCTATTAAAAGTCCTAAATAAACAGTAGGCTTAAAGGACTGATGTATTCACTGAAGATGTTTGCTTACTTCAAACGTTAGAGATAGGCTATTGTTAAAAAGTACTTACTCTCTGTAGTTCAATTCTGATTGTTTAATAGTGCAAATAAAAATTATTAGGTTTCATAATCATCAACTGTTTTAATATTTTTTATTTGTGTAAAATAATTTGATTTGCAAAAAGACAAAGTTTTGCTTGTGTACAACTTGATTAAAAAATCCGATTTAAATCAAAAAAATCCGATTTTTTTTGATTTTTTTTAAAAAATCATGATTTTTATCCACCCTGGTGGGACCTGACTGTGCATCAGATTGGTAACAATAATTTTGCTTTTTTATTTTATTTTTATTACAGGAAATGGTTTTAGCAGGAAAATAAAATATGGTCAAAAACTGTTTAATAAAAAAGAAGTTTAATGAAATAATCAAAGTGTGTGTGTGTTTGATTTTTCTTTCATACAATAGGATTAATAATTGATAGTTGTCTAATTGACAGCTCTCAATTATTAACCTGGCTTAAAGTGACCTTTCAATTGCAAGGTGGTTTTAACCCCTTATTAGCCCATTTGCCACCGCTACAGGGCAATGAGAATAGACGGGCAAAGTGCCAGAAAGGGCTAATCTAATTAGAGATTTGCCCTGTCTGGGGGCAGATGTTAGTAGCCAGGGGGGGACAAAAAAATGTACCCTCCCTAGGCTATTATTATCTGCCCCCACTCGCTTGCTTTGTCTGTCTGGTGGAGAAAATACAGCGGGAGCCCACGCATTTTTTTTCAACGAATTTACACCTTTAATTAACCCCTACATGTCTGAAATTTTGCACACATACACTTATATGGTTTTAACTTACAATTACATATCAAAATACATGAAATGACATGGTTAAGTGTGTGTAAACAATGTATCATTTCATGTCGGCTTCTGTGATTTCACAAAAGCCGGCAATTGAATTAGCAGCTATTACAGTATGTAGAAGTGTATGATCTATAATATATATATATATATATATATATATATATATATATATAATGTATGTATGTGTCACAATGACGTGTGTGTGTGTGTGTGTATATATATATATATATATATATATACATATATATATATTATGTGTATTCTATGTGTATGTATCTAGTGTTTTGTGAACTGTCAGTGTGATTTTACAGTAGCCGGGGATGAATTGCCGGATTTTCAAAGGAGACTGGTGCATATAAATCGGACAGCACTCACATGGTGCGAGTGCAGTGCGATGATTTCTCGCACCCATTGACTTGCATTGGCGATTATCATGCCAAAATTGCATCAAATCGCAGCATGCTGCGATTTTTTTTCTCACACCAATTTCTGATGAGAAAAAAATCGCAAATGAGAACTCACATATTGAATAACATTGATCAGATTTGAATCCGATTTTTTTTTTTCGTCTGATTATCATCCGTTTTTGGCGCCAGTGAGTATGAGCCCTAACTGTCAATATAAGCTTTTGTTACTCATATGTTTGCAATTATTATATTTCTGTCTGTGATAAAAACATCTGTCAAACACACATAAAAACCAGAGGGCAGCAGATCATGTGAAAATATAATATTTGTGTCATTCTCAAAACTTTTGGCCATGACTGTACACATCAGTTAGTAGGAGCTAACGCTGTTGCAGGACTAAATAAATGTAGGCTTTGCTGTTGTTTGACCCATTTTTTTTCCCTTCTTTGCAGGAGGCATGATGAAGTCACACACATTAAAATCCAGAATACAGGAGATTTCTATGACTTGTATGGAGGAGAAACGTTCGCCACGTTGGCTGAGCTGGTTCAGTATTACACAGAGCAGCAGGGTCTTCTGCGGGAGAAGAACGGAGACGTGATCGAGCTTAAGTACCCGCTGAACTCGCAGGATCCCACATCGGAGAGGTAAGGGCTGCGTGCACCGCTGTTCTGCCACACTGCTGCCACCTGTGGGTCATGCCTGGTATTTTTATTTTTTTTGCATTAATATTAGAGTTGAGCGATACTTTCCGATATCAATAAGTATCGGATCGGAATGGGTATCGCCGATACCCAAAAAGTATCGGCGATACCCGATACCGGAAATCCAATGTAAGTCTATGGGAACAAAATATCGGAATTAAAAAAAAAACATTCTTGCCTTGTAGGTTAATTGTACATGAAGGAAAACAACAAAGAGTAATGTAGAATATATTGGGGGAGGTTGAGGAGACATTAAAGGCATAGATGTTTAACCCAATCAAATGAAATAGCAGTAATACTTTTTTTTTTTTAAAGACGTTCGGATTGACGAAGAAATTGACAATGTTAACCTTTTTTCTATTTTGGCAAATATGTATGTTTCACAACTTCCATGCTCTTCACCTTTTTAACTTCTGCCACACTTTCTCCTTCATAATCTTCAGCAGCATCATCTTTTTCATCAAATTATTCTTCATCTTCACCTTATTTATCTTCTTCTTAAACTTCTTGCTATTGATCTTTTTGTTAACATTACTCATATTCTTCTTATTACACTATTATTCTTCTTCATATTCTACTTCTTCATCTTCTTCCTATTCATCTTCTTCATCATATTCTTATTTGTGACAGAGATTCCTGTACTTGTAATCTGTAAAAGTATGAAATTTTCATCCTTCCGTTCTTGCTGTCACCAAAGATTTAAATTACAACAGTATTTGTCCGTGTTCAGTTTAGCCTGCAGCAGCAGGCATTTTCCAGGGGCACCACGAGGAGGAACGGACTCACCCCCATACACTGCTTAGCCTTCTTCTGCTTATAATTTAGAGCATATATTTAGCTCTTAATTTTGGTCTTATACTTCATGTTCTTCTGCTTTTTGATCTTCTGCTTATTGTTCTTCTGTCTCTTGTTCTGTATCTTGTAGTTTGTCTTAACCTTCTTTTGTCCTGTTGGTGATCTTCTTCTGGGTAATCTTTTATTTGTTCTTTGTGATGGTGTTCAGGCTGGTTGGCTTGATGCTCGTCGTCCTTGTGGTCGTCGTCTTCTTCGGGGTGGTCTCCAGGGTCGTCGTCCTTTTCAGGGTCCTCGTCTTCAGGGTCCTCGTCTTCGGGCTCGTCGTCTTATTCGGGGTGGTCATCAGGGTCGTCGTCTTCATTGTTGGAGATCCATAGTGATTACCCAAAAAAACATTTAAAAAATCTTCAATTTGGAAATGTAGCTGAAGGTACAAGCAGGCTGACTAACTTACGAGAACCAGCTGACGTTACTGGAACCCGGACGGGTAGCAGAAGGTACAAGAGCCAATGGAAGTAACGAGGACCAGCTGACTGTACTGGAACCCGGAGGGGCAGCAGAAGGAAAAGAGCCAATGGCACAACCGAGGACCTGCTGACGTTACTGGGACACGGTTACTAAGCAGGAGGTACCTGTGCTCCAAAGCACTACCAAGGACCAGCAGACGTTGCTGGAACTTGGATACCGAGTTGGAGGCACCTAGGCCAAAGGCACTGCGGAGAACCAGCTGACGGTACTGGAACCCGGACGGGTACCATAAGGCACCCATGAAAATGTAAGTTGACAGTCCGCAAGTCGTCCGCAGTTACCGAATCACACAGTCCTACAGTGGGTGCTTGTCCTATTGTCACAACGGAAACAGCCTTTATTTACATATCTCGCAGCACACATAGGAAGCACCTAAACTGCAGGCACCATAGAGTCGGCTAACCCGAATGCAACACGACAGGACAACTTATTGGAGGCTAATTGACGTTGACACTGCCAGGAAACAGCTGTCGCGCTGTAACCAGGCTGGGCAGGAGTGAGTACCCGTGCCAATTACTTCCGAGCAACAACTGGTGGTGTTGGAGCCCATGGATGAGAGGAGAACAGGGTGGAGGCAGCAGGACTTTTTGCCGTTCACACAGCAGGGGAACAGCTGACGTTACTGAACCCCAGTAACACAGGAGCAAGTGTTGACTGTGCTAACAGCACTTCCGAGCAACAACTGGCGGTATTGGAGCCCAAGGATGAGAGGAGAACAGGGTGGAGGCAGCAGGACTTTTTGCCGTTCACACAGCAGGGGAACAGCTGACATTACTGAACCCCAGTAACACAGGAGCAAGTGTTGACTGTACTAACAGCACTTCCGAGCAACAACTGGCGGTGTTGGAGCCCAGGGTCAAGGAGGATGTTTAAATACTAGATCAAGTATTTTCCTTGTTACGTGTCAATTAAAAATGTCTATACTCCAAACAAGAGAAAGATAACCTTTAGTATCATAAGATGATGATTTTACTTTAAAAAATCAATATAAATAAAGAATTGACAAACGTAAATGCATACATTAACATGTTGAAAAGCAATGCAAACCACAATAAAAAATTGGTTAAGTAATCTGCTATACAGTTTTAAATAAAAGCATACAAGTACATATCAGAATCCATTAATGATGGATAAGTAACAGTATGTACACCATTTTTATTGTATAGACAATGAATGTCTGACTTCAAAACATAATCAGCATTACAAGTTATCTGTTACATTTGCAGAATAATATCACTAAACAGTTTATCAAAATATATAAAATTTCCATCATGTAATACTGATATGTGCCAATAATCATTTATATTAACAAACATAACCTTTAAAAAGTGCAGTGAAAATAGCTATTTATGCCTGACTGTGGACTTGCAAGCATGACAACGGATAGATAAGGTATATATAGATGAGACTGCATAGCCACAGATGGTGAATGGCGATGTAATACTGTACCTGAATAAAGTGTGCGTCACTACTACATACTTTTTTTTTTATATAGCTTTATAAACAGGGTACGTGCATGTATGCTTGCGCCTTTGTTTGGACGCACAGACTGGCTTCCTGCTGTGACGCGTTGGGTATTGGAGCGTCTGTGCGTCTTATGACGCAGACTAACACTCAAGTTGCGCATCGTTCATCATCGCTAGCGTACCGACAACACAAAGGCGTTGTCATGACTGCTTTACTCAGTAAACATGCACCTATGATGAAACATACACGCTGTAAGGTTCTATGTATATATTCCTGAAACTCAGTTTGTTCGTCAGCCATTTTACTTTCTGTCTTGCTGCAGCTATCTTGCCCTCAGTCAAAATGGAGTTTCCAGCTTGCATGTTCCCGCCCTGATTCTCTCCTTTGCTTCTTAAGCAGCCACAGCTGAGCAATCAGTGCTTCAGAATCTAGCCTGCAGTGAACCTGTGACTTGACTCCTGTAAGCCTTGGACCTTGTACTCCAGCTATTCCTACTGAGGAACTCTGAAGCACTTGTGGACTCTGAACCCTGCTCTTTGAAAGACCCACGTTTGCATGGACTTACGGTAACAGAGAAGAAGATCCTGAATCTGTATTGGAGAGTGATTGCTGAGCTTGGATTGCTCTGGCCTGCTGTGTCTCCTGTTTCTGTGTCTGCAAACTGTGTGACTATTTCTGCCAACTTGTATGAAGTAATACAGGACTTTTCTATATCAAACCTGTGTCTCATGTATGTTCATCGCACCCAAGCACAAGACGCTATATGAACTGTACTACATACATTACAAGATTCTGAAGCCAAAACGTTAGTGTCTGCTGGGTCTGGAAGGCTGTGTCTGCTGTACTGTGGATATCAGACGTCCGGTTGTACTTTCTGTGATGACAGTGGTTGTGACTTCTCACAACCATTCCAGGTGAGCAATTCCCTTAAGTTTTTTCTTTTTGCAGTGTTACCGCAGGTAAACACTATTGTTTTTTTTTTTTTTTTCCTTTCTTTTCTCTTTTTTGTCTGCTGTAACTCTGGATATCAGATGTCTGGTTGAAACTTTCTGTGATGATAGTGGTTGTGACTTCTCACAACCATTCCAGGTGAGCAGTTCCCTTAATTTTTTTTTTTCCTCTCTGCAGTGTTGCCACAGGTGAACACTATTGTTTTTTTTTTCTCTCCTCTTCTTCCAGTAATCCTGTCTTAAAAGATCTGGAAAATGGAGGCCCGCATAAAGGAACTTTGCGGAGTGACTGATAATATCCTTGCAGATTTGCAGAATATAAAGACCCGTTTTACAAATCTACAGGACCTCAATAATCACAATTTGCAAGTGGTTGGACAGACTACCCAGGATTTGCGAGCCAGGATTGAGGTTCTAGAGGGGCGAGTCCAGGCTCCTGCCGTAGCCCCGAGTGCTGGGATTCCCAAGTTGCCCCCTTTTCGTTTTGGCGGTGAACGTGAGAAATTCAGGGGATTTATTAATCAATGCAATCTTTTTTTTTCTGCACATGCTTCACAATTTCCCACTGAACGATCTAAGGTGCTTACTATAATTATGTTGCTTACCAACAAGGCTTTAATGTGGGCAAACCCTCTGATTGAGACTGAGGATGATTGTTTGAATCACCTTGATGATTTTATTTCAGCCATGGGCAGGTGTTTGATGACCCCAATCGAGGTGCAACAGCTGAAGCAGCCATGTTAGCTTTGCGCCAAGGTAAGCACTCGGTAGCTGAATATGCCTTGGATTTCAGGAGATGGGCCCTTGATACCACCTGGGACAGTTCCGCCAAAAAATCTATTTTTCGAAAGGGGTTATCTCCACTGATTAAGGATGAACTTGCTCGTGCCGACCCTCCCACTGCGTTAGGTGACTTTATTAACTACTGCATCCGTATTGATACTCGTCTGACTGAACGCAGGCAAGAGAGATGGTTCGAAAGCAATCGCACTAACCTTTTCCTACCTTCCTCTCCAGCTAAGGAACCTTTGAGTAGGATTACACGGGAACCTGAACCTGAACCCATGCAGGTAGACTCTTTACAACGACGGGTTAGTGATGCACGCAAGGAACATCGTTTTAAGGAGAATCTATGTTTCTATTGTGGTAAGTCAGGGCACTTCATTATAAACTGCCCCAGCCGTTCTCGTAAGACTACTGCAGCACTCATTCATTGTGAGTGTTGCGAGAGGGGATCTGTCAGGTCCGAGCCTCAGGCTCCAGAGAGATCTGCAGCAACAGATCTTGATTTCTCGGACTTAAAATCCGTTACCTCTGAGGACGTTGACTGTGTAAACGCTGCCATTTTTCAAGTTTCCTCAGCGGTGTCCCAGCTGAGTTGTAAGAAAAACAATTCTCATTGCTTCTTTCCATCAAACTCGAGTTGACTCAGCTTGGGTGTCTAGCTCTGCTATGATCGACTCAGGGGCAAGTGGAAATTTTATGGATGTCTCCTTTGCTCTGAAACAGGGAATACGTTCAGTGAAGAAGGCTACTCCAGTACAGATGGAAACTGTGGATGGCTCCCTGCTGACCTCTGGACCAGTGGATCAGGAAACAGAGCCTTTGAGGGTTCTTATGGGTAAAGATCATCAAGAGAAACTGTCCTTTATGCTTATCTCTTCTCCCCACTTTCCCATTATTCTAGGGCTACCATGGCTGCAGGCTCAGAATCCTACCATTAACTGGGAGACCAAGGAATTACACTTTCCAGAGAAACAGATGAGTCCAAAAGTTTCAGCTTGCTCTGTTCCTAAAGGAATCATGTCAGTCCCTGAACTACCAGCTGTATACCAGGACTATGTGGATTTATGTGACAAGAAGAACGCTGACCAGCTTCCTCCTCACCGTCCATATGATTGTCCAATTGAATTATTGCCTGGAGCAGAGATACCTTTTGGTAAGATCTACCCCCTGGCGGGGCCCGAGCTAAAGGCTTTAAAGGATTACATAGATGAAAATCTAGCCAAGGGCTTCATACGCCCCTCTTCATCTCCTGCAGGTGCACCCATCTTCTTTGTAAAGAAGAAAGATGGATCTCTGAGACCATGCGTAGACTATAGGGAACTCAATAAGGTTACTATTAGAAACCGTTATCCATTGCCTTTAATCCCTTAGTTATTGGAGAGAGTGCGACATGCCAAAATTTTTTCTAAACTAGATCTTCGTGGGGCCTATAACTTAGTCCGTATTAGACCTGGGGATGAATGGAAGACTGCATTCAGGTCACGCTATGGACACTTTGAATATCTAGTTATGCCTTTTGGTCTGAGTACCGCCCCAGCCACTTTCCAACACTTGGTGAATGACATCTTCAGGGATCTCCTAGATACATTCGTGGTAATTTATTTGGATGATATTCTAATTTTTTCTAACTCCACAGAGGAACATCATGGACATGTGAGAATGGTCTTGGAACGTCTAAGACAAAATCATCTTTACATCAAACTTGAAAAGTGTGAATTCCATAGGACCGAGATTCAATTTCTGGGGTATGTACTGTCTACACAAGGAATTAGTATGGAAGGAAGCAAAACCCAAGCCATCAAGGATTGGCCAAGTCCTAGAAATGTGAAGGAGGTACAGCGCTTCATCGGGTTTGCCAACTTCTATAGACGTTTCATTAGAAATTTCTCTGAGGTAGTGTCACCTATCACTCAACTTACCCGGAAAGAGTCTAGGTTTTCCTGGACTCCCCAAGCCCAGGAAGCATTTTCCCGTCTAAAAGATAAATTTACCACTGCACCTATCCTAGTACATCCCAACCCCGAGCTTGCCTTCATAATAGAGGTGGATGCTTCAGACTGTGCCGTTGGAGCTATACTCTCTCAGAGAACAGGTGAGAAGAATGTCTTGCATCCCTGTGCCTTCTTTTCCCAGCAGTTGTCTTCGGCTGAGAGGAACTATGATGTGGGCAATAGAGAGTTGTTGGCCATTATTGCCGCCTTCAAAGAATGGAGACACCTTCTTCAGGGAGCTGCACAGCAAATAGTCGTCCTGACAGACCATCGTAACCTTGAGTTTATCAGGTCGGCTAAGTGCCTGACTCCTCGCCAGGCTCGCTGGAATCTTTTCTTAAACCAATTTAATTTTATCATCTCTTATAGACCAGGATCGCGCAATGGAAAGGCTGATGCACTCTCTAGGATTTACTCAGCAGAGACACGTCCAATTACTCCTCCTAAGACTATTCTTCCTGACTCTAGATTCCTAGGAGTAATTCATAATCAAGACCTACTTAAGGACATCAAGGAAGCATACCATGCGGATTCCTTTTTGGCACAACCCCCAAGGGACGTAAGTCTTGTCTTTAAGAATGGTGTGTGGATTCAGGGACAACGCCTGTATATTCCTGATACAGTCAGATTGAGAGTATTGCAACTCATTCACGATTCCAAGATAGCTGGGCATAGAGGAATTCTAAAGACACAGGAATTTCTTTCTCGTTTCTTTTGGTGGCCCACTTGCAGGAAGGATGTTTTGAATTATGTCACTTCATGTGAGGTCTGTGCAAGATGCAAAACACCTCGCTCCTCACCAGCTGGTCTGTTACAGCCTCTTCCCACCCCGTCCCGCCCGTGGGGATCCATTTCTATGGACTTCATTGTGGAGTTACCAACCTCTCAGGGGAAGAACACCATTCTAGTGGTGGTTGACCGTCTAACAAAGGCAGCTCATTTTATCCCTTGTGTCGGCTTACCCACTGCAAAACAGACATCAGATTTGATGATTAAAGATGTGTTTCGCTTACATGGAGTACCGGATGAGGTTATTTCGGATCGAGGGGTGCAATTCACTTCTAGGTTTTGGCAAAATTTCTGTGCAGCATTGGACATTAAAGTAAACCTTTCTTCTGCTTTTCATCCCCAGACTAATGGACAGACCGAACGAACCAATCAAACCCTGGAGCAGTATCTCCGCTGCTTTATCTGCCACCTACAGGATGATTGGGTGGATCTACTTCCATTAGCTGAGTTCTCGTATAACAACTCTCAGAGTGCCTCCACTAAACAGTCTCCTTTTTACTCTAATCTAGGTTATCATCCTAACATTCTACCACGATTTCCCATAGAAACGCCTTTACCAGCAGTGGCTGAAAGAATCACGTCTTTACAGAAGAATATGGATCTTCTAAAGGAGAATCTGGAATCGGCTCAGGAAAGGTACAAGAAAGCAGCAGATAAATTTCGTAAACCTGCACCAGCTTTCAAGGTAGGAGACTTGGTCTGGCTGTCAACCAGAAATCTTAAGTTAAGGATTCCATCGTCTAAGTTGGGACATAAGTACATTGGACCCTATAAAATCAGTAAAATTATAAGTGCCGTTGCTTGTCGTCTTCAACTGCCCAGAACTATGAGAATCCACCCTGTCTTTCATGTATCCCTACTAAAGGCTGCGACACCCAATACGTTTCCTGGACGTTCCTCTCCTTGCCCTGACCCAGTGCTAGTCGATGGTCAGGAAGAATTTGTGGTGGAAAGGATTTTAGATTCCAGGTTGTATAGAAATCAGTTACAATATCTGATTAAATGGCAGGGCTACCCAGTGGAGGACAACTCATGGGAACCGGTCAATAACGTTAATGCTCCTCGCTTGCTCCGTCAGTTTCATCAGAGGTACCCACACAAGCCTGGTCTGAGGTCATCCGGAGGTTGTCCTTAAGGGGGGAGTAATGTAAGGTTCTATGTATATATTCCTGAAACTCAGTTTGTTCGTCAGCCATTTTACTTTCTGTCTTGCTGCAGCTATCTTGCCCTCAGTCAAAATGGAGTTTCCAGCTTGCATGTTCCCGCCCTGATTCTCTCCTTTGCTTCTTAAGCAGCCACAGCTGAGCAATCAGTGCTTCAGAATCTAGCCTGCAGTGAACCTGTGACTTGACTCCTGTAAGCCTTGGACCTTGTACTCCAGCTATTCCTACTGAGGAACTCTGAAGCACTTGTGGACTCTGAACCCTGCTCTTTGAAAGACCCACGTTTGCATGGACTTACGGTAACAGAGAAGAAGATCCTGAATCTGTATTGGAGAGTGATTGCTGAGCTTGGATTGCTCTGGCCTGCTGTGTCTCCTGTTTCTGTGTCTGCAAACTGTGTGACTATTTCTGCCAACTTGTATGAAGTAATACAGGACTTTTCTATATCAAACCTGTGTCTCATGTATGTTCATCGCACCCAAGCACAAGACGCTATATGAACTGTACTACATACATTACACACGCATGTGCCCTATTACATAAGAAGCTACAAGAAAAACGCGTGTCAGGTGTGACACAGCTGTTTTGTTAAGGTACAGTATTATATCGACATTGTACATGTGTCGCTATTCAGTCTGATAACTAGATATCATTCACCTTTTCTATCAGTTGTCGTTGTTTCAGCACCACTTGCAGGTATATATTTTGCTATTGTGACTATGCACTATTGACTTTAACAAGGTAATGCATGATTTTTGTTACCGATTATCATGTTTACATGATGGACCTTTATGATATGGGGTGTTAACTTTCTAATTAAATATGTATTTTTTAAAATGACACAAATATAAGTAATGTTGAAGAGGACTATTCCTACATCCATTGTTTGCACAATATTACAGGTGTACATCACGTCCCTTAATCAACAATGGATTATTATATTTACTTGTATGCTTTTATTTAAAAGCCAAGAACACTGAAGTCTAACCTTCGCACTGCAGCTGTTGTCAAAGTTCAACCCACATTATGCACTTCCAACATTGCAGCATTTGAGTCATGATGTGAGTTGGATTTGTCTAAGTTATGGAGTGACAAGGTTGACCATCAGTATCCTATAGCATAAGTAGGCTTTTGTGTTAGCATTTGTGTTCGACATGTGCATATCTGCAATAATATGTCACAATTATTTTGTTACAGATTTGTGACAAAGACTAATCATTTTATGGTTTTAAAGCTGACGTTTCACTTGTTTACAGCTTAGAAATCAGGGTGTAGCCTCATATGTATGTGTAGCACTAGCCACTTTGACATGTCATGTTTTTTTCACCATGTGTAGGTAGTGTGGTACACCAAAGGGGATCTTGCTGGATGGGAGATATATTTCTTCTAGCAGACTGAAGTTTGCTCAGGATTTTCCATGATCACAAGGACCTGTGATGAGGTCATAGTCCGTGATCAGGTCAGCTGATGTATACCTCACCTGAGGGTGTGGACTAGGCCTATTTAACAAGAAGCTGTGGGAGTATGGGGGTGGAAGGAAGGAGTTTGGCTGGAGTCAGCCTGGAAGATTGTTTTTGTTACAGTGTGTGAGTGTGCACCAGGAAGCGAGTACCAGACCACCCGGAATGGCACCTGGCGGTCTCTGCTGGCCCGCAGCCGCTTAGTTAAGCCCGTCCCAAGCAAGGGTGAGTCTGGGATCAGTGGTTCTCCAAACTGGAGTGATTTATGTTCTGCTTTGATCTTGTTATCTGGACTTTTTGTTGAACCCGTTATTAAAACCACTGAACTTTGAACTAAAAGCCTGTGTGTATGCCTCATTACTGCGGCCCGGCCCCTGCCTACCAGAGCGGATCCCTACAATTGGTGGCTTGAATGCGGGCATACGCAGTGAGGTCAGGCTGTTTTTTTTTTTTTTGTGTGGATGTTTTTTCCCTGCATGACAGTGAATGTCCTGGGTGAAGAAAGTGACGCAAAACCCGGTGGATAACTGTCCGGAGATGGAGAGCACAGTAAAAATGCTGGTGTAGGCCATGCGACAGCAACAGCAGGCTATGCAGCAGCAACAGGAAACCAATAGTCTACTGATGCAGCACATCGCAGCGCCGCAGACAGCAGGAGCTGCCCGGGGATGCCAGGATGTCCGGAAAGCGGTGCGTACAGCCAGGGCCGGATTAACGTAGGGGCTGATGGAGCTGCAGCTCCAGGCCCCTTGTTAGAGATAGGCCCAGTAGCTACGCTACTGTAACTGTATCGGCGTGCACAGCACGCCGACACAGTTACTTTCTGCGGCAGAGCAGGGAGAATCAATCTCCCTGCTCTGCCGCCCGGCCGCTATGGGGCCCCTGAGCAGGCGGTGGGGGGCCCGGTGCCAGCAGTGGGCCCCCGCCCGTCATTGGAGGGTCAGCTGTATCGGCATCCAGCCAATACAGCTGACCGCATTGAGACTCCCATAATCCCCCTCTCAGCGTCTGACAGCGGGCGCGATGACGTCACTGCCCGGCGCCGGCAGTCAGACGCTGAGAGGGAGAGCAGTGAGCAGCGCAGGAGCCGGGAACAAGAAAGGTGAGTACTGGATTTATTATTTTTGTAAAGGGGATGCATTATAAGTAAGGCTGCATATGGGGTGCATTATAAGTACGGCTGGATATGGGGGTGCATTATAAGTACGGCTGCATATGGGGGTGCATTATAAGTAAGGCTGCATATGGAGGTGCATTATAAGTAAGGCTGCATATGGAGGTGCATTATAAGTACGGCTGCATATGGGGTGCATTATAAGTAAGGCTGCATATGGGGTGCATTATAAGTAAGGCTGCATATGGGGTGCATTATAAGTAAGGCTGCATATGGGGTGCATTATAAGTAAGGCTGCATATGGGGTGCATTATAAGTAAGGCTGCATATGGGGTGCATTATAAGTAAGGCTGCATATGGGGTGCATTATAAGTAAGGCTGCATATGGGGTGCATTATAAGTAAGGCTGCATATGGGTGTAAGTAGCATTTATAAGTAAGGCTGCATATGGGGTGCATTATAAGTAAGGCTGCCTATGGGGTACATTATAAATAAGGCTGCTATGGGGTGCATTATAAATAAGGCTGCTATGGGGTGCATTATAAATAAGACTGCCTATGGGGTGCATTACAAATAGAGACTGCTTTGGGGTGCATTACAATATAGAGGCTGTCTGTATGGGGTGCATTAAATACATAGGCTGCTTATGGGGGTGCATTACAATACATAGGCTGTCTATGGGGTGATTATACTATATTGAGGTTATTGTGTATAGCTATATGGGGCATATATAGGGGGCATTACATGTGAGATTAGTGGCGGGGCCATCATACAGTGTTGGAGCCATTAAATAGTTTGGGGATATTAAGGGGTCAGTATATATCCAGTGAGGGGGCATCATACTGTGTATAGGGGAGCTGTACAGGAGGGAGACTCGGGACATTAAGTGTAAAGTGGGTACTTATTGGTACAGGGGAACTCTGGTTACTGTGACTGTCAAAGGGGCACACACAGGGCATTATTACATTCTAGGGGACAACATGTGGGCACTGTTTTCTAGGGCCCATGCACCTGGCATTACTATATTATAGAGGGTGCTTTAGAATTTAGAGGTCACACAGAACCACACAGTAGGTGCAGTAATAGGGACACATAGGGCAGCAGCGGCTCAGTATTGGGGTACCAAGTGTAGTAATAGGGACACATACGACAGCAGCGGCTCAGTATTGGGGTATCAGGTGCAGTAATAGGGACACATACGGCAGCAGAGGCTCAGTATTGGGGTATCAGCAGGATGAGGAGTTTGTGCAGGTTGAGAATAGTCCAATTGGTGATCGTGACGGTGCTGACAATATGAGAAGTGAAACGTGTCTTTGTTGTATTCTCTGTAGTTGAGTCCTGGCTGGAGGAGTCGTCATGTCGGTCTGGGCCAGATGGAAAAGACATGAAAAGTGAACGATTCCATCAGAAAGAACGTCCGCGGTAAGTCATTATATGTACCTGTGCTGTAATCTATTATATGTTCTGTAGGACTGGTGTTATGTACCACTGACCATATGGCGGTGATATCAATATTGGTCTTTTTATATATAGATTAATTTTGGCAACAGCGCGGTCATTTGCTGAGGTTCTCTGGTTAGGGGCCCACTCAGATGTTTCGCCCCCCCTAAACCGAAACCCAAGCTACGCCTCTGGATAGGCCCATCCGCGGCCCAGCCGGCCGCGCCGATGTCTCGGCTGTGGTGATGACTCATGCTGCCGCCCGCTGCCGTGTTTGGCCCCACCCCTTGCCCCGCCCCTTGCCCGCCCCTTCAGCTCCAGGCCCATCATGTTCTTAATCCGCCCCTGCGTACAGCGATCCCAAAGATGGAGCAATCAGATGACGTCGAGGTATACCTGGAGATGTTTGAAGGCGTGGCTAAGAGGGAGAGACTGCCCCAGGACCAGTGGGCCGAGATCGTGGCTCCGTTTTTGGCTCCAGGACCCGCAAAAGCCTATAGGGACCTACCCCCGAGCATCAGACGGACTACGAGATCGTCAAGGGTGAGATACTCGTACGTCTTGGGGTAAATGTGTTAGTCCGGGCCCAGCGGGTACACCAGTGGAAGTTTTCCCCTTCCGAGCCAGCTCGGTCCCAGTATTATGACTTGATACATCTGATGGAAAAGTGGTTGCAGCCGGAGGTGTTGTCACCCCGTGCTATGCTGGATCGGATAGTGACTGATAAATTCTGGAGGACTTTGCCCCACACCCTGCAAACCTGGGTTGGACAGGCAGCCCCTACTGATGGTCTCCAAATGGTAGACCTCATTGAAAGATATGGGGCTACCAAGGAGATACAGGGAGAGACTACCCGGAAGGTAATGAGTAAATTCCCCAAACCTTCACCCGCCGTTCGGCGAGCAGAGACTCGGAAGGCCGCCCAGGACACGTCTGGGGACGAAAGGGGCCCCATAATCTGTTGGCGGTGCCAAGAACCAGGACATGTGAGAGCTGATTGCCCCCACCTGACTGAGCCCATGGACACAAACTATGGGTACTATCAGTCTCACTATGCCGAACACTGTGTGCAGTGGGTAAACCAGAGGGACCCAATATGAATCATTTGTGTAAAGTGGAGGTGGAGGGTAACCCTGCTGTGGCTCTACTGGACTCAGGGAGTCTCGTGACCCTAATACGAGCCAGCCACGTCCAAATGAGCGAGTATACTGGTCGGAAAATGGGTGTGTTGTGTATACATGGGGACTTAAAACATTATCCTACCGCACTGGTGATGATAAACACGCCAGCGGGGAGGAGGTGCCACGAGGTGGGGGTGGTGGTTAATTTGCATTATGAGGTAATAATGGGGAGAGATTTTCCGTTATTTTCTGTGCTTTGGCCGGTAATTACCCCTCCCACAGAACAGTCGTCGGCACCAGTGGCAACCAGGTTGCATTCTCCAGAAATCTGGCATGAACTGGTGGCCCAGAGGAAGATGTGCTGGCGGTAGGAGTACCTTTGCCTTCGGTGGAGGAGGAAAACCCCTCTCCTATAGAAGTGTTAGCTGGGGAGATGGAAGATTTGCCACCGGGACCAGAATTGTCAGACTTAAATGTGGCAGGTGACAATTTTGGTACGGCGCAACTCCGGGACCCTACGTTGACTCGAGCCCGGGAAAATGTACTGGTTGTTAATGGGGAATCCCAACACCCCGGGGCAGCTACAGTATTTCCCCGATTCGATCTGAACCAAGATTTGCTGTATCGGGTTGAAAAAATACATGGGGAAATTGTCGAGCAATTGCTGGTACCGCAGTCATATCGGAGGTTGGTAATGGACTTAGCGCATGCGCATGTACTAGGGGGACATTTGGGCCAAAAGAAAACCCTAGACAGAATTCTACAACGGTTTTACTGACTAGGGGTCTATGAAGAAGTTAAACGGTATTGTAACTCTTGTTCCGTGTGCCAGGTAACCAGTCCGCAGCCTCATTTTCGGAGTCCCTTGGTGCCATTACCAATTATAGAGGTCCCGTTTGAGAGAATAGCCATGGATCTGGTGGGGCCGGTTAATAAATCAGCAAGGGGTCACCAACACATCCTCGTAGTTCTAGATTACGCTACCAGGTATCCTGAGGCTATTCCCCTGCGACACACCTCGGCCAAACTGATCGCAAAAGAACTCATGGGTATGTTCTCTCGGGTGGGAATCCCTCAAGAAATCTTAACAGATCAGGGGACCCCCTTTATGTCAAAAATCATGAAGGAACTCTGCCACTTGTTAAGTGTTAAAGAGTTGCGCACATCGGTCTATCATCCCCAAACAGACGGTTTAGTAGAAAGGTTCAATAAAACCCTGAAGAATATGTTGAAAAAAGCAGTCTCTAAAGATGGTAAGGACTGGGATCTCTTGTTGCCATACCTGATGTTTGCAGTGCGGTAGGTGCCCCAGGCATCTATGGGGTTCTCGCCCTTTGAACTATTATATGGCAGACATCCCCGTGGCTTACTCGATATAGCTAAAGAGGCCTGGGAAAACCAACCAACTCCCCACAAAAGTGTGATGGAACATGTGGCCAAAATGCAAGATAGAATGGAGACAGTCCTACCATTAGTCCGAGAACATATGGAAGCAGCACAAAGGTCACAGAGGCAGGTCTATAACCGGGAGGCACGGGTAAGGTCCTTTATAACCTGGTGATCGGGTGTTGGTACTTGTGCCTACAGTGGATAGTAAGTTCCTTGCAAGGTGGCAGGGACCCTACGAGATTATAGAGAAGTTGGGACCAGTAAACTATAAAGTACACCAACCAGGGCGGAGAAAGCCAGAACAGGTATACCATGTGAATCTGCTCAAACCATGGAAAGACAGAGACCCGCTTGGTGAGGATTGTCCACGGCCTGCATTTCCAGTAGAGATGGCTTCCTTGCCTCAGGAGAAGGCAAGAGAAGTCCTCTCCGCCGTCAAAATAGCAGACACTTTGTCGCCCAGACAAGTTCAGGAAGTCCGAGAGTTTGTTAGCCGAAATACCGATGTTTTTTCGGAACTTCCTGGTCGTACCTCCCTAATCCAACATGACATTGTCACGGAGCCACAGGCCAAAGTCCGATTAAAGCCATATCGGGTGCCTGAGGCCCGGCGACAAGCCATCTCGGAAGAGGTCAAGAAGATGCTGCAGTTAGGGGTCATTGAAGAGTCCCAGAGTGAGTGGGCCAGCCCAATAGTCCTAATACCAAAACCAGATGGGACACTAAGGTTCTGTAATGACTTCAGAAAACTGAATGAAATTTCTAAGTTTGACGCCTACCCCATGCCCCGGGTCGATGAGTTAATAGAGCGGTTTGGGCAGGCCCGGTATTTTTCAGTCATTGACCTCACAAAAGGGTATTGGCAGGTGCCCCTAACAAAAGCAGTGAGAGAGAAAACGGCTTTTGTAACACCCGAGGGACTGTTCCAGTATATAGTCCTACCCTTTGGGTTGCATGGCGCTCCAGCGACATTCCAGAGGTTAATGGACGTTGTTCTTCGTCCTCATCGCCGATATGCCGCGGCCTATCTGGACGATATTGTGGTGTACAGTACAGACTGGGAAAGTCACTTAGCCAACGTACAGGCGTGATAGATTCTCTGAGACAAGCAGGGCTAACTGCCAACCCAAAGAAGTGTTCCATAGGGTTGGAGGAAGCTCGGTACCTGGGGTATGTGATTGGGAGAGGAGTTATCAAACCCCAAATAAACAAAGTGGAGGCAATCCAAAACTGGCCCCGTCCCCTCACCACAAAACAAGTGAAAGGGTTTTTGGGGTTAGTGGGATACTACCGGCGGTTTATTCCCAATTTTGCAACCCTGTCGGCGCCGTTAACTGACTGCCTAAAAGGAAGGAAGTCAGTAATGGTGCGATGGAATGATCAGCTTGAAGAAGTGTTTGTAAAACTAAAAGGGGCACTGTGTGGGTCACCAGTTCTGATCACACCCGACTTCAAAAGAGAATTCATTGTCCAGACTGATGCGTCAGAGGTAGGTCTGGGTGCTGTGTTGTCTCAGGAGGTTAACGGGGAGGAGCATCCCATTAGTTTCCTGAGTCGAAAGCTTACTCCAGCTGAAACCAGATACAGCATTGTAGAGAGAGAATGCCTGGCCATCAAGTGGGCACTGGAGTCATTGCGCTACTATCTGTTGGGGAGAACGTTTCGCTTGGTAACTGATCATTCCCCCCTGACTTGGATGAGTCAAGCCAAAGAGAGAAATGCATGAGTCACCAGGTGGTTTCTGTCTCTGCAAAATTTCAAATTTTCAGTAGAACATCGGGGAGGCAAATTACAGGGGAACGCAGATGCACTATCCAGAGTTCACTGTATGTCATGTTGTCCACCCTCCTAAGGTTGAACAAAGGGGGGAGGTATGTGGTACACCAAAGGGGATCTTGCTGGATGGGAGATATATTTCTTCTAGCAGACTGAAGTTTGCTCAGGATTTTCCATGATCACAAGGACCTGTGATGAGGTCATAGTCACGTGATCAGGTCAGCTGATGTATACCTCACCTGAGGGTGTGGACTAGGCCTATTTAACAAGAAGCTGTGGGAGTATGGGGGTGGAAGGAAGGAGTTTGGCTGGAGTCAGCCTGGAAGATTGTTTTTGTTACAGTGTGTCAGTGTGCACCAGGAAGCGAGCACCAGACCACCCGGAATGGCACCTGGCGGTCTTTGCTGGCCCGCAGCCGCTTAGTTAAGCCCGTCCCAAGCAAGGGTGAGTCTGGGACCAGTGGTTCTCCAAACTGGAGTGATTTATGTTCTGCTTTGATTTTGTTATCTGGACTTTTTGTTGAACCCGTTATTAAAACCACTGAACTTTGAACTAAAAGCCTGTGTGTATGCCTCATTACTGTGGCCCGGCCCCTGCCTACCAGAGCGGATCCCTACAGTAGCTAGCAGTAATTTTTGCCGGACACACAGCTGGGGAACAGCAGGTATTACTGAACCCCAAAAAAAACATCAGCGATTGTTTTCATCTGTGCATCCAACACTTCTGAGCAGCAACTGGCGGTGTTGACGCCCAGGGTCAAGGAGGGTGTCGCAGAGGCTAGTATGAGATGTTGAATTAATTGGATTAGCAGCAGTATTTTGCCAGACACAAGAAGGGGAACAGCAGCGTTATGAACCCACAAACACATCAGCGATGTTTCATCTGTGCATCCAACACTTCTGAGCAGCAACTGGCGGGTTGAAGCCCAGGTCAAGGAGGTTTTGAATAAAATATTGAGTTATGCTTGTTACGTGGCATTGCAAATGTATGTACTTCAAACAAGAATAAATGAAGTTTTACTAGGACAATAAAATGATGAATTTCAATTCCAAGAATAAAAATAAACACCCTGCAAATATAAACGCATATAAGCACATGGCAACAAGAAATGGAACAACACACCACCCAAAAATTATTTTACAAAATATAGTGTTGTAAATTTAAGAATAAAAGTCCATTTTTGTATTTAGGAATAATGCGTAAGGAACGCTATGTTAAACCATAACATAGTGAAGACAATGGATTTTGTAATAGTCACTAATCATCATTACAATTTATATGTGACAGTCACACAGATTTCAATAATTTCAGTTAAGAAAATTGTTACTTCTGACAGCATGTATGACATGTCCAGCATGGACTCATCAATGTGATGACGCAATAATGTACGATAAAAATAAACATTTAAAAAAACATTATGCATTGTCACAATGTAAGTGTGTGCCTGCAAGTGGAGGTGAAACAAAGGCTACGGATAGCAAAGGTATATTCTATGTCTGTATCAGACAGTGGACAGCCTCTGATGGGTAATGGCAATGTTATACTGTACGTCAATAAAGTCTGCGGCTGCAATCATGCATTTTTTGCTTGTACAGTGTTGAAGAGGGTAAAAGCATGTCTGGTTGCGCAAGGCTTTACCCGTCAACACTACCTTCCTACTGTCACGCGTAGGGTAGGATAGCGTGTGTCTATTATATGAATCTCTCTAAAATGTGACGTTACGCAGCGTTATTCTGCCCTAGGGACGCCAAAAATACGACAGCAGTAATCATTTACTGTATAATACTCCACCTATGAGCAACAAAAAAAGCACATTCCCTCTTTAACAATCTACAAGACAAACAAGCATGTTGACGCTGCCTTTATTGAGGTACAGTATTAGATCGACATTGTCCATGAGTAACTATGCACTGTGATACCTATATACCATTATTAATTTATATCTGTTGTGGTTGTTTCACCAGCACTTGCAGGTATAACTACCTATTGTCAGTATGCATGATGCACTTTCTAGATGTAATAATTTATTATTGCGCATTATTACCAGGTTTAGATGCTGGCCATTTCATATATGGTGTGTGAAGTTACAGTTGGCATCAGTCTGTGTATTTTATTATGTCTGTCATAAATATAACTCGTGAGGATGATGATGTTTATGATTCGTACATCCATTGACTGCATTATCTTACAGGTACAGATAAAGTTCCTTAAAAAGCATTAATTGATAATTATGAAATGTACTTTTATGCATTAATATCAAAAAGTGAACACTGTTTTAGTTTTTGTTACCATTTCTAAAAGACATGTGCAGATATGCGCTGTGATGACAAATTATTATTTGTCCATATTTCTTATAAAAATTTATCATTCTAGGCCTGGAAAACTTCAAACTTTCCTGTTTTAAGCATAACAATCATGGTGACGGCTCTTCCCTATTTGGAGCATGTTCGACATGGGTTTTTCTGTGCATGTGTAGGGAACAGGAGACTTCTTGCCGGACACACAGCAGGGGAACAGCTGGCGTTACTGAACCCCACTAACACTATAGCTTGTGTATTGGTCTGTGGACACGACACTTCTGAGCAGCAACTGGCAGTGTTGTAGCCCAGGGAGTAGAGTTCAGGTGGTAGAAAGATGAACATAACAGGAGACATGGATAACGTTGCCAACCAGTTATTTAATCGGAAACCGGACAGGCAAATTCAGGCGAGATCCATGCCTTGTTCATTTTCAGAAAAGTAAGCCGGTCTACATTATCGGAGGATAGTCGCATGCGACGGTCTGTTAGTACACCACCTGCAGCACTAAAGACGCACTCCAATAATACACTGGCAGCAGGGCAAGCCAGCACCTCCAATGCATACTGGCTAAGCTCTGGCCATGTATCCAGCTTAGAGACCCAAAACTTGAATGGGGAAGAGCCATCTGGGAGTACACTGAGAGGGAAAGACATGTAGTCTGTCACCATCTTACGGAAACGTTGCCTCCTGCTGAATGGAGCCGTCTCGGATGGTGTAGACATTTGTGGCGCTGCCACAAAACTTCGCCACATTTGGAACATACTGGTCTTGCCCTGTGCAGAGGCGCTGCTTCTGCTCCCTCTTGTTGCAGAGCTGTCTCCACTGCCTCGATGCACAGAGCTGCTTTGTAAAGCAGTAGCAGCAGCAGTGCTCTCGGCTGGAATGGAGAACATTATGGATTGCACCAGTGTGTCTTGGTACTCCCGCATTTTACGCTCCCGGTTCAACGGTGTGATGAGGCTTTGTAAGTTGTCCCGGTAGCGAGGGTCTAGGAGGGTGTACACCCAATAATCAGACGTGGTGAGAATGTGGGCGATGCGGCGGTCGTTTCTCAGGCACTGCAGCATGAAATCAACCATGTGCTGCAGACTCCCAACTGGCCAAGAAACGCTGTCCCCTGCAAGAGGCGTCATCTCTTCCTGCTCTGCATCACCCCACCCTCGCTCTACATACTGACTAGAGCGTTGTGTACCTCCCTCTGGAGTGATGTCTTCCTCCTCCATTGACTCCTCCTCATCCTCCTCACAAAGTGAGCCCTGCCCAGCCCTTTGTGAGGAACCACGTTGCGCTGACTTTCCAGAAGGTGATGGAATTTGTGACTCCTCATCCTCCACCTCTTCCAAAACCTCATCCCTTAGTGCTTGCAGTGTTTTTTGAAGCAGGCAGATAAGGGGGACAGTCAGGCTGACTAGTGCATCATCTGCACTCGCCATACGCGTTGACTCCTCAAACGCACGCAAAACGTGGCAGATGTCCTTCATAGAGGCCCACTCAGTAGTGGTGAAGTGTGAACGGCGCAAATTGCGAGTTGATTGCGCCTGATGCAGCTGATACTCCATTACTGCTGGCTGCTGCTCACACAACCGCTCCAACATATGTAACGTGGAATTCCACCTGTTGGGTACGTCACATATGATGCGATGTTCAGGAAGGCGAAATCTGCGTTGCAGGGCTGCAATGCGCGATCTGGCCATGCTGGAATGTTGCAAGTGAGCGCACTCTAGGCGGACCTTGTACAGCAGTGCATCAAGATCCGGATAGTCCCTCAAAAAACTCTGCACGACCAAGTTGAGCACATGTGCCAGACATGGTATGTGAGTGAGGTTGCCAAGGCCCAGAGCTGCCACCAGATTTCGGCCATTGTCACACTACTACCAAGCCTGGCTGGAGATTCGCTGGCAAAAACCACACGTCGCTCTCCTGCTTGATGGCATTCCAGAGCTCCTGCGCTGTGTGGCTTCGATTCCCCATGGAAATTAATTTCAGGACGGCCTGTTGACGTTTGGCCACGGCTGTGCTCATATCGGTCGCAACAGGTAAGCGTTCACGGGTCCATGTGGAGGTAGACCGTGACGGCTCCTGCAGCGATGATTCTGAGGAACTGGAGTAGGAGGAGGAGTCAATGTGTACAGACTGGATTCCTGCAATCCTTGGAGTTGGCAGAACACGTACAGCGCCACTCGCAAGATCTGTACCCGGCTCCACAACATTGACCCAATGGGCAGTGAGGGAAAGGTATCGTCCCTGGCCATGGGTACTGGTCCACGCATCGGTGGTCAGGTGGACCTTGCTACTGACGGCGTTTAGTAGCACATGTTTAATTTTTCCTCAACATGCTTTTGCAGACCAGGGACGGCTTGCCTGCTGAAATAAAATCGGCTTGGCACATTGTATTGTGGGACTGCCAATGCCATTAAGTTACGGAAACTGTCAGTCTCCACCAGCCTGAATGACAGCATTTCAAGGGACAGGAGTTTTGCAATGCCAGCATTCAGAGCCTGTGCTCGTTGATGGTTTGCCGAGTATGGCCGTCTTTTATCCCATGCCTGTGCTACCGATGGCTGTTTTGTGGCCTGGGAGTGTGAGGATGACAGGGAACTTGCAGTGTGGGTGATAACACTGGTCTCTGACAACAGTGACAGAGGTTCTTCCATGGCGATCCTGTGAGGAAGCCGAACAAGCTGTGTGTGAGCTGGAGGAAGAGGCTCCAACACGAGCTGAAGATGTAGGTGCTGCTGTAGGTTGGCCTACATCTCCAGTGTGTCTTTGTAACTCAACCACGTGCTTTGTCCGCACATGTTTCCACATATTTGTGGTATTGAGGTTACTGACACTTTTACCTCTTTTTACCTTTTGATTACACAGCTTGCATATGACATAGCAAATATCATCTGCAAGTGTGTCAAAAAAGGATCACGCAGTGCAAGTCCTGGGAGCGCCCGTTTTGGCTTTTGGAAGAGAACTGCTCCGAACGGGTGCCAAACTGGAGGCTACAGGCAACCGAGTCTGCAGCCTACCTCTCCCTCCTGTATGGACCGTTGGGGCAATCTCTTCCTCAGAGCTGCTCCCACCACCTTCCTGTTCCTCACGCCATGTTGGGTCTTGGACCTCATCATCTCCACTACCCTCTTCTAACACCTGCTGCTGTTGGGTGGTCTGGCCAGCACCATGCTCAACAGAAACTAGCACCTGAGTCTCATCATCATCAGATGCGTTCTGCGGTGTGCTGACCATCGGCACTGGCTCACCCGCCTCTTAAGATTCAGAGAGACACAGCTGTTGCGCATCACTGCATACTCCCTCTTCTTCACATTCCAGAATGCTGCTTGGCTGGGCACCTGTTTGCAAGCCAACAGATTCTGAGAACAGAAGCAGAGACTCAGCTGGCTCCTGTACAGAGCTCTCTGACTGCCTGGGCAATTTGGCAGGTGGTAAAGAGACAGATGGTTGTTCAACAGTGCTGTGGTCCTGAGAGGAGGTGGAAGCATTGAAGTCGATGCATTGGCTGCCATCCAACCAACAACTGCTTCAATTTGTTCTTCCCACAGCAGGGGGGTACGCCGAGCTCCTACAAAAGTGCACATAAAGGAACGCTCACGGGGAAAACTGGTGGATGCTGTGTCACTGGGGGCGGCAGCAGCCACAGAATCCCCACGTCCTCTCCCTGCTGAAACACCACGGCCACGACCACGTGCCTTACTCCCTGCCATCTTCATCTTGGTAGATTGATAAAGAAAGTCAGAAAAGTTATAAGGCCTAAGTGTGGTTATTCCTCAGAGACTGCAGTGAACACTGCAGACAACTGTTCAGTAGCTGTGAAAGGCCCCTTTGTGTACTTCTATAGTGTTTGCAACCAATGTATTGTATACGGATGGAAGCGCGTCACACTAATAGATTTGAGTTTTTTGAAATAGAATGGAGCAGCACCAATTAGAGAAAAATGTCAAGGATGAGGCAGTGACACACGCTCAGCAGACTCCAACCAGCAGTGGTTGAAGAACTAACTGTAGCGTGATCTGCACTCAAAAAATCAAAACCTCACAGACTACAGTGAACACTGCACACAACTGTTCACTAGCTGTGAAAGGCTCCTTTGTGTACTTCTATAGTGTTTGCAACCAATGTATTGTATACGGATGGAAGCGTGTCACACTAATAGATCACTGTTAATTTCAATTGAATGGAGCAGCACCAATTCCACAAAATAAAAAACAAAAAGAGTCAGTGAGTGACACGTGCAGATGACTACAAACAGCGTTGGATGCAGAGCAAACTGCTGCGTCACCTGCACTCACACACACACACCTTGCACAGAGCTGTGAAAACAACACTGCAAGGAAAAAGATGATTTACAAAGCGGTTTCTCAAATAGCCTGCCTACACAGCAATTCACAAAAACGCTATCTGTAACTGTCCCTCAGAGTCAGCAGAGCAGCGTTCTGTCCCTAACTGAATTCACAGCACAGTGAAGCTAAAATGGCGGCGGCGCCTTTTATAGTGCATTCTGACATAATTTCAGCAGCCAATCACAGCCATGCCATTAGTTAACATGACCGCAGCATTACAGGATGTGCCCACACTTCTTAGGATTCCTCATTGGCTGAATAAAATCACATTGCCTCTCAAAGAATTATGGGAACTTCCGATTCCGGTATACGATATATGGAAAATATCGGAACTAAGTATCGGAATTCCGATACAGCGAATATCGGCCGATACCCGATACTTGCGGTATCGGAATGCTCAACGCTAATTAATATACATCAATAATACTTTTGCGAAAGGGGTAAAATACTTCATATATTAACAAAAAAAAGAAAAAAAAAGCATAATATTTTAAACCAAAAATGTCACTTAAAACTCCTAGGTTTGAATATAATATCTGTAGCTGAGCCCCCATCTACCACTGCACCAGTTACAATACTGGTGTCCTACTTATGAAAAGAGGGTTTATGGCCCCTTAAAGGGGTTTTCAGTTGCAGCTCCGTTTCACATCAGGAGTAAGCAGTGCTGAGAATGTTGTGTCCTTGCGCGTGCGGAGTTGTTTCCACCATCAGCGGGTTTCGTATCCCTATTCTAATGTTCAAGCACGATATCTGCCGATGGTGCACGCATCTCCGCAGGTGAGCGAGTCGTAACCTCATCCACATCACACACTTCCATTGCGGAAGAGAATGGTGACTGAACCAATCTAATGCTGGAGAGCAGCTGCTACCTCGGACTCTCCCGATTGTTGCAGGAGGTGCCACTTATGTGGTTCATTTAAAGGGATAGTACTGTGACTAAGCATTCCAATATCCTAGTGAGCCAAAGAAAATCCAATAGAAAATTTTCAATTGGAATCATAATTTATTTTTTTTTCATAATGTATTATCTAGTACTAATGATCGCAGGTTCAAGTCCCATAGGGTAAATGAAGAATAAATAGACATTTTAAAATATTTTTTTCAAATAATTAAGGTGCATCAACCCCCCTCTCCATTCTTCATTAAATACAAAAGTAAAAAAAAAATCATATTTGGTATTAAATTATTTACCCTGTTCTGTAAAAGTTGTGTGGGGGGGAGACTCAGGCTTGCCATACTTCAGTTGCCTGTATCCAATTCCCTTAATAACAATAATAAAAATAGTATAGAATAAAATAATTATTTTATTCTATATTTTATTCTAAATGTATATTTTATATAATTTCATATGTATATGTGAAATTGTATAATACATAATATAAATATATATATTTTTTAGAATATAAAGTAAATATAGAATAAAATTGTTCTATATTGCGTTCTATATTTTTTATTCTATATTTTATTCTATATTTAAAACAAATTGTGTGTATATATTTATGTATAATATAATTTCACATATATTCTGTATTTTTTATTCTAAAATACATATAAAATTTATTCTATATTTTATTCTATATTTTATTTAAAAATGTGTATTTATGTATATTGTGTGTGTATGTATGTATATGTGTATGTATGTATGTACGTGTATATATGTATGTGTATATGTATGTATGTGTGTGTGTGTATGTGTGTGTGTATATATATATATATAATATATATATATATATATATATATATATATATTATATATTGTTTTGTTATATATAATAATATATTATATTTTATTTTGTTTATTAATCAAAATTCTAAATTCTATTATGTTAAATGATGAAAACTTTAAAATTTTAATTTATTTACAATTATATCACTTCGATCTGACTGAAGAATTACATTGCCAGGTCAACTTAATTGCACAATGAACCCAAAAATATAATGGTGGAAATAGGTGGAAATTTTTTTTTTTAAAGTACATTTATTGATTAAATCAGTCGTGTTGTTCAAAACTACAACTCGTCCTACAAAACAACAAAAGATGTCATACAGCTATGTTGGCAGAAAATATCTAAAAGGTAATGGCTCTTAAAAGGAGAGGTAAAAAAAAAAAACGCAAATGCAAAATGGTGCCACTCTTGTTTACAGGTTTTGTGCGGTGTTGCAGCATTTTTTTCTTTTTTTACTTCAGTGGAGCGGGGTTACAATACCAGATACAATCTGAATCCAAAAAGACGGCTATGATTTCCTAATCCTGGATTATGTTTAATTTTGAGATTTTTTTCGTCCCGGTAACAGATTCCATTGTATGGCCTGTTCTAATTTGGTAACGGTCCTCATGTCCGGCATTTCAGATTTTACTTTTGTGGGTTTTCCCATTTGACATGTTTTTATGTAGCGCGCTCAGGTTACGGTCTTTCTTGCGGTGGTCCGGGCCTTACCCGCGTGAATTGTGCTCCGGGCATTTTCTATTACATTTCACATTATTGTATAGAGGTTGTCTGGCGGCAGGAGCGCATCGTGTGGTCTTCACCGGAGATTCATCCATCACGTCCTGACTCTTTCCCCATCTTTTGTGTATATAATTTTGTTTTTCTCACTTCCTGATGAAAAATAAA
>JARQOD010000003.1:364375209-364410676 GCA_033576555.1 Oophaga sylvatica
TGAATGAATGAAATATTCTCATTGAATACTTTGTTCTATACAACGTTGAATGTGCTGACAACAAAATCACACAAAAATCATCAATGGAAATCAAATTTATTAACCAATGGAGGCATGGATTTGGAGTCACACACAAAATTAAAGTGGAATGTAATGTCCTTAAAACAAGTCAAAATGATGTTCAGTAGTGTGTGTTGCCTCCACGTGCCTGTATGACCTCCCTGTGCCAGTATGACCGCCCTACAATGTCTGGGCATGCTCCTGATGAGGTGGCGGATGGTCTCCTGAGGGATCTCCTCCCAGACCTGGACTAAAGCATCCTCCAAATCCTGGACAGTCTGTGGTGCAACGTGACGTTGGTGGATGGAGCGAGACAAGATGTCCCAGATGTGCTCTACCGGATTCAGGTCTGGGGAACGGGCGGGCCAGTCCATAGGTTCAATGCCTTCATGTTGCAGGAACTGCTGACACACTCCAGCCACATGAGGTCTGACATTGTCCTGCATTAGGAGGAACCCAGGGCCAACCGCACCAGCATATGGTCTCACAATGGGTCTGAGGAAATCATCTCGGTACCTAATGGCAGTCAGGCTACCTCTGGCGAGCACCCCTCCAAAGAAATGCCACTCCACACCATTACTGACCCACTGCCAAACCGGTCATGCTGAAGGATGTTGCAGGCAGCAGATTGCTCTCCATGGCATCTCCAGACTCTGTCATGTCTGTCACATGTGCTCAGTGTGAACCTGCTTTCATCTGTGAAGAGCACAGGGTGCCAGTGGCGAATCTGCGAATGCTGGTGTTCTGTGGCAAATGGCAAGCGTCCTGCACGGTGTTGGGCTGTGAGCACAACCCCATCTGTGGATGTCGGGCACTCAGACCACCTTCATGAAATCGGTTTCTAACCGTTTGTGCAGACACATGCACATTTTTGGCCTGCTGGAGGGCATTTTGCAGGGCTCTGGCAGTGCTCCTCCTGTTCCTCCTTGCACAAAGGCGGGGGTAGCGGTCCTGCTGCTAGGTTGTTGCCCTCCTACAGCCCCCTCCACGTCTCCTTGTGTACTGGCATGTCTCCTGGTAGCGCCTCCAGCCTCTGGACACTACGCTGACAGACACAGCAAACCTTCCTGCCACAGCTTGCATTGATGTGCCATCCTGGATGAGCTGCACTACCTGAGCCACTTGTGTGGGTAGTAGAGTCCGTCTCATGCTACCACGAGTATGAAAGCACAACCAACATTCAAAAGAGACAAAAACATCAGCCAGAAAGCATTGGTACTGAGATGTGGTCTGCGGTCTCCACCTGCAGAACCACTCCTTTATTGTGTGTCTTGATAATTGCCAATAATTTCCATCTGTTGTCTATTCCATTTGCACAACAGCATGTGAAATTGATTGTCAATCAGTGTTGCTTCCTAAGTGGACAGTTTGATTTCACAGAAGTTTGATTTACTTGAAGTTATATTCTGTTGTTTAAGTGTTTCCCTTATTTTTTTGAGCAGTGTATTTTAAGGACTGCACATAGTAACAAGAGCATGCAATCCTCGAAAAGAGATGGTAGGAGTGGCCGGTTCTACCGGCGGTACAAGATCAAAGAGGTCATCTTGTTCCAGGAATGTAGCACAGTTGGCTTCCACTTTCCAAGTATATATATATACATATATATATTTGTTCCCATTAATTATAAATATACAAGACTACACCCTGATTAATTTATCAGCTTCATAGAATCAAGCTTGTTATTTGACTGCCATTCTCAGTCTCCTGTACCTCCCATTTCATGTTGCTGCATTTAGCATAAATATTTAATACTCCTGGAAATGCATATGGTATATTATTTCTATTATGCAAGGTCCAGCGTGGTCAATATCTTCTCATGTTTCAGGACCCCGTTATGATACGGATCCCACAAAGGTGCCATTCTTTCATAGTGGCCTGCACATCGGAAAGAGTTTGACCGATTGGGTAGTCATTGAATTAGATTAACATCCAGTGTTCCTCCATTGCTTGTTGGTCCACAGTAGAGCTTCTTTTTAGGTTAGTAAACCACCACTTGTGGGCCTCTACAATGGTTGCAAATTGGGGACCACTGATTATCTACAAAATTACTATCCGGTATTTAAGAGCCAATGGGTTGATGGGAAGCTGTCACCAGGTTTCCCATTATAAACTGCAGCCACCACCTTTAAGGCCTCTTTTGCCATATTCTAGTAAGGTGCATGCAAATCTCCGAACCCCTCTGCAGAGCACAAAAAATACGTTTTATTTTACTCCTCATATGGAGCGGTCTTGTCTGATGGGTGTCGCTGGTCTTATGTTGGACCTTCTCTGTCGTGGCAAACACCGTCTTCCCACTTGCTTCATGTGAATGACATGTCCTATGTCATCCACACAGTGTTTCCGATTGTGCTCCTGCACAAAGTACTGTAATGTGCATGTGCCGGGAGAGGCCAGATGATGTGAAAGTAAAGTTGTCACATATGCACTTCAGTACTTTTCTCGGCCCTCAGCCTGTGCAGGAGCGTGACTGGGGGTCTCTGTGTGGATGACGTAGGATCGGTCATCCACATGAAGCAAGCAGGAGTGTGGCACCTTTGAGGGTCCAGTCGCCACAGAGGTACTGCACCTCATCCAGAGGTGTGGTATCCCACGCTCAGGTAAGGAGGGAGCACTACCCAGGATGCTAACACTCACATCCAACACACACCAGTTCAGTCAGGGCACCTGGGCGCACCCTTCGGAAGGATGGCCTCATCCCAGGCTGGGTAGGAATGGGTGTTGGGGAGTGGGTGGGGAAGGTAGAGATAAAGGGAGGAGCTTTGAAGGCAGGAGTTAGTCAGAACGTGAGGAGTGCAGTAGAAAAGCTGCAGAGAGAATTGAGAGGGGAGGCTGAAGGAAGCTCCCGGGAGGACAGAAGGGGTCTTAGGGACACCAGAAGTGCCGAAGCCACCCATGGGGCCCGTATCCAGAAGTGGAGGGACCAGGTCGCAGTAGGGGAGCTTGCCCCCAAGACTAGTGGAGGACTACAAGACTCAGCTAGCAAGCCGGAGGCTGTGGTAGCTGTACGTACCTCAGCCATATCCACAATCATTCACTGAAAATGCAGCCATATAGGAGCAAGGGGACCCAGAGGACTTCACCCGACAAGGTCCTTGGCTGCTGGCTTGGGACCCTGTTTGTGAAGGTGCTGGGCAGGAGGGCGGAAACCAGTGTAGTGAGACGGCCAGGAGAGGAACAGACAGAAGGGAGTCCTGGAAAGGTCCCAATCTACCTGGGAGTTTGCTGGGCCCCTCACCTGGAGGACACGGCACTAAGCGTGCATCTGCGCACAAGTGAACTGTGAGTAAAGCATTGGAAACTGCACCCTGCTGTGTTATCTGAGTTAGGGCCCTGTCACACATAGCGACTCACCAGCGATCCTGACAACGATATGAACTTGTCAGGATCGCTGGTGTGTCGCTACATGATCGCTGGTGAGCTGCCAATCAGGCAGATCTCAGCAGCGATCAGGACAACGATTACGCGGGTAACGTCGCTTAGCTACCCGCATACCAGCGCGCTGGTGCAGGGAGCTGGTAACCAAGGTAAACAGCGGGTTTCTAAGCGCCGCGCGGTGCTTAGAAACCCGATGTTTACCTTGGTTACCAGCTCCAGCTCGCTGAACGCTGGTCTCCCCCTGCCACACGCAGCGATGCGTGCTGGCCAGCGGAGACTAACGATCAAAAAAATGTCCAGAGCATTTGAGCACGATCAGCGATACCCGGCAGGGGGGCCGGTTGCTGATAAGTGTCACATACAGCGATATCACTGGGGAGATCGCTGTTGAGTCACAAAACTTGTGACTCAGCAGCGATCTCGCTAGCGATCTCGCTATGTGAGACGGGGGCTTAATTCTCATCTCACCTGCCCTACACGGCACTCACCACAGCAGCCACCATAATCATTTTACACTTCCTAACTGCCCTGGGATACAGCCCTATCCATGGATAGATAAACCATCTTTGCTGCCCTAACATCATCCCAGAGGATCTGCATTGCAGCGTCGGCTATCCCTGGCCAAATACCACGTCACGTACATAATATCACAAACTTTATTTCCCTTTTATACCCGTTTTCCATGGGACACGCAGGGCCACGGACCAGGTCACTGCTGCTGTGACACTTCCCCTTTAAGAAGCAGCCCGGTACCGAGTATCCCCACGGCCCAGGTGGGCGCTCCAGGAGCATGGTGATTGCAACGAGAGAAGAGGGGGCATTAAGCAAGACAAGACAACCATCCGACTGGACCGTATAGTGGGATAATAAAAGGTCTTTTTTGTGCCTTGCATAGGAAATTGGGGACTTACATACAGCTTCCTAGAATTATGTAAAAGAGGCCTTAAAAGGTGGTGGCCATACTTTATATTGGGAAAACCTCCTGACCGATTCCCTTTAACTTGTTGCTGACTATAATTCTAGCGCTGCTTGTTTTATTTTTATTTTCTGTAATATATCATCAATGCACTGGCATGGGCTATTTACATGCCAACCACAATTGCTTTTTCTCAGAAAACGTGGGCAATATTATGTGCAGGTGACTTGTTTACACATCACCACTACACAAATGTTCTTGGCACTTGGCATACAGGTACAGTACATGCAGGACTAGTTTCCAACTCCATTCCAGATCCTACTAACAGCAGTCTCAGCCTTGCGTCTCTGCCAGGTGTCATTGACCTTGAGGAATACCCATTTTGGTCACCCCTTCAAATAAATTGCATTGTTTTTGTACCAAACAAAAGATTTTATTGTTTGTCTCCCGCCAATTGTCCATTTTGTTGACATCATTTTGTTACCTTTACACCTACTACATTCCTATGCTGATAACATACCGGTTATATCCGGCCCCACGAGTCTCATCCACACCGCAGTAAATGCTGAATCCTGACGTCTCTGGGATTGCTTGGTCACGTGACTACAATGTGAAGGACTTGTCTTTATCTATATTGCAAGATGGGGATCTTTTTACATTTAGTAATCTCTGAAAATTTAAGCAAACAGGCTAATTAACTGCAAATGTGCTACAGAAAAAGCCACAGCAAATGTTACGTGTGAACATGCTCCTACACTTCAACAAAATAAGGAGTAACTATCCTAAGGGGCACCGAGATTCAATAAGATCAAGGGAACAACCTGAAAATATATACACCAGTTTACTGGAGAAAAAGCGTTGTAATATTGTCTTTGGAGACTTATTGGATATTTTACAAATAGTGGAGACTCCGGTTTCCAGCCTTTCATTAGAGGTGTGCCTGGGATGCAGTATTATATGGCTTGCAATCTTGGCTGGAAGAAATATCCATCAATTACTATGGAAGTGAAGCACAATTAAAACAAGCCAGATCCGGTGCACGGCTTATCCGGTTTCATAATATCTAGAACTTATTATTAGATATTAATATACATTTTACTCCTCATAAGCCAGATTCATCTCTATATTAACATAGTAGCAACATGAACCAATGACTGATAGACCTGTGTGATTATATACAATTTGCAATCCTGGGACCCTCAGTGATCACCTGTAATTTGTGGGGGAACGGGCAACAAGTGTTCAATATCCTCCACTGATTCAATCAATGATTACAAATTTCCTATGGAAATCATTGGTTGTCTGCATAATACAAGCACATGTGCAAAATAAGCCCCTTGCTTAATATTTCAAGAACTACATTTCTTGTTACACTGAACAAAAATATAAATGCAACACTTGTTTTGCTTCCATTTTTCATGAGCTGAACTCAAAGATCTAAGACTTTTTCTATGGACACAAAAGGCCTTTTTCTATTATATTGTTCACAAATTTGTCTAAATCTTTGTTAGTGAGATCTTCTCCTTTGCCGACATTATCCATCCACCTTTCAGGTGTGACATATCCAGATCCTGATTAGACATATGATTATTGCACGGTTGGTCCTTAGGGTGGCCACAATAAAAGACCATTCTACAATGTGCAGTTTTACAGAATTGGGTTCAGATAACCAGTCTGTATCTGGTGCGACCACTATTTGCCTCACGTAGAGCAACTCATCTCCTTCACATAGTGTTGATCAGGTTGTTGATTGTGGTCTGTAGAGTGTTGGTCCTCTCCTTTTCAATGGCTGTGCAAAGTTTCTGGATATTGGCAGGAACTTGAGCATGTTGTCATATACGTCGATCCAGAGCATCCCAAAACTGATCAATGGGTGACATGTCTGGCGAGTTTGCTGACCATGCAAACTTCATGCAACCATTGAAGAGGAGAGGACCAAAATTGCACGGACAACAATCAACAACTTAATCAACTCTATGTGAAGGAGATGTGTTGCTCTGCGTGAGGCAAATGATGGTCACACCAGATATGGACTGGTTATCTGACCCCCCAAATCTTCTCAATACTGTAAAACTGCACATTTTAGAGTAGCCTTTTATTGTGGCCACCCTAAGGCACCTGTGTAATAATCATGTGTCTAATCAGCATCTTTATATTCCACACCTGTTAGGAAGATGGATTATCTCGGCAGAGGAGAAGTTCTCACTAACACAGATTTAGACAAATTCGAGAACAATATTTGAGAGAAAAAGGTATTTTGTGTCCATAGAAAAAGTCTTAGATCTTTGCGTTTGGCTCATGAAAAATGGGAGAAAAAACTAAAGTGTTGCGTTTTATATTTTTGTTCAGTGTATTTTGGCCTTTTACTAACCTAAATCTAATCTAAATGTGTGTGGTACAATTATTAATGGCTATCAATGGCAAAACTATACAGGCTTTTTCTTGGACCTGGCAGCTCTCCTGACAATATAATGATGAAGTTAGCTTTCCCTAATTACAACAATTAACAGGTGTTCATACACATTCATATACTGAGCACAGTAATTACTTGATTGTCTCACTGGTTATCTTGACCCCAGTATTTCTTTGTTCCCCCCTTTATATGGTATCGCTAATTCTTTATTTTAGCGATATTACCTCTTATTTTACTATAGAAAAAGATCATCACATCAGCACAACAAAGATGTTTATGACCTATATTGCTTCTTAAAAATTGATGTGCTAGTATGATGTACCATACTTATTCGAAAAGCCCCTTGGATGGAGACAGCTTTGAATGTACTCCGTCCATTTGCACAGTATTGGTAAACATTTCTAATACTTTGCGAGGCTAAATATGTGGTACTATAAGTGCTAGGTACTACTAATCAGTCATCTCATCTCTAAACCCTCCCTCCTCCAATCAATTTTGAAGGCAGCAGCCAGGCTTATCTTTCTACTCAAGGTCTATAGTTGCTTCCACCGTGTTGCGGTCACTGCACTGGTTGCCCATCTGCTCTAAAATATAATTTCAACTCATCATGCTTACCCCTAAAGCTCTCCACATTGCTGCATCTCTTTGCATGTCCATCTACCACCCAACCCATCCCCTCCACAGTGATACATACTCTGCATCTCCTACCTCATCTCCATCTACCACCAACACATCCCTGCATACTGCTGCACTGCCCTACATCTCCTCCTCATCTCCATCTGCACCCAGCCCATTTCCTAATAGTGCAGCACTGCCGACTCTCGTCATCTCCATATACCACCAACCATCCCTCCACATGATACATCACTTTGCAACTCCTCTCATCTTCATCCACCACCCAATCGATCCCCTACATAGTGTGAACCACCCTAAATCTCCTCCTCACTCCGTCTACCACTCGATCCATCCCCTCTACAGGCTGCACCACCCTAATCTCTTTCTTCATCTCAGTTTACTACTCGACCCATCCGCTCTACAGTGCTGTCCTCTCTACATTCCTCCTCATCTCAGTTTACCACTCAACTCATTCTATCTACACGTGCTGCACCACTTTATATAGCTCATCTTTATACCACCATAACCATATTCCCACATTGTTGCTGTACAATAACATCTCATTTCTCTTCCCTCATCAGTCTCTCACCCTTCCTTGCTTTCGCTTACAATCTGCTCTCTCATCTGCCTATCACCCTACTCACCCTCTCCACAGTGTTGAACCATCCTACATCTCTCCCTCATCTGTTGACCACCCTACCTGTGCTGCCATATTGTTGTAATCATCTTTACCTCAGGGTTCCCCAACTCCAGTCTCATGGCCCACTTAGTATTGCCCAGGTGTAATTGCTCTCTGTTCGGCTAATGATCATAGACTAACATCCGCCATAATCTGAATTTTTCTACTTCAGTCTCCCTGACTTTTCTTGTGCTGCGTAGGTTCTCTTTATCAGTAGCAATCAGGATGGTTTTTTTTCCATTTTTGAAAATGTAAATACAAACCTTCACTCCAACATCCAATAATTACTCAAGAGTCTGCAATTCCTCCTGGCCTTCATTAGTCATTCCAAATCTAGAATTGTTTGATATTGTAGAATTTTTAGGACACATACTTAAAAACTATACTGGTGAGGACAGGAAATTAATATTGCCTACCTAAGGGACTACCAGGGTACCTGATACTGGAAATCAATACAAGCCTGTATTTGGGTTCCATATGGTTAGGGGCTTTTATATTGGAGATCTATAAATTCAATAATATGGAGCTCTTAAGTGTAGGCAAGAGAAAGCTTACTGTATAAGCATGAACGATGTTTTGGCCAGAAACAGGGAGAAAACCTCCCCTATTGGAACCAAGATTGTGGCATTTCTAATTATATAGCACAGATGAAAGCTGGATACTGAATGAAAAAAGGCCTTCCCTTTCTCCTTTTACTCTCTCAAACCCCGAGTAGTCACCAATTATGGATGTTCTTCTGTACATATCAGCAATGAATATGGTGACTAATGCAGAAGTGAAGATAGGAAAATAATAAAACCAAACCAAGTGATCAGGACCGAAGTCTAAGAACCCAAAGTGGACACATCAGTTGTAATGGCAATCAGATACGATTTAGAGCAGATAGTCGCCACTTCAAACCACTGTTGGATCATTACGAGATTATTAACACCGTGACCTGACATAAGAATCGACTTCAACATAACTCATGAGGTCTTTTAGTTACCATCATCAAAAATTGACATGGATCTTTCACTGTTGGACTTTTGATTCCTTTTGCATCGTTTCACTGGTAGTCCTTTGGTTTCTAGAAGATATTCTAGAAGAAGTAGAAGGAGACAAGGACAAATGGTGGATCTTCTAAAAAGCCAAGCCACCTCGATGTGAGCTTATGATGACGGCTACCTCAGTTAACTTGCGTTAGATCTGTCCAAACTGAGAAGACTTGTCTTGAAACATCTTGTACTTTAGGTTTTGAAACCTGCTATAACTTAGAACTTGGTACTCTTGCTACTAAAGACATTAAGTCAACTTATGTCAGTCAAAACACCAAACCAATGTGTGCACTTTGCAGTTTACTAATGAGTTACTCAGCCAGCATACATCCTGCGTATAGATAAGATCAGTACATTAAGTAATATAGGATTATCATTCCGAAAAGCACAACCGCTGGAGCCAAGTATGTACAGTAGTGTGAAGGTGCATCATTGGCAAATAATTACTTAACGTGTAAATTATATAGCTGGATCACAAGCATGTAGAAGTTATGCAATATTACAAACATGCATGCCTCTGGGAAGAAGGGCGGGAAAAAAATCGAAACCACAAAACTGTAAATTGGCCCCAGCATATGGCCCTGATTATGTGTAAATATAGAGGGTATAAACTTCTCAGTTTCCTGTAAGTTATACATTTAGTGCTAATGATGGCAGTGGGTGGCACATCTATGGGCTATGACCACACATAAGTCACCTTCATTAACCCCAACGAGGGCATCTCTAACGACCAGCAGCACAGTCCAAACAAGTCAGTTATTGCACAAGCGAGGCAAACACGGATATCTGTAGGAGTTATCCAGCAGTTAATCACTATTAACAAGGAAGGTCTGGGGTCAGAAAATAAGTGTCTTCAAGTCATAGCATGACTCATAACATAACGTCATGGAGAAAATCCTAAAGCATTTTTTAAGCATCAGTTCTTATTATTCAATTCATATCACAACCTGATAAATCATTAACTTGCCATGTAGTGATACACAACACCAGTATATGGCAACTACACGAGTATTGATGCATTGCCAACAAGCCGGAAAAGGTTCCGCTAAGAAAATGATTCACAAGACACTTGTCAGAGTACATTAAAATTCTTACGTCTTCCTCCACTTTATAATGACCCACCAATGATTCATCATACATCAGGCAAGTCATCAACTATACACAACCCCCATCATAGAATCATAGAATGGTAGAGTTGGAAGGGACCTCCTGGGTCATCTGGTCCAACCCCCTGCTCAAAGCAGGATTCTCTAAATCATCCCAGACAGATGTCTATCCAGCCTATGTTTGAAGACTTCCATTGAAGGAGAACTCACCACCTCTTGTGGCAGCCTGTTCCACTCATTGATCACCCTAACTGTCAAAAAGTTTTTTCTAATATCTAATCTGTGTCTCCTCCCATTCAGTTTCATCCCATTGCTTCTAGTCTTTCCTTGCGCAAATGAGAATAAAGATGATCCTTCTACAATGTGACAGCCCTTGAGATATTTGTAGACAGCTATTAAGTCTCCTCTCAGTCTTCTTTTTTGCAAGCTAAACATTCCCAAATCCTGTAACCGTTCCTCATAGGACATGGTTTGCAGACTGGTCACCATTCTGGTGGCTCTCCTTTGAACTTGCTCCAGTTTGTTGATGTCTTTTTTAAAATGTGGTGCCCAAAACTGGACACAGTATTCCAGATGAGGTCTGACCAAAGAGGAGTAGAGGGCAATAATGACCTCACGTGATCTAGACTGTATGCTTCTGTTGATACATCCTAGAATTGCATTTGCCTTTTTTGCTGCTGCATCACACTGTTGACTCATGTTAAGTCTGTGATCAATTAGTATACCCAAGTCTTTTTCACATGTGCTGTTACTTAGCCCTATTCCTCCCATTTTGTATATGCTTTTTTCATTTTTATTGCCCAGATGTAGTACTTTGCATTTTTCCCTGTTAAAATCCATTCTGTTAGTTGCTGCCCACTGCTCCAGTTTATGTATATCTTTTTGAATCCTCTCTCTCTCTTCTCTAGTATTAGCTACCCCTCCTAGCTTTGTGTCATCAGCAAATTTGATCAGTTTACCCTCAATTCCTTCATCTAAATAATTGATAAAGATGTTGAACAATACAGGGCCCAAAACAGAGCCTTGTGGTACCCACTTGAGACATTCTTCCAACTGGATGTGCAGCCATTTACAACCACTCTTTGGGTCCGATCACTAAGCCAGTTATGAATCCACCTAACAGTTGCCTTGTCCATTCCATACTTAGTCATTTTTTCAATAAGGATTGTGTGAGATACTTTGTCAAATGCTTTGCTGAAGTCAAGATATACTATATCTACAGCATTTCCCTGATCCACCCAGTCAGTGATTCTGTCATAGAAGGAAATTAAGTTAGTCTGACATGACTTATTAGTTACAAACACATGCTGACTCTGTTTAATCACTTCATTCTTATCCAGGTACTTGCATACATGTTCTTTAATAATTTGTTCAAAGATCTTTCCTGGTATAGAAGTCAGACTCACCGGCCTGTAGTTCCCTGGGTCCACCTTCTTCCCCTTTTTGAAGATAGGAACAACATTTGCTCTTCTCCAGTCTTCTGGGACTTCTCCTGTTCTCCAAGAATTTTCAAAGATTATGGACAGTGGTTCAAGAATTTCTTCTGCTATCTCCTTCAGTACCCTGGGGTGTAATTCATCTGGACCTGGAGACTTGAATTCATTTAGGTTAGCTAAGTGTTTCCTCACTGTCTTTCTGTTTATAGATATCCTGGATTCTTCTATTCCTTTAATAGGACAGTGAAGATCAGTTGATGTTACATTTCCTTTCTGAGAGAAAACAGATGCAAAATAGGAATTTAAAAGTTCAGCCTTCTCAACATCCTGACTTACCATTTCATCATTTTCATCCTGTAAAAATCCTATAGCATCTCTGACTTTTCTTTTACTTTTGACGTATCCCCAAAATCCTTTTTTGTTGCTTTTGACGTCACTTGCAAGCCTTAATTCATTGTAGCATGCGATTGTCAGAAAAGTCTGGTTTGCCCACACCCAGATTTTCCACATTGAGATAAATGGACCATTATGTTTTGATATTGAGACGCTCTGCTGAAAACATGGTCCACCCAAAAATAGGCTCCATCGTGGAGAGATCGGTTCAACTGTATTTTTGAAGTAACCAAAAAGTGAACAGAACAGGCTTCCATTAACTACAAATAATCAAATTACACAAGGTTGTAACGGGGCCCTTATGAAAAAGAAGCACAAATATCCCTCTTCTGCTATTGGGACATGATACAAAATTTACTTCGCCACCAAGGAACATGAAGCTACGCCTCTGACATTAGCTCACATCATGTAAGATGTATGATGGTCAGTCTCTGACCATGGCATTTAAGCCTCAACTGCAGTTTGACAATGATTCAACACGTCAGTCGGGAGCCTGCTGAAGGTCACTGTCTCCCCCACCTAGGTGACTCCTGGCTTAGCTGCATTTACTAAATGCTATTATTTAATTGCAAGTTCAATTCACCTGGGAGGGACTAAAATATAAAATTAAAAAGTATAAAAAAAATAATACCTTTGAAAAAGATTGAATTAGCCAAATGAAATTAAAAAAAAGTATGTATGTATTACTATGTCTGCAAAAGTCTGAGCTATCAAAATATAAAACTGCAGATCAGCACGCACAAAACCAAGCTCCATCAAAAGAAAAGAAAGTTAAGTTCAGAAAGTTTTTAAGAAATTAAACTAAAACACTAATCTGATTTTATATACACTGCTCAAAAAATAAAGGAAACACTTAAACAACACAGTGTAAAGGCACTGCCACACTTAGCGATCGCACCAGCGATCACGACAACGACACGACCTGGCGAGATCACTAGTGCGATCGCTATGTGATCGCTAGTTAACTCCAAGTCAATCACACTTCTGTGAAATCAACCTGTCCAGTTATGAAGCAACACTGATTGTGAATCAATTTCTCCTGCTGTTGTGCAAATAGTACAGACAACACATAGAAATGATAGGAAATTAGCAAGACAACCACTATAAAAGAGTGGTTCTGCATAGGGTGACCACAGACCATTTTTCTGTTCTCATCCTTTTTCGCTGTTGTTTTGGTCACTTTGCATTTTGTGATTGCTCTCACTCCTAGAGGTACTGTACAGTAGCATGAGGCGGTGTCTACAACCCATGGAAGTTGCTCAGGTAGTGCAGCTCATCGAGGATGGCACATGGAGCAGATACCATGAGACAAGCCAGTACACCAGGAGACGTGGAGGGGGTTGTAGGATGCAACAACCCTGCAACAGCTACTGCTACTCTTTTCTGCAAGGAGGAACAGGAGGAGCGTACTGTGTACTACAAAAACGTTGCACTCTGTAGTGCTAAAGCATGTCAATATGAAATATGAATAGCAATACTGCTTCTGGATACTAGGAAAAAACTGAGATGCTTAGTACATAATTTGGCGAATTCATGCATGCTCAGCAGCCAAAGACAAGACGGTCTCAGATCTGGAGGAGGACCAGTGCCAGAGCCCTGCACAATGACCTCCATCAGGCCACTAACATCCATGTGCCTGCTCAAACTGTCAGATACAGACGACAGGAGGATGGTATGAGGGCCTAACATCCACAGGTGGGTGTTGTGCTTATAGCCCAACACGGTGCAGGATAATTGGCATTTGCTAGAGAACATAAAGATTGGCAGATTCGATATTGGCGCCCTGAGATTTTTACAGATGAGAGTAGGTTTACACTGAGCACGAGACAGACGTGACAGAGTCTGGAGACGCCGTGTAGAACGTTCGGCTGCCTGCAACATCCTCCAGCATAACTGGTTTGGCAGTGGGTCAGTAATAGTGCAGGGAGTAATTTCTTTGGAGGGCTGCACAGCCTTCCATGTGCTAGCCAGAGGTACCCTGACTGTCATTAGGTACCAGGATGAGATCCTCAGACCAATTGTGAGACCATATGCAGGTGCAGTGGGGCCAGGGTTCCTTCTGATGCATGACAATGCTAGGCCTTATGTGGCTGAAGTGCGTCAGCAGTTCCTGAATGATGAAGGCATTGATACTATGGACTGGCCTGCCCGCTCTCCAGACCTGAATTCACTCAAGCACATCTGGGACATCATGTCTCGTTCCATCCACCAATATCAAGTTGCACCACAGACTGTTCAGGAGTTGACTGATGCTTTAATCCAGGTCTGGGATGATATCCCTCAGGAGAACATCCGCTGCCTGATCAGGAGCATCCCCAGGTATTGTAGGAGGTCATACAGGCGCGTGGAGGCCACACACACTACGAGCATCAATTCCTTGTCTTGGGGCATTTCCACTGAAGTTGGATCAGCCTGTAATTTCATTTTCCACTTTGATTTTGAGTATCATTCCAAATCCAAACCCACATGGGATATTAATTTAGATTTACATTGATCATTGTTGGACAAAGCAGCATTGTCCAAATGGGTGCAAGTTTTCTCCTTTTTTAGAGATAGTTTATTGTCGCCATAAATCATGTTGCTAGGTCATTTTTACAGCAAAATAAATGTGGTAAAAACAAAAACAAAACTTTGCTTTTTCCTTTTTTCACCAATTTACCCAACTTGGAATCCCTTATATTGTTTGTTGACAGAGAGGTAAAAAAATTATGGCTCTTGGAAGAAAAGGGGGGAAAAAATGAAAAGCACAGGAACGAAAATGGTCTGTCTTTAAGAGGTTACCTTTGGCGCAGCTTAGGATGTCCGTGTGATAAAATGAAGTGTGCTTACGCATGTTTCCACCATAATTTACACCAACTTGTAGTGTAAAGACAGTACATTTGCTGGACAGTAGTTACTCGTTGCTTGGTCCAAATTTTAGAAAGAGCATGTGAGGTAGGGATAGCCACCATCTTGGATAGGGCCTATACCAGCCTCCATTTTGTTTGTTCACAGAGCCACAGGCTGCTAGCTGCACCTGGCACTAGGGCCTGCTGGCATATTCAATACGACAGGGTTTGATGTCCACTGTGAATAAAAAGGGCTTTTAGTATGCTAAGTGATTCAGGCCCAATGTTTAATAGCAAGGTCGGTTAGTATGATAATGAATAGCCAGGCCTGTTAATATGCTAAGTAGGCCAGGCCAGAACAGTACTTCATAGCTGGGGGCTTCAATTAGACTATACCTTTCAGCAAGACCATGAAAACACATCTATTGTATATCCCAGACACGAAGGCTCCGTTCTAGGATTATGAATTATGAGCACATCTTTGTAGGTACATTCTCATAAAAATATCTGTGTGACCCTGCGGACCTCAGGCATTTGATGGTGCATCTCCCGAGTCGGTGATGGCTTGGGGGGCTGAGATATAGAGATTGGCCATCCACAATGACCCAATCGGGCCAGGTTTGATATCCATGCGACAGGCAAAACATACTGCATCCGCTGGTACCTCTCGTGTCCTGATCCGATCGTCCTGGAGAAAGTTAACCCCTTTATTAGGTGTTGGGAATAAATTCTGCAGGGGGCTAAGGGTGGAGATTATCATCCCACCCTCGGACACTGAGGGGAGGGACCTAGCAGGTTTAAGAACCTCTAAGCCTTGTACATTATTGTTGTATTTTACTCTGACTGCAAATCCATTGTAATTCCGTTGTATAGATTACTGTATATTTCTGTAATTATCTAGTGTGCCCTTAAGGCAATTAAACCATAAAATTAATCTTGGGCTGATGCTTTTACTCTGATCACGAATCTTAGAATACCCAGTGGGTAACAGGACACCCTCCCTGGCGGCCATTTGCTCTAGGTGCAGTTCCCTTACTGACCTGAGAGACAAAGAGGGCGCCGGAGAGCTGTGCCTGTGGAGTTACGTCACGTTGGTGACGTGGAAGGACGGGGGCCGTCCTCCACAGAGCACAATAGTTTTTATAGTGTTTTGCCTGATATGAGCATGTACTTGTCCTCATACTATGCTGCCCTTACATAGGGAACCCGTCCCAGTGCCACACTGCCCTTACATAGGGAACCCGTCCCCGTGCTACGCTGCCCTTATATAGGGAACACGTACTACGTGCTGCCCTTACATAGGGAACCCGTCCCTGTACTACGCTACGCTCACATAGAGAACCCGTCCCCATACTACGCTGCCCTTATATAGGGAACCTGTTGCCATACTATGCTGCCCTCACATAGGGAACCTGTCCCAATACTACGCTGCCCTCACATAGGGAACCTGTCCCAATACTACGCAGCCCTCACATAGTGAACCTGTCACCATACTACGCTGCCCTTACATAGGGAACCTATCCCCATACTACGCTGCCCTTACATAGGGAACCTGTCCCTGTATTACGCTGCACTTACATAGGGAACCTGTCCCCGTATTACGCTGCCCTTACATAGGGAACCTGTCCCCATACTACGCTGCCCTTACATAGTGAACCTCTCCCTATACTATGCTGCCCTCACATAGGGAACCAGTCCCCACACTACATTGCCCTTACATAGGGAACCTCTCCCTATACTATGCTACCCTCACATAGGGAACCTGTCCCCATACTATGCTGCCCATACATAGGGAACCTGTCCCGGTATTACACTGCCCTCACATAGGGAACCTGTCCCCATACTATGCTGCTTTCACATAGGGAACCGTCCCCATACTATGCTGCCCATACATAGGGAACCTGTCCCGGTATTACACTGCCCTCACATAGGGAACCTGTCCCCATACTACGCTGCTCTCACATAGGGAACCCGTCCCCATACTATGCTGCCCATACATAGGGAACCTGTCCACCTATTACACTGCCCTCACATAGGGAACCTGTCCCCATACTACGCTGCCCTTACATAGGGAACCTCTCCCCATACTACGCTACCCCCACATAGGGAACCTGTCCCCATACTATGCTGCCCTCACATAGGGAACCTGTCCCCATACTACGCTGCCCTTACATAGGGAACCTCTCCCCATACTACGCTGCCCTTACATAGGGAACCTCTCCCCATACTACGCTACCCCCACATAGGGAACCTATCCTCATACTATACTGCCCTCACATAGGGAACCTGTCCCCATACTACGCTACCCCCACATAGGGAACCTGTCCCCATACTATGCTGCCCTCACATAGGGAACCCGTCCTCATACTACGCTGCCCTCACATAGGGAACCTATCCACATACTATGCTGCCCTTACATAGGGAACCTCTCCCCATACTACGCTACCCCCACATAGGGAACCTGTCCCCATACTATGCTACCCCACATAGGGAACCTGTCCCCATACAATGCTGTCCTCACATAGTGAACCACATTCTGATGACAGATCTGCTTTGAAAAGTGTAAATCGAAAAAATTAAATAAAAAAAACTATTTTTAAAGGATGACACACAACATAATTGTATACAGGAAAGTTTTCACTATGAATAGCACAGAGTGCAGTCAATATTACATTCTACCGACAGAACAGGGAAGGACTGGATTCTCAGAGAATACAGTTCAATTCTATGCCTAAAACAGAAGGTAAACAGCTTGAGGCCATTTTCCGTCACTTAGACGCTCGTATAGATTGGGGCAGAGGAATAATCAACGGAACAGATTTATTAAAAGTGCCACAAAAGAAAAATTGCCTTGGTAGCCTATAGCAATAAATCACAACACAGCTCTCAGTTTCAGAAATGAAAGCTGCGCTCTGATTGGTTGCTATGGACAATTTTTCTCTTAGACACTTTCATGAATTTCTCACAATTTATCGCACATATGACTCAATATAAATGTGGTCACAAACTACAGACAAAAGCGTTAATTTATAGCTCTGTGTGAATGTCTGGGGATAGAATAAATGTTCTATTCACAATGGGAATGTTCCTGGCTCACATGTCCAAGATATATCCATACCATCCCCCCCCATTTACTAATAGACCTCCTACTGGCTTCCATTAAGCTTGTATATAAATTATGCCTAGTTATCCCACAAAACATACTGTTCTGTGTAGTTTGGTATACAGTACATTGATGTGTTCCGTTAAAAGTATACTTACAAGGGGGTTGTCTAATGAAACAAAGTTCTGTCCCATGTACAGGATAGGTGATAGCTTACTGATCGGTGAAGATCCGAGTACTAGGATCCACACTCTTTGGTAAAACGGAGAGATATAATCCCCCACAGAACACTTATCATAGTTACAAAATGGATCGGTAGGTTGGACGCCCGCCTGCCACTCCATTCATTCTCTATGGGGCAGCTGTAAAAAGCCAAGCACACGCCTCAGGGGCCGGTCATGAAAGGAGCGGCGATCAAGCATGCGCACTGCTGCTCGAATCTAACAAGGATAAAATTGCCCATACTGCCGACCAATTGGTGTGGGTCCCAACCGTCGGACTCCTATCAATCACTAAGTTACCACCTAGCATATGAATTAGGTTATAGCTTGTTTTCACAGGACAATCCCTTTGAATCAAGTCTCAAATCTTTCAGATCTTAGTGAATTATTTCACCCTTTCGGGATGTGGTGTCCACATTTACCACCATTGGTTCCTATAAGCAGGTCAACGCTGGTGGGTGTGGACCATGGGCCGGGTTTACCCTGGAGGGACATGACTAAGCGACTACCTAGTTTTTATTAGAGCCTCTAGTGGTGAGGATAGGCTTGGCTGCAGGTAGTCACCAGGTGTCACTCCAGGGTAGTCCCCGGACTTCACCAGCTGACCCAAGGGTCAGAGCAGGTATGTGAGGGGCAAGACAGATGTTCCGGGTCAGGGCACGCAGCACAGGTTCACTTCACTATACAAGCTGGGATCAGGAGTGGAAAGATCGGAATAGACAAGTAGACAAGCCAGGTCTATAACAGAGGAGACTAAACAGAGGTGCACCTTGACAGGAAGCTGGCCACTCATCCCTAGAGCCAGGTGAAAACTCACCAGCAAGGCGGAGGATGTAGCAGTTCTGGAATGTTGCAAGAGGCTGCACAGAAAAATGGACTAACACTGGGAGGAGCAGCTCAGTTACCGCAATGAGTAAGATGGCGCTTCCCAACAGTGCGAGTCCCCAGCGTGTCAAGCAGTTGATCTGAAAATAAACATATCAGGCTTGTTCAGATATCCATTTTACATGGATGGAACACATACACATTGTAGTCTATGAGGCTGCTCACATGTATGTGGTTTATATTATTTCTCATACAACAAAAACAGTTGCTACACCAATGCTAAAAATTCCCACAAAAATGCCTGCAAATCAGAGCCAGCACATGATGAAATACAGTTCAGTACTCTGGAAACTATGTCTACCATTGTAGTATACGTGCCAACTTTTCACAACAACTCAAAGTCCTGTAAAAAATGCAAAATGTTTCTCAAAATGCAGCACTTCAGGGCAGTTTCTTGAATGGCGGTGATCTGGTATCCAATCACACATCCAAAGGATAGGAAAAGGGGTGTGCTGAAGAGTGATCTGTAGAAGCGGTGGCTATGAAAAAAAATGTCAACAGCTCATTTTGAGCATCACATTTACACTCCTCCAGGAAGGCCATCACTCAAAGTTGTCAAATGTGCCATGTAGTTGTGATGTAGAGGACCACTGTGCGTATTGCTTTCACAAATATGATCTGGTTGCTTTGCAACTTGTACATGAGGTCCACCTTGGCAAATATCTGATCTCTGTACCTCCAACCTAAAGGAGCACAAAGGCCTCTCTGTGATATAGGAAGACTCCAATGTTATAAGTGATGGTAAGTGAGGGCTTTGTTAAACAGTGGCGCAACTTGAATTTCACTGGCCTGAATACTAAACCTTCAATAAGGCCCCCAACTATCATGTGTCTTTAAGGGTATTGGTTTCTTGCATGGGTTAAAGAGACCTTTTTTTTCAAATGCAACTCTTTTACCCACAATACACCCATGGTTACAGACTTTGCAATCAATGCCTCAAATAATAGACCATTGCATACCTACTATTGAGTAAAGCTCCTAAAATACCCTAGGAGATTACCTCATATTAGTTTGGTATCATACCCATCACCCAGGGATCATGTGAACCTTCTGAGGACCACCACTCTCCAATAAGTATTACAAATTTAGAGAGTGAGGCAAGGACCTTGTGACCATGGTTCGTTTCTCATCTAAAGAACATGGAGAAAGGGCAAACAAGCTCGGTCCCTTTGGGCCCAAGAAGTGGTTTTCTTTCTTTTCCTGAAATGTTTTGAAATATTGGGTGCAGCCGTTGAGTCCCACCATCTGCATGCTGATGACCTAGTCTCCAGAAAAAAAATTAGATATGCAAAAATATCCATATATTGCTGCAGCTTACACATCTGACAAGAAGAACAAACATCGCCTTTGTTTTCGGGCTGCTCCTAACTAAATGGAAACTCATTAACATACAGAAGAACACAAACAACAGCTCTTGTCCAATAAGCAAGTCCAGCTTCTTAGAAAGCACATCCTCTGTCACAGGTATGAGAGGAACACCCTCCCTGACTCACCTGGCTCTATGAAGCTACATAAGCACCTGACCTTGGAGGAGTTACCAGTCTAATGCAGTCCAACCTGCACACTGCTGAATGACAGAAGAACTGGCAGGGATTGGAAGGGAGAAACCACAGCAGAGTGCATGCAGCCTGGCTGTACAGCTATCCAGCTGTAGGAATATAAACTACATTACTCAAGCACCTGGGAAAACTTCTGGTAAGTTTAAAAGAAAGTTGCTGAGACGATCATTGGGCGCAAATCTTCATATTATAAAGTATTACTGGATACGTGGAATTGAAGGTAAATGCACTACATTGTATTCAACTCAGGGACTTGGATGCAGAAGTGACTCCAGGGAGGTACAAGACAGGTTCAGCCTCCGCCACTTCTATACATCTGGACTGTAACTGGTTGGAAACTTCTTTTTACCTTCTTTGTTGTTACTTCTAAATTACATACAGAACATAAGACAAATAGTAATGACAAATTTGTATTAAAGTAAAATGTAGGAAACAAAGCACAGATACTTAATATATACAGTATGTATGTATTACACACACACACACACACGCACACGCACACGTACACCTATGTTGTGAACCTTATATTACATTCAACACTTATTTTATATTAAGTTATTTTTTATATATTAAATTATAGTTAGAAATATTCAAGTATATACATACATATTTATATACACACACTAATATATATATATATATATATATAATATATCTTTATATATATACACACACACATACTGTAGCTATACGCACACACATTATATACTTACAAATACATACATACACATATATATATATATATATATATATACACACACACACACACACACACACACCCACACACACCCATTACTTACACATACATACACACACACACACACACATTATATACTTGCACACACATATAATTGCACACACACACACACACACCACACACATTATATATACACATACTACTTTTAAGGCCTTTTTATACTATATTTCTTGCATACTTACATCTTTTTTGAACACTAATTTTCACATTTGCTATTTGATCTTATTTTCTGAAATGTTTGAAACCAATATTCTCAAACTCTTCCACAATAATCGATAGCGGGACATATATTAAATTATATATGTAGGTTTTTAATAGCTTTATTTCTTTGAGGTTTCGCCCACGCATCAGGTGTTGATTTCATTCTAGAACTGCCACAAGCTTGCCTTGCAAAGAATGAAATCTATAGTGATAATCAACAGAATAAATTGATATTGCAGATTTAAAAATCCAAAGCGCGGGTCAGATTCTTTTGGAGGAAAGCGGTGTTGTGTCAATCATACCCTTCTACAATTATTGTTGCCAATAGGCTACTGCCAGCCGTTATGAAACAAGCATTGGACAGTTTAAGGAATATACTCTATGAAGTGCCTTACAATTCTTCAGGGTGTTTCACACTGCCTCACTTTTGTGTTGTTTTTTTCAAAACACTGCTGCCTTTTTTTTTGCATCCAGACGAGGATCCACCATTGGATCCAGTCGATTTCCCATACATCCACTTGTGGCTTTAACGCCAATAACTGCAGTAACATTTAAAAAGAACGTTTGTGCAATCACCATTTAAAGGGCATCTGTTTGGAATAAAAGGCCCTGCGGTACCCTAGATCAGCAATGATGTATGAGTATTATTTGCTGGAATCCGCATTCTTCCTCGATGCGCGCATTATTATGATGTCAGGAGTTAACGTGTACATCATACACAAGGAATGGCAGGACAACAGTTAGTGCAGATTTTCGGAGATGACAGATCTATGTATTTCTTAGTCATTGTTCTACTAGAGAAAGAAGTTACTCATCAGTTTGTGTATTTTGCTAGCTGATATTTGCGGAGCGTGCTTTGTACTCAGCAGCACTCGCCTCTTGCCCAGCGGGAATGTTTCGCCGATCCTGTTTTGCACAGTCCATGTGTTGTGTGTTTTATTTCTGGGTGTGTGTGAAGTTTTATCTGAGGTGTGGTACAGTGTATAGATACACATGGGACTAAAATAAAATCTGCCTTGTTTGGGTTCTCTTGGAACAAGCTTTGTATGGTTAGATGGAAAGCTTTTAAAAGTTGCAACACCATTAAGTTGTGCATCAAGCTGGGTGTTTTATTGATCGGCCCAAATTCACTTAATGAGCCACGGACAGATGTTTCATGTACAACATACAAATATACGTAATATATAATGTTGTAAATGTCATCTGAATAAGAAAAAAAAATAAAAAGCAGCATAGTAATAAAGTGAAGCACCCCATGATGGAAACCCAATGGACCCTTTTAGAGACAATGGTGCCCATCATGTATTGGATCTGGCAATGTCGTTAAGTTTGATGGAATCGAAAATAGAAATTTAAAACCATAAGTACAAACGCTCGGTTGTCTAGGAATCGAGATGTCAAGGACCCCAGCAAACTAGAAGATTGTGTATATGCAAACATTATGGCATCACCCGTAGAGCGTGGCATGCTGTAGTAGGTGCGGTTGCATACGTGCCTTATGGGGGGGTCCAAAGTCCCTTTCTCATTCATGGTACCATTCTTCCACATGGTTCATTTTGCTTCAAAGTTATGCATCTATAGATAGACATTGCATATGACTACAGTATTTATTCCAGTATTCCCATAACTATCAAACCTTAAGGGCGAAAGGTTCATTTTTACGCGAACAATTCGAAACGTTCGTTCTAGATCATCTTCCCATTTAAGAGATGCTGTCGATCATGTTAATTCATCCGATGAGTGTATCATTTAGGTCTACATGAATATCAGTTATTGGCAGAATATCACCCTGCGAAAGGAAGTGCTGCCTATAATATGTAGTGTATCATGATTGTATTATCGATTGTTCTGTCTCTATACTATTTGGGTCAGTCTGCAGGAACTGGGCTATTAAAAAAGGGACCTGTAGACTTGTATATAGTCAATCAGCACTCATAGGTACACTTTAATATGTTCTACCTCCATTATACAACCTGTGGATCAGCAGTGGTTGGGATACTAAGACCGTCACTGATTTCTCTAAAAAAAAGTTGCTTTGCTGAGTGGTGTACTAGCCTACAGAGTTTCTATTGATCCTTCAATGGTAATCCGACATCTTGACTGGTGTGACGTGGTGGATGTGGCCTGTGTTAAGTGGTTGACATGGCTTACGCAGAACTCAAAGTCTTCATAGCAGGAGTACAATCACGTAATACCTGATATACAGTGTCTATAATCGGTGCATGTTCAAGCAGGAGCGATGAAGAAGGGATGGTCAGGACTGGACTGATCTGGATTGTTTATATATACTCAAAAGTGCAATTAACTTAATAGTTCGGGAGGGTTCCGGTTCAACTCCAGAGCAATCCTTTGTGTTTATTTTAATTTGGAATTTTTTAATTGGTTTGTGAAACAGTTCTAGTAACACATTATACTATCCCATCTTATTTTTAGAAAATCTAATTAAAGAAGTATTTCCATTAAATGTGTGTATATGTATATAATGTAGTGTGAGTATATTTATATACTCACCTGTCACTGTCTTGTCCAGGATCCAGTGCTGTTCTCCTCTTTTCAGGAACAGCACCGCGAGTCAGACTTTCTGGGTCATGTTATGCACTATGGATGAGCCGGAAGTCTATTTTACAGTGTAAGTCTATGGAGCCTGATTGTTCAGATGCCCATTAGGCTTACAGTGCATAATATTTATATATACATATATTTTATATACATACACCTATTCTGACGGTAACAGAAATGGCAAAGCGTGCCCCGGAGAATTAAGAGTGGTGACGTCACTGAGAAGGGGAGAAGAATGGTGCTGGATACTGGAGAAGGTGGCAGTATGAGTATATTAATACACTACATGCACATATACACACATTTAATGAAAAATAAGTGCTTCTTCAATAACCCCAAGGTGAGAGGAGGGATCTCAGTGTTTGGATGAATTCACACATCGTGACACACGAGCACAGACTGTGATGTCCAGACCAGCCATATGTCTCTTGAACGAAACCTAACAGCCTTATAAGTTGCCAGCCATTTCAGACACCACAGGCAGTACGCTCTGATAGTTTCATGGATGTCTGAATCTGGCCTCTTTAGCTTTGAGCTGAACAGTTCCTTTCAGAAGGACTGGTTGCTATGGCTATACTGCCTAGTTACCAGTCTTTTACAAAAGGGTCTTCTGGGCTTGTGGCACTTGGCAACCAAAATGACAAATTCTTGTTTTTTTACACTTAAGTTTTAAAAAAATCAGTCCGTACATGTTAACCTTTTAGTTATTTTTAGAGAAATCTGATTAATAAAGCAAGATGAGAGAGATCTCCGCATGTCACGGATGTCTGAATTTGGTGAAACACAGTCCGAATATGGATCGTGATGTACAGACCGGCCACAAGTCTCCTGAACCCAAACGAACAGCCTCATAAGCTGCCGGCCGTACTCCGACAGCGTCTCACAGACATCTAAGCTCGGCCTTTCTCCGTGATGGTTTCAGAACGATTGGTTGCTAGGGTTATCAAGGATTGCCCCAATTGGCAACCAGCGTCATATCTTCATCTTAAAGGGAAGGTTTCCTTCTACACATCTTTTTCTTTGTTGCGTCAGAATAGGTAATCCAGTTGGCTTTTACATCCCTTTTTAAACCCAGGGGCCCGTATTATTCTGAGGCTTAGGCGTGTCTTCCCTTATAGGGTTAACTCTACAATCAGCCTGTACTTTAACCATAGCCACCATTAAAATAAACCTCAAACAAAGGCACACATACTATCAGCTACCATCAGCTTGTGACCGTGGAATGAACATTTCAGAACCAGTTTCAACAAGAAGTCTACCAGTTTCTATTGCCGACTGGGTGGCATTCAGCTGGTTTACAAACATATTGAGAAAGCCAAAACATCCAATTTAACGGTTACTAATTTTTAGAGGACTTTCAATTATCACCAGCTCAAAGTCAATAACACTGACCAGACTGGTTCTAATCTGCATCCCTAGCCTTGGGCAAGGTAGTGTGGTCGATGGCACCCTATTATGGGCAGCACACAGGGCGCGTATGGATGGTGCTCTATTTACCCATTACCAGAGATCTCACCAATAATTGTTTGTGCACAAAGGGTTAACGAAGATCATTAATATGGCTGGAGCCTGAACACATTCTGATTATTTTACAGGACAGTTCTATACACGTGCCTACCGAATGACCGGCGTGTTAGGCCACGTTCAGTGTTTGGTCAGTATTTTACATCAGTATTTGTAAGCCAAAACCAGGAGTGGGTGAAAAATACTGAACATGTGAATGTGTCCTCAGGGTCCCAGTGTGAGGGGATAAAAATTGTTACTTTAGTTCCTTATAGGATACATAAACTTTATTTATTACCAGAGAAACAAGCAAATATCACTTGGGAAAGTTTTACATAATTTAAAATTTTTTTTACATACGAGAACATACGATATAAAAAACCCTCTGCTGGCAAGACTGACACTGGATGGATGAGACAGAGCGAGAGACAGAGCGAGAGACAGAGCGAGAGACAGAGCGAGAAGAGAAGGAGATACAATAGTTAGATACCTGGATAGACGAGTGTGAGATATAGAACACCGATAAATACATTTTGATATTTCAAAAGTTAAGAGTGAGTGATATATGGGATATACAGACAGAGGTGCAAATACCATATGCAAAAAAAAAGTATTGGTCTTAATCCCAACCAAAAGATTCCTGGGGAACCATGATCAGATATACTGTAGGTGGTAGCTATGACTTGTGTAATTTATAGCAATGATCTCATAGTGCAAGGCATTAGTGATGAGCGAGTGTGCTCGTTACTCGAGTTTCCCGAGCATGATCGGCTGTTATCAGAGTATCTTGGGCGTGCTTGTAAATTATGTCAGAGTCCCTGTAGCTGCATGATTTGCAGTTGCTAGACATCCTGAATACATGCAGGGATTGCCTGTTTGCTAGCAGCCGCAAATCATGCAGCTACGGGGACGCAGACATAACTTACGAGCACGCCCAAGATACTCGGAGAACACCCGAGCGTGCTCGGGAAACTCGAGTAACGAGCACACTCGCTCTTCACTACAAGGGATCTTTAGGACCCCCTTTGAGTCCAGGGCCTGGGGGAAAATCACAACCTCATCAAGAGCTATAGTGGTTCCACCTTCTCTCCCAAGAATATTTCCATTCCCTATGGATATATCCAGACACGAGAGGCCCAGAAGAGTTAGAGGTTGTTGTGGCCATCACCGTGTGACCCTCAGGACTCCGTTCATTGCTCTGACGGAACAAGAGCATGTATTCTATATTGGGGACATGAATTCCCCTTTGTCATCAGATGCTGAGGTCACAGTCTGGACCTGAAGTATGCTCCTCTCCCCTGCTGATCGTGATGAAGTTGTGTTGAGAGATGCGGAGCACTGAGCACAGACACAATAATGAGCGATCACGAGTGCGCTGACACACAGACACACGCTTCCACATGCCTTTATCCAGGAATCCAGTTAATGCTTATGTAAGAAACTCACCGCATTAATAAGCCAAAGATGTCATCCTGCTGAAGACTCGTCACACATTCATGATTAAGTTATGCCAGGGTTAAATGGCTGTGCGATGTGCCTAGATATGTGATGAATACCAGGCTAACGAGGTGCACGCTTCTGGAATAATAATTTTAGTCTTTTTGCATAAATGGGTCATGGTTTCCAAGTATATATTGCAACATAGTAATGAGAGTTATGCTTCAGTCTATAGGGTTTTCATGACTTTAGGAATCACTTACCCCCTGGATATATAATGCAGCTGTACTGGACAGCACTTTCCAAACCTGTACAAATTAATAAGTGTTGTGTTTTTTTTTTTTTTGTGGAATGGTACATGAACTATATTACCCAATCACATTTACATTTCATAATACAGACTGCACAAACTATTACAAAGACCGCTTAAACCTGGTGTACCGCGTTAATGCATAGCTGCATAATAATCCTCGAAAACTAAGTCAATTTTGGCCGCCTAGCCTAATTGACAGCTCCTCAATATCCTCCTCCCTGCTGCTGAAGCTACACCCACCTAGCCTATGACAGCTCCTCAATGTCCTCATTCCTGCTGCTGCAGAATCTACACCCAGCTAGCCTATGGCAGCTCCTCAGTGTCCTCCCCCTGCTGCTGTATCTACACCCACCTAGCCTATTTGACAGTACATTAGTGACCACCCTCCCTGCTGAGATCTCACACTGCTCAGTACAAGCTGCAACTGCCAATCAGACTGGGTAGTTGGAGACTGAATATACTGGGCCACATAAGCTCTCACTCTTTAGCTGAACTCTTAACATGCTCAAGATTATAGAATTTGAAAATTCATGTCAGAAAATAAGTACACCAATCATATTAGGATCAAGGTCTACTTAACGTATTCCACTTGTATTGTGAAATATGGAAACAGGTAGTACTAAAAGTTTTAATTTGCTAATTGCTGGGGAGGTCTCACTGTTGAGAACCCCACTAATCACCAGAACGGGGTCTCAAGTCCTCCCACAACTAGTTTATAGAATAATATTATGGGTCCTAGTATTTTTATTCCCATCTGAAGCAATACACAATATAGAATAGGTAATTGGGTAATAGGGCAATAGGGTAGCACTTCCCAGCCAACTGTAGCCCTCCGGTGATGCAGCGCTAGAAATAAGCATTGTGTCCACACCTTCCATTCTGGTAATACGCATCTGTCCTCCAGGCACCAGCTAAAATAAAGACAGATTAAAAGTGACAAAGACTATAAAACCAGCTTACTCCAAGCACGTTGGATGTCCCGCGATGAGACGCGAGGTATTATACTGCTCGTATAAACAGCACGATTTAATGACGGCGGATGTAAGAGAACACGAGCTAAGCTGTAACAATATAATATATATTACACGCTTATTTGAGAAAATGGTGAAAATTTTAAAGCACATTAAAAAAGATTTAAAAAAAAAAAATCCCCATGCAAATCACAATTTTATATTACACTTCCCCAAACAGCCGTGGTATTTCTGTTGTAATATAAGGAGATGATTACTAATTCAAGGAAATCAGTTGCTGGGAAAATACCTGGATGTCGTTTCGTTGGCCATCATGACATTGCATTTTACGGTTTCTATATTTGGACTTCAGGGAGTGTAATAGCACGACATTAGGTTATACACTTTCCAAAAATCTATGCCCCCCCCCCATTTACAGCTTGAGCTACGATTCTTTATAAAAGGGTAGGGAGCGGTTGAATCATTGTACAATCATGATAGAAGAGGCAGGAACTGGTAGGTTCATCTAGACTGTACATTGTATATTGGAGGCTAGTCATAGACATTAGATAGATGTCGGTGGAAGTTAGTTCCTTCCGAACCCCCATACAGATGCACGCTCACGGAAACTGAGCGTGCATGTGTTCTCAATAGTGAGAGAGTAAGTAGCTGCAAAAACCAACTCTGGTGGCAAATTCAAAAGGTGCAATCCTTCTGTGCCTCCAGACAACTTGTTTATGAGGTGCTCCTTAACTCATTCCTTCCCAAAAGATAATAGTTGTGTAGGGCCAGCTCAACATTTTGATTGAGGAGGTGAATGAGTGAAAGAATGGTGTGATTTAAGGGGTTGATGGGATTTTAGGAGATAAGGGCTTTGTTTCCCTCAAGCTAGCCCATGATCAAGGCTGCACTGTGTCGAGGATTGTGGCTCTGCCCCATTCAAGTCTGAGCCACAATAATTAGAGATGAGCAAACGTGCTCAGATGAGCTGTTATCAGAGCATGGTGAGGTGCTGAGTGATTTCGGCGTTTCTAACATATTCTTTGAGCACAGGTAATCCCTGCATGTGTTATGCTTGTCGAACAGACGTGGGGATTGAACATATTTTGAGCACACCAAAGCCACTCGGTTAGCACCCGAGCATGCTCAGACAACACCTTACCCAATTACATTTGCTCATCACTAGTAATAACAAACTAGTAGAGTTACATTAAAGACATGCTGGAGTAAAACGGTTTAAAATGTTGCAAAATTTTGTGTAATTCAAAAGTTGTGCAAAAATTTCCTTGCTTGACATTTTTCTGCCAGTCTTGGCCACCTACACCAGCTTTTTGAAAAGTGGAATAGCTTCGGGGAAAATTCATAATTCACAGCACAAAAGTGGCATTACCAAAATGTATGCCAGCCCCCAATTGGTAGACGTTTGCCGTTGGCGGACAGTCAATGAAACATCCCCCTAAAATGCCGCAATTAATAAATTGTGTCCAACATGATTAGGTAATTGTGCCACCAATGAACGTCTTTTACATGGTCCTCTTTGTCTTAACAGGTCCAGCCATGGATACAGTTCCAGAAGTCTGGCATACACAGATGGAGCAAGAGGAAAACGTGGACAGTAGACCCGAGTGCTCCATCTGCTTCACCAGCTATGACAACATATTCAAGACTCCCAAGGTTCTGCAGTGTTCACACACCTTCTGCCTCGAGTGTGTGGCAAGATTGGTGGCTGCACTACCAACAGACAGCCAACATGACCAGGTCATGTGCCCCTTCTGTCGACAGCCTACCCAAATCCCCCAGCAGGGTGTCCCGGGCTTACAAACAAGTAAAGATCTGTTGTCTAACCTACCTCCGCATTTACAACATGAAGAGCCAGTTTGGATCGAGGGGACCAAGCTTTGCTATAAGCAGGAGCCACAATCCGATTCTAATCAAACAAACACGTGCATTTGTGTCGACATTGGGTTGACTAAAAAAGAGGAACCACCAACACCAGTACCACGGAATGGACTTCAAAGATTCTTTTGTGGGTGCAGCGACTGGAAAAGACTCTTACTCATTGCTTTCATGGTGATCATACTGTTCTGCATCCTTTTGTGGCCGGTTCAGTGTATCCTGAAGACGGGAAACCTACGTTGTACCACCGAATCCACACCCACCAAGGTGCCACACTCTTCTTTGCTCGTAACAAGAGGCTTATGGGAGGGACCCTAGAATAACTACGCTCATTTAAGGACTGATATGGGTGGAAATTTGCATGTCTTTTGTAGACTCTGTTCTTAACCTCGTCCAATAGAGACACCAAACAGAAGACATCATGACTGTATTGTGATCTCCTTTTAGGGTAGATGCAAAGGTAGAACTTTGAAAGAAGTTTCAGAACGGTCATAGGCACTAGATGTGACTGAGGGTGGTTGATACATGCATGTGACAAAAAAAAGTTGGGTTGTGCTTTCAAACATCAGAAAATCAGTATTACTTGAAGGCAATGCACTGACTCAAGGCCCGGTCTACGGCACATACAAGGAATGGTTTATCAGTGTTCAGAAATGAAATGTGACAGTTTCTACAATATTTAATAAGTAAATGAAATGGCATTTATACAGTCAATAGCCATGGTGTAGATCAAATCTTGCGCTATGGGAATTAATTCTTATTTTAAATGTTAGCCATTGATCAATACTAATCAGAGTTAATGGCCGACGTACACAACCTTGTCCTATTCATCCATACCTTTCTATGGAATACACAGAATTATTGATATAATCTCCATGAAAAACCAGGTTTACTCTGGGCTGGATGGTTGAGGGGGCCGAAAGTATTCCGTATGGAGGTGCACTGATTCTACTGATGGTAGAGGTCAGGAAAGATCAGGCAGCGGGATTCCAACAATCCAGATCCTTTTATACTCAAAGGACATAAGCCATTGCCAACTGTAGATAACTGTTGGCCCAACAATAGTTTGTCCAGCAGCCACCTTGTCCGAATCTCCAATACACAACATCTGCTCAGCAAAGCTCTTCTATGTTCTCAGAGAGCCACTGTCAGACATATCTGGCAGCCACTTATATCTAGAAAACGAAAATCAGACATGTTGGAACCTTACCCCCCCCCTCCCACCAGCCTACATACACATTAGACCGTCATCCGAACCCATCAAAATTGGCAAGTTTGGCCAATGTTAGCTTAATGTGTAAGGAGGCCTTTACTACGGTTTTCCATTATTTAACTCATGAACATGTCTAGTGGGGGTCAGTAGGAATAGGAGTCAGCTGAAAAGTATATCTAGACTCTTTCAGGTGGCCATGTCAGCACAATGACTGTACAAACCAACCACAGTGGCTCGGTGCACCCTTGTTGTGGCCAAACAGTCCAGTGCACACTCCCACCTACTTGTTGTCCAGCTATCTCTACCCTCCTTGTCTTTGATTTACAGCTTTGGCTTTAAAAGAAAGAGATGTATGAAAAGAACGTAGAAATGAAAGTGCACTGAACTGTGACCACGACAGGGTCCACCAAGCTTGTGTGCTAGGTTTGAACAGTCATTTTGTCCTGAGCCTTCCTTTAAAGAACCAAAATAAGCATTGAGAAAGTTTACTTTGGGCACTGGTTACCTACCACAGTTAAAACAAGCCAAGCATAAGAACAATCTCCATGATAGACTGCATGCTTGGACTCGGAGTTAGGCCGTTTAGAAGGATATTGCTTATTTTTGCTACATATTGTAAAATATACTATAAATCCATTGGGCTGCACTATAAAGGAAGAGAGTTACTCTACCGACCAATAACCTTTTATAAGCGTTCAGTAATCCTATTTAGCCTTTGCCATTTTCTACCATCAGTGCCCGCAGACTTATCCCGTGAAACTAAATTTCCCAAAGGCGAATGTTAAATTACAACACATTTAGGATATAAAAGGCTCGAGTACGAGGTTGGTGTAGAGCAGAGGTGGGAGGAAAACCAGTTGGATTTTATTTGCTACTAATAACTTAAAATCGGTTGAATAAAAGAAAGTCATTAAAGAGAGGAATTGGATTTTTATGCTTCTAAAATGCCAGGTTCCAGAGCGATGCTGAATCAGAAATAATGGACCTGTAAACAAGCATTTACTGCCATCACGCACATTAAGGGACCGACGTGAGGGATATCTGGCTTTAAACTAGAGGTCACAGCTCTGAGAGGCGAAAATGTTGGAGTGTAAAAAAAAAAAAAAAAAGGGATGAGTTCATATAATGTTTAAATAGTATTTTAAAGAGAACTGGTCACTTACCATAAATACGTAGTTTTGTTACCTGATGTAAATGCCGGCAATGTTTTTCTTTTATCCCTGCGCCTCTGCGTTCCCGAGATATGCCCTCTCTTCCTTGTATATAAATCTTGTCTTGTTATCCAAGTGGGTGTGCTCCGCAACTCTTCTTAAAAACCCTGCCCAGTTGGCTAAAGACTAGATTTAGATACAGGACAAAGAAGGTCATATCTTAGGAACGGAGAGGCACAAGAAGAAAAGAAAATAATCACCGGATTCAGGAGAATAGCGGCGTTTGTGTCAAGTAACACATTGAGTAGTTATGAAAAGACACATGGCCTCTTTAAAGGGATGGTCTGGTTTAGGAAGTTTTCTTAAAATATCCAATTAGAACATTTGGGGATTATAAGAGCGTTACATCTACTAAAGTAGAGAATGGGAACAAAGTAGCTCTCCTTCTGGAAGCCTTACCACGCCCATGCCTAAAATAGCCAATTGATATTAATGGGTACCACGTAATGCTTCATTTCCTTTATGGGGGCGCAACAAGGAAATTAAGGCTTCAGGAAGTGGCAGCGAATTCCAAAGTCCGAATAGTGAGACATCCTACGACTGGTGAATTGGTGGGCATTTTAAAAATAGGAATCCCTTTAAGTTATTGGTGGGTTGTAAATTCACAGAGTTCAAGTTTCATGAAGGAATCTATCAGCAAACACTAATAATCCTGACGGTGGCAAGAAAGAGTATAGGAACAAGACCTATAACTGTGCACATTTTGGGTGCGGATCTTTCACTGTAGATATCAAGGTGTAGGTCAGAAGAAGATTATCATTTCATCACGCCAGTGGTGCAACTTAAAGCTTGTGGCCCCCAATGCAAAAATCGCCAACAGGGCCCAATAGTATTTGTCTTTTTTATATGGGCCAGTGGAAGGTTTCAGGCCGTTCATAAGCTCCAGAGCACAGGTGCAATTGCAACCCCAGCGTCCACTATAGTTAGGTTCCCGATTGACGAAGCTCACAACTTTCTCTCAATGGTATCCCAGGGGTATTTACTGCAAAGCGTCTCATTTTAACCTTCCCCCCCCTGGACACCAGGGCATTCTAGTGTATTGCCTAAAATATAACCAGACATTACTGCTCAGTTGCACTGGACTGAAGGATTCTCCATTCCCCCGCCCCCCATTGCTTTCTGGCTGCTATAACGTAGGGAGGACTATGGATGAACTTAGGTGGCCTCCTTAATGTATCACTTATTCATTCTTTGCCATCTGTATTTTTTTTGCACTGGCTCAATGAAATGTGAAAATCTTCATGTTTGAGAGCAAATTGAGAAACATATTGGCTTAAGAATCTGCTGATAATACAACGCGGTGTAGAGAGAAATGGTTAAATCAGTTTTACATACAGCTCCGTTATTATTCGGCCATTATCATGGTTTCTCAGTATTTTGTTTACGACTGTGTATTTTTCCAAGGAAACTTTAATAAAATATTTCTTCCTAATTTCTTCATTGTTTTTATACAAGTCAAGAATGCATATGTGCATAAAGGCAAACAGAGTGAAGAAAGGGGACCCAGCTCGGGTTTAAAGTGACAGTGTGGGGAGATGACAAAAAGAATGGGGGCAAACTGGCACAAAGTCCTCCTGTCACAGAAATGATGAGTATGGAGAGGTTGAAGGCGATGTCCAACTTGGCCCAAATTTGATTTTTTGTTTATTTTCTTACTAAATGCCAATTTTTGCAACTTTGTGCCCTAAACCTGTGTTCGAGAAAGACGAACGTAGGGGTCGTACAGATCTGCAGTGGAAAGGGAAGAAAGTATCTCATGGAGGGAAGAGAAAAGCTATAGAAAAGGAGGAAAGCATATGGAGCAGGATAGAAGCTGTGCTGATATATGAAAACAAGTGATGACCGCAACAGCAGGCTGCACATCCAAACTGTATTACTGGGAGAGACACTCCCACAAGAGTGGATCAGGTTGAAACTGCATATCAGGGGGTCTAATAATGAAACCATACACATTTTATTAACTAAAAAGTTAATAAAAACAAAACTTTTCAAGGTGCCCATAGCCTTTAAAGTAGACCTGTTTCCATCTTCTGCTGCTCTCACATATGGAAAGCCTAATTTGAGTACACCAAACTAGAGCTCCATTTTAATCTTTGCTATAGTGCCCTTTAAGGACATCCTTCAGAAAACAGTATAGAATGGATCTGCGATGCAATAATGTCCACTCTTTGGGGTTCTCCTTCTCTGCTCCATTTGATCAATCCTCCACTATCTTTAGATGCCAATGCAATGACCAAGAAAAAAAAAAAAGGCCTGCAGATCATCTGGTTGTGGGGTGGAGGGTGAGTGTAGAGACAGTAAAATGGTGACTTCGAGTGAAGCGGATGTTCAACTATAGTGTCTTTTTTTTTTTTTTTTAATTAAATGCATGCAATTGGGACTATAAAGCATGTTTGGCTTTCATTAAAAATGTTGCTTTCTTTACGCAGGAAATCAGATCCTATAAAAGCCATCCAACATTCATGTGGTCATAAGTCAGCCGAGAGGTGCTCAGAAACAGAAAACAAAACAAACAAAAAAAAAAACTTACAAACCCTTCATCAGAAAGTCATAGCGGGCTCACTGACAGATTCTCGGTTAACTCATTTTACAGCCAGCACTAGACGTGCAGCACCGAAGATATAGAAGGCAAACGATGCATCATTTTTAATGAAACCCAACTGCAAAAATAATTGTTAGCCCAATGTTTAGGTAGAAAAAAATAGACCCAGAAAAATGGACAATGCCTTTAAAACATTTTCCTTGATCTGTACAGTATGATCTAAATGACATTTACCAATAGGATCTACACTTACCTAATACAC
>JARQOD010000003.1:364410776-364462226 GCA_033576555.1 Oophaga sylvatica
TTTTCTTCAGTTTTCTGGAAAAAAGTCGGTTCTGTAGATCTGTAGCTGTCATTGCTGCCTCACCCAATATTTCTCTGGTAGTTTAGAATCTGTCAGCATACATCTCATCATTTCTGTTAGAGTTCTGTTTTCCTTTCTGCTACTCCATTTTGTTCAGGTGTGTATGTAACAGTTTTCTAATGTTCTATTCCATTTTGTCTTAAGTAGTCTTCTATTCTGTGACCTGAAAATTCACCTCCATTATCACTTCTGATGACAATTGGCTTCCTTTGAAATTTGTTACTTAATCTTGTTACATAGTCTACAAGTTTATCAAAAACTTCACTTTTGCTCTTAATTAAGTATGTGACTGTGTATCTTGAGTAGTCGTCTATAAAAGTCAACATGTATCTATTGCCTCCTGATGTAGTCACTTTCATGGGTCCACATACGTCAGTATGCACCAAATCAAGTGGTCTTTCGCTTTTCATCTCACATTCTTTTGGAATAGATATCCTTGTGGCTTTGGATTTTCACATCTTATGGTAATTGAGCAATCTGATATCTTTAAATCTTTTGTCAATTCTTTTCTCTGTAGTTCCCTTATATTGTCCAGGTGTCTATGTCCTAGACGTCTATGCCACATGTGAATACAGTTTTTGTGATCATGTGTACATACCTTCATCTGTTCTTTTGGTTTGTCAAAATGATATAATCGTTCATCTGCCTTGACTTTGGTTATCATCTTGTTTCCTGCAATAATTGCACTCATTATCTTTGAATTTTACTGTAAGTCCTTTTGCTGTTAAACGTTTCACAGATAATAATCTGCCTTCCAATTTTGGAACATACAACACATCCTGTACAAGTATCTTTGAATCTTGTCCGAACTTGTTTGAACAATTTAGCATACCTTGTCCGATACCTTCTGCGGTTATTTTGCTTCCATCTGCAAGATAAATGGCTTCTTTCTTATCTAAATCAAGATCAGTAAAGAAATTCTTGTCACTTGTCATATGACTCGTTGCTCCTGAATCAATAAACCAACCAAGTGATGATTTCTTGTCTGTTATTTTGAATGTGCCATTCCAATTATTCTCACACAAGTTGGAAATTGTGTTTTTCACTTTCTGTGTATGCTTTTTATGTTGTAATTTTTGTTGTTCTGCTTTCTATATGGTACAGTCTTTCTTTAAATTACCTTTTTTCTTACATCTGAAACATTCTCTTGACTATTATAAGGTTTTTTAAATTCTGTAGCTTTAAGAGCGTTTTCACTGTCCTTTTCAGTAGAAGAATCATTACTTTGTTCTTTTCTTCTCTGATATTCATCTATTAGTCTTGTTTTCACAAAATCTAATGTAATGTCAGTTTCTGGTCTCATCTCAAGAGCATTTATCAAGGCTGTATACGAATCTGGTAAACTGCACAATAATATAGCTGCTATATGACTTTCTTTAATATCTTCACCAATAGATCTTAGCTGTGATATCAATTCCATAATAGAGAATATATGCTTCTGCATGTCATCATTTGTACTCAATCTCATACTGTAAAGCTTTCTTAATAAAAATAATTTGTGATTTAAGCTGGGTCTCTCATATAGCTTTCTTAATGCTTCCCACATTCCTTTCGCTGTTTCTTCATTTCTTATATGTATTAATTGAGCATCATCCACTAATAAGCTCAATTAATAATCAATTAATAAGCTCTCGCTTGTCTATTTTTCTTATCCCATGTTTGATTATCTTGATCAGGTCTATCTGTAGTGATTACTTCCCATAAATCATCTTTAGACAATAACATCTCTACTTTAAGCTTCCATAGCTGATAGTTCTCATCATTCAGTTTAGCTACTGCGAGTTTTAGCTCTGTGCTACGTGTCATTTTTAACTTATCTTACTTGTTTGGAGAGTCTTGCACTGAAGATTTCTTCTGCATTCACCAGGGTCTTGCTGAGAGTTCCAGTGTCCTGGGTATCTGGTATTCTTGGTGCTTGGGATCTGTGGTGTCTGGATTCTCTGGGTACGCTGTATCTGGGCTGCGTAGTGTCCGGGGTGCCTGGGCCCATAACCTGTTGCACAGCTTCTGAATCCACACCTTTGCAGTAGAAAACTTCACAGAGCAGGCTGCATGGGATAACAAGCTTTTACTTCTTACAACATGAGGTAAAAGGAAAATGCACAGTCATTTCAGCATTGCATCAGGAAACCAGAAACAAAACGAAAGTGAAACTACAAGTGAGACTATTTCTTATACAATACATTAAACAGAAGGAAACGTTACACAACATCGCCATCTATTGTCAGGTCAGCATAAAGTCCTCCTTTTCATTATAATGAGTCCCAATCTGTTGCATATGCCAACAAAAGGATAGGAAGGTATCAACCAAAATGTAATAGGGAGCAGGAGATAAATACACATGTACAACAGCAAACAGGTCACTTCTACAATAACTCCACTCCAGCCACTTAGCTTTAGACACATCTCCAGTAGCAACAATGATCTCCTATTCAGCACAGCGTCTCCAAGGAGCAAGGAAGCAAAGTTTTCACTAGCAAGGCAGAGAGGGTCTGGCCAGGTTTTGTAGGGAGAAGTAATGACCAAATCAGTAGCAGATGAAAATGGAGCTGCAAGTTTCTGACCAGCATAGAAATGGCCGTTAACCTCTTCAGTACCAAAGGAAACCAAATCCATTTAATATGGGGCACAGACACACAGGCTAAATGGAAGATATGCGATTCACAATACGTAGTGATCTTCTACCCCCACACATGACACCCCTTTAATAACCCATATAACTGTAGACAGATGAGCCAATGATCCAGCATATGACGCAAGGTCATTTTTCTGAGGTGTTATGATTATTCAAAGACTACAGAATGTGAGATGATAGCCACTGGAGAAAAGAAAAAAAAACCCAGATGTGACACCTTTTTATTCACTTGCCTATTAAAATGAACTGATGGCACAATGTAGGGCATATGCCATACTCCAAACACGGAACCGTCTGTAAAATTTCAGGAAAATGAATTTTACAAGGGACATTGACGTAAGCGTATTGCGGAGGAAGCCACTGTGTAATGTGACATAAAGCTATCAGCCAGAGATAAGGAAGACGTTATACAAGCTGAAATAATGGATCTCCAGCACTTTGGCACAGACCGACACATAGCTTACTTTTATTGGCAAGCCTTTATTAGTGTCTTGGTGCCATCCGTGTATTGTAACTGCAATATGTACTATGGACTATTCTCCCAATGAGGACAAACAGGGAAGAAAGCAGCAAACACGTGATCGGAAAATGCCAAGTCACCCCCTTCCTTTTAATATGCAATTATCAATTAAAGGCTGGCCCAATTTTTTTTCTAAGTTAATTATACTATTGATATGACATACTTATTAATAAAAGGCCTACTATTGGCAGTGTTTAATGATGATATCCACACCCGCAGGTAGTGGAACTTGTCATCTATGTAACGTCACAAACAAGGTTGTCCATGTGGCCAGGCCTCCACGTCCGCATTGGTGCAGAGAGGTATGCAGGCGAGTGCATGTGCAGACATAGGGGTGAGGCTTCAGGCCTTGTTTTATGAGTTTTAGTCCATTTAAATACGTTACGAATACAGAAATTGCGGCATGGATTTTGGAAGTATGTGTTTTTTTTTGCTAGCAGACAGCAAAAAAAAAAACAAAAAAAACCCCCAAGCCTACACATATGAAATATCCTGACACCGAGGTCTTACAGAAATCATTGACCATGCTGATGGTTCTGTTCACTGCATAATGAACTGGAGAAGGCAGAAGTGCTAATAAGCCACGTCTGTCTTCTTTCCAAGAGTTCTGGTGGTATCTGACAGTTGGAGACTTGACCTTCTCCTATGAGATTGCAGAAACAGGAGTTTTAACCCTGCGCTGTAAGTTTACTATGGTACAGGGTTAAAGAGATTGTCCACTAATTTATCATTGATGACTTATCCTTAGAATAGGTCATCAATGTCTAATCGATTGGGGTCTGCCACCCGGGACCCACGCCGATCAGCTGTTCTCAGTGTCTGTGTCCGTCAGCTCAGTGGTGGAGCTGCTCTGTCTTCTGTAGTCGCGGCCGGATAATTCACATCTACCTCTTATTGATTTGAATATGAGGCGGATGTGCAGTACCCGGCTGCAGTCACTACCAGAAGACTGAGTAGCTCCACAACTGAGCATTTCTGACTGACCTGGAACAGCTGTGTGGCAGAAATGCAGGGTGCCTGTCCCCGACTGATCAGACATTGATGACCTGCCTTCAGGATAGGTCCATCAATGATAAAGTAGTGGACAACCTCTTTAAAGCCCAAGACCAATTGCTGTAAATTTATGGTGTTTGGTTGTTACTAGTTTGAACTCAATCAACTAAATGGTGTGGATTAGATATAAAAGGACATGACATAGGGGAAAGGGAATGGCTGAAAGTGCACCACTGTGCACCAAAATCATGCCAAGATGATGCCAATTGTTGGTTCCAAGTTAGCCAACCTATAGGTGATGTAACTTTGGGTGGAGATTCACCACTCTCTCTACACCAGTTTTATGGCATAAAGTTGTAAAATTTCAAATATGGTGGATTTGTGTATGTTTATTTTTAATAAAACAAATATTTCCCTTTTTAAAAAGTAGGAGGCAAAGTTAGAGGGAATATATTCATCTGCAGCACTATAAACTTTACTCCAAGCTTTATTTTCTGGTGCACAGAAAGCCCAAAAGTTGCGTCAGATTTATTAAGTTTAACAAATTTTGTGCACCGTACTCCAGTGAACTTTTTGGTTGAGATTGACGTATGAAATACCAGTCTGGATACATTTCTCCCTAAGCCTTCTGTGTAAGTAGCACCCTTAGGAGAAACAAGCCTGATGTAGGGCCGCAAGTATCAAACTCCTGCTGGACAGCTACACGTCTAATGGGAATATCTAGGTTTTTTGGATGTGATACATACAGTGGAAACTTGGGATAGTTTTTACGAGCCGAGCTTAGAAAAGTTACATAAGTTCCTTGCATTTGGGATGGCATAGATAGTGATCCTCCTTCTGTGACAAGAATATGGGCTGCTGTAAGGGGTGTCCTGTATCCTACAGACCATTTGTTGGGGAGCTGCTGGTCTGCTGAGTTGGGGCATGTTATGGAGGCATTGTCCTAATTGCTTCTAGAAGAAGATGCATTGAGATGCGGCTATAAGTAGGATAAACGTTTCTGTCAATGACTCCCTAATTGGAATTTTGTACATTACACAAACAGAAATAGTCATCAGCTGAGGTGCTTTACTCATACAGGCCGGCACTGTGCAAACTCATGTGTATATCACACATACTTCTCAGTTTATTCTAGAATTCATGGGTCATTACTGTAAAGATAAGCATAATCCGCAGCGTGCTCATCCGGTGAGCGCATCCAGTTAAAGAGAACCTGTTACCACAATTTTGTAATGTAAAGCAAAGACATGGCTGTAATGGGGCTGTAATACTGATTACATGGATACTTTTGGTGAAGAAATTGCCTTTGTGGTTCCTCTTTCATCACCATTTGAAGTTTTCTGCTCATCGGTCTTTGGTGCACAGGAGCCGGACAGTGCTCTGGGTCTTCTTCTCCCTGTGTATTATTCCCCAGACCCTCTGCCTGCTTGAAATCTCAGCAGTGACCTGTCATTCAAAGACTGGAGGCAGCAGAGGAGCCAGGGAATCACAGACACGGAGAAGAAGATATTGTGCACCGTCCGGCCCTTGTGCACCAAAATATATTTAGCAGAAAATTTCAAATGGTGATTAAAGAAGAACCACAAAGCCGATTTCTTCACCAAAGGTATCAACGTAATCAGTATTACAGCCCTGTCTTTACATTGCAAAATCATACTGAAATATTCTCCTTAACCTTCCCCACATTCAGGGTAATGTATACATAAGAGCATTCATAGCTTTCCAAATATAGCTTGATCATTCCTATGCACACCTTCTACTTACACTCAGACACCTTGAATCTATAGTTCATGTTCATCTATAGTGGGCGCCATTATTGGCCACCAAAGGCTCCTTGAATCATCTAAATCTTGATACGGATTTGCTACTGTGGATTGACCAAAAAAAAATTATACATATATAAAATCTGTACTCACCTCTAGCAACATTGGTATTTTGGCATCCAGTGGTGATGAGTCAAACATTGGCTGTTGTGATCATATATGTGCAGGAACTACTGGGATTTACCATATGAGGGCCAAGAGAAATGGACATACAGATTAATTACCTTTCAAATTTTGAGAAGTGTGTTTTGCAAATTCAAGAGTAATGGCGGCTCAGTGGTTAGCATTGTCGTCTTGCATCACTGTGGTCCTCGATTCAAATTCCACCAAGGACAACATCTGCAAGGAGTTTGCATCTTCTCCCTGTGTTTGCGTGGGTTTCCTCCAGGTACTCCAGTTGCCTCCCAGACTCAAAAGACATACTGATAGAGAATATAGATTGTGAGCCCCAATGGGGGCAGTGATGTTGTGGAATTAATGTTGATATATCAGTGAGTAAAATAAATAAATTTGATATATAACCCACAGCGATTGGTGTTGAACTGGTGTGTTTTGACTCCTCTCCCATCAAACTCAATGGAGAAACTCCACCAAAAACCCATGAAATAAATTGTCATGCCATCTACTTGAAAAATTAGCAATATTTTACATGGAAAATTTCTGTAGCATGTGTTTCTGCAACATTTTCACTAGAGTATCCTTAAAGGGGTATTCCAACAAATGAAAGTAAATCTTATCCATACAAGAAGGAATAAGTTATCGATTGTTGGGGGTCTAACCGGAGCGGTTCTGAGAACGAGGACTCTGGACATCAGGAAAAGGGCTTGGCAGAGCAAGTAGGATTATGCATGTTCAACCTCCTCTGCATTCATTGTCTGGGGGACTGCTGTAAAATGCCAAACGTCCCAGCCATCAGTAAGTTAACCCCTATAGTAGGTGATGATCTTCACTTGTGGGAACCTGTTAAGATGGGAAAAAGAACCTTTATCACTCAGTTGATTGTTGGATTTCCAAGGACTGGAAACCACCTTCGAATTATGAAAACTGGGCCTGGAAATACCCACATTGTCTATGGGCCTGGCAGAAATGGTTGATCAAGTACCACTGTCGCCAGTCCACTCTAACGGGAATTGCAGAGCCCCGTTCTTGGGTATGGCGGAGGTCACAGCAGTTATCCCTCTGACTCTTAGCTACTCATCCATCTTGTGCACTTTGGCTACTCTTCCGGGCACAGTCTGTACCGATGGGCAGGGTTCACATAGAAAGTTAACAATGACATAACATCAAGTCTCTCTGCAAATTATTTTTAGAAGTAGATTTAATAAAGCCATTGTATAATGATGATATATTTGGAAGCTGCTGATTATATGGTTTCCTAATATATGGTGGTTTCATCTAAAGTTAATGTTGTGCTCTTCACTATTAATTGACCTTGACTATTTAGAAATCAAGAAAGATATTTTTGGAATGAGATTAGTTAACCTGTTCCCAAAAGGGAATGTGCTGCTACGTGGCTGTCTGCATGCAGAACCAGTTTATCCAACGCTGCCATGTATAATGCTGGCACAGAAAGTCTTTGGCTTTCATAGCATTCAAAATTACGCAACCGTGAAAAGTATGTATAAAAACAAGAAGAGCAGCATTGCGATATGACCGTAAACATGCCAATAGAGTTTTGGAAGCAATCTTTACAAAACGACACACACAGATCTAAGATTTGATGAGGCTGGTGTACTTACTTTGAATAGTCCTTATCTCCATATCAGAATAACTCCTTTGGAAAAATGTTCCCTGTCTACTATTATTAAAATGAGCCTTGTATGAGTCATCATGCTATATCATTAGCCGATCTGACATTGGTTTTCAAAATAAGTACACCAGCCTCATCAGGCCGAAGATTTATTTGATAATGTATAGTTTTGTGAAATCTCTTGCCAGATCCACTTTAAAGTAACTTCAGGTTTATTTCATAGGACCGTTATCTGATTTTTAGTTTTGCATGTTTTAAGTTTGTCTCTTTGCTAAAACTAGTTGACGATCTACACATCAAGACAAGAGGATTATTATGTCGTGTGGAAGATGAGCTGCATAGCGGTAGGAAAAATGGATTAATGCAGGCAAAGACGGTGACACAGAAGTTTAGGTCTTTATTGTTGGTGTACAAAGTAACGCAAGACTTTTTCCATACAGGCACAAGACACAAATCAACGTCCTCCTGGCTGAGAATTACAGTGGGGAAAATAAGTATTTGATACACTGTCGATTTTGCAAGTTTTCCCACCTACAAAGAATGGAGAGGCCTGTAATTTATATCGCAGATATCCTTCAAATGTGAGAGACTGAATATAAAAATAAAATCAGAAAATCACATTGTAAGATTTTTACATAATTAATTTGCATTTTATTGCATGTGATAAGTATATGATACAATAGGAAAACAGAACTTTTTGGTACAGAAACCTTTGTTTGCAATTACAGAGCTCAGACATTTTCTATAGTTCTTGACCAAGTTTGAACACACTGCAGCAGGGATTTTAGCCCACTCCTCCATACAGATCTTCTCAAGATCTTTCAGGTTTCGAGGCTGTCCCTGGGCAACATTCAGTTTCCGCTCCCTCCAAAGATTTTCTATTGGGCTGAGGTCTGGAGACTGGCAAGGCCACTCCAGGACCTCAAAATGCTTTTACGGAGCTACTCCTTTGGATGTGTGCTTCGGGTCATTGTTATGCTGGAAGACCCAGCCACAACCCATCTTCAATGCTCTTACTGAGGGAAGGAAGCTGGTGGCTAAAATCTCTCGATACATGACCCCATCCATCCTCTCTTCCATATGGTGCTGTCCCCTTTTCAGAAAAGCACCCCCTAAGTATGATGTTTCCTCCACCATGGTTCACGGTTGGGATGGTGTTCTTGGGGTTGTACTCATCCTTTGTCTTCCCCCAAACACGGTGAGTGGAGTAGATACCAAAAAGTTCTATTTTTGTCTCATGAGACCACATGACATTCTTCCATGCCTCCTCTGGACCATCCAGATGGTCACTGGGGAACTTCACACGGGCCTGGACATGTGCTGGTATGAGCAGAGAGAGCTTGCGTGCCCTGCAGGATTTTAATCCATGAAAGCATAGTGTGTTACTAATTGTAATGTCTGAGACTGTGGTCCCAACTCTCTTCAGGTCATTGACCAGGTCCTCCCATGTAGTTATGCACTGATTCCTGACCTTTTTCAGAATCATCCTTACCCCATAAGGCAAGATCTTGCATGGACCCTCAGACCAAGGAAGATTGACAGTCATCTTGTGCTTCGTCCATTTGCTAATAATGGTTACAACAGTTGTTGCCTTCTCACCTAGCTGCTTGCCTATTGTCCTGTAGCTTATCCCAGCCTTGTGCAGGTCTACAGTTTTGTCCCTGGTGTCCTTAGACAGCTCTTTGGTTTTGGACATGGCGGAGAGGTTGGAGTGTGATTGATCGAGTGTGTGGACAGGTGTCTGTTATACAGGTAACAAGTTCAAACAGGCACAATTAATACAGGTAATGAGTGCAGAGTAGTAGGGCTTTTTAAAGAAAAACTAACAGGTCTGTGTGAGCCAGAGTTTTTGCTGGTTGGTGATCAAATTCTTATTTCAAGCTATAAAATGCAATTTAATCATTTAAAAGTCATACGATGTGACATTTATTTTTAGATTCTGTCTCTCACAGATGAAGTGTACCTACAATAAAAATTAAGACCTCTCATTCTTTGTAGGTGAGAAACTTGCAAAATCTGCAGTGTATCAAATACTTATTTTCCTCACTGTAGCAAGACACTAGAGTCTCTGACTATGTATATGGTAAATGCCAGTCACCTGGAGAAGAACTTTTAGGTTTTTTTTTTCCTCCCATGTTCTAGGTTATACTTTTATCACGATCAGGTAGTGTTAGTCAGCCATCACAGCTGCTCATCAAAAAGTATCTAGTACCTAGTTCATTTTGGAAATGAAGGGGGTTGTTAACATTCCCCTTGTCTAATTGGTGTGTACCTATACACTTCGTTATCGGCACGCTGAAGGGACAGAGTCAGACTGTGTAAGAACATGCCCTGAACTGGTAACACCCAATTGTCAATTTATAAATTACTAGGTGCAACAACAGCAGAAGAGCGCTACAGCAGAAGAGCGCTACATTTTCATAAAAAAAACAAGGATTTACTATAGCAGAAATGTCAGGAGAGGTGACAGGTCCTACTTCCAAGGCAGGGTCTTGTTCTTTGATGCAGGCTCAGTAGCTGAGCTGCATCATTCTCAGCAGATGATGGCTGTTATTCAGCCATCATCTGCCTCTGACAGCTATGGGTGGACCTGAGCTACATACACGGCTGTTAACTTGTTAAATGCCATTGTCAGTTTCTGACAGCGGCATTTACAGCATGCGCCTTGGGTGAAAATGCCGATCTAAGCACTTCGCACGCGCCCCCCCCTTGACTCAATAGCAGGGTTTCAATGGATTGCCATGACAGTCAGAGGTCTGCTGAAGACCCCTATATTGGCTCATACTCACTTGAACCGAAAACGGATGATTTTCAGCCGATAAAAAATCGGATTTAAATCGGACCAATGTTATTCAATAGGTGACATCTCATTTGCGATTTTTTTCTCAGCCGAAATCGGTGTGAGAAAAAAATCGCAACATGCTGCGATTTGATGCGATTTTGGCATGATAATCGCTAATGCAATAGATGGTGCTATAAAAAAAAAAAAAAATCGCATGCAAATTGCATGACAATTGCACATAATCGGACCATCCTGAAAACTGACAGTTTTTTTTTCCAGCAAGTGAGTATGAGCCCTATCTGTCAGGACGGCGCTTCCCTGAAGCTTGTGGCTGATATTCATATATACTGTAATACTGTGGCATTGCTGTATTAAAGTACAAGCGAGCAGGCAATTCAATTGCAAGTTTAAGTACCCTAAGAGGGTTAACAGTCATAAAAATAGTTTTAAAAATATGAAAATAAATATAAACTTGAATCACCCCAACTTACCTCCATAAAAGACGGATTTTGGTAAGAACTTACCTGTAAAATCCTTTTCAGCGAAGGAAGGAGAGACACACTAGTAATAACTAGTGGGTAGGCGGAGCCCAGATAGGATTGTCACCTCAGATTAAAAAAGAGTGTTGACCGGCCCCTCCAGCTCGGGCTCCTCCTACTCAGCTCTTCAGTCGTACCCAAGCTTAAGGAAGAACAATATCACCAGCGAAGCAACATAACCCCTTCTGAAGGACTTCAGAGAAAAAATATAAGAGTACAGGTTATGCATGCATTTGGCAAAAAATCACACAGTTCCAGGTACTACTCACTGAACCTGACTACTGCGATAAGCTGGCAATGCTGGAACAGAGCCGTAGCGCGTCGACCTCAGTCCAGATAATCGCTATCAGAGAAGGGTCACGCCGCATCTGCAAACACAACAACACACTTCTGCCAAGGGAGGGAGCTGTGTCTCCTTTCCTTCCTTCGCTGAAAAGGATTTTACAGGTAAGTTCTTACCAAAATCCGTCTTTCAGCAGCAGGTGGAAGGAAAGGAGACACACTAGTAATAAACTAGTGGGACGTCCCAAAGCAGTCCAAAATTAAGGGTGGGAAAAAACCAAAACGAGGCAGAATCCCAACAACCTTGATAAATGCGCAATAGGCGCCAAATACAAGTTAACTAGAACTTGAAACTACAGCCGCCTGTAGGACCCTACGTCCTAAGGCCGCATCAGTGAAATCACTGACGTCCACCTTATAAAAACTTTATAAACGTGTGGACGAAAAACGCCAGGTCGCCGCTCGGCAGAGCTGAGCTGCCAAGGCCCCTTGATAAAAGGCCCACGAGGAAGCCTCTGCCCTCGTGGAGAGAGCTCGAATCTTAATTGGGCAAGGTTCGCTTTTAAGTCGGTAAGCCTCCAAAATGGCCGACCGAATCCAACGAGCTATAGAGTCCTTGAAAGCTCGTTGACCACGCTGACGACCTGCTAGAATCACAAACAGAGAGTCTGACTACCGAAGACTCTGAGTAACAGACAAATAGAACTTCAAGGCCCGCACTAAATCAATGTGTGCAAGGCCCGTTCCTTTGCATTCCTTGGGCCCGGGCAAAGCGAGGGCAACACAATATCCTGGTTAACATGAAATTGCGACACCACCTTAGGTAGAAAGTCGCCCCGTGTGCGAAGCACTACTCGATCCGGGTAAAATCCAGGAAGTGAGGCGAGCAGGAAAGAGCCGCCAACTCGGAAACCCTTCTCAAAGAGGTGACCGCCACTAGGAAGGCAACCTTTCAAGAAAGTAAAGAAAAAAACTAGCAGAGCCCATAGGCTCAAAAGGCACATGCTGAAGAGCCTCCAAGACAAGGTTAAGCCGCCAAGGGGACACAGACATCTTCCGCGGCAGAAACTGACGGATTACTCCGCGAAAAAAAAAAAGGGGACGCACGTCCCTACGCGAGGCGATATCCTTCCGAAACAGAAAGGATAGAGCAGAAATCTGACCCTTCAGAGTGCTAACTGCCAAACCCTTGTCCAGCCCGTACTGCAGAAAGGCCATTGGGAATGGACAAAATCCTCGGTTCCTTGAAAAAACCCGAACACCACGAGAAGAAGGCTTCCCAAGTCTTGTGGTAAATCTTAGAAGTAGCCGAACCTCTGGCAGCTCGCATAGTGGCAACGACTGCGGCTGAAAAACCTCTACGGGTCAATATTTCGGTCTCAAGAGCCACGTCGTCAAACGCAGAGACTTCAAGTCCGGATGACGAAAGGGCCCCTGAGTTAACAGGTCCGGGCGAAGAGGAAGTGGGAATGGAGGTGCTGCCAAAAATGACACCAGTGTCGAGAACCACGTCCTCCTTAGCCAATCCGGGGCTATCAACATAGCCGGGACTCTCTCCAGTCTGATCCGACGCAGCACCAGAGGAAGCAAAGATATTGGCGGAAACAGATTAGCTCGAATTTGGTCCCACGGAGCCACCAGAGCATTCACCGCCACAGCCTTCGGGTCCTTGTACCTGGACATGAAGGTCGGTAACTTGGCATTGAACCTGGATGCCATCAAATCCACTTGGGAAGTTCCCCAACGGGAGCACAGCAGTGCAAAAATTTTTGGATGGAGACTCCATCCTCCGGGATCCATCTTCTCGCGACTGAGGAAGTCCGCCGTGATATTCCAAACCCCTGGAATGTGGACCGCAGAGAAGGCTGGCACTCTGGTCTCGGCCCAAATCAGGATCCGAGATACCTCCACCATGAGTCTGGAACTCCTTGTTCCGCCTTGGTGGTTGATATACGCGACCGCTGTCGCGTTGTCTGTCTGCATTTGGACTGGTAGACCGCTCAAAGGGACCGTCCAGTGTTAGAGGCAAAGGAAAATTGCCCTCAATTCCAGGATGTTGATCGGTAGAACAGACTCTTCCGATGACCATACTCCCTGAATCCAGAGATCGTTCCAGACACCTCCCCAGTCCGTCAGGCTGGCATCGGTGGATATGACCGACCACCTCGGAGGAAGGAATGACTTCCCCAGGGATAACGCTCCTGGACGTAACCACCATCCCAGAGATTCTCGCACCCTGCGAGAGATGATGACACTGCAATCCAGCGAAGCCTGCGATCGATCCCAATGACTCAGAATGAGCCTTTGGAATGAATACTGGGCAAACGGAAGTGCCTCCATGAACGCCACCATTAAACCCAGAAGGCGCATACACTTCCGAAGAGACATTACTGTCGAAGACTTCATAATCTGTACATGTCGAGGGAGACATGCCCGCTCGTCTGGAGGTAGAGACACCACTGCCCGTACCGTGTCGAAATGCATTCCTAAAAATATGATAGACTGCGACGGTTCCAGAGACGACTTCTCCCAATTGACCAGTCACCCGAAGTCCTCTAGGAGCTGAAGGAATAGATTGCGAGCCGTCACTGCCTCCTCCTTTGAGGACGCCACAATTGAAAGGTCGTCCAGGTAGGGAAGAATCGTATGTCTACGAAGAATTGCCATGAGAGACGCCAGAATCGTTGTAAAAACTCTGGGCGTTAAGGCCAAGCCGAAAGGCCGAGCCACAAACTGGTGATGGTCCTGACCTATGGCAAAACGAAGGGAGCGCTGGCCAAAAAGACGTTCTGCGACAGGGCTGCCACAACGGAGCGAAGCGACTCCATGCGGAATGTTTGGGTGTGGACAAGCCGATTCAATCTTCCAGAATAGGGCGAAATTTGTCCTCCGTTTTGGGGACCACAAAGAGGTTGGAATAAAAATCCTCTTCCCCGGTCCTCTGCAGATCCGGTATCACCACACCCTTCTGCAGAAGAGAATCGACCACTCGCAGTAGAGCGGCAAATAGTTCTGCTCTGACGGAATGCGAGATTGGCAAAAAAAAAAAAAAAAGAAAGAAACTCTATGAAGTAGCCTGTCAACACAACCTGTGTCACCCAGGCGTCCGACACACGGGAAACCCAAGTCGGTTTAAATTAGAGTAAACGACCCCCCACTCGAGAGCGCTCGAGTGAGACCCAGACTTCAGTCCGCCTTAGCGGGTTTTTTGTCTGTCTTAACATAAGTTCTGTTTCCAGGGTATGCGGAATTTCTGAGAATTCCCTTTTTTTTTTTTTTTAAAAAAGAGGGGGACGACCCAAACCCCCAGAGGGTTGACCGGATCATCCCCTGAACCGAAAGGACCGCCGACAACTACCGGCACTAGTCCTGCCAGACGCAGAAGTCACAGCTCTGCGCTGCAGTAAAGCTGTTTCTTTGCCTTTGCCATCAGCTCCGTAAGGTCAGATCCAAATAGCTGACCACTTTCTAAGCTAAAGATAGCAAACCCTGCTTGGAAACCGCGTTCCACTGTCTAAGCCACAGTGCTCTTCTGACTGTGACTGCCGAGGATTACGCCCTGGATAGCAGTGACGCAGTATCCTTCAACTTGAAAAGCCCATCTACCTCGATAGAGGGGATCCATCTTGCCACGCCGTCCTTAGACGGTCCAACCGGCTCAGGGAACTTTACAAGTATACATAGATCCTTAATACTGAATCCATTAACCGTAGGCTTCGCAGATGGATATTGTTGCCATCTCCGTTTTTCTGTCCAGCTGCAGACTCGCCTTCCCTTTACCAGGAAGATTGCCAAGCTGGGAAAAAGAGACATTCACTTCAGGAGAAGGGGTCCAATTAACAAACAACTCCGTAGAAAACGGATACAGTTTGTAAAGCCGTCGCGTCTATGCGACTCCTGAAAACATCCGGGCCGACTTACCAGGACGTCTAGTTACCTCCTCCGGTAACTGTAACGCCCTCATGGCTCCAATAGAAATCTTAGTACGGCCCATGAGAGAGGCAGAGTGTCCCTGCCGATCCTCCTTGTCCGAATCGGACATATTCGCTACACGAGAAGGAAGGCACCGATTTGTGTCGCTTCTTTGAGAGGATCTAGCTGACACCCAATAACCTAGAAGGTCAGACAGGCCATCATAGAAACTAGCGAGGGCCTCCATTTTGACACCACTGGAACCTCCGACCGCTGCGCATGACGCCGTCGAGGTCTGCGTGTCAGATACGCGAGACTGATCCTGTAGCGGATCTGGGAGAACTCTGAGATTGCCAGTATATGGCAGGTTAAACCTGTCAGTAACTAGAACAGTGTTTCTTAAAGAAAAAACAAACGCTGAAGGGTTAAAGCTCTTAAAGAGAGAGCTACCCCAGCTGTCTCCCATTAAGAGTTAACCGACTAAGAAGGGGTTAAAGTCGCAGACTCCCCACAACCTTGATAATGAAAAGGGTGTGCGAGCCCCAAGCGCCTCTTATAAGGCCGCAGCTGCAGGACAGCTATGCCACACTAAACAGAAAAACGTTCCACAAGATCGCTAAAAAATTGCGCTGTTTTGTATAACGCAATGACCGCCAAAGTTGTTAAGGAGATCGCTAACCGCTTATGCGATGTTAATGAGATCGCCCAGATTGGCAGCAGCTAGTGACATTAAAAAATGATCACACAAACGATCGCATAGTATGCGTCGTTATCGGAATCGTTAGCGGGAACGTATAGTGGCAGTATTAATGTCGCAGACTCCCCACAACCTCTTTATTAATATTGAAAGAGTGTGCGAGCCCCTTATGCGATAACAGCTGCAGGACCGCGCAATCTGTCACTCATTAGTGCCCCAGACGGCTCCCGCGCTGTGGGGGTGAAGGGGTTAAGCTTCTGCCCGGCGGGTAGAAGCGACTCACCCAGCTGGTCACGGTTCTTGCCGGGAGGGGAGGGGAGCGATCCGGGGAGCTTTCAGCCTGCAGTGCTTCTGATCAGCAATGGCCGCCGCGCTCTGTCTCCGATGTGCTCCATGTAGAGGAGCCGGAAATGGAGACTGCAGTAAAGCGCGCGCGCTCAGAGCGGCGCTAAATTCAAAAATAAAAAAGCGCGCCTCCTCTCTTTCCCCTGTCCTGCAGGCATCATCCTGCGGACATAAAAATACCAGTCACCGGCATGTATACTGTACAGCGGCTGCCGCAGCAGTCGCTAAATCACTCACACATCACTTTAATAAAAATGTGGAGTACTCACCAGCCGAAGCGCCACAGGGACCCCCAGGGGTTTCTGGCGCTATGCCCATGCTTCCCCCCAGGGCAGGGAACGCAGTGACCCCTGTGCGCGGTTTGCGTCCCCGCCAGGGAAGCCATCCTCATCCCCCAGGGCCAGCATGATTCTGCAGGACCACCAACAGGTAATACAGATCCGCCAAGGGAGAGGTGGGAGTCCAGCAGCGCTGAGACCCCTGAGACCTCTAGACCACTTCTGGTGATCCAAGTCTCTTGTCCGATTAAAATAATAAAATCTTCTGAGGAGCTGCTTCCAGCAGCGACCATCCTCTGGGACCTCAAATTTTAGACTGAAGAGCTGAGTAGGAGGAGCCCGAGCTGGAGGGGCCGGTCAACACTTTTTTAATCTGAGGTGTCAATCCTATCTGGGCTCCGCCTACCCACTAGTTATTACTAGTGTGTCTCCTTTCCTTCCACCTGCTGCTGCTGAAAAAAAAAAAAATAAATGTGGTATTTCCACCTCCATAAATGTCAGATCTATCAAGATATAAATTAACCCAAACTGTAAAGGCTGTAATAAGAAAAATAAATAGAATACAATGCTGGCATTACCGTTTTTCAGCTGCCACAGCTCTGTAGGTGACTGCAATGAGAGGCAATTAAACAATAAATTCTACCACAAAATGGTAACAATAAAATCAGCTCGCTACTCACAAAACAAGCCGTTATGGGTCTCAGAAAATGGAGACACTGGCAGAATAATTTTCACTAATATATTTATCTAAAAAAATAATAAAAAAATAGGGGATTATGGGTTTTGGAAGGTAAGGACAAACTGTACATGAACACGTCTGCCTTTTGATTTCCTTTTAAACACAAGCCATCATGCCACACAATGTAAAAAAAAAAGGCCATCAACTCAGCCTTGGAGAACCTTACGATATCAGTGGCCTCATCGAGGAGACGCTGATAAGATAAGTACAAGATCTCAAATATCTGCGGCATCTGCTGTATAAGTAATCTGATGTTAAACGTTCCAAAGTAACAGTTATCTGAATGTGTTCACAAGGAAATGCTTTATTTGGTATAATAAAGAAATAAAGGGGAAAAAATAAAGACTAAAATTTAGCCAAGAGGCATAAAACCATTTGGAGGTCAATGCCCGATGCGTTCGTTCTCAGGGAGATAAGCACTTTCTGAATGCACGCTAGTCTCATGCCTGCGGATTAAAGAATTAAGGGGGTAATTACTTTTACGTATGTGGATCCATCATCGCTGGTAAAGGCAGTTACATAGGCCCATTTAGAAGAGCCGATAAATTGGGGGAACGAGAGTTGATTTGAATTCTCATTGGTGGATTATCCTGCAGCCAACTAAGGAGATAACCGCTTGTTCGTTTGCTGATAAAGATTTTGTTGATGACCTAAACAATTCCAGTGGATCGCCCACCAGGGCAGTGGGGTACTCCGTACCAGGCAGCTTCTTAAAGAGGAATTGTCACAGCGGCAGTGACCCGGTCCGTGGCCCTGGGAGTCCAATAAAAGGGGTACATTTACAAGGGATAATAGAGTTTGAAATAGAGTATTCGTGACGCGACCTGTTGTTTCTGGTCAGAGGTGACCAGCGCTGTAGTACAGATCCTCTGGGACTGGTGGTGATGCAGCAGAGTTGGTAAAGCTCCCTGCAGGTGGAGCTATATCCCAGGGCAGATGTAATATAAGGTAGATGGTAAAGATGTAGCATTTGGCAAGGGATGTAGCAGTGTTGAGTGGGTGCCACAGGAAGAACTTGAGAAGACAGTCAAATGCAGTTTCCAAAGCTTTAGTCACAGTTCTGCAGGCAAAGTATCCAGGGCACTGGCACAGATGGTTCCGGAGTCGGTCAGCCTGAAAGCAATTTGGAAATCCCCTCATACAGGTGGGTTGTGAGGCCTCCTTTCTAGCGCTATTCTCTGAGGTACTTGCTGTTGTAAACTCAAGTTCCTCTCTGTCTCTTATTTAAGTAGAACTTCACTCTCATGACAGGCAGCTGTAGCCTACTTCAGGGATCGCTCCACTATGGCGTCTCCGGCTCACACATGCAGCTGCTGTGTTGTCGAGTCTCAGTTTGGAACAGAGAACCTGCTGTCTTCTGTCCTCCAGATTCTGCTGCTGGGGCTTTAGTTACCCATTCAGCCTCGGACTTTGGGGTCCAGTTTCTGGCACTCAGGACTAGGGGTGAGTTCAGCTTTAGCTCGTCCCCCCCAGCTTGTCTCCACACGTCCTTCCTCAACTCTCCTCAGACACTAACTCCTCCACCAGTCAGAATCTTCCAGAGAAGCTCCCCTGAAATCAGGTGTTAGAGCTCCCCCTTCTGGTCTGGCGTAGGAAAGGTGTTGTACAGTATGCTGTGTGTTACCTGTTAAGGGGATCCCTCCTTGCTTTCAGGCATAACATCACTCCCCCCCTAGAGGGAGGCAAGGTCACTGTGGCAACCGAACTCCTGGGGTGCCACATTAGCACCATGAGCTGTAGACAAGTATGATATTTGAATGCAACGACAATGGTTCTGTGCGTATAGAATTCAGGCCGACTTAAGTAGATGACTGTCGAACGGCTGATCAGTGGACGCCAATCAGGCTGACTGCACATTCTGTGTGCAGATCATTGCTCTCAGCAGCACGTGTTTACACAGGACGATGTGCTGCTGACTACAATGATTCTTAAACATAATCTCTTTAGACAAATGAACACTTGCTCATTCGTTGGATGCTCATTGGTCAGAAGCACATTTTATGCCAAATTATCGGCCTGATCACCCAAGAAATTAACATTTTGCTAATTTGTCTAAAGAAATTATGTTAAAAGGCAATGGAGAGGTTAAAAAAGGGAGAAACAGTGCCGACACCAGCGGTGAGTAGAAGTGTTATTATTTTACTAGGTAGTCAAACCAAACAGCGGTAATTCCAGGGCGCTGTCAACCTGACTTTGAAACGTGTTGCATAAATGAATAAAGATCCAGAGAACATAAACCCTTGTCTTTACTCTGTGGCAGCGCCTGGGAATCACAACTCTTTCTTCTGTTTGGTTTGAATACATTTCTTCCCATCGGCGTGTGGTTCAACGGCTGGAGCAGCAGCCCTTCTTTATTACAAGTACAGAGTTGTGCCAGGTTGCAACCTAGCCAGGTGAGCAGATACAATCGTTTGCTCGCTGTAACACACATGAAGGTAACACACTTGAAGAGTCTTTTCTCAGTTTTTTTTTTTTTGCATTATTTTACTAGAGGCAAACATACAGACTGAGAAGGTGTTGACCGAGTAGTGGACAACCCCCTTGCGATTGCTTGGGAGTCATTGTAGTAGGCAGCACATCATCCTGTGTAACTGTAACTTATGACATCAATGAACAGGTTTTTGTTTAAAAATATAAAACGCTGGATTTTTTCTTAGGATAGGCCATCAATATGAGATTGGGAGGCGGTCTGATTCTCGACACGCACTGTGCTCAACAGTTCGAAGGAGCAATGGCATGTATGAGGGCTGGAACTGTGTCTTCTCTCTGTATACTGCGCTACCTGCATGCCATTTACCTTAGTAGTGCTGTGTCTTGCAGCACTATCCCGTTTATTGCGGTAACACTCCAAGGACTTTCGGTAACGCTGTAAGGACCTTCACAACCACCACCAAGAAGACAGCATGTAGGTAAACAGAACAATGTAGAGGTTGCAGTGCTTTTCGTTGGGAAGAGGGTTCTGAGACTTGGAGCCAAACTGATCCAATATTGATTGTCCGATCCTCAACATTGAGACCCTAAAATACCCCAGAAGCTCAGGCACTCATTTGTATGTCTCATCTATTGCTCCAATTTATAAAAACATTTCTAGAACAATCCGATAAGAAGTGTTCCCAGATTTTAATCTTCAGTAAACAGAACAGCAAATAAACAATAATCTCAAACTTTCATGTAATTGAAAAGTATATTCAGTTTTTCCTTTATATATGATAACTGGGTAATGGATTGTGGCAATTTTTTTTCTTGCAGGGGAGGGAAGCATGAATGAGATTTTTTTTTTTTTAAAAGTTGCCCAAGTTTCAAACCCTGAAGTTAAAAGAATAAAAAAAAGACAGACTATGTGCAGCAAGTCTTTCGACATCACTGTCCACTGTTTATTGTAATATTGTAAGAGTTTTTCAGCAAGGATTCCACCGGAAAAAGCCGTTGTGTGCACTTACCCTTAAAGTGAATGTCCGTTTTTTAACACAATTTTTTTTTTTTTAGTAGTATTGAGCAAACCTTCTCAGATAAGGAGTTATCCAAGCAAGCAATCCCTGCATTTGTTGCGCCTGTCGAACAGTCGCAGCGACTCGAACATAGTATTCGAGCATGCCGAAGGACACTGTTAGCACCCAAGCATGCTCAGATAACGCCTTATCCGAGCATGTTCGCTCAAAACTACTCTTTAGGTCCAATATTCTGGCCTGGTTATTTCTTAAAAATGAATTCGTCCGCACAAAATGACTTCAAACCAAGCACAGATGTTCGGTCCGCTCTTGGCGTGGCCAAACTGTCCGTGCACCTTCCCAAGTACCTGTTTTCGACCCAAAAGGTGGAAACAGTTCGGCCATGCCAAGAGTTCACCGAGTGCCTGTACTCTGTTTAAAAACAGTCATTTTGCGCTGACAGACTCCATTTATTAGCATTTTTTATGGTAAAAGCCACATTTTTGTCTGATACAGAACTCCAAGACTCCTGTATAAAAATATCAAAGTATAATTCTGCCATCATTAGGGGAAAACTGTTCGTAAATTGTTGACAAATTTACATAAAAAAAAGCTGTAGAGGAAATTTTTTTTTTTTTTTCACGTGACACTACCCTAAAATATATTAAGAAATTAATAGGCACAAAAAGTTCTATTGAGACTGTAAAAAACGACAATGTTCAAGAATGGAAATTCAACGCTAAGGTCGATTTATACATAAAATGATTATGATTGATTGTAGCAATTACTGCGTAGCCTAAATATATAAACACGATCGATAATAAACAAACTATAATTTATCATGGAGCAAAGTTCGTCGTGCACACAAAAAAAGTGATCAATATTCAGGCAGTAACAAACAAACGGTATACCATCCACTATAGAAACCAATTAGATTTATGAAAAATTTTCGGCTTGCATCTTCCTGTTGTCTACTTAAGGATCGGTCAATTGCTTACATTCAGGGAAGGTCTTAGGATTGGAAAATCTTTCATAGTATAGGAGTACATGAAATATGGAACCACAAGGAATTCGTGTGGCTTCATACACATGGAGGTTGTAGAATTTTCCATATGCTATGGCTGGAAGTAATTCTTCTCCCTGATCAAACTTTCTTGAGAAGAACAGATTTGTCGGTACCAGGCTTTGTGTGCCACGATCCAATTGGCATTAAGTAAAGACACACAAAGTCTGGATACCGACAAATCTGTTCTTCTCAAGAAAGATTGGTCAGGGAGAAGAATTACTTCCAGCCATAGTGTATGGAAAACTCTACAACCACCATGTGTAAGGACTAGGGTTGAGCATTCCGATACCAAAACCCGATTCCGATACCTGAAATCCAATGTAAGTCTATGGGAACAAAATATCGGAATTTAAAAACTTCAGATATTTTGTTCCCATAGACTTACATTGGATTTCAGGTATCGGAATCGGGTTTTGGTATCGGAATGCTCAACCCTAGTAAGGACGCCATACGAATTCCATGATCCAATGAGCATTACATAAAGACACACAAAAGCATGGTTACCGACAAAACACTTGTGAAACCCACACTGCTGATCTCCTCTACTTAAACACTGAGGTTCACTTTTTTTTTCCCGTACACTGTGAAGGCTTGCTTTATGCGATTAATAATAATAATAATAATAAGTGATTAATAAAATACATTCACAGTACAACTATATGACTTTTTAACTTAGTTCAACTGTGTTTGTCTAACCGTTATGACTCAAGATTACAGAATCAGATCATATTTAAATCTATGCAAAAATTCAGGTAAGGGGTTCACTTACTTTTTCTTGCAAATGTAATTTATCCTTATTAATAGTCCTTTGAATTGTATAAGTGCAACCAAGACTGTGGTATTCGAGGACCAAATCATCAACCGAAGATTTGACAAGGTCTCTTCTAGAGATGAGCGCACGTGCCCCGATAAGGTGTTATCGAAGCATGCTCCGGTGCTGACCAAGTGACTTCAGTGTGCTCGAATAATATGTTCAAGTCCCCACAGCTGCATGTGTCCCGGCTGTTCGACAGCTGCAACACATGCAGGGATTGCCTATTGAATAGCCGCGAGACATGCAGCCGTGGGGACTAGAACACATTATTTGAGCGCGCCGAAGACACTCTGCTAGCACCGGAGCATGCTCCGATAACCCCTTATACGAGCACGTTTGCTCATCACTTGTCTCTTCAAATCTCAAAACTTTTTAAGCAATAATATTACTCGCGCTAATGGATCAAACACACTCCCAATACTGATTTAACACATACCTTAGTTTACAAGGGATAAGTATGCAATAAATGCACCCGCGGTGAATTTCATATGATAGTAAGGCTTTCATGTAGTGAGGGTACTTAGTTTACAAGGGATAAGTATGCAATAAATGCACCCGCGGTGAATTTCATATGATAGTAAGGCTTTCATGTAGTGAGGGTACTCCACCTGCAGAGCCGCACTCCACATATATGGCTGCTCTGTGCACACAGGACCTGTGATGAGGTCACAGGAGGGAGGTGACCCCTGACTCCTCCCCTCCTGTGACCTCCTCACAGGTCCTGTGTGCACAGAGCAGCCATATATGTGGAGTGCGGCTCTGCAGGTGGAGTACCCTCACTACATGAAAGCCTTACTATCATATGAAATTCACCGCGGGTGCATTTATTGCATACTTATCCCTTGTAAACTAAGTACCCTCACTACATGAAAGCCTTACTATCATATGAAATTCACCGCGGGTGCATTTATTGCATACTTATCCCTTGTAAACTAAGGTATGTGTTAAATCAGTATTGGGAGTGTGTTTGATCCATTAGCGTGAGTAATATTATTGCTTAATCCCTTCCCTCTCTTTTTTTCTCCTTGTGGTTGGAGTTCTGTACTTGCTGCTGATCTGACACGTATACACGTGCGCCGCTACACACATATATAAATCTCAAAACTTCACTGAATCAAAGTCCCAGTTTACAAAATTCTAGTTCCCGATACACATCATCCATGTTATCCATCTCGTAAAGGTCATGTCTCTAGATACAGACACCCATAAATCATTCCAGCTTGTTCTGCCCTACATTGGCATTGTGCTCCACTATTAAACTCCCAGAGTGTCCATCACAGTAACAGTATAACATACACTACTACTGACTCATGACATGTTTATAGAAAAATATTTAGACTTGAGAGTCCTCAGTGGTTGATACCTTTTAATGGCTAACTGAAAAGATGGTAACAAATTGCAAGCTTTCGAGACTACGCAGGTCTCTTCATCAGGCAAAGACTAAAACAAAAACTGAAGAATCACATATTTATACACAAGAGGACACAGGAATAATGCAATAGGTAAGACATGTGACGTGAAGCAGAACTGTCATTATGGCCGAGGGATGAACATAAATATGACTAGTTCATAGATAAGGAGTGAAAGTTTTATTACCCTCTGATTGGGGTCTGGTATTGTGTTGTGATGACCCTAAAAGGTCAGGGAAGCAGATTCCTTAATTGTTGTAGAAAGACATAAAACTCTGGGATATATTCATCCCAGCACTAAGAGTGTCAAAGGTCATCATAAGTTTATATTCCCAGACTTTTCTATCCTTCTCAGATTTGAAGTTAGATTTTAATACCAGTAATTCCATATCCGTCATGCTATGACCGGGCATACAAAAGTGTTTTGCCACAGGTAAATCCATTCTCCTTTCTCTTATTGTGTGGCGATGAGAATTCATCCTTGCTCTCAGTTTTTGCCCGGTCTCCCCCACATACAGACCCCCAGTTGGACATTTAGTACATATAATTAGGTACACCACATTAGATGTGATGCAGCTGAAAGTACCTGGTATCTTGTAGTCCTGATGGAAGTTTGGGAACCTTATCCTGTCCGTGGTCATTATAGATGTACAGGTTTTGCATTTCTTTTGTTTGCAAGGAAAGGTACCTGCAGCTGTTGGGGAGGACAGGGAGCTTCTGACAATGATGCTTCTTAGATTTGGGGGCTGCCTAAAGCATAGTAGTGGGGGGTCTGGAAATATGGATTGTAATCGGGCATCTTTTTGTAGTAAAGGTTGTAGTTTCCGTGCAGCTCCCCTTAGCATCTCCAGACTTGGATTGTAGGTGACCACTAGAGCCACCCGTTTTTTTTTTTTCTTATCTAAATGCAAAAAGGAGAATCTAATTCCCAAAGGACTCTGGATTACAAACCCAATTCTTCACACCTACAATACCCATTATGCACAAAACCTTTGACACAGGACTTCTGAAAGACTAAGGAACCATCTTTTGCATGTCTGCTACAGCATAAGGAGTAAAGTCCAAGGACAATTTGAAACTCTGAGGAAGACACTTACAGAAAGCACAGAGCAAAAATTACAACAATACTATAACAAACTACAGACCTTTCTGATTCAAAACAAGGAAAAGAAACTACACAGATTGCGCCTCCATTCCGGACGCTATACAAACAGATACAAAACAAAACCAAAACCTGACAACTCTGACAACCACTCCATTCCAGACACAAAAGCATCTAACTGTGTCATCAATCTCTCAGATTACAAACCCAACAAAGTGGAGCTTGCCGTGCTTTCTAGAGGACTCTCATTTTGTCCTACTAAGGCCCTGGATAAAACCGAACTCTGCAGTGATATGGAACATTTTTTCAGGGGACTGCGCCTGAGGGAATACTTCAATGATACAGAAGATTCAGAAAACACTCGGACTGAAGGAAGAGGGATCCCAATAACCAAGAAGAGGTCAGACTGGACACCTCCACCTGGACGTAACCCTCATTTGGATAAATATATAGACTCATTCAGACATTTGATAAAATCCACCATCATAGCCACCAACCAGAGACAAGCCTCCAACATCAGTGCCCAGGAGAGAAAGGCCATACAGTCTCTGAAAACCAATAAAGAAATCATCATTAAACCTGCTGACAAGGGAGGTGCAATAGTCATGATGAACACATCAGACTATATGAAGGAAGCAAACAGACAACTTACGGACACACGCTACTACAGAAAACTGGAGTCGGACCCTACACAGGACTATTACAAGGAACTAAGCAAGTTGGTATCTTGTCTGTCTGACAAATCCATAAGAGCTGATGACCTGATACCAGAAAGTCCAAGAACAGGGACATTCTACATGCTTCCCAAAATCCACAAAGCCGGAAATCCAGGGAGGCCGATTATTTCATGTGTGGACACCCTTACTGAGCAAGTATCTGGATGGGTAGAGGGTGTTCTTAAACCCCTGGTAAAGGATACACCCAGCTACATTCAGGACACAACTGACCTACTGAATAAACTAGCAGCAATAGGTTCTCTACCAGAAGGAATCATCCTGGCCACCATGGATGTGGAATCTTTGTACTCTAATATCCCACACCAGGATGGATTAAATGCCTGCAAAGTCTTCATGGGAAACACCGGGAATGATGCTGATTCTGTGGTGAAACTCACAAAATTCATCCTCACCCACAATTACTTCGAATTTGACAACAAGATCTATCTTCAGGAGACTGGCACAGCTATGGGAAGTAAAATGGCTCCACAGTATGCAAATCTTTTCATGGCCAAGCTTGAAAGCGAATTTTTGTCCTCATGCCCCATCAGGCCTCGGGCCTACTACTGCTACATTGATGACATTTTAATCATCTGGACGGAGTCTGAACAACAGCTAAAGACGTTCCATGAACAGTTCAATCAATTTCATCCCACCATCAACTTAACACTTAACTACTCCAGCACTGAAATTAACTTTTTAGACACCACCATTAAGCTAAAGAACAATGAAATAGAGACATCCCTGTATCAGAAGCCAATCGACCGTCCAACATATCTTAAATGGGACAGTTTCCATCCAAAACACATAAAAAACTCTATTGTCTACAGCCAAGCCATCAGATACAACCGTATATGTTCCAACCCCATGGATAGAGATGAACACCTTGGTCGCCTCAGAAAGACTTTTTTGAACCAGGGCTACCATCCAAGAACAATTGAAAACCAAATTACAAGAGCCACCAGAATATCAAGGAATCACCTGCTACATTACAAAGCTAAAGAAGAAAATAACCGGGTGCCTCTAGTGGTCACCTACAATCCAAGTCTGGAGATGCTAAGGGGAGCTGCACGGAAACTACAACCTTTACTACAAAAAGATGCCCGATTACAATCCATATTTCCAGACCCCCCACTACTATGCTTTAGGCAGCCCCCAAATCTAAGAAGCATCATTGTCAGAAGCTCCCTGTCCTCCCCAACAGCTGCAGGTACCTTTCCTTGCAAACAAAAGAAATGCAAAACCTGTACATCTATAATGACCACGGACAGGATAAAGATCCCCAACTCCCATCAGGACTACAAGATACCAGGTACTTTCAGCTGCATCACATCTAATGTGGTGTACCTAATTATATGTACTAAATGTCCAACTGGGGGTCTGTATGTGGGGGAGACCGGGCAAAAACTGAGAACAAGGATGAATTCTCATCGCCACACAATAAGAGAAAGGAGAATGGATTTACCTGTGGCAAAACACTTTTGTATGCCCGGTCATAGCATGACGGATATGGAATTACTGGTATTTGTGGCGCTTCCCACGGCTGTGGGGCGCCGGGACATGGCATAGCTGCCTAGCTAGCCAATGCTCCCACGCCGCCAGTCCACGACGACGTGAGGCATGGGTCCCAGATGATAAGAGAATGTGGACCCACTGGACCACGGAGGGAGACCCGGGCCTGCCCGGACTAGGGAAGGGCAGCGACCGGGATCCGTGGCAGCTGAGCATGTGGGCAAGGTGGCGACCTGCAGAACTAGACAACACCGCACAACTTCAGGTAAGATGAAACATAAAGTTTACTTAAGGAAACACAGTACATAAACAGAACATAAGACCGGACTCCCGATACCGCACATCAGAGAAGGGTACACGACTCAGGATCACAGACGAGTGCTGGAGGACATCACGGGTAGATGCAGTCCAGGGTTATCTGGCACGGGCATACTTGGACGGCCTCTCTCTCAGGCCTTAGGCGTAGCACAGGCTCAGCAGGAGAACATCAGACACCGACCTCAGACAGACTTCAGACGATGGCGGGGTCATCACGGGTAGATGCAGTCCAGGATCATCTGGCACGGGCATACTAGTATGGCCTCACTCTCAGGCCTCGGGCGTAGCACAGGCTCAGCAGGAGAACATCAGACACCGGCCCAGGACGAACGTCAGACGATGGCGGGGTCATCACGGGTTGATGAAGTCCAGGGTCATCTGGCACGGGCATACTAGGACGGCCTCTCTCTCAGGCCTCAGGCGTAGCACAGGCTCAGCAGGAGAACATCAGACACCGACCCAGGACAGACGTCATCACAGGGTAGACCAAGGAGGAACCGGCAGGACATCGGAACATCAGGAACACGGACTGGATCTCAGGGACACAGGAACACGGACAGGAAATCAGGAACACGGATTGGATCTCAGGGAGTCAGGAACACAGACAGGAACACGGACTGGATCTCAGGGACACAGGAACACAGACAGGAACACGGACTGGATCTCAGGGACACAGGAACACAGACAGGAACACGGACTGGAACACAGGCATCGGACTCCGGACATCAGGCAGTGGTCATCAGGGAGGACACGGACAAGAACATCAGGAACACGGATAGGATCTCAGGGAGTCAGGAACACAGACAGGAACATGGACTGGAACACAGGCATCGGACTCCGGACATCTGGCACCGATCGGCAGGCTCCGGACATCAGGTAGAGATGGATAGGATCCGGACATCTGGAAGTGGTCATCGGACATCGGATATCAGGCAGTGGTCATCAGGGAGGACACGGACAGGAACATCAGGAACACGGATAGGATCTCAGGGAGTCAGGAACACAGACAGGAACACGGACTGGAACACAGGCATCGGACTCCGGACATCTGGCTCCGATCGACAGGCTCCGGACATCAGGTAGAGAGGATAGGATCCGGACATCTGGAAGTGGTCGTCGGACATCGGACATCAGGCCATGGTCATCAGGCATAGGATCCGGACATCTGGCAGCGACCTGAAAAGGAACCCCAGCGGTCTGGTGCAAGCCCCGCCAGGCTCAACGGGAGCTGGCCGGGGATTGCACAGAGGCTGAGCACAGAGTAACAGAAACTCAGCACACACCGGACTCCTCCTTCCAAGATGAACTCAGGTTATATAGCAAGGATTCACAGTCACGGGCACAGGGTTCTGGACACAGCAGGATTTCAGGAACATAACACAGAGGACACAGTTCAGACAGTCAGGTACAGGATGCGATCCAAGATCAGGGGTTCAGGTAATTAGACACAGCAGGAACAGGCCTGGATATACAGCCTCCAGGAACGGCGATCTGGGTAATCAGCCCCCAGCATAGGCGGAAACACAAGACACAGTTCAGACATTCAGGTACAGGATGCGATCCAGGATCAGGGGTTCAGGTAATTAGACACAGCAGGAACAGGCCTGGATATACAGCCTCCAGGAACGGCGATTTGGGTAATCAGCCCCCAGCATAGGCGGAAACACAAGACACAGTTCAGACATTCAGGTACAGGATGCGATCCAGGATCAGGGTTTCAGGTAATTAGACACAGCAGGAACAGGCCTGGATATACAGCCTCCAGGAACGGCGATCTGGGTAATCAGCCCCCAGTATAGGCGGAAACACAAGACACAGTTCAGACATTCAGGTACAGGATGATCCAGGATCAGGGGTTCAGGTAATTAGACACAGCAGGAACAGGCCTGGATATACAGCCTCCAGGAACGGCGATCTGGGTAATCAGCCCCCAGCATAGGCGGAAACACAAGACACAGTTCAGACATTCAGGTACAGGATGATCCAGGATCAGGGGTTCAGGTAATTAGACACAGCAGGAACAGGCCTGGATATACAGCCTCCAGGAACGGCGATCTGGGTAATCAGCCCCCAGCATAGGCGGAAACACAAGACACAGTTCAGACATTCAGGTACCGGGTTAGATCCAGGATCAGGGAACAAGACACAGCAGGAACAGGGAATCAGCTCTCCAGAGCTGATCAAATTCAGAGCAGGAGCTGAACACACAACCACATACGGCTAGGTTCAGGGATTCAATGAGGATTCAATGTGAAGCTCTGGCAACGCCCACTAGGGCTGGGGAACTTTATATATGAGCTGCTTCACAGCGATAGGCTGGAGCAGTAATTCTAGTAAACACCCAATCCACATAAAAGCAGGACAGGTGTGGGCCGCGCCCCCTATGCAGAGCCAGACAGCTCAACACAGAGGGAACCTAACAATGGCTGCTGCCACACACGTAGTAAGTCATGCACCACTGCAGAGGACTTTGCAAGCTACGGACGGCTTTTACAGTAGGTCAGGGACCGCACATGCGGGCGGTCATGCAAAGCAGCGGAGCCACTCACGCAAGTACGGGTACGCAGCAGAGCCGGGAACTGAGCAGCATCCATACAGGTAACAGACAACAGTATCCCAGCTGGTTAGGGGGAAAGGAGCAAAAGGGTTAATGCAAAAGACATGCAGAGTAACGCTGGAAAACAAAGTACAGAATACCAGCGTTACAGTATCCCCCTCCTCAGAACCCCTTCTGAAGACCCAAGTAAAAAAAAATTCCCCAGAAAAATTCACTTGGGTTTGGCGGTAAGTCCCATAGTTCACAATATGGCAGCAGAGTTAATAGCTCGAAAAGTCCGAACCGCTGACCAAGCGGGGAATCGAGCCATGTAGTCCACTTACCATGTGGGGACCAAGTAGTCTAGTTCGCACATCAGGTGGAGCTTGGAGAAAGTCCTGCAGACCGCACATGCTCAGCGGAGTCCATGGCCAGAGCTTTCTGTGGCGCTTCCCACGGCTGTGGGGCGCCGGGACATGGCATAGCTGCCTAGCTAGCCAATGCTCCCACGCCGCCAGTCCACGACGACGTGAGGCATGGGTCCCAGATGATAAGAGAATGTGGACCCACTGGACCACGGAGGGAGACCCGGGCCTGCCCGGACTAGGGAAGGGCAGCGACCGGGATCCGTGGCAGCTGAGCATGTGGGCAAGGTGGCGACCTGCAGAACTAGACAACACCGCACAACTTCAGGTAAGAAGAAACATAAAGTTTACTTAAGGAAACACAGTACATAAACAGAACATAAGACCGGACTCCCGATACCGCACATCAGAGAAGGGTACACGACTCAGGATCACAGACGAGTGCTGGAGGACATCACGGGTAGATGCAGTCCAGGGTTATCTGGCACGGGCATACTTGGACGGCCTCTCTCTCAGGCCTTAGGCGTAGCACAGGCTCAGCAGGAGAACATCAGACACCGACCTCAGACAGACTTCAGACGATGGCGGGGTCATCACGGGTAGATGCAGTCCAGGATCATCTGGCACGGGCATACTAGTATGGCCTCACTCTCAGGCCTCGGGCGTAGCACAGGCTCAGCAGGAGAACATCAGACACCGGCCCAGGACGAATGTCAGATGATGGCGGGGTCATCACGGGTTGATGAAGTCCAGGGTCATCTGGCACGGGCATACTAGGACGGCCTCTCTCTCAGGCCTCAGGCGTAGCACAGGCTCAGCAGGAGAACATCAGACACCGACCCAGGACAGACGTCATCACAGGGTAGACCAAGGAGGAACCGGCAGGACATCGGAACATCAGGAACACGGACTGGATCTCAGGGACACAGGAACACGGACAGGAAATCAGGAACACGGATTGGATCTCAGGGAGTCAGGAACACAGACAGGAACACGGACTGGATCTCAGGGACACAGGAACACAGACAGGAACACGGACTGGATCTCAGGGACACAGGAACACAGACAGGAACACGGACTGGAACACAGGCATCGGACTCCGGACATCAGGCAGTGGTCATCAGGGAGGACACGGACAAGAACATCAGGAACACGGATAGGATCTCAGGGAGTCAGGAACACAGACAGGAACATGGACTGGAACACAGGCATCGGACTCCGGACATCTGGCACCGATCGGCAGGCTCCGGACATCAGGTAGAGATGGATAGGATCCGGACATCTGGAAGTGGTCATCGGACATCGGATATCAGGCAGTGGTCATCAGGGAGGACACGGACAGGAACATCAGGAACACGGATAGGATCTCAGGGAGTCAGGAACACAGACAGGAACACGGACTGGAACACAGGCATCGGACTCCGGACATCTGGCTCCGATCGACAGGCTCCGGACATCAGGTAGAGAGGATAGGATCCGGACATCTGGAAGTGGTCGTCGGACATCGGACATCAGGCCATGGTCATCAGGCATAGGATCCGGACATCTGGCAGCGACCTGAAAAGGAACCCCAGCGGTCTGGTGCAAGCCCCGCCAGGCTCAACGGGAGCTGGCCGGGGATTGCACAGAGGCTGAGCACAGAGTAACAGAAACTCAGCACACACCGGACTCCTCCTTCCAAGATGAACTCAGGTTATATAGCAAGGATTCACAGTCACGGGCACAGGGTTCTGGACACAGCAGGATTTCAGGAACATAACACAGAGGACACAGTTCAGACAGTCAGGTACAGGATGCGATCCAAGATCAGGGGTTCAGGTAATTAGACACAGCAGGAACAGGCCTGGATATACAGCCTCCAGGAACGGCGATCTGGGTAATCAGCCCCCAGCATAGGCGGAAACACAAGACACAGTTCAGACATTCAGGTACAGGATGCGATCCAGGATCAGGGTTCAGGTAATTAGACACAGCAGGAACAGGCCTGGATATACAGCCTCCAGGAACGGCGATCTGGGTAATCAGCCCCCAGTATAGGCGGAAACACAAGACACAGTTCAGACATTCAGGTACAGGATGATCCAGGATCAGGGGTTCAGGTAATTAGACACAGCAGGAACAGGCCTGGATATACAGCCTCCAGGAACGGCGATCTGGGTAATCAGCCCCCAGCATAGGCGGAAACACAAGACACAGTTCAGACATTCAGGTACCGGGTTAGATCCAGGATCAGGGAACAAGACACAGCAGGAACAGGGAATCAGCTCTCCAGAGCTGATCAAATTCAGAGCAGGAGCTGAACACACAACCACATACGGCTAGGTTCAGGGATTCAATGAGGATTCAATGTGAAGCTCTGGCAACGCCCACTAGGGCTGGGGAACTTTATATATGAGCTGCTTCACAGCGATAGGCTGGAGCAGTAATTCTAGTAAACACCCAATCCACATAAAAGCAGGACAGGTGTGGGCCGCGCCCCCTATGCAGAGCCAGACAGCTCAACACAGAGGGAACCTAACAATGGCTGCTGCCACACACGTAGTAAGTCATGCACCACTGCAGAGGACTTTGCAAGCTACGGACGGCTTTTACAGTAGGTCAGGGACCGCACATGCGGGCGGTCATGCAAAGCAGCGGAGCCACTCACGCAAGTACGGGTACGCAGCAGAGCCGGGAACTGAGCAGCATCCATACAGGTAACAGACAACAGTATCCCAGCTGGTTAGGGGGAAAGGAGCAAAAGGGTTAATGCAAAAGACATGCAGAGTAACGCTGGAAAACAAAGTACAGAATACCAGCGTTACAGTATTAAAATCTAACTTCAAATCTGAGAAGGATAGAAAAGTCTGGGAATATAAACTTATGATGACCTTTGACACTCTTAGTGCTGGGATGAATATATCCCAGAGTTTTATGTCTTTCTACAACAATTAAGGAATCTGCTTCCCTGACCTTTTAGGGTCATCACAACACAATACCAGACCCCAATCAGAGGGTAATAAAACTTTCACTCCTTATCTATGAACTAGTCATATTTATGTTCATCCCTCGCCATAATGACAGTTCTGCTTCACGTCACATGTCTTACCTATTGCATTATTCCTGTGTCCTCTTGTGTATAAATATGTGATTCTTCAGTTTTTGTTTTAGTCTTTGCCTGATGAAGAGACCTGCGTAGTCTCGAAAGCTTGCAATTTGTTACCATCTTTTCAGTTAGCCATTAAAAGGTATCAACCACTGAGGACTCTCAAGTCTAAAAATTTTTCTATCTGCTGGCTAACACGGTACGAAGATACACATCTTTCCTATATCGACATGTTTATAGTATTTTCTGGGGAGGATGAACCTTCTTTTCTTCCTTCGATTTGTGTCTTGCACATGGTACAATCAGAAGGTACAAAAAAAGAAATAATAGAGAAATCTTTATATTCTTGTTTCTTTGTGTTAAATTCAACAGGTTCCTTTTAAACAAAGGGCAGTGGCATTTTATTTTTTTTAATAGAGCAGAAAGTGGACATTAGTCCAGTGGGTGGTCCTGTTCAAGTTGGACCACCTACAGGACTCACAAGCACAGAACAAAAAAAAAAAAGTTTTCCATAAAACTATATATTAATATGTTAGTCTCTGACTTTATAATTTTACTCATATATTAAACTACATATTCAATGTCACAGGTTCCCTTAAAATGCCTAGAGACTGTCTTAATTTTTAATTATAATGCCTGGCAATGTTCCAATATTTGTGCCAATCTTCCTGCAGTAAAGCTTTAGCCTGGCTCAGAGATTGGTAATTAAGCAGGAGGAAGCAGTCGTACACCGTGGAACGGGAAAAAAAAAAAGAAGTAGTTCTGTTGTGGTGTCCGTAGGCATGAAGATCGCAGATTAGTAGGGCAATACAGAAAAGGTTGCAGAGCGTGCAACCCAGATCGGAAGCAGCAACCAAACAAGTTAGATACATGCCATAACCTCAAACATAAAAATGTACAGAATATCCTGTACTACAAACCAGGCATGTTTGTTCTATCAGTAGAAATCTTTTAAGCAAAAAACAGATCAATAAATCAATGGAACAACCAAATAGCATTTCTCCACATATGAGCCTCCTCTTAACCTGCCCTGCCTCCTGAACTCATAATTCACTTGGAAAAAAGTTAAAATCAAGATAGACTGCTAGCTCACTTAAGGTTAAGATTACATCTACCTAAAAATAGAAAGAAACAATACTACTGTATTCTAGTGTTTTATCTCACCTCTGTGCTGGATTCACAGCTACACAGCTCCATTTTACTGTATAAAGACCAACATGCAGCTGCTGCTTCTGATCATAGGCTAGATAGAGACAGACGAGAAGAACAGGAAACATCATAGCTGCTACTATCCACGTACTACTAGTAATGAGTGAACGTCATGCTTGGATAAGGTGTTATCCCAGCATGCTCATGTGCTGAGTGTCTTTGGGGTGATCGAAAAATATATTAGAGTCCCCGCGGCTGTTCGGAAGCAGCAACACATATACGGATATCCTAAACACTAAAAAATCCTCACAATACAGTGGATATTGATACCTTCATATAACAATAGATAGACACCAAAAGATAACAATGGAAGGAACAATCAATAGAAACAATATAAAAAAAACCCACAATTTTATTAAACAGATATACCAAAATAAATAACCAAAGACAGTATATAAGGACTAAAATTGATCAGGGACAGCTATCATAAGGCTAAACAACAGCAGAAACCCACCACAGAATATATCTAAAAAGTATCAATTTTATATAGATCAAAAATATCACAATATATACATGTAAACACCCTATAATAGATTTTGATAATGTAATCAATGGATAATATTACAGTTATATGTAGTTGCTATAGTGTGTATAAATCATAGATGCATGGCACAATAAGGTGAGTATCCACACATTAACTAATAATTAAGCAACCATAACATGCCATATTATCCAAACATTGAGCCCAGTAATAGTATAAAAGTGAATTTAGAGCCACAGATGACCAATAAATAATGACCACTAATATAATATAGGGCAAACACTAATAGCACAACATATAACAAAATATAACTTCAATAATAATTACTCAAATCCACTGTATAAAGGGTGTGGGGACTGTGGAGACGCACCTCGACGCGCGTTTCACCGCCGCTTGCAGTTTCGTCAGGATGTAGGGATATTCTGTTTGTTAGGCAATCCATGCATGTGTTGCGGATGCCATACAGCGACGAGGATGCAAACATATTATTCGATCACGCCGAAGGAACTCTGTTATCACCCGAACATGCTCGTTCATCACTATCTACTACCTCAGAGACAACTGAAAATTAGAGACTGAGCCTGTATGTAGGGTAAAAAGTGGTGAAAAATGCAGGATACAAGTCAAAATGGCAAGAAATAGTATTATTCCTCATGTAGTCTGACAACGGCTTATTTGGAAAAGTCACCTGAAAGTGCAGGTATTCTTTAAAGCCTCACAATTTACTTAAACTTATCGAGGGAATGTTTAATAAGAGGGAGATGCAGCTAAATACAGAAAAGCGGGTATTACTTACCTGGTTAAGTGTTTTTCATGACCCATGATGGCACCATGAAAGAGGGGATCCGCCCTTCAAGGACAGGAAACCTTCAAGATAAAAAGGGGCTCCTCTCTCCGCATCAGTTGTTTTACAGAGCATGAGAGGAACTCCGCAGATTAGTGTACATTCAAATAATACATCCATCTATTCTTTTATTTTTCTAGCTACCAACACCCAAGGGAGTACCTGACTATAACGATGCACCGAATCAATAACATGATCAATAGGGAGGGAATATAAGGGTGCAGTCATGGGTCATGAAAAAACATATTACCAGGTAAGTAATGCCCGTGTTTTTCCATCACCCATGACGGCACCATGAGGGAATTCCAGAGATTTGTAGTGTCTTAGGGAGGGATCACCGCCTGTAACACTCTTCTCCCGAATGTGAGGTCAGAGAAAGCAGACAGATCTAACCTATAAAGTCTGAAGAAGGTAGACGGAGAGGACCAATTGGCCGCCTTACAGATTTGGTCGATGGAAGCATCTGCTCTCTCCGAACAAGATGTCGCCATGGCTCTCGTAGAATGAGCCTTCAGACCTTCTGGAACAGCTCGTAATGGCCTCTCTCACCCATCTAGCTATAGTTTGTTTAGAGACCTTTAGACCCCTTCTTGATCCCTGAAATGCAACAAACAAGGCCCTCTGCTTCCTCCAAGGTTCTGTTACCTCTAGGTATCGTAGGAGACATCTCCTAACATCCAAACAATGAAGGCTCTTCTTCTGGTTACTCGGGTTAGGACAGAAAGATGGTAAGATTATTTCCTGAGCCCTGTGGAATTTTGACACCACCTTGGGGAGATAATCTTGGTCTAACCTTAATACAATCCTACAGTCCAAAACCTGAGTGTAGGGAGGGTCTGCTGATAATGCCTGCAAGTCCCCTATTCTAAGGGCCGAAGTGAGCACCACTAAAAATGCGGTCTTTAATGTGATTATTTCTGACACTGTTCAATGGCTCAAAGGGACTTTCCGTTAAGGCTGATAAAACTAGATTTAGATCCCAAGGAGGAGGTGTAGGAGAGATGAAGAGTTTGTTCTACTACTAAATCTTACCACCCACCTATCATTCGCCAGGTCACAGTTAAATAATGCTGCCAAAGCCAAAACCTGCACCTTCAGGGTACTGACTGCTAATCCAAATTCTAACCCCTTCTGCAGGAATTCTAGTATAGCCACTATCGGAACTTCCACTTCCCGTAATGGCCCTGAAACAGATAGAAATTTATTCCATATTCTCCCATAAATCCTGGTGGTTATTGGCTTCCTGCTACTAAGTAGTGTAGATACTAACCCTGCTGAGTAGCCCTTACTCTCTAGCAGTGACCTCTCAAATTCCAGACTGTTAATTGCAGCTCGGACCTCTGAGGATGACAAAAGGGTACCTGTGTTAAAGGTCCTTGTCCTCTGGGAGTAACATGGATCCATCACATGAGGAAAGAATCTCCAGCTCGAAAATAAATAAAAAAATCAATATTTATTAGAAAATATTAAAATCCATCTTGGGTAGAAAAAAAACAGAAATTGCAGATGGGGTCCTTGGTGGTATGAAACCAACGTGTTTCGACCTAGCAGGTCTTATTCATGGTTTAAAGCATGACCTATACTGCAAACTTCAAATACCATAAGAACATGTGAAACACAGGTGCACACAACAAAAATTAGTGAAATAGGGTGACACCCCTAGGAATTAACCCATTACATGTAGATATAGAAAAATAGGACAAAATATAAAAAAGGGTATTATGGTACAAAAAAACACAAATTTGAATATATAAAACCAATACTCAAATTATTTTACAAATACAAAAACATTTGAGAAAAACCAGAATTAATTAGGACTAATGAAAAATAAAGAAAAAAGTATCTGTATAATCTAAATATACCTAGAATAAATTTTAATCTAATTGTAGTATTAAATCTAATCGCTTATTCAAGCCAAATGGTACTCGTGCATTCAACTTAAAAATCCAAAATGATTCACGATTCAGTATTTTTTTCCTGAAATCTCCTCCTCTAGTAGATTTAAAAACCTTTTCAATTGCTATGACCTTAATGCTATTTGTATTACCCGCATGCTTTGTTCTGCAGTGACTGGACACTGCTGATACATTGTAGCTGTTCTCATTAGCGGCTTCTGACAGATGCTTCCTGATTCTTTTCTTAAGAGGTCCTATTGTACAGCCCACGTATTGAAGGTTACATGAAACACACTCAATTACATAGACGACACCTTCTGAGTTACAGTTTATGTAGGACTGAATAGAGTACGATATGCCCGTGACAGCAGATGTAAATTTGTTAGTTTTATGCACATAGTTGCAGACTTTACAAGGATAATGTCCACACTTGTAAAAACCTTTGTATGTCAGCCAAGTGCTGTTTTTAGCACATCGTTCACTGCTACATGGATCCATCACAGACATTGTCCTAGCCAGTAGAACCATGGCCTCTTTGGCCAAAATGGGGCTATCAAAATCACTCTGGCTCTGTCCTCTCTGATTTTCCCCAAGATAGCCGATATGAGGCATATTGGAGGGAAGGCGTACAGGAGTCCAGATGACAACTATTCTGAAGGCGTCTACTGCCACCGGCCTGTCTGCTGGACTCAAGGAACAAAATTTCTGAACTTTCCTGTTGGCTCTTGAAGCAAAGATATCCATCTTGGGCCGACCCCACATGCCTACAATCTGATTGAAAATTGACTCTTTCAGAGACCATTCTCCTTGTCTCAATTGATTGCGGCTTAAAAAGTCTGCCTTCAGGATGTCTACTCCTTGGATATGCAGGGCCAATATTAAGAGGAAATGATGTTCTGCCAGACAGAATCCTTTCTAGTTTAAACATAATCTATAGTGGTAGGTGCCACATAGATAAGTGATTTGAGAAGGCTTGTGAAGTAAAATAATAATTTTTATTGGTATACAATTAAAAGTAACAAACAAACAAAGAGTAGGGAAGGTTCCAAAAAATGGGAGTAGGGAAGAACACTAGCTGCTATATAATAGGTCAAGATGTGCACCAGACATGTGAAGAGTATTCATATAAACATCATCAACCCAATAGATGAAATGACAGCAAGAAATGCAGTTTCAAAAGATGAAAGCACCAGTGTGCATAAAAGAAATACTGCCCTTATAAAAAATAATAAAATGTCATGAGGTTAGACTTACTGCAATTGAATGATGGCCAAGAAAAACAATGTCTATTGGGTTGGTGGTAGTAGGAAAGTTAATCACATGAAGAAATGCTAAATTCAATGCCTATAAAGAGTTGCCTGGATCCCTATGCAAGAAGACATATACTAGTAAGTGCGTCAAGGTGGGGAATCATTATAAATGTAGACCCAACTTACATAAGGGCTTGGCACACAGAAGTTGGCAAGGAAGAGGCTGTGCACAGTGGATGAGCAGCGTGTGTAAGTCCCCTTCGCTTGACGGGCACGGTTTCACCCTGTGGCTTCTTCCAGGACGTGATATGTATGTAGGTGTTAGTGAAGTATATAAAGTAGGTGCTGCCATATGATAGGATGACGATGTCCAGCAGGTTTGTGTCAGCGCGCGCTCATAGGTACACGCCCCCAGGCAAAAGGGACTTCTGGAATTGCGCTCCGTGGACCGCAGGTGGAACGCACCGTGGTTACGTGCATGAGCACTTCCGGAAGTCAGAGGGGATCTTATGCCTTGCGCGTGCGCATTGAACCAGGGACTCACACATCTCCCGTATGTATCTTATTCTTAAACAACGGAAGTCGCAATGCATATTACAGCTAAAAGGGAGGGAGGGATGAAGGGATGAGCCAGAGAGAATAATGAATTATGTATAAAAAGAAGAAAATTAGAAATAAAATATGTAGAACAAATTAGAAACCATCTCGCATTAGGGTGTAGAAGGAATATAATAATAAATGGACAAGACTAAGGATAATTGCAAGAATGTGATGAATAAAGGGGACGGACTGATTGGAAATAATGTGGGATATTATGAGAGTGATAAGTTAAGGGTAAATGGGAAGGAAATGAAAAAAATGAAAATGTAACAAGTGAACCATTGCATATAAATTGGAATGAACATTTAGATGCCCACTATTTGGACAGAAAGGTCTATTATAGATGTAAATACTACCTGGTGTGAAGTGGCCAGTGGATAATAAGTAAAAACTAGTAAGGAATAATTGCTCATAGAAAATCTGAATTAATATCAGAATTATATTAAAAATATTATAAATATTAATAGTTCATAAAAAAAATTAAAAATAGTTAAAAATTTGTTTGCCTGATATTCGGGCTTAAAATACCTCATATAAATGTGCATACTGCCTATATAAAGTGCCAAGTGTAGGAGGAGGAAAAAAAAAAAAGGTTACAATGATATTACAACCCTTGGAGTACCAATAGCAAGAGATTGGTAGAAAATATTAAGTCATACAGTCCATATCGAATTATATTTCTATGACCTATTTTTCTTGAAAGTTGCTTTTCTCCTTTAAAATATTCTGGTCTTGCTCTCATAGGCCCTCTTGTGAAGACTCTGGTGATGAATGATCAACTGGCAAAGGACATCAAAGGAAGACCAACATCATCCATCAAAAAAGGTAAGCACCTTAGAAAAAGGGAATACATGAAAAGTAAGTATATTTAAAAGGTAAAATGGAGATTGAAATATTGGAAGTTGATATCAAAAACAATAAATAATTAAAACAAATAATTAATAATAAAAACATCTATTAAAAGACTGCACAGGAATAGATAACTTTAAGGATTAAAGCAATTTTCATGGTATATAGCAAATATGGAATTAAGGAAACAAATTAAACCCAAAACTTTCATTAAGGCCATATGGGGCAATTGTGTTGAGGCGGTATATCCATTTGCACTCTTGTTGTAATAGAGATTTGCCAAGGTCACCGCCTCGTATTCCAAAGCGGATTTGGTTAATTGCTTTGAAGTTCAAGCCATTAGGATTAGAGTTGTGGTAAATTTTGAAGAGACCGGGCAGGGTTTTCAAAAGTGAGGGATCGTCAATTGTTTTAGATTTCTCTATGTCCCGAATGTGTTCCTGGACTCTGACCTTTAGCTCATGGGTAGTTAGTCCTATATAAATTAAATCACAAGGACATGTAGCATGGTATATCACACCTTGTGATGTACATGTTAGATGTTTCAATATATTGAGTTGTTTGAAACCATCGTGGTTTTTAAAAGAATCAGACTTTTTCATATGAGGCCGCATTGAAAAAAACCTTTTTGAGTATTTTTGTTGATATTATCAGGAGTGGGATCATACTGGCTACGTACTAGTAGGTCCCTCAAATTTCGACTTCTTCTGGCAACTAACGAAGGAAAAGGAGGGAGGTTTTTCCTTAGAATAAGGTCTGTCAATAGTATTTTCCAATGTTTTATTAAAAAGATCCCTTAGGTCCTCCCATTGGTTGTTAAAGGTGGAGATGTATCTTATCTGATCTTCCTTCTTGTAGCTAATTTTTTGGGGGATAGAGTAAATGTTCCCTTGGTGTTCCTCTGGCCCTTCTATATCCGTGTTTGATACTAAGTTTACTATATCCACGGCTGATGAACCTTTGGGTTAAATCAACTGCCTGGTCTTCAAAAGTGGATTGTTCAGAGAAAATTCTTTTACGTCTCAAAAATTGTCCTGTGGGTATACCTCTTATAGTGGCTGATGGATGGGATGATGTAGCATGTAGAAGGGAGTTAGTAGCAGTAGGTTTTCTATATAGATTAGTCTCCACCAGACCTGTCATAGATACATTTATTTTGAGGTCCAAAAAGTCAAGATTCCTCCCAAAATGGTAGGTCATCGAGATGTTAGGATCATTGTTGTTAAGTTTTCTTATTAAAGTTTGGAGATTATCAATTGACCCTTCCCATATAAACCAAATATTGTCGATATATTTCATCCACCCCTGTATCCACTGTGTTTCTATGATGGTGTCACTCAAAGATCTCCCTTTCCCATGCTCCTAAACACAAGTTTGCATATGAGGGGCACAAGATGTCCCCATAGCTGTACCTTGAGTCTGAAGGTAAATGTTTTTCTTAAAAGTGAAGATATTGTAGTTGAGAACAAATTCTAACAGGGCTAAGACTAGATCAATCATAGTAGGTTCCAGATTACTATTCTTGAGGTACCAAGCTATTGCTTTCAAACCATCTGCGCGTCTGATAGAGGTATAAAGGGCCTCGACGTCAGCCGTAACCATAATCATAATCATATGATCCTCAAGATAGAGATGGTCCAATCTCTGTAGTGCAGATGTTGTGTCCTGTATGTAGGATGGGAGAGTGGAGACAATAGGTTTAAGATAAAATCTATAAAATTGGAAATCAATTCACATACACTGTCATTGCCAGATATAATTGGTCTCCCAGGGGGATCTATGCGGTTTTTGTGACGTTTCGGGATGAGATACAATGTTGGGAGTTTTGGATGTAGATTACGGATTGTTTCTACCATAATTTTAGGAATGATACCAAGCTGGAAGGCTTTATCAACAATTAACAATAGTTTCGTGGAATTTAGAAATAGGATTGAATGGTAATTGGCGATAGCAATTGGGGGTATTTAAAAGTTTGTATGCCTGCTTCTCATAAAGATGGATTGGCCAGATAACAAGGTTATCCCCTTTGTCCGCAGGTTTGAACACTACGTTTTTTAAATTCTGTAGTTCAATTAAAGCCTGTTTTTCTTCCCTATTAAGATTGAACATCCAGGAAGGTTTTGGTGGTAAGGCTTCAATCTCAGGGTGTGTTTCCACGGTCAGGAAACACTCAGTAATTGCTGCGTGTTTGACGCTGTGCGCTGGCGCAGCATCAAACACGCAGCGTCCAGATGTTACAGCATAGTGGAGGGGATTTCAAGAAATCCTGTCTCCACTATGCTTAAAAACACGCAGGCGGCAGACCTGCGTTAACGGACATGCTGCGCGTCTTTTTAGATCACAGCATGACCTATTCCCTTGCGGCGACGCTGCGTCGCCGCAAGGGAAATAACATAGGCCTGTGTAGCCCTGCGGTGATTCCGGATGTGTTCCGGATGTGTTCAATGAACACATCCGGATTGACCGCGCGTTCACTAGGGGGCGGGGCTTTGGGCGGAGCGGACTTTCCGCTCGGTCCAAAGCGCTGTTTCCTGATCATGGAAACAGCCTCTGAGGTTAATATTTTTGTAAACAATTCAATAGCCAGACAGATACTGATTGGAGGGAACTTGCGAGTTTTGTTAAATAGCCCATGTGGGAAGTTACTTACCATTGATGTAATGTTTTCCTGTAGAAGTTCCTCTAAGTTCTTTAGAGCTGCAGCCTCTTCAATTGTAGAAAAAGTGTTGCCCTTACTGGTTGGTTCATTGTTCTTATAATGTAATTTTTTAAGGATGAGCTTCCTGGAGAAAAGGTGCAAGTCCTTCACCGCCGTGAAGGTGTCTAAACGACATGAGGGTGAAAATGTTAGACCCTTCTCCAGGAGTTCAACCTGAATTTTAGATAAATTATGATCAGAGAGGTTGAATACCTTGAGCTTATCCCCTTGTGTCCGAAGACTCTCAGATCTGGTGAAAATATCCGGGAGTTGTTGCCCCTGCCTGGTTGTCCTCTGGGTATTTGTTGCATCACTGGCATTAGTTTCCCCATCGCTGATAGATGTGTTGACGTCAGAGAGCGAGGGTGCAGAACTCTATGATATACTCCCGTGATTAGATGATCTTGTGGTAAATTTCCCTTTTTCCTGATAGGTGATTTTCTTGTTTTGCCACCGATATATTCTATTAGTGTCAGTCATGGAGATCCCTCTGGAATTTTTAAATTTTGTTTTGACTAACTTCATTCTCCCATTTATCTATGTCCTTGTTGATGTCAACAAGGACTTTGTCAATATCTTCCATGGAGATCTCTTAGGATAGATTAATTATCTTTAATGTTGCCATATTTTTGTCAATAATAATTTGCATAAATTCCAGGGAGCAAGTTGTACCGCTGAAGTCCATCTTTTAATTAGGATGTCATCTTCCAATTCAAAGGAAGGCTATAGTTGTACCCTCAAACCACGAGGGATAATTTGCTGGTCCATATAGTTCTACAAGGTGGACCAATTCCACCAGACACGTGTTTTCTTATATAAAGCATGTTTATATTTCTTAATTAACTCCTTATTAGTTTTAACTAATTCCTGAGTATTTTTGGAAACTCCCTGTCTAAATAAATTAGATGCCTTGGCTTGCCAGGATTGTTCCCTGGCCTTTAAGTCCATAATGTAAGAAAAATGGATAATCTGTTTACAGAAAACAGAAAAATTAATTATTCCCATAATCCTAAATTATATAGGCAGAAAACACTTCAAGAATCTAGTTTAAACATAATCTATAGTGGTAGGTGCCACATAGATAAGTGATTTGAGAAGGCTTGTGAACTAAAATAATTTTTATTGGTATACAATTAAAAGAAACAAAAAAACAGAGTAGGGAAGGTTCCAGAAAATGGGAGTGGGGAAGAACACTAGCTGCTATATAATAAGTCAAGATGTGCACCAGACATGTGAAGAGTATTCATATAAACATCATCAACCCAATAGCTGAAATCACAGCAAGAAATGCAGTTTCAAAAGATGAAAGCACCAGTGTGCATAAAAGAAATACTGCCCTTATAAAAAAAATAAAATGTCATGAGGTTAGACATAATTCAATTGAATGAGGGCCAAGAAAAACAATGTCTATTGGGTTGGTGGTAGTAGGAAGGTTAATCACAAAGAAATGCTAAATTCAATGCCTATAAAGAGTTGCCTGGATCCCTATGCAATAAGACATACTGTATACTAGTAAGTGCGTCAAGGTGGGAATCATTATAAATGTAGACCCAACTTACATAAGGGCTTGGCACACAGAAGTTGGCAAGGAAGAGGTTGTGCACAATGGATGAGCAGCGTGTGTAAACCCCCTTCGCCCGACGGGCACCATTTCACCCTGTGGCTTCTTCCGGGGTGTGATATGTATGTAGGTGTTAGTGAAGTATATAAAAGGAGGTGCTGCCATATGATAGGATGACGATGTTCAGCAGGTTTGTGTCAGCGCGCGCTCATAGGTACACGCACCCAGGCAAAAAGGACTTCAGGAATTGTGCTCCGTGGCCCACAGGTGGAACGCATCGTGGTCACGTGCAAGAGCACTTCCGGAAGTCAGAGAGTAATCTTGTGCCAGAATCCTTTCTGTTATCTGCATCAATGTTCGAGAGCAAGTGCCCCCCTGGTGATTTATGTAGGCCACTGCTGACTGGTTGTCCGATAGGACTCTTACATGTTGCCCCTGTAAATGTGGTAACAACCCAATCAGCTCCTTTTTTACCGTTATCAGCTCCCATTCGTTTGACGACAGACCTTTTTCTTTCTGAGACCAGGGATTCTGGTGCCACAGTGTGTTTAGGTGGGCTCCCCACCCCCAGGGACTGGCATCCGTTGTGACTACTCTGGAAGCTCTGTATATCCAGGGAACCCCTCTTGGCGCTGATTCAATCTGCAACCACCACCTGAGTGATTGAACTACAGAGTCCGGGAGGGTAAGCTTTCATTCTAACTGCCCCTGTAGTGTAAAGTTGTTTTGCAGTACGCACCACTGTAGTTCCCTTGTATGGAACTGAGCCCATTTTACTGCTGGTATGCAGGAGGTCATGGACCCCAGCAACGACATCACTTTCCTGAGTGTCGTTTCCGGTTTTCTTATTGATGCCTGAACTAACTGTTTGATCTTCTGCTCTTTTTCCTCTGGGAGACGACACTCCTGTGCTACTGAATCTATGAGCAGTACCAAGAAAACCTGTACCGTCGCTGGTTTCAGTCTGGATTTCTTTAGATTTAGCGGCCATCCCAGAGTTTGTAATGTGTCCATGACTGTGCTGACCTGCTCCTGACAGTGGGAATAACTTTTCCCAACAATCAAGAAGTCGTCCAAATACGGTATTATTAGAATATCCTTCTCTCTGAGATGAGCAGTGACTTCTGAAATCAGTTTTATAAATACCCGAGGGGCTATTGCTAGCCCTACGGGCAGAGCTCTGTACTGAAAATGGCCTATTTGAGACTATTTGTACTGCTACCCTGAGGAACCTGCGATCCTGCTGGCGGATAGGGACATGGTAGTACGCGTCCTTGAGATCTAGGACCATCATGTAAAGGCCCCGTCTCACATAGCGAGATCGCTGCTAAACAGCGATCTCAGCAGCGATCTCGCTATGTCTGACACGTACCAGCAATCAGGCCTCTGCTGTGAATCGCTGGTCGTGTCAGAAATGTCTGGAATTTTTTTTTGATCGCTGGTCTCCCGCTGGCCAGCACGCATCGCTGCGTGTGGCAGGCAGGAGACCAGCGATCAGCTGGTAACCAAGGTACACTTCGAGCTTACCAAAGTAAAAGTCTCTCCCTTGGACCGCTTATCCGTTCTGTTTCTGTCTTGGTCTCCATATTGCTGTCTCCTGAATTTACGACCTCTTTGAAAGGAGTGTCGAAAGGAAGGAAATGGCTGTTTTGGAAAACCTTTCCTCTTATCTCCGGCCTTTTCCAGCACTTTATCCAGTGTTGGCCCAAACAAAAAATTACCTTCACAAGGCAGGGAGCAGAGCTTTACCTTCGCCTGTGTATCCCCTGGCCAGCATTTAAGCCACACTGCGCGACATCCGGCATTGGCCGCCAGCTTTACCGAGTCTGCTGAGGCATCTCCTAAGAACACTGCTGCCGCTCTGATGGCAGGAATCGCCTCTAGAATGGTTTTTCTGAAGACTTGTTCCAATTGATCTTCTAAATTGTCTACCCAAACCTTCAGGGATCTAGTCACACAGGTGGCCGCAATGGCTGGCCTTAATGCCCCTGCCAAGGATTTCCAAGCCATCTTGAAGAAACTATCCATTTTTCTATCCAATGGCTCCTTCAGGGACTCAAGTCCTCAAACGGGAGGGAAGATTTCCTAGAGACTTTTGAGATTGCCACATCTAGCCTTGGTGCCTTACCCCAAGAAGAAGAGGCTTTTTCGTCAAATGGATACTTATTTTTCAAAGAACTAATCATCTGTGCTCTTTTTTCTGGTCTCTCCCATTCCTTCTTAATGAGACCTTGTAACTGATCATTAATGAGGAAGGGTCTAAGTTTCTTCCTCTGCAAACCACCGAACAAGAGTTCCTGGGCAGACCTTTTAGCCTTCTCGTCCACTAGCCCCATAGTAGACCGGACTGCTTTTATCAGTTTGTCCGTGGCCTCTGCTGGGAATGTAACATCCTCATCCGTGACTGATCTGAGTCCTCTGGCTCTGATCCTGTGGAGTCATCTTGTGATACAAAAGAGGGGCTGGATCTATCTCTCCCCTTGCCGTCTGTGTCCGTTGGGGCCTGCAATGCCCTAATCGACCTACAGACTTCTGACTGTATCAGGGATCTTAAATTCGCAGAAAAAGTGGGAGTCTCGTGCTATAGTGTTGTCAATACAGTCCTGACATAGCTTTTTATCCCAGGAAGCTTCTAATTTCCGTCTACATAGGGGACACATTTTTAAGCTTAGCCTTGCTCTTTTTAGGGACCCCATATACTCCACCCCACCAATGTATAGAAAAAAGGGGAGAGTAGGAGACAAGGAGAAAGAAAGCGAAGACATTAGTGTACTGTACATTCTCGAAGCTTACTCACCACTCGGACGCTCCAAACAGGTACCGGATGAGGAGGTTGAACGGTGTTCTTAATGTCTCCCCAAGAGACTATGGACCCCTCCTTCCTGGAACCACAGAGGTCCGCCCGTGTGCTGCCCCCACTGATACAGCGGCGTGGTTGAGTCTTCTCCTGTGAGCGCGACCAGCTTTCTGGCTTCTGCTGCTGGTAAGGCTGCAAGCGCTCAGGCTTCCATGATTGCCACCGCCTGCACCTCTGCTTATCCTTTAAATACTCATCTGATACCAGAAGGGTGCCACCTGGTTCCTTAATCCCTGGTATTCTTCATGTGGAGCGCGCTCATCCCCATGTGCACATGCCTCCTATCTCTGATGCATGCCAAATTTTTTTTTTTTTTCCACAGCTGGTTCCAGCCCTGCGGCCTTGCACTTCTGGTTTGCGTGCTGGCCCGGAATGTACCCGCCAACCGTCCCTGACCCTGCGCCGCCATGATAACCCAATGTGTGCTTTCGTCCCCGACCGCATCCAGCCTGTCACATCCGGTGCGCGCTGGATCACTTCCGATGCGAGCTCCCACGTGCTGCTGCCATGACCCGCGGCCATCCTCCTACCCGGGTCCCGGAGCCAGAAAGCCGGATGCTTCTGTCGTGCACCCATGCAGGATGACGCGTACGGCCTCACAGGTAATTCCCAGGAAGGGCACGGTGGTCTGACATGCCTGCAGGTTGCAGGGTCTCTCTGAGCCATCGGGAGGACAAGTGGCTTCTGGGGCTTCCTCTTCACCCTGGCACCGATGTGCCTCATGGGTTGCATGGCCACATTGCGCAACAGGAAGGGTACGAAAACATGGCCTCCACGGCTGGTCTTTCTTTACCCGGGCATCGCCTTATGGGTTGTGGCCATGCTTTCGCTCAGGGAAACGTGGCTTCCGAGATGACTACTGGTACCTGGTGACGCATGAAGCAGACCATTGCCTGCCAAAAGACCATCCAACCCAGGTCCAGGCATCCTCTTCTTTCTTCTAAAGATTTCATCTTGAGGGTTCCCCATCAAGGACAGGAAACCAACTGATGCAAAGAGAGGAGCCACCCTTTTTATCTTGAAGGTTTCCTATCCTTGAAGGGCGGATCTCCTCTCTCGTGGTGCCGTCATGGGTGATGGGCAAAATGGTTACCAACATTATCTGTGCACAAGCCATGGTGACCCAACAGGTGTATATGACTGTACTGGTTTACATACTGGGTATATATGGGTTAAGAATACAGAAATAATTTTTTATTACATTAATAAAATCATTGCCTTGATAACTTATCACCATTCCAAGACTTCTTATTCATTCATCGGGCTCACACAAGGGGCCGTGACAACGGGCCATAAACGGATTATCAGAATTGGTTGGCGAAGTCACTTCTGCCCAGGTATTAGAACCGCCCCTGCTCATACAAAGGCTGCAAAAGGAATATACACACAAAACAAAAACGAGCAAAAAGATCCCATCCAATTACCTGTTCAGACCAGGGACAACCACCCAGTGCGTCCACCCCCTACATGAAACAGTGCATTGCTTTAGAACCCTCGGGAGTGGACGCACTGGGTGGTCGTCCCTGGTCTGAACAGGTAATTGGATGTCTTGCTATTTTAGCATTTTCAATTTTGACTACTATTATTTATCTGTTCTTTATAAATTACTCTACTGGCCAATTGGGATGTTGCAATATTGTATATCAATTTTTGTCTGCACTTGCAGTTTACGGTTCTAAATGATGAACAACAATCAAGTCTTTTTATAGACTTCTCCCATGTGTGTCCTCTTTTTCTCCCACATGTGCTATTTGGTATGGAGTTTTTCCTACCGTGCTCCCTTGCATTTTAATTATCTAAATAAAGCTTTTGATACTTTACAATTTCTGTCTGGGATCTTTTTGATAGTTTTTGTTTTGTGTGTATATTAAGTCAGCGATTATCCCCTTTATTTTGTCGATTTAATTATGCTCATCATACATAGTCTTGTGATATTTAACTACCATTAATGATTTGAGAATTGTGGGCATGTGTTCTTTGAAGTATGTCTGCAAAAGGAAGTGTAGAATAAAAATATCTGAGCCATTTGCCAAGAAGCTTTACGCTGTATTTAGCTCCACATTTATATTGCAAAATCAATTTTCTGACTTGGGGTTCTAAATACAGAAAAAACACAAGCAGAAGAAACTTTACAGGCTGCACCTGCCAAACCTACAGTGAACACAAACATATTGTATGTACTTACAAAGGTGTAGAAGTATGGCTGAGCAGCAAAGCAAAACAAGCCACCCCCCCCCCCAAAAAAAAAGGACTTGTCCCAGAGACAAATTCAAATGACCTTACTGAAAAAAAAAGGCACACACACTGGCATGCATTTAGACATGACCAATATTGGCATAAAAAGGGCCAAAAGTTACAATTTTTTTTTCAAAATTTCAACAGATTAAAAGCAGTTTGGAATGCAGTCCGTAACACCTGGATGATAAAGCAAAAAGACAGAAGAAGGAGGTTATCAATGTCATGGATGGCAGGAAGATCAATTTTGGAACAAATCAAGCCACAAATGTCACCCAAAGCAAGGATCACCAAGCTATGACTTGTCTACTTTGGACACCTCATATGAAGAGAGCGATCACTGGAGAAGGACATCATGGTCGGAAGCATAGAAGGAACAAGGCGAAGAGGAAGACCAACAACCGATGGCTTGGTACTATCAGTAGAGAAGACCCTGGTAGACCTATCTAGGGTTGCACAAGATCCATCTTCCTAAAGATCGCTCATCAATCAAGTCACCAAGGCTCGAGATCAAGCTGAAGGCCAATATTATATTATTATTAATATTTACCAACCATGAAATATGGCCATCTGAGCTCAGCCTTACAAAGGACATTACCAGCTAGAAAGTGCACCACTTCTGCATTTTAACCCACTCCTGGTTTTGGCTTACAAATACCGATGTAAAAAAACGGAACGTGTGAACGTGGCCTTAGGCGAACACTCACTTGGCTAATAGTTAAACAAGATGTATGGGCGCCATGTTGGTGGATTCACAAGTCTGTACTTGGACTGCAAATCCCGGCCCAACCGCAGCTCTACTCACCTGCACAAAGTTTCTCATCGACATAATGAGACAGTTCACGTAATTTAAATTGACTCAAAATGTGCACATGGCCTAACAGGGATGAAGTGTCCTTTTCTACTATTCCGTGGGGGTCCCAGCAATTAGAACCCACCCAATATATACCTTTCATAACCTAGCCATGTATAAAGGATAACTTGTTTTTCCTTCCCTTTAAGCCCCATAGAAGTGAACATGATGTGTTATAATCAGTTTTATTTTAATGCTAACCATAGTGCACAGAAACCCCCGTTTGATGATCACACCTATGGAAACCAGCAATAAACATCAACTCTGTATTTAGGAACGAGAAAGAAAAATAAATCAATAGCTATGAACTGGCAAAGGCAGGTAGGTGTCATTAGTAAAAGACTGACGTCCACATAGATTGATTCATTTTAACCTTTGCACTGGCTCCAACTTATTGATGTCAAGTGTGACT
>JARQOD010000003.1:364462326-364506286 GCA_033576555.1 Oophaga sylvatica
GAAATGCTAAATTCAATGCCTATAAAGAGTTGCCTGGATCCCTATGCAATAAGACATACTGTATACTAGTAAGTGCGTCAAGGTGGAATCATTATAAATGTAGACCCAACTTACATAAGGGCTTGGCACACAGAAGTTGGCAAGGAAGGGTTGTGCACAATGGATGAGCAGCGTGTGTAAACCCCCTTCGCCCGACGGGCACCATTTCACCCTGTGGCTTCTTCCGGGGTGTGATATGTATGTAGGTGTTAGTGAAGTATATAAAAGGAGGTGCTGCCATATGATAGGATGACGATGTTCAGCAGGTTTGTGTCAGCGCGCGCTCATAGGTACACGCACCAGGCAAAAAGGACTTCAGGAATTGTGCTCCGTGGCCCACAGGGTGGAACGCATCGTGGTCACGTGCAAGAGCACTTCCGGAAGTCAGAGAGTAATCTTGTGCCAGATCCTTTCTGTTATCTGCATCAATGTTCGAGAGCAAGTGCCCCCCTGGTGATTTATGTAGGCCACTGCTGACTGGTTGTCCGATAGGACTCTTACATGTTGCCCCTGTAAATGTGGTAACAACCCAATCAGCTCCTTTTTTACCGTTATCAGCTCCCATTCGTTTGACGACAGACCTTTTTCTTTCTGAGACCAGGGATTCTGGTGCCACAGTGTGTTTAGGTGGGCTCCCCACCCCCAGGGACTGGCATCCGTTGTGACTACTCTGGAAGCTCTGTATATCCAGGAACCCTCTTGGCGCTGATTCAATCTGCAACCACCACCTGAGTGATTGAACTACAGAGTCCGGGAGGGTAAGCTTTCATTCTAACTGCCCCTGTAGTGTAAAGTTGTTTTGCAGTACGCACCACTGTAGTTCCCTTGTATGGAACTGAGCCCATTTACTGCTGGTATGCAGGAGGTCATGGACCCCAGCAACGACATCACTTTCCTGAGTGTCGTTTCCGGTTTTCTTATTGATGCCTGAACTAACTGTTTGATCTTCTGCTCTTTTTCCTCTGGGAGACGACACTCCTGTGCTACTGAATCTATGAGCAGTACCAAGAAAACCTGTACCGTCGCTGGTTTCAGTCTGGATTTCTTTAGATTTAGCGGCCATCCCAGAGTTTGTAATGTGTCCATGACTGTGCTGACCTGCTCCTGACAGTGGGAATAACTTTTCCCAACAATCAAGAAGTCGTCCAAATACGGTATTATTAGAATATCCTTCTCTCTGAGATGAGCAGTGACTTCTGAAATCAGTTTTATAAATACCCGAGGGGCTATTGCTAGCCCTACGGCAGAGCTCTGTACTGAAAATGGCCTATTTGAGACTATTTGTACTGCTACCCTGAGGAACCTGCGATCCTGCTGGCGGATAGGGACATGGTAGTTACGCGTCCTTGAGATCTAGGACCATCATGTAAAGGCCCGTCTCACATAGCGAGATCGCTGCTAAAACAGCGATCTCAGCAGCGATCTCGCTATGTCTGACACGTACCAGCAATCAGGCCTCTGCTGTGAATCGCTGGTCGTGTCAGAAATGTCTGGAATTTTTTTTTGATCGCTGGTCTCCCGCTGGCCAGCACGCATCGCTGCGTGTGGCAGGCAGGAGACCAGCGATCAGCTGGTAACCAAGGTACACTTCGAGCTTACCAAAGTAAAAGTCTCTCCCTTGGACCGCTTATCCGTTCTGTTTCTGTCTTGGTCTCCATATTGCTGTCTCCTGAATTTACGACCTCTTTGAAAGGAGTGTCGAAAGGAAGGAAATGGCTGTTTTGGAAAACCTTTCCTCTTATCTCCGGCCTTTTCCAGCACTTTATCCAGTGTTGGCCCAAACAAAAAATTACCTTCACAAGGCAGGGAGCAGAGCTTTACCTTCGCCTGTGTATCCCCTGGCCAGCATTTAAGCCACACTGCGCGACATCCGGCATTGGCCGCCAGCTTTACCGAGTCTGCTGAGGCATCTCCTAAGAACACTGCTGCCGCTCTGATGGCAGGAATCGCCTCTAGAATGGTTTTTCTGAAGACTTGTTCCAATTGATCTTCTAAATTGTCTACCCAAACCTTCAGGGATCTAGTCACACAGGTGGCCGCAATGGCTGGCCTTAATGCCCCTGCCAAGGATTTCCAAGCCATCTTGAAGAAACTATCCATTTTTCTATCCAATGGCTCCTTCAGGGACTCAAGTCCTCAAACGGGAGGGAAGATTTCCTAGAGACTTTTGAGATTGCCACATCTAGCCTTGGTGCCTTACCCCAAGAAGAAGAGGCTTTTTCGTCAAATGGATACTTATTTTTCAAAGAACTAATCATCTGTGCTCTTTTTTCTGGTCTCTCCCATTCCTTCTTAATGAGACCTTGTAACTGATCATTAATGAGGAAGGGTCTAAGTTTCTTCCTCTGCAAACCACCGAACAAGAGTTCCTGGGCAGACCTTTTAGCCTTCTCGTCCACTAGCCCCATAGTAGACCGGACTGCTTTTATCAGTTTGTCCGTGGCCTCTGCTGGGAATGTAACATCCTCATCCGTGACTGATCTGAGTCCTCTGGCTCTGATCCTGTGGAGTCATCTTGTGATACAAAAGAGGGGCTGGATCTATCTCTCCCCTTGCCGTCTGTGTCCGTTGGGGCCTGCAATGCCCTAATCGACCTACAGACTTCTGACTGTATCAGGGATCTTAAATTCGCAGAAAAAGTGGGAGTCTCGTGCTATAGTGTTGTCAATACAGTCCTGACATAGCTTTTTATCCCAGGAAGCTTCTAATTTCCGTCTACATAGGGGACACATTTTTAAGCTTAGCCTTGCTCTTTTTAGGGACCCCATATACTCCACCCCACCAATGTATAGAAAAAAGGGGGAGAGTAGGAGACAAGGAGAAAGAAAGCGAAGACATTAGTGTACTGTACATTCTCGAAGCTTACTCACCACTCGGACGCTCCAAACAGGTACCGGATGAGGAGGTTGAACGGTGTTCTTAATGTCTCCCCAAGAGACTATGGACCCCTCCTTCCTGGAACCACAGAGGTCCGCCCGTGTGCTGCCCCCACTGATACAGCGGCGTGGTTGAGTCTTCTCCTGTGAGCGCGACCAGCTTTCTGGCTTCTGCTGCTGGTAAGGCTGCAAGCGCTCAGGCTTCCATGATTGCCACCGCCTGCACCTCTGCTTATCCTTTAAATACTCATCTGATACCAGAAGGGTGCCACCTGGTTCCTTAATCCCTGGTATTCTTCATGTGGAGCGCGCTCATCCCCATGTGCACATGCCTCCTATCTCTGATGCATGCCAAATTTTTTTTTTTTTTCCACAGCTGGTTCCAGCCCTGCGGCCTTGCACTTCTGGTTTGCGTGCTGGCCCGGAATGTACCCGCCAACCGTCCCTGACCCTGCGCCGCCATGATAACCCAATGTGTGCTTTCGTCCCCGACCGCATCCAGCCTGTCACATCCGGTGCGCGCTGGATCACTTCCGATGCGAGCTCCCACGTGCTGCTGCCATGACCCGCGGCCATCCTCCTACCCGGGTCCCGGAGCCAGAAAGCCGGATGCTTCTGTCGTGCACCCATGCAGGATGACGCGTACGGCCTCACAGGTAATTCCCAGGAAGGGCACGGTGGTCTGACATGCCTGCAGGTTGCAGGGTCTCTCTGAGCCATCGGGAGGACAAGTGGCTTCTGGGGCTTCCTCTTCACCCTGGCACCGATGTGCCTCATGGGTTGCATGGCCACATTGCGCAACAGGAAGGGTACGAAAACATGGCCTCCACGGCTGGTCTTTCTTTACCCGGGCATCGCCTTATGGGTTGTGGCCATGCTTTCGCTCAGGGAAACGTGGCTTCCGAGATGACTACTGGTACCTGGTGACGCATGAAGCAGACCATTGCCTGCCAAAAGACCATCCAACCCAGGTCCAGGCATCCTCTTCTTTCTTCTAAAGATTTCATCTTGAGGGTTCCCCATCAAGGACAGGAAACCAACTGATGCAAAGAGAGGAGCCACCCTTTTTATCTTGAAGGTTTCCTATCCTTGAAGGGCGGATCTCCTCTCTCGTGGTGCCGTCATGGGTGATGGGCAAAATGGTTACCAACATTATCTGTGCACAAGCCATGGTGACCCAACAGGTGTATATGACTGTACTGGTTTACATACTGGGTATATATGGGTTAAGAATACAGAAATAATTTTTTATTACATTAATAAAATCATTGCCTTGATAACTTATCACCATTCCAAGACTTCTTATTCATTCATCGGGCTCACACAAGGGGCCGTGACAACGGGCCATAAACGGATTATCAGAATTGGTTGGCGAAGTCACTTCTGCCCAGGTATTAGAACCGCCCCTGCTCATACAAAGGCTGCAAAAGGAATATACACACAAAACAAAAACGAGCAAAAAGATCCCATCCAATTACCTGTTCAGACCAGGGACAACCACCCAGTGCGTCCACCCCCTACATGAAACAGTGCATTGCTTTAGAACCCTCGGGAGTGGACGCACTGGGTGGTCGTCCCTGGTCTGAACAGGTAATTGGATGTCTTGCTATTTTAGCATTTTCAATTTTGACTACTATTATTTATCTGTTCTTTATAAATTACTCTACTGGCCAATTGGGATGTTGCAATATTGTATATCAATTTTTGTCTGCACTTGCAGTTTACGGTTCTAAATGATGAACAACAATCAAGTCTTTTTATAGACTTCTCCCATGTGTGTCCTCTTTTTCTCCCACATGTGCTATTTGGTATGGAGTTTTTCCTACCGTGCTCCCTTGCATTTTAATTATCTAAATAAAGCTTTTGATACTTTACAATTTCTGTCTGGGATCTTTTTGATAGTTTTTGTTTTGTGTGTATATTAAGTCAGCGATTATCCCCTTTATTTTGTCGATTTAATTATGCTCATCATACATAGTCTTGTGATATTTAACTACCATTAATGATTTGAGAATTGTGGGCATGTGTTCTTTGAAGTATGTCTGCAAAAGGAAGTGTAGAATAAAAATATCTGAGCCATTTGCCAAGAAGCTTTACGCTGTATTTAGCTCCACATTTATATTGCAAAATCAATTTTCTGACTTGGGGTTCTAAATACAGAAAAAACACAAGCAGAAGAAACTTTACAGGCTGCACCTGCCAAACCTACAGTGAACACAAACAATTGTATGTACTTACAAAGGTGTAGAAGTATGGCTGAGCAGCAAAGCAAAACAAGCCACCCCCCCCCCAAAAAAAAAGGACTTGTCCCAGAGACAAATTCAAATGACCTTACTGAAAAAAAAAGGCACACACACTGGCATGCATTTAGACATGACCAATATTGGCATAAAAAGGGCCAAAAGTTACAATTTTTTTTTCAAAATTTCAACAGATTAAAAGCAGTTTGGAATGCAGTCCGTAACACCTGGATGATAAAGCAAAAAGACAGAAGAAGGAGGTTATCAATGTCATGGATGGCAGGAAGATCAATTTTGGAACAAATCAAGCCACAAATGTCACCCAAAGCAAGGATCACCAAGCTATGACTTGTCTACTTTGGACACCTCATATGAAGAGAGCGATCACTGGAGAAGGACATCATGGTCGGAAGCATAGAAGGAACAAGGCGAAGAGGAAGACCAACAACCGATGGCTTGGTACTATCAGTAGAGAAGACCCTGGTAGACCTATCTAGGGTTGCACAAGATCCATCTTCCTAAAGATCGCTCATCAATCAAGTCACCAAGGCTCGAGATCAAGCTGAAGGCCAATATTATATTATTATTAATATTTACCAACCATGAAATATGGCCATCTGAGCTCAGCCTTACAAAGGACATTACCAGCTAGAAAGTGCACCACTTCTGCATTTTAACCCACTCCTGGTTTTGGCTTACAAATACCGATGTAAAAAAACGGAACGTGTGAACGTGGCCTTAGGCGAACACTCACTTGGCTAATAGTTAAACAAGATGTATGGGCGCCATGTTGGTGGATTCACAAGTCTGTACTTGGACTGCAAATCCCGGCCCAACCGCAGCTCTACTCACCTGCACAAAGTTTCTCATCGACATAATGAGACAGTTCACGTAATTTAAATTGACTCAAAATGTGCACATGGCCTAACAGGGATGAAGTGTCCTTTTCTACTATTCCGTGGGGGTCCCAGCAATTAGAACCCACCCAATATATACCTTTCATAACCTAGCCATGTATAAAAGGATAACTTGTTTTTCCTTCCCTTTAAGCCCCATAGAAGTGAACATGATGTGTTATAATCAGTTTTATTTTAATGCTAACCATAGTGCACAGAAACCCCCGTTTGATGATCACACCTATGGAAACCAGCAATAAACATCAACTCTGTATTTAGGAACGAGAAAGAAAAATAAATCAATAGCTATGAACTGGCAAAGGCAGGTAGGTGTCATTAGTAAAAGACTGACGTCCACATAGATTGATTCATTTTAACCTTTGCACTGGCTCCAACTTATTGATGTCAAGTGTGACTATTGCGATAAAGCTGATGCACGGGTGATGACTTAATGATCAATGAGCACAAAGTAAATCTGTAGGTAAAAGGTCTTCAACTGATGGGACTATAGGACTAGGAGCGCCCTCTGTCGCTGCCCGGCACCGATTTCTATGGTCAGCACCGGCAGGAAGAAAAGCTGAGGATATTGAGTCTAGAGGGTCTAGCTCCAATGAGGTGCCCTAAGATTACTCCACAAAAACGGTGCACAATAAAAGTGTTAATAGTGATGAGTGAATGTGCTCGGATAAGGCGTTATCGGAGCATGCTCGGGTGCTAACCGAGTGTCTGCGGCATGCTCGAAAAATATGTTTGTGTCCCCACGGCTGCATGTCTCCCAGCTGCATGACAGCCGCAGGGATTGTCTGACAAACAGATAATCCCCACATGTGTTGCACCTGTAGAACAGCTGCAAGACATGCAGCCGTAGGGACTCAAATATATTTTTCGAGCATGCCGAAGTCACTTGGTTAGCACCCGAACATGCTCCAATAACACCTTATCCCAGCACGTTCGCTCATCACTATTAATTAACGTTTACGATTTGTAGTCACCTCCAGATATCAGATCGGGCATGAGAAAGAATGAATAAATAGATTGTGGCAGCGCCTCTTAGAGGACCTGATCTTAGGGGGAGAAGAAGGATTTTAAAGATTAATTCCTCCATTACTATAAAAGCACGAGAGCTGCAAAGTGACTATAAAGTTTCCAGGCATCGTTGCCCTTACCTGGTGCACGCCATTCCTCCTGCTTCCACCATGAGCATAAAGTAGAATGGGTAATGCACTAAATCTAAATCATACAGGTAGGGAAGGCCTGGGCTAGACTTACAATCGCAGTATCCATGCCACTACAGCCACCATCTTGAACACAGGTGAAACGGAACATGGATCTGTACAAAGGAGGCCAACAGAGCGCCCCCATGTAGGGCGACTATACATGAGAAACATTTAGTCACGTTTCAGTCCCAGGGTTAAAAGGGGTATTCTCATCTCAAAGATCCTCTCACAATATTTAGTAGCTATTGTAATAATAATAATAATAAGCAAATATCTCAAATTACAAATGTAGAATAGTTCTTCTGATTTGTCATGTCAGTTTACCCCATGTGCAGGGCATTGCAGTAGCTTATGTATCCATGGTTACGACCACTCATATAGTGACAGTTAGCTGTTAGTGGTCGTAACCGTAGGTAGCTAAACTACTGCAATGCCCTGCATGGGGTAAGCAACATAGCAAATCAGAACTATACAACATTTCTAATTGGAGTCTTTTGCCACCTACTACACATTGGGATAGGATCTTGGAGATGGCAATTCCCCTTAAACTCATACTATTTTACACCACCACAGATGATGCCATTAATCTTCACAACTACCACAGACCAGCAGGGATGACGACATTAACCTATACACTGCTGTAGACCACCAGAGACATCTGAATTAGCATGAAAGTATATAGCTATACATCTGGATGATAACCCCCAAGGATGCGTTTTGGTTCCCATAAAGTGCAGGGTTTGTGTCGTTGCATAAGTGGACAGAGGTGCCACACTGAAGTCTGGGAACACTAAATGGAGCCGTAGTGGGGGCCATAACAATGATACATGGCCTCACTGGAGTGTGTGTAGTCCTGAAGCGACGAGAAAGTACAAGAATTGTCAATGTATCTAATGTGAAACCGTAAATAAGATATATGGAAGCAGAGGAGGTATGAGGGAGATGAAGCTGCAGCTTCTTACCTTACACCTTATGTAATACAGATCTACAGCAGTCTATGGTGAGACTGGGATTTTCTTTTGCAACAGTTATTCTTAATGTTGGCATTTAACCAACTTTTCAGTCAGCAGCCACTAAAAGGGTTTTTTCCACTCTTCCTCCTTTTACAAAAAAATGGCTTCTCACTACTAACGTTTCAGAAAAGCAAAATCTGCTTTGTGCCCCATCGGTGTACCCAGGACTAGTTGGTTGACTTCACAAGCACAGATTGGCTGCAGGGTTAGATGAACGGTCCGGCAGCGCTTGAGAGGAGAATGGGTCAAGCATGGCATACTTATAGGGGTATGTGAGCCTTCTTCTGCAACTATGAAATCCCACTTCAAAATAATAAAAAAATAACCCTTTAATGTCAAAAGGGGACGTGGAAGCATTCAGAATTACTTAAAAATGTAAAAGGTGTGAACAAAGCTTTACCTGCACAACGAGCATCGCTATTTTTATAACTGTGCATACCCTGAACACTACAAGCGCTTCTCAAAAAAATAGTAAAAGTTTTTCTTCATTTATTAAAGCCGTAGTAATCTATTAAAAAAAATACAAAACAAGGAAATCTCATTAAAAACACCTAACTGTGGTTCCTCCTTTTACATAGAAATTCAGTGCAAACAATAAACATATAAAAAAAATAATATTGTTCATTTTTTTGGATATAGGATAAGCAGTGACTGTTTCCCCATGGCGCAATTATATTGCAAATAAAAAAAAATATATATATAGTCACTTGCTACTGAGAGGTCATCAGTTCTTCACAGTGGAGTCCGTTACTTTATTATCCACTTCTTCTGCTTGACAGTGGCCCAGTGAGGAGATTCTGGAAGATTGCCAGTTGCCCCCCCGACCTCACATCATACATGGCTGACTTGGGTATCGGCAGAAGGATCCAAGATCACTGGGGCTGATGAGGCTTTGTGTGTTCGCTCACGTCTGACATATCTTGGTTTCCGTCCTAAAAAGACCAAAGGTTCTTTTCACATTAGGTTTCAATTAGCCTGGTTTCACAGTTGCGGATGGAGGTGCTGAGTACTTCCTCTGTGAAGCTCCGTCCACCGCCGCACCTCCTCCGGCCAGCTCCGCCTATGTCTGAATGCGGCCTTATTCCCTGTATTTAACATGGGTACGCAGGGCCATGCGGACGCATGCGGATGCCTCCGTATGCATCGTTTTGATGGTGCGGTGACCTGCGCCGAACGCAACATGTTGCATTTTGTTGCGGTCGCCACACCGTCAAAACAACGGATGCAGAGGCATCCGCATGGCCCTGCGTACCCATGTTAAATATAGGTACTCAGGCCGCATGCAGAACGCATGAAGACATAGGCGGAGCTGACCGGGGGAGGTGCGGCGGAGCTTCACGGAGGAAGTACGCAGCCCTCCGCAGCACCTCCATCTGCAAGTGTGAAACCAGCCTAATTGAAACCTAATGGGTTTCTAATATTTTGATGTAAACTTAATTTTTTTTTTTTTGTGAAAAATTGCAAAACGGAGCTGGATGCTTGTCGCAGGGTTACAAAGCGCCATTTCTCACAAGTGTTGAGCAAACGTGCTGGGATAAGGTGTTCTCTGAGCATGCTCGGGTCCTGACAGAGTGTCTCCGGAACGATCGCTCATCACTATTTCTCACCCTACAAAACGCCTAGCCAAGTTATGCAAATTACACACACACAAAAAACTCCACATTTCTACATACGAAAGTGACAATTTCTGGGATGCACAATTTAGTTTTGGAGTTACCTGAAGGATTTGATTCTGGGATCATCAACGTCTGAAAGAAAAAAAAAAAAGAATTTAAAAACTAAATATTCTTAATATGAAACCATGCTATAACGACACACAAATACATTACACAGGTATATTTTTATTATTTATTTATTGCTCCAAAAATGTGCTATAATAGGTGTTCATCAGATGGTAAAAACTCTGCAAACTCTGGGCTTAAGAGCCCAAAGGGCGGTGCCAATTAGTCGTAGAAAGCTTGTATATAGAAATATTTGGAACGCCCACTGGACACTCATGAGTAGGGATGAGCGGACCCGTGAATGTTCGCGTTCGTCCAAACTTTAGTCCAAAGTTCGGTTCGGGTACCAGAATTCTAATCAAAACTTGAAACCCATAGAAGTCAATGGGGACCAGAACGTTGGTGCTGTAAAAGGGTCTCTGTCTCTCTTGGGTTTGTTGATCTCTGCTCATAAGTAGTAGAGAATTAAATCAATAAGTTAGAAGTAATAGTAAACCATTTCCCAAAGAACTATATAAATATATATGTATTCCCAAACTTCTTACCATTTCACTGGGCTGTAAGATAGATGCTGAAATATAAAATAAAAATATAAAAAAAATATAATTCTGTTTGTGAATGTACTGAATAGAACTATATATATATATATATATATATATATATATATATATATATATATATATATATATATATATATATATATATATACACACACATTTTTTATTATACATACACACGACTTTTTTCACAGGCTCGTCAGTTCTAAATCTGGCCATACACTTTGGTAAGGTGGTAATCGAATGTGTATGGCGGCATGGGAGAAACTAAAATTCAAACATATTGGATTTTGAGTGGGTGCAGCATTTGTATCCCCAAACACGACACAGTTGGTCAATAGTCAGGCAATGCTGAACTCTGGTTTGGCGACATCTGCCATGTGGCTCCGTGCTGCCGATTTCCATTGGACTGGACATCAATAAAACAGTCTTATAAGATGTCCACAGATGCAATATAGATCAAAAATGCATATTCTTATAATGTAATAGTTCCTAGGATCTACTTCTAAAACTACATCTTATTTCCATCCTTCACCGACAACGCTTTGCGGACTGTCTTCAGAACAAAGAACGTGGCAGCCATACACAATCTTTGCTCCGATTGTCATGTTATACATCCTAATAAAAAGATTGATATAGATCTCTGTTATTTGTCACTCCCTTTTCCCATATATTACAATGAGGTTGACAGACATCCCCACAACACAGGAGATGAGGTCACTACATCACAGCATATGCTGCAATAATGTCACATTGTGATGCTCATTGTCTGCTCCATGAGAAAAAAACAAACAAACAAACAAACACTGGGAGGAAGTCTAAACAGAAGGGAGGAGCAAAGAGAGGCATAGACCACACACACAAAGATGCTGTAGGCTTTAAGGAAGTAGTTTATCTCACATTACTGCTGGATTCATAGCTACACTGCTCAGTACTGCTATTACTATCCTCTGTGGTGCTGCAACATTTGCTACAAAACATGCTTCAGCCTTCTAGGAAGTGGTTTCTCTCACATATGTGATGATTTCACAGCTACGCTGCTTAGTACTGCAGTTACTATCCTCCCTGGTGCTGCTGCTTCTGAACATTTGCTACATGGACACAAAAGAGAAGGGATCCCGTGTGTGGGAGACACAGTAACTAGTGTTCACGCACTAGCTCAGGACCACTGAAAGTAAAAGACACAGCCTGCCGAGGGAAACTTTGGTGAAAATGAAGGATACAAGTCATATAAAAAAATAATTTCCAACCAGGTCTATGAAATTTTTTTAACCAAGATTAAGTCATTTAGTATGTAAAAGCTTCTATGCAAAATCTATGGGTCTGCAAGGTATCAGGCCCATTTAGCCTCACTCTACTTGCTCCCGACAGACTGTAGAAGGGCAGATGGTAATGAGTAAACGTGATGACAAATACGTTTTTGTAGTCTGTAACCACAGATACATATTGGTTTGCAAAAAAAATAAAAAATTGTATAATAAAATGGTTTAGTTAAAAAAATAAAAAATTATATATATATATATATATATATATATATATATATTATATATATATATATATATATATATTGTATAACTTTTTATGCAGACAGATATCTATATATAGTGAGATAGATAGAGTCGGGGCCGCCATCAGGGCATTACTGCCTTGACTGGTGTATGGGGCCCTATCAGCAGAGGGGCCCCGTCATTTCTGCCCATCGGGCCCCACTGCCTCAGTGGCAGGATTCTGCCGATGCAGTAACTGAACCTGCGTCCGAGATACAGGTTCAGTTATTCTATTGCAGTGCAGGCCCGTGCGACATGTGTCCATCCTGCCCAAGGCAGGACGGGAGACACAGGGGGCAGGACGGGAAACACAGGGCAGGATCATGGGGCAGGACGGAGACAGATGGTGCAGGATCATGGGACAGATGGGGAGATCATATGGGGCAGGATGGGAGAACATGTGGCTGGAGCCAGGAATGAGACTCACAGGGGCCAGGATGGGGATATTATCACTATATGGGCTAATTAAGGGATATTATTACTGCAGTGACGTATTTATTTTATTTTTTCAGGATACTGTTTCAAATGGGGGAGGCAGTCCTGCTACTGTGCAGAGAGACACTGTTGCCTTTTTTTCTTCATCTCGTGTAGTTTAGAATTTGAGAAAAAAATAATGTGTTTTGCAAGTGGTGCTCTAGATAACTTATTTCCTGCAGAGATAAGCCCTGGCTGGAAGCAGTGACGGCGGTCTGTGCTGGATGAAGATGAAAAGCGAAGATGAAAGACTTCACCTAGTGATGTCAATGGAGAGTCAGTGTGTTACCTGTACACTGACACTATACACTGTATGCTATATACAGCAGTCCTGTGTATAATGTCACCATTGTTCACTGTATTACCTTTACACTATACACTATATACAGAGCTCCTGTGTATAATGTCACCGGTGACCACTGTATTACCTGTACACTGTCACTATATACAGAGCTTCTGTGCATAATGTCACCAGTGATCACTGTTTTACCTGTACACAGACACTGCATACTAAGTACAGATCTCCTTTGTATAATGGCACTTATGGTGATATTAGTATTGTTTTTTTTATTACTGATCAGTATTGTAGTATTCAGTCACTATGTGGTGGTAATATGGTGTCTGGTCATGGTGCGGTGGTATTTGTTCCTTGTATGTGCTATTATTTGGTCACCATGTGATGGTAAAATGTGGTCTGGACATGATGCGGTGGTATTTGTCCCTTGTATGTGATATTTTTCGGTCACTGTGGTGGTAATATGTGGTCTGGACATGGTGTGACTATTTGTTTCTCGTATGTGGTATTATAGGTCACTATGTGGTGGTAATATGGTATCTGGTGATGGGGCGGTGTTATTTGTCCCCTGTATGTGATAATTATTGGTCATTTTAAAAATTGAAAATTAAAAATATACCTAGATTGTATTGGATATTTTAACAAATGTTTAATAGGTTAGAGTAGGGCCCGGCCAAAATAGTCTACCTTGTCGTGGTGGCGGGCAGCTTAAAAAATATTTTGGCTAAAACAAAGCTGCTGGCTATATGTGTGATCTGGTGATGGGAACTGTGTGATTGGTGAGAAGTGGAGTTTTTCCAAGAAAACAGTGGGGCTGTGGACAGTTCGAGGGGTGGAGCCTGGGCAGAGTCTCAAGGGGGCCCTGAAATTCCTAGTGGCAGCCCTGGATATAGATAGAAATATATTTTATTCAACACTATTCTCAAGTTTTATTAGGATGGATTAATAAATGGGGCTGCAGAGGAGCACAGTGCTCTTAATATAAGATGTTACCCTACGTACCAAGGATAAACACTACGTTACAGAAGATATTTGTTTACGAGAGTACATAGGAGGTAAAAATACAGGAACTGTTGGTGCCACATACCTTTATAGCCTAGTACAGGTTTCCATTTAAAGTGTATACAAAATCTACTAGAACATTTCTTTCACACCTGACACTTATCACATACCTTTACTCCTTCTGTAGAAGATTTCCGGCAGCATGCGCGAGCGTTTGAGGTAGAAAAACGAGGCCACGGCAAGGACAAGGAAGAGACTGATGAAGAGCGTTCCCAGCAGGAGAGATGCTGCTGCCACTGGATTACCTGGATGGAACAATGAGACTACATTTACCATAGTAACTTTTCGGTGATACTCCATATTTAAAGCAAATTTGTGCTTTGTGGTCCCAGGCCTTGTCCCCAAGAAACTTTTGAACAAAGATTAAGTAATTTGATATATAAAGCTCCTATGCAAATCTACGGGTCTGCAAGGTACCAGACCTGAGAAACATTCCCACATAGCCAGATTTTGCAGTCAAATACTATTCCATCCCATTTAGCCCCACTCTACTTACTACCCAACAGACTGTAGTCCCCAATCCATAGCAAAGTTTGCAGTGCGATCAATAGAATTTCAGAATTTAAGGCATTATCCCGTCATAGTTGACCCTGTAGGGCAGCTGCACACATCCCAACTTTACAGTAGGAATACTGAAAGGACTAGAGGTAAGTAAATGATTCATGCTGCCCTGGTCTTGGAGCCACCAGAGGCATTGTAAGAACGACATTATAACATTTTGAGGCTTTAAATGTACAAAGGGTGCCAAAGATGCACGGCAGAGGTGAAGACCGGCAGCCACAGAGGACCGGTCTGGATGCCCTACCAAAGCACTACACATTGAACTGCTCATGTCTAGCGAGGAAACGGTAACATTTAGGCAACAAGATTGACTTATTAGAAAATGAAGCTTCTTATGTAACTGATGGGGAGTCCTGAAGGAGATCTCGATGGTCCCCCGTTTTCAGTATGTGACATAATCCCAGCTCCAGGATCTGGGCTGTTTTGGCTGTACACTGAACATGTGGCAACATTAGCTTGTCTTCACACGCCTTCATAGCTCGGTTGATTTGCATGTCACAGTATGATAAGTGTATTGATCTTAGTTTAATCATTAGGTCTCACAAGTGATCCGAGTAGCACAATGTTCCTGGGATTTTTTGTTTTGCCTCCCTTCTTCCAGGTCACGTACAGATCTATATGAGAGATATAAAAGGAGAGGCTATCCGAATAATGTCTTGAATGGACCCTTTAATGAGACTGTATCGGCTGATAGACAATCTCTTCTTGTACCGAGGGATGCCCGAAGTGGTGATGGGGAGAACCGGGTGAGACTCATTGGAACCTATGATGGACAGGCCAATAGGGTCTACAAGGTTGTTAAAACACTGGGGCATCCTTTTGGCAGACCCCAAGCTAAAAAAGTTTGTGCCAGCTAAACCAAGCATTACCTACAGGAGGGGCAGGTCTATAGGGGACCTTCTTGTACATAGCCTCTACCAGAGACCAGCTAGGGCAGGTACATGTTTGGATAGGAAACCTTTGGGTTTCTTTAAATGTGGAAACTGCTCAAGATGTTCAATGATGTTGCAATGTAAAACTTTCACTAGCTCAACCAATTGTAGGACCTTCTGCAATAAGGAGTTTGGAAATTGCAGGTCCATGGGATTGGTGTATAAGGCCACTTGCACCTGCCCCATGGACTATGTTGGTTAATCTATTAGAGAGTTGAGCGTGATAGTGGGCAAACATCTCTATGATATAAGGAATAAGAGATACACCGGTTGCCCGACGTAGTAATAATGAACACAATTGACGTCTAAGTGATATTACCTTTAACATGATTGATTTGGTTAAACCAAGGATCGGGGGGGGGGGGGGGGGTTGGGGGGGTGGTACCGATAAAATTATTCAGAGACGAGAGTCTGATTGGATTTTTAGGTTATAGTCTCTTTCTCCGAATGGGATGAATGAAAGTCTTTCATTTACCTGTTTTATCTGATTCCTTAAGCAAAAGTGGATTTGTGTTTAGAATCTGATTGTTATTTATGTCCCCGTTAAGTTGAGTGGGTGATTCTATTATGACTACATATTGCAATATGTTTATACATAAACCACATTGAGGGATTATATCTTTTTTATTTTCATTTATTATTTTTTTGAACTATACTAGATTGTACTCAATTATAGTATATGGTCCTGAGAATATTTTTCTGTTTCTTATTATTTTTTTACTTAAAGATTTGGGCATATGCATATATAAAGAAATCTTTTGTATACGCCCCGAATATTTCTATGTTCCCATGTATGCATTGTGATTAGCGCTGTTTTGTATGGGCTGATAACGATTTTCTTTTGATTTATTGAAATACATCTGTGTGCTCCACTTAGTGGAATATTTGAGACCGAAAATGACATTTTGCTAGAAGGAAGGTGGCTTATTACGCGCTCCAGATTGTGGAACGCAAGGGGACCGGAAGCCCTATACCTGAATGCATTATATGCCTGAGACCCGGAGGTTGTATGTTATACTTCAGAGTTTTAATTTTGGAACGCATACTGCAGTAGATATGCGTTCCAGATTGCGGAACGCAAAGTGACTAGAAGCTTCATAGCCGGTTGTCTGAACGCATCATATGTCCAGGACCCAGAGGTTGTTTAGTACACTTCCGGGTTATAATGGTGGAATGCATACCACATTAGAAATGGACCTATTTTATTGATTAATGGATTATTATAATTAACTACCCAGGGGTCATAACCACCTGTAAGTTGATAGGTGGGGCCATTTAGGCACCTAATGAGGCAAATTGACCGCCGGACTCCAGTATCTGCCATTCTGCCATCATGGTATCTGGCAATTTGGACATCTATTTTTTAAATCTGGACCTCCTGATGATCCATTACAGCGGGGAAACGCATTGGGGTGTATCTGCTCATGGATAAGTCACCATTCTTTAATCTTTTTGTTATCCGAGTCCCTTTGATTTGGGATAGATTTATCAAATGTATGAGGATATGTGGTGACAATCATATCATGGTGTGGATTTATTATTTGGTTATTTTTATTTTTTATTGAAAATGCCTACATAGATTAACCCATAGGTATCCACTTCTTTATTTAATTTCTGTTCTGTTTATTGTTTTCCCACCTATATTAATAGGGACTAAACAAGGCAGTGAGGGACAGTTCACATTGAGTGACGGCGCCAAAAAATCATTGTTTAGGGTGCCAACCTCCAGACAGGTAGATACAGTTTAGGTTTATTGTAGGGCTGTGTAGGCCCATAGTTTGTCTTTTTTCATTTTTTGGCATTTGCTATTTTTTCACTGGGAAGGTGTTTTTTAATACTGTGAATTAAAAGCTACTTTTAAAGGAATATATGCTCACTACTTCAAGGTTATTCCTTTATTTATTGTTTGATTTAAGATTTTCACGTACAGACGGTGGAAACGATCATGTCCAGAGATACGTTTAACAATATGGAAACTGATGTATATAGAAAGAGGACGACTGGTTTCGGGGATGGGCGAATTGGGATCAACCTCAGACATTGACAGCAGGCGTCCATATCCAAGATTCGAGGCTGTCTGCCCTAAAAATAACATTAAGAAGATACGTCATGGCCCTTTTTGCATTTGGAAAGTGGGCAGTATTTTAGATAAACCATTCTCCAGTAGAAGCTCCTGATTAGTGTAACCTTATGTCCTTGTGTGCAATAATATGCACTCTACAAACGGGAACGCCCCCGACTCTTATGCCATTAGACGGACCCAAATAATAATACACCTCCCAATGTATTTACCCTACACAAGAAAAAAGTTTACAATGTAAACAAGGTGCACATAGTTACCACTTTGACAACTTTTTTTTTTTAATTGCAGAAACTCATGGATTTGACGTGAAATGCAAAGTGTAAGAAGTGTTCACAAGTTACCCGTCAAATTCCGCTCTGCTCCGGTGATCCCCAGGGGGCCTACAGTGAGGACTTTGCATGTACAGCTGCGGTCTAATATCAGCTGAAGTGATCTTTTGAAACTATTCGATGGGAGATAATCTCTGCAGACAAAGCTGAGATGACTAAGTATAAGGAAAAATGCGATGAGAAAGACCAGGAACCTGATGGCTTGATACTATCAAGATAATGGCGGAGAAGACCCTGGTGGACCTATCTAGGGCTATATAAAATCCATCTTCCTACAGATCATTCATCCATGAAGTCGCCATGGCCTAAGATCTAGTTGAAGGCCATTAAATAAATAAATTGCCATTTCTTTAAATTTGACAAGGTCTCCTACTTTCGACAAACTTTTCTGAAAACCCCTTCCAAGTCAAGAATGATTGTCCCCGACAAGCCAGTCATGTAAAACACATCTAGTTCATCTGCCAACAGAAATCCAACGCTGCAAACACTTTTCAGATAGTTTGCAATGGCTGACTATCGGTTACGTATACTTTTAAACATAATGGTTGGATGAAATGGTCAAAATCAGATAGACTTGTAAATAGTCAATAGGCGCTCGTTAAAGGTCCCGTGTAAAATGAACTTCAGCAGTATATGGCTCGATGCGCGTCCACGATCCCTTTTTTGCATCCCGTACCTCCCCACTACATATTCAGTAACAAACATGAAAACACTGATAGGGAATTCAGTGAAAAAACAAATGGTGGACACTTACTCAGATGATGAGGAACAGATGGAGTTGTACTGATATTCATTTGGATTTCCGAAACTTGAGTGGTTACTGACACATGGTAAAAACAAAAGAGAAATAATGCTGGAATGAAGTCAGGAATTGGATGGCATCAGAATAATTAAAAATTATTACTTTTTTCTTTTCAATGTTACTCTGTAGCACTGTCCAAGTAACTGGCTATATCCAAATGATCAGTATTTGGTCTGTATTTCACATCGGTATTTGGGTTACAAATACGGATGAGAAATATTGAGCAAATACTGATCGTGTAAACGTGACCTGAAAGAAAATCTGCCAGTACAAAAAGACTGTCCAAACCAAGCACCGGCGCTCGATGGGAAAAATAAGTAGGTAGGACGGTGCACTGAACTGTTGGGTCATGACAAGGAAGCATTGAGCGCCTGTACTTGGTTGGAGCAGTCATTTTGTGCCAACAGACTCCCTTTCACATCAGTTCCTCCATCTTCAGAATAAAAAAAATATGTTTTATGCAATTTATTGAAATGCCGAGCATGTTGCAAATCATATGGATTTAGGAAGGTTATTAGGAGACAGTCAGTGTGGAAAAATAGAGGCGTCATAAGTTTTGGCTGACGGACTCTACAGCATTGCTAACAATACAAAGCCACCGGACTATTATTTTTTGGTGTAATTTTAGCAAATTGTGAAACAGATTCTCCCACTGAATGTTATGACCCAAGGACTCCTCTAGGTAGTTGCGATATATGATAGGGTTGGTACTTCCACTCTATGTAGTACTGCTGCATGGGAGATGATCTGCGGTTCTCGGCAGTGGCCACTACACAGTTCAACTGTGTTCAATGCTTACATCAGGCCACCAGCAGATTGGCGAGGGTGCCGCATGTCTGACCTCGACCAGCTATATCTTACCCATCTAAAGGATCGGTCATTAATATCATATGCCAAAATACAGATGTAAAGACATATGTATCTTCATCAAGTAGAGGGGGAAAAAATAAATTATGGAATCACTGTAAAATGGAGAAAAAAAATTGATATATATCTATCTAGATATATATATCTATCTAATATATATCTATATATCTATATATCTATATATCTATATATCTATATATATATATATAGATATATAGATATATAGATATATATAAGATAGATATATATATCTCAAGGTTCCTCACTGTAAAGCTAATCTGTCCACAACTCCAATAAGGCTGGAAGCAGGGGGAAGAGAGGAAAAAATATATATGCAGCTCTGGCAAAAATTAAGAGACCACTGCACAGTTTTATAAAAATCATCTTCTCTATATGTCTGACAGCCATTCCATTCCAGTGTCCGTTGAATTCCAACCAGAGTACACCTCATTCAACTTAATGTGCTTCTGATTAGGTGATCACCTGCACCAAATCTTATTTAACGAAGGAAAGTATAAAAAACACTGCTGTGGTGTTCACAATCCTCTTGCAATAGGACAAGCTGGATGGCAAAACAAGTGCTAGTAATATCCCAAAAGTAATAGAAATGAAAAAGTAACTTTTAACCATGCCAAAGGAGTTGAAAAGAAAAATCTTGACTGAGGAAAAGAAGGGCTAAATTCTGGCTTTACTAGCAGAGGGATACAGGGAGCGTCATGTTGCCTCCATCCTTAAAATTTTTAAGACAGCAATCCATTACAACAAGGTCAAGCAGCAGATATTGGGGACAACAAAGCTACAGACCGGCAGAGGGCGAAAACGACTCTCCACTGACCGGAATGACAGTCATCTTATTCGAATGTCACTTAGCAACAGCAGGATGACATCAAGTGACCTACAAAAGGAATGGCAAATAGCAGCTGGGGTAAAGTGCACAGCAAGAACAGTTTGTAACAGGCCCTAAAGGCAGGACTCAAGTCATGTAAAGCTAGAAAAAAGCCTTTCATCAATGAGAAGCAAGTAGAGCCAGGATGAAGTTTGCCAAAGACTATAAGGATTGAACCATAGAGGACTGGAGTAAGGTAATCTTCTCTGATGAGTCTAATTTTCAGCTTTGCCCAACACATGGTCTTCCAATGGTTAGACGGAGACCTGGAGAGGCGTACAAGCCACAGCGCCTTGCACCCACTGTGAAATTTGGTGGAGGATCGGTGATGATCTGGGGATGCTTCAGCAAGGCTGGAATTGGGCAGGTTAATCTTTGCAAAGGACTTTTGAATCAAGCCGCATACAAGGTTATCCTGGAAAACAGTTGACTCCTTCTGCTCAGGCAATGTTCTCCAACTCTGAGGACTGTTTTTTCCAGCAGGACAATGTGCCATGCCACACAGCTAGGTCAATCAATGTGTGGATGAAGGATCACCACATCAAATCTCTGTCATGGTTAGCCCAACCTCCAGACCTGAACCCCATTGAAAACCTCTGGACTGTAATCAAGAGGAAGATGGATAGTCACAAGCCATCAAACAAAGAACTGCTTAGTTTTTTGTACCAGGAGTGGCATAAGGTCACCCAAAAGCAGTGTGAAAGACTAGTGGAAAGCATGCCATGACACATGAAAGCTGTGACTAAAAATCATTGTTATTCCACAAAATATTGACTTCTGAACTCTTCCTGAGTTAAAAAATCAGTACTGGTGTTTCTATGTGATTATGAACTTGTTTTCTTAGCATTATTTGAGGTCTGCAAGCACTGCATTTTTTTGTTATTTTGACCACTTCAAAATTTATTGCTTTGAAGCTCGGAGACATGTCAGTAGTTTATAGAATAAAAGAGCGATTTACATTTGACTCAAAAATATACCTATAAAGAGAAAAATCAGACAAACTGAACATTTTACGGTGGTCTCTTAATTTTTACCAGAGCTGTGAGTGTAATATATATATATATCTCCAGTGCCTTGCGAAAGTATTTGGCCCCCTGGAACTTTTCAGCCTTTTCCCACATATCTTGCTTCAAACATAAAAAGATACCAAATGTTAATTTTTGGTGAAGAATCAACAACAAGTGGGACACAATTGTGAAGTTGAACGAAATTTTTTTTTAAAATTTTTGTGGAGATACAAAAACTGAAAAGTGGGGCGTGCAAAATTATTCGACCCCAATTATTACTGAAGCATAATATGTGGGAAAAGGTTGAAAAGTTCCAGGGGGCCGAATACTTTCGCAAGGCACTGTATATGTGTATGTATGTACAGAGAGCTCAGATATTGCTCCTGGGATCTGTTGTAGCCATTCTTCCAACTTTGGGGTCACTGTGCTCCCATCAACACTGGAATCACTGTTGCCTTCACCTTACACATCTTGTCCAATTCTCCTTTGAGGCCCTGGTATTTCTCCAGCTTCTCATATACCTTCTTTCTGATGTTGCTATCACATGGCACTGCCACATCTATTATTGCTGTCTTCTGATCCTTGTCTACTATGACAATGGTTGGTTGGTTACCCAACACCAGCTTATCCATCTGGATCTTGAACTCCCACAGGATTTTAGCCCTTTCATTCTCCACCACTTTCTCTGGGGTCTCCCACCTGGACTTAGGGGCACTTAGCCCATTTGCTGTGCAGATGTTCCTGTATACAATTCCCGCTACTTGATTGTGTCGTTCGGTATACGCTGTTCCTGCTCGCATTTTGCATCCTGCCACTATGTGTTGGACGGTTTCTGAGGTTTCTTTACATAGTTTGCACCTTGGGTCTTGTAGATTCCTGCTTCTACACTCCCTGACAGAAGTTATGTCGCTTATCCATGTTATGTAAATAAAAGCTTATAACCTGACGTTAAATTCATCCATTGGTTTTATAAATTATTCTTTTGAAAGCTTAAACCCTCCGAAATGTGGTTTAGGTTAAGAAAATAAATTGGCATCAATGCAGAAATATTGATCATTTAATGGACACAGAATGGTCAGATTTTGGCAAGACAAAAGTTTTGTCGCCCACAGAAAGTAATGTGATATTCAAACAAATAATTAACTTAAAATACAAATATATGTTGCATAACATTGGTGAATGAAGTTGTGGTGCTATTAGAGTCATATTTAATATTTTGCGTGACTTCCATGAGCTTGAAGGACTGCATCCATGTGGTTCAACAATGATTCATACAATTTATTAATGAAGTCATCAGGAATAGGAAAGAATGCAGTCTTACATGCCTCTCAGAGTACATCTAGATTCTTTGGTTTTGTCTTCCAAGCTTCCACTTTCATCCTATTCCAAACATACTCTATGATGTTCATGTCTGGTGACTGGGCTAGCCAGTCCTTGAGCACCTTGATCTTTTTTGCCTGGAGGAAGTTTGTTGTAGAGATGGATGTATGAGATGGAGCACCAGCCTGCTGAAGAATTTGACCCCTTTTATGATTTGGAATATAAGAGGTAGCTATTACTTCTTGATATTTTAGGCTATTGATATTGCCTTCCACCTTGCAAATGTTTCGCACACCCCCATACTAAATGTAACCCCAGACCATGATCTTTCCACCAACAAATTTAACTGTTTTCTGGGTGTATTTTGGATCCATACGGGCTCCAGTAGGTCTCCTGCAGTATTTGCGGTGGCTGTGGTGCAATTCTACTGAAGATTCATCAGAGAAATCCACCTTCTGCCACTTTTCCAGCATCCATCTGCTTAGCAGGCTGTGGGACTTTGCAAATGCCACATGGTTTTTTATTTGCCTTTTTAGTGCTGGCTTCTGGGCACTGACTGATTCAACCATGGAGGCCATTTTGAGACAGAATCCTACAAACTGTTCTAGTTGACACAGGATCTTGAGGTGACCGGGCCTGTTGGAGCTCTGCTGCAGTGGAAGAGGGGCTTGCTTTGGATTTTCTAACCAACAAACGTTCCTTTTGAGCAGTTGTCTTGCAGGGTCTGCCGAACCTGGGCTTGTCAAACACATCTCCAGTCTTTTCGAATTTTTTTTAATTCTTTGTATTTGACGCTGAGATACATTGAAGGTGCCAGCCACCTCTGCAGTGGATCTGGTCTTCAGCCTCTTGATAATACAGGCTTTGGTCGCAGGGTGGATTTTTGGCATGTTGTCAGAGCCCAAGTTGCAGCTCAAGTGAAGGTCTGGGGTGCTGGGCTTCTTTTTATACACATCCACTAATTAACCGATCAATTACTGAGCACAGGTGAGGATGTAAACTAGAATTGGGTGCATTATATGACCAAGCGACAAAACTTTTGTCTTGCCAAAATTTGACCATTCTGTGTCCATTAAATGATCAATATTTCTGCATTGATCCCAATTTATTTTCTTAACCTAAACCACATTTCGGAGGGTTTTAGCTTTCAAAAGAATAATTTATGCAACCAATGGATGAATTTAACGTCAGGTTATAAGCTTTTATTTACATAACATGGATAAGCGACAACTTGTGTCAGGGAGTGTATGGATCTGGTAGTTAGTACTTGCTCTTGTGCCGCTATGATTAGCGCCTCTATGCTGTCTCGGAGTTCAGCTTTCTCCAGTCATTGGTAGGATTTCTCCATGTCAGCCACATCCATTATGTGTCGATGGTACATCCCATGCAACGGCTTGTCTTGCTATGGTGCTTCATGTTCCTGTTCTTCCTTCCAGATCTGTTGTTGCTGCCTTAGACTTTCTCTCAGCATCTCATCTTTTGGTTCTATTTTTCTGATGTATTCCTGGATACTCCTTGTTTCATCTGTGATGGTGGCTTGGATGCTTATCAAGCCTCGACCACCCTCATTTCTGTTGGTATACAATCGTTGGGTGCTAGACTTGGGGTGGAGACCTCCATGCATTGTGAGGAGCTTTTGTGTCTTCACATTTGCAGCTTCCATCTCTTCTTTTGGCCAGCACACTATGCCAGCAGGGTATCTGATAACTGGCAGGGCATATTAGAGTTTGTATGTTCTCCCCGTGTTTGCGTGGGTTTCCTCCGGGTACTCCGGTTTCCTCCCACACTCCAAAAACATACTTATATGGAATCTAGATTGTGAGCCCCATCGGGGACAGCGACGATAATGTGTGCAAACTGTAAAGCGCTGCGGAATATGTTAGCGCTGTATAAAAATAAAGATTATTATTATAGCGTCATTTATTCCATGGCGCTTTACATGTGAGGAGGGGTATACATAATAAATTCAAGTACAGTAATCTTAAACAATACAAGTCATGACTGGTACAGGAGGAGAGAGGACCCTGTCCGCGAGGGCTCACAATCTACAAGGGATGGGTGAGGATACAGTAAGTGAGGGTAGAGCTGGTTGTGCAGCGGTTTGGTGGATCGGTGGTTATTACAGGTTGAAGGCTTGTCGGAAGAAGTAAGTCTTCAGGTTCTTTTTGAAGGTTTTCATGGTAGGCGAGAGTCTGATATGTTGTGGTAGAGAGTTCCAGAGTAGGGGGATGTGTGGGAGAAATCTTGTATGAGATTGTGGGAAGATGAGATAAGAGGGGAGTAGAAAAGGAGATCTTGTGAGGATCGGAGGTTGCGTGCAGGTAAGTACCAGGAGATGAGGTCACAGATGTACGGAGGACACAGGTTGTGGATGGCTTTGTATGTCATGGTTAGGGTTTAGAATTGGAATCTTTGGATAAAGGGGAGCCAGTGCGGGGGATTTACAGAGGGGAGAGGCCAGGGAATAGAGGGGGGGGGGGGGACAGATGAATTAGTTGGGCAGCAGAGTTTAGGATAGATTGGAGGGGCCCGAGAGTGTTTAAGGGGAGGCCACAGAGCAGGAGGTTGCAGTAGTCAAGGCGGGAGATGAGGAGGGCATGGACTAGGGTTTTTGCAGATTCTTAGTTGAGGAATGTATGAATCCGTGAAATATTTTTGAGTTGAAGTCGGCAGGAAGTGGAATATGTGGCTTGAAAGAGAGATCAGTGTCAAGGATAACCCAGAGGCAGCGAGCTTGTGGGACTGGGGAGAGTGGGCAGCCGTTTAATGGATAGGTCTGTTGGGGGGGAGGTAGCGTGGGATGGGGGAAAGATGATGAATTCGGTTTTGTCCATATTAAGTTTTAGAAATCTAGAGGAGAAGGATGAAATAGCGGACAGACATTGAGGGATTCTGGTTAGTAGGGAGGTGATATCTGGTCAAGAGATATAGATCTGCGTGTCATCAGCATAGAGGTGATACTGAAAGCCGTGAGATTCTATGAGCTGTCCGAGGCCGAAGATGTAAATGGAGAAGAGCAGGGGCCCTAGGACTGGACCTTGCGGGACTCTGACAGATAGAGGGCGCTGTGAGGAGGTGGTGTGTGAGTGGGAGATGCTGAATGTCCAGTGTTAGGTTTCGGTAGCTGAGGAGAAATAGCAAAAACAGCCAAAGTAGCAATACACCAGAGAGGCTGGAAACTACTGGGTTGCAGAACCCTAAACTAACCGCAACACTAGAAGTAGCCGTGGAGTGTACCTACGGTGATCCTAGACGCCTCGTCACAGCTGGAGAGATAGCTACACCTAAAGACAGAAAGATGAAAGCTAACTGCCCCGTAGCAGAACCCCCAAAGAAATAGGAAGCCCCCAAACATGTAATGGCGGTTAGACAAGAAGAAAATACGAACACAGACAGAAAATAGAATGAGCAAACGCTGGGGCCCAATACTGTCTAGATAGAAAAGTATAGGAAAGAATTCTGACTGCAACCCAAAAAACCCTGACAAAAATACCAACACTTCTGATTAACAAAAAACCTGAGATCACACAATCTCTACCACCTAAATCAGATCTCTGGTGTAACACACAGCAATTCAGCAAATAAAAAGAGACACAGGAACAGAGCAAAAGTGCAAACACAAACTGAGCACAAATGCAGAGCCAGGCCCCAAAAGGGGACCAGGCTGAAGTCCACTGCAAGGCAGCAAACCAGCAAGGAAAATCCAAACAGAGGAAAAAAAACAACAAGTCACTTATCTGAATGAGAGCAGGAATGCAAGCTGAGCTCCAAGCAAGACCTGGAAGAACAATTGATTACCGGCAAGTCTGATGGGAGTTCTGGTCACTTATATCAGACCAATCGGACCCAGCTGAAAGCCATTCAGCAATTGATTCATTACCCTCAGCAACCACGGAGGGAGCCCCAGCTCCGAAATCGCCTCCAACATGTTCACAACAGTCCAGTCTGTTAAATATGATGCGATCCAAGATAGGGCTAAGTCAGTAATGCCAAGAGATGAGAGGGTCTGTAGTACTAGGGAATGGTCCACTGTGTCAAAGTCAGAGGACAGGTCCAGGAGGAGGAGGACAGAGTAGTGTCGCTTGGCCTTGGGGGTTAATAGGTCATTGGTAAACTTAGGGCAGTTTCAGTGGAGTAGCCGGAAGCCAGATTGTAAGCGGTCGAAGAGGGAGCAAGAAGAGAGGTGGGAGGACAGTTCAAGATGGACATGTTGTTCCAGTAGTTTTGAGAAGTGATATAGGGCGATAGCTAGATATAGAGGATGGGTCAAGAAAGGGCTTTTTGAGGATAGGTGTGATTGAGGCATGTTTAAAGCTTGAGGGGAAAACATCTGTTAGTGATAGGTTGAAGAGATGGGTTAGGGTTGGGATGAAGACTGTGGTGAGGTGTGGGATGAAGTGGGATGGGATAGGGTCAAGTCCACAGGTAGCGAGATGTATTGATGCTGCGGATTTTATTCTTTCCATTGAGCTGGCTCTTCAGGACCTGTCTTACCCTTTGATGGTATTTGGATGTTGCTGCTATCCTTGACTCCTCATCACGGTTACCGTATCCCTGTGGGATGCCGAGGTACTTGTTGCATGTCTGTACATCTGCTATGTGCCCTGCTGGTAATTCCACTCCATCAGTCTTGACTACCTTGTCTCTCTTTATTACCAACCAGCCACACTTCTCCAGTCCGAAGGACATCCCGATGTCTTCACTGTAGATCCTTGTCAGGTGGATCAGTGAATTGATGCCTCGTTCGTTTTTCGCATACAGCTTGATGTCACCCATGTAGAGGTGGCGGCTGATGGTGCTTCCACTCTTGAACTTGTATCCATAGCCAGACTCTGTAATTATCTGACTGAGGGGGTTTGAGCCTATGCAGAACAGCAGAGTGGACAGCGCATCACCTTGGTATATGCCGCATTGAGGATCACTTGCGCTAGTGGTCTCGAGTTGACTTTCAATGTTGGTCTCCATAGCCCCATTGAGTTTCCGAGGAAGGTTCTTAATTTCCTTTTGACATTGTAGAGAGCCAAGCATTCACAGATCCATGTGGCATTGAGTCATAGGCTTTCTTGTAGTCAATCCAGGCTGTGCTGAGATTGGTCTGTCTGGATCTTGAGTTTTGAGCGACAGCTCTGCCTACTAGGACCTGGTGCTTAGAGCCTCTGGTGTTGGTCCCAATGCCTTTCTGAGCTGGATTCATGTATTGGTTCATATGGTTCTGTAGCTTGGTGGCTATGATGCCTGACAGGAGTTTCCATGTTGTGGTAAGGCAGGTTATTGGGCGGTAGTTGGATGGTACTGTTCCTTTGTGAGGATCCTTCATGATCAGCACTGCTCTTCCTTGTGTTAGCCAAGCTTGGTGGTGGTCTTCTTCTAGCAGTTGGTTCATCTGCTTTGCCATGCGTTCATGTACCGCTGTGAATTTCTTTAGCCAGCAGGTATGGATTATGTCTGGGCCAGGTGCTGTCCAGCTCTTCATGTTCTTGACCTGCTGTTGGATGTTTGCTTCTGTAATGGTGAATGGTTCTTGCTCTAGGTGGTTTCTGTGTTTCATTCTCAGATCTTGCAGCCACATTGCACTGGTGTTGTGTGTTTTTTCCTTCTCCCATATGTCCCTCCAGTATTGTTCAGACTCTGCTATTGGTGGAGTTGCTGCCTTTGTACTGTTACTTTGTAGTTGGGAGTACACCTTGGATGGCTCTTTGGAGAACAGAGCATTTATCTTCTTGGCCTCAGCTTCTCTAGTGTATCTCCCTAGTCTTGCAGCGAGTGCTGTGAGCATTTGTTTAGCAGTCTCTAGGGCTTCAGTTGGGGTCAGGCCTTTGTACTTGTCCAGCTTAAGGGTATGCCACACTAAACAACATCGCTAACGGGATCGCTAAAACACGTCACTATTTAGCGATCCCGTTAGCGATGTTGTTGTGTGCAGCATCTACCAGCGACGAGGCCCTGCTGTGATGTCGTTCATCACAGCGATCGTTCCGGACCCTATTTTCGTCGCTGGCGCCCCGCTGGTAAGTATCTAATCGCTGAGTGTGGCACCTTTTTTAGCGATTTAGCGGTACTTTTGTACCGCTAAAGTCGTTAAGGAGATCGCTAACCGCGATAGCGTCCTAACGACATCGCTAAAATAGGTAGCTACTAGCGATATAGAAACAATCCCGCTAGCGATCTCATTAGTATGCGACGCTAACGAGATCGCTAGCGGGATTGTGTAGTGTGGCAGTACCTTTAGTCTTTTTTTTTTAATCTTCACACCCTTCTGTATTTGTTAGTTAGCTGACTTCCCTTCGTGTCACCTTGATCTTTGTCTCCAGTCTTCTATTCCAAGGGGGGGGTGGCACATACTTCTGTTGTTCTTTATGGCTGTATAGCCACGCATTTCCATGATTGCTGAGGCAGTAGCATAGATCAGTTTATTAGTTTGACTTATGGTAGTGGTAGGTATTGATGCAAGTGCTCTATTCGCATCTTCTAACATACTGTCTGGTGGTGTTTCTTTGCTGAGCCTTGGCAGTTGATCTCTGGTATTGATGGTATTTAGTTTACCTAAGATCTTCCGTTTCAGATTAGCTGCAGAGCTCTCTAGTTGCAGGATTGGATCAGGATCTTCAGGGGGTTGCACATGTTGTTCTTCCAGTGGGGTGGATCTGCAGTGTAGTTGATCCATCTCAAGTTGTGATAATAGCTTTCTCTTTATGATATTGAAATGTTGAATGACTAGTTGTTTCTCAGTCGGTGGACACGCAGGTCTTGTATCCAGGGCTGTGGAGTCAGTAAGCCAAACATTCGACTTCGACTCGTCAATTTCCAGGACATAGACTCCAATTCCACAGCCCTGCTTGTATCCATCCAGAGTTTCCTCATACGCTTCATATATCCTCTCCGATTTGGTCTGCTGTTATATTAGCATTTCATCAGATCCAGGTTCTCTTGCCTTATCCATGTATGGTTTGTTCCAGTAGCCCATTTATCATCAGATTGTCCTGGTTCCTCGACATCTGACGCAGACCTTGTTAATTTGGGCGATGTCCGAGCCGGCATGACTCTCTTTGTTCGTGACACTCATGTTTATTGAGGTAGGCACTATAGTGTTAGGGCCCCGTCACACATAGCGACACACCAGCAATCCCGACAACGATGTGCACTTGTCAGGATCGCTGGTGTGTCGCTGCATGATCGCTGGTGAGCTGCCAAACAGGCAGCGATTAGGACAGCGACACTACGGGTAACGTCGCTTAGTTACCCGCAGTGTACGTTGGATACCAGCCCGCTGCTGCAGGGGAGCTGGTAACCAAGGTACACATCGGGTTTCCAGGCGCTGCGCGACGCCTGGAAACCCGATGTGTACCTTGGTTACCAGCTGATCACTGGTCTCCTGCCTGCCACACGCAGAGATGCGTGCTGGCCAGCGGGAGACCAACGATCAAAAAAATGTCCAGGACATTCAGCGACAATCAGCGATACCCGGCAGGGGGGCTGATCGTCGCTGAATGTCACACACAGCGATATCGCTGGGGAGATCGCTGTTGCGTCACAAAACTAGCGAGATATGAACCCCATCTACACATTTTTTTTTCTGGACTGTTACCTCACATCTTATAATTAACAAATAAAAAAACAAAACAAAAAAAAACACACACCCTAATGGGTTAAATATTTTGCAGGTGTCACTCAAATCTGTGGTATGGATTGGTCCTTGTGCAATGATTATTTGCCGTGTGGATAGTCTGCAGAATTCTACATCCACTATGAATGTGCTGCTGTGATCGACATTGTGACGGTCCCCAACCCCACAACAGCATTTCCAGCTACTCTGCGAGTCACGTTTTAGATCTTTCTTCTATCGGATACTTTTCCTGCTCCATTAAAAAGGCATGAAATCACAGATGACTTTGGACATTTTTTTGAATCTAGTAATGGCTGAAGTCCTTGAAAAAAAAAAAAAAAAAAAACCACGAGTTGAGTGATGTTGATTTCTCACACGTGCAGGATTACAGCTAGGACAGCACATGGGTGAATCATAGGATAAATGCCAAGAATTCACATGAAGCTTGGTGGACTGGTTCTTCAGATATGCAAAAGTTTTCTAGAAACAATGACATTGTGACAATACCAATGTGCGAATGATCAGAAAATACAGGAATAGTGCTGATCCCACCTGTTACACCCACATTGCTCCACCAGTGAAAGCCGCAAAGCTTGTGAAGTAGACCCGAACGCACGATGCAGATACCTTATTACAAGGGCTTCCTGCACTTCACATCCTTTTTTATTGTTAGACGGGCTCCTTGAAAATATGCATTGTGCAGCTGCGGGGATCACCAGTGATCAGTTTAGCTGCAGTGCCTCCATAGGAAAAAAAAAGTATTACACCGCCTCCAAAAAAAAAAAATTTGGATGTTCTGCACAGTTCACCCTCTGCATTGCAAAGAGTGAACATTTATCTCCATCACATTGATAAGTAAGGCTTATGGGGAAAAATTATGAGCAGAAAATAAAAAAAAAAAAAAAAAAAAAAAAATTTGACCAGAGTGAGATACCCAGGCCACATAAATCCCACAGTGTTGCCCTGTGCGACCCTTAGATCTATGGCCTGCTATACTGGTCCCATCATAGGAGAGCTCCCACAATCCCAAATTATCACCTTGGTGACCACTGGGAGTAAGGTCCAATGTTCCCCGTATGAATGAAGCGGTGGACGCCCACACTCCATCTCTAAGTTTGCACGTGTGAAGTCAGACTTAAAGGGGGATGTCCAGGATTAGAAAAAAAAAAATTATCCACTTTCTTTCAGAAACTGCACCACCCCGACCATGTGTTGTGTATCTGGAACTGCAACTGAACTCGACTGAAGTGATTGATCATGAATTGTGAGTAGTCTTGCAGTTCAATTCCAGAAGTGCAAGGTTTTTGAAGACACGGACAACCCCGTTAGTGTTCAGAAAACTTTTCTGTGATCGCAAAATACAGTAAAAGCGGGAGGGAAAAAAAAAAAAAGTTTGCCTTCACCCAGGACCACCGTCACTTCAGTACAATGGCTGTGTCTGGTAATGCAGCGAATTCCAATCCAACGAATAAAGTTAAACTGCAGGACACGACCCATGTACAGCTGTGGCTTGGCACCGCTTCATGCCCGGGTACATAACTCTTGTCTCCTTTTAGTCTTCAAATCACAAATTCCAATATTTTTAAAGCCGTGCCTTGGCATTTTTATGTGACTGGTCGGAATAGTCAAGGACTGATAAACCAGTGTGACCGGGTCTACACGCATCATCAGCTTCCTTTGTCAGGTGGACGAGAGGTGACTTGTCTGAGTGCAGGACGTGAGTGATGCAGTGATGCTGAATGCCGCCTCTCCAGTCTGGCTGGACGCCCCCGCTCCTGCAGCCACATGTTACACAATATAACAGATGCACCAACCGTTCTGTACCCCACATATGGGGCGATGATGGACTGGGGCTATAGGTGGAGAAAAATAAAACATACAAAAATATATATTTCACAAAGACACTCACCATCTCTGCATACTGTCCAGTTCAGAGACGCTTCCCAGCTGCTTTCATTAGTACATTGTATACAGGAAACGCTGCCATTATTAGACCAGACCTGATAACATCCTGGGAAAAAAAAAAAAAAAGTATAAAAATAAAATAATATAATACATACACACCAAAAACAGCCTATGCCATGTAAACTCTAGCCTTAATCCAAATTAACATTTTTTTTAAAATTATGTTAAGTTGTGGTCAGATGTTTTATAAAGCCTATATGAAAATATTGTAAAAAGAAAGTTTTATTACATGGCATTGTGTCCATGGTTAGAAGAAACATGGCTACTTTCTCCCATAACCAGCGCCACGCCTGTTTTCAGGTTGACTGTGGTTTTACAGCTCAGACCCATTCTCATTGAGACAGCCGAGATGCAGTACCAGAGACGACCCCCAGATAGGTGTGGCACCCTTTCGGAAAAACAAATATTATATTCTAGGTGTAAGTGAGCGTGTGTAGCCCATTCACATCTCCATCCATCTCTCACTCCCTCTAGATGGCTGGACCATCATTGTAAATGCACCATTGTATATACACACCTGTACTTTGTATCTCCCCCACCTCATTGTAGATTGTAAGCTCTCACGAACAGGGTCGTCTTATTTTGCTTTAATTATTGTATTGTTAATGTTGTTACTTATGACTTGTGTTTTGAAACTGTTAAACTGTACAGCGCTGCGGAATATGTTGGCGCCATATAAATAAAGATTTATATATATATATATATATATATATATATATATATATATATATATATATATATATATATATATATATATATATAGATTTATATTTATATATATTTATTATTTACTTATAAAGATATTGTGCTGTGCCTAGTTTTTTTTCTTCTGCATACACCCACCATACGGAGCAGAATCCCACCCCGTTCCTCAGTCAGGGAGCCCTTGAGATTAAGTGCTCAGCAGGGATTTAGGGCGTGATCTGCACTTAGGACAAATGCTATTATGGTGTGAAAAAAAACTGGTCTCAGCCTTCACAGGGACACATTATAGTCTGGAATCCCTGTGTAGGAGATGCCATTGTCCTTGTATAACCAGATACCAGGGTCCTCCTGTCACACACCAAGGGAAAAGCCTTATTAGGGGGCATCCAGAATTAGAAAAAAAAATATCGCTGCTTTCTTCCAAAAACAGCTCCTTCCATCACTGCGCCATTCATTCTTAAATATGTGAATTGCAATACCAGCTTATACCTGAAGACAAGCGGTGGCGCTACAATCAGCAATGTTATAATATTGCAGAGCGCAGTACCATGCGGAGCAGATTGTGCTGCCATACTATGAAGCGCCACTGCCAAAATCAAAGCGCCAATGTAAATACGAGGATTCGGCACTGAACATTAGCCATATTTACTGTAGCATTGTAATCTGCTGATCAGCTGCATGAACACTACACATGGCAGCTTATGTAACATCCCATCATCAACACCACAGCAATTAACAGGCTGCGCACAGTGGACGGCAGCCAACGTGCTCACAATTACCTGGCCTGCACTTCTGATCCACCGGGCAGGAGTCGTTTAAGATCAGCCGCTCACTGCAGCAGTCGGAGGAGACCTAATGCAAGTAAAGAGGAGTAAAGGTTAAATGACGAACGAGGCGACGCCAAGTCTGGTGTAGAAGACATTAGGAAAAGCGTCTGATGAAACTTACTGTGGTGTATCCTGGATCTAATCAAAAGTCTCTCTAGTGGCCTGGTTTACGAAAATGCAAAAAAAAAATAAATCTAAAAGCATAGATTTGAGTCTGTAGGGATAGGAGACACGGTGGTGAATCAGTCACCAGCATTTATGACAGCAGAGAGGAACAACAAGACAAATAAAAATTAAATGGTTTTGCAGGTTGTGGCACAGACTATTCCCCTCTCTTTCGTCTTGACCGATTCTTCTATAGTTTCGCACTTCATTACTCTTAAGGCCCCCCCATACACATCAGGCTAATGTCAGATGAACCTGTCAATATTGACAGGTTGGCCGACTGAACAATTCGTATGGTGGCGCCAGTCAACTGATCATTGGGAGACCTGCCGATAGGACATGTTAGATTTTAGACTACTGACCGCATTGTTCTCATGGAGATAAGCCGCCAACCGATGTAGGCGCTATTCATATAGAACACGAGTGCTCGGGCGAATGAGTGCTCCTGTGTATGGGAGACATGGCTGTAAGCCGAACTAATGACTGAAGTATCGTTCAGTCGATAACGATCCAATGTGTACGGCGGGCTTCAGTCATTACAGGTAGCAAGAGACGGTACATGCAGCCAATTCAGGCTGCACCGGTTGTCCACCTCCCTTAGGTTGGCACATCCATTCGTGCTGTCACAAGGTTTGCGGTGTCTTCCACGATGCTCTAAAGACCATGGAGCAGATACCAGGACACGGGAAGTTACATGAGGAGAGCCGGGCATCACCCAAAAGCAGGAGCCCCACCAGAGCCCTACAAAATAATCTGTAGTGACTACTGGTGTCCATCACCAAACTGTCAGAATCCATAAGGACACAATGTCCTGTAGTGGGACCAGCGCTCACACTGGCTTGATTGGCATTAACCAATGTCGATGATGTCGGCACCAACGCCGTTGTTCGGCCCTCACATTTATGTATCAGTTTATCAGGTGCCGCCAAATAGAGCCACAAAGAGCCAGGCTCTCGCTGATGCCCTGATCCAGGTCTGGAGATCTTCCCGGACACGATCCACCATCTCATGAGGAGCATGCCCAGATATCATCAAGAGAGCATAAGAGCCCGTGGGGGCCGTACGCCCTATACTGAGCCAGATTATTAGCTGCCGTGAAGACATAACTTTTTGGAGCTATTTGTTATCCAGATCTCAATTGTTTGATCGCTTTGGTTTCCATTGACCATTAACACATCATTTTATTCTTAAAAGAAAAACAAAAAAATAAGAACAGGAGTTTCAACCTGAAATTGTCGTTCATGGGGGTCTGATGTGTGATTGAAACATCCCATTCATTTTCTGAGCCGTGTATGACATATGTAGCATGAGGTTCAGCCTTTATTTGCTTTTCTCCACGCTCCTCGTGTTTTACTCCTGTACAATGTGGTTTCACACTCCGGTATTTCCACTTTTCCCAGTACAAGTTTAAGTAAACTATACTCCGAAAGGACCCTAACTAACCTTAAAAGTGAATCTTGTTATATTACATAAGAGAAACCTATTATTAGTAAGCTGCTAATAAATATGTATTATGGCTACTCCCGTTACACCTTTTGAATGTCCTTAAGACAAGTGAATGGACATATTGTTCAGAGTCACAGAAGCCTGGAGGCTGTATCTCCACGTGGCAGAGCATTTCTGCGGCAGATCTGGCAACGGATTCAAGTCACGTTTCACCTTACTGTACTTTATTGCATAGTAAGGTGCAAATACAGAACATAGCCCGTGTGGTGCCATTTTCACCCAACGTGACTGGGGTTTAGATTGGTTGTACATGGCGCTTGAATCGGGCCTGACGCAACCTAGTTAGACCTTCCTGCTATAGGCCCCATCACTTAAGGTACTGCCACACTACACGATCCCGCTAGCGATCACGATAACGACGCATACTAATGCGATCGCTAGCGGGATCGTTTCAATATCGCTAGTGGCGGCCAAATTTAGCGATGTCGTTAAGGACGCTATCGCGGTTAGCGATCTCCTTAACGACTTTAGCGGTACAAAATACCGCTAAATCGCTAAAAAAAAGGTGCCACACTCAGCGATATATACTTACCAGCGGGACGCCGACGATAAAAATAGGGTCCGGAACGATGTCAGCGACGAACGAGATCACAGCAGGATCTCAGCAGGGGCCACGTCGTCGCTAGATGCCGCACACAACAACGTCGCTAACGGGATCGCTAAATAATGACGTTTTTCAGCGATCTCGTTAGCGACGCTGTTTAGTGTGGCATACCCTTTAGGAGGAATCTTGGAAGTGGGGGGGGGGGTGAGGGTTTTAATAACGAATCCTGTCTAACCTTTGACTTTTCTACACAGCTATAAGCAGAGGTTTATAAGACATAGAAACTTCAGGTGAGTTAGTGCTGCAGACAGTCGCCACACCCAAGTGGAGAAGGAATCAAGTACTGCTGCGAAATGTCGCCACATCCAGGTAGAGAATGAATCCTATCCTACTGCAGATAAAATTATCGCTTATCAGCTGGATAAGTGATGACTCTTAGATCGGAGGGGTTCCGACACCAGGACTTACACTGATCGCCAGAATAGGAGCCTTGCATCCTCCATTCTTAAACCTGCAAGGACGTGGCAAGGAGTAGCCAAATGAGGTGTCAGGTTGCCCAGGCGTCCTGCAGCTCCATTCAAAGTCACGATATCTGAGTAGAGCTCACTTCAGTGTCTACTAGGACAACCCCTTCTCAATCTGAATGTTTACCCCCCTCCCAACCCCGTTAAGGTAGGTGTCAGGCCCCCTTAGATTCAGGATCACGTGTATGTACATGCACGCAACTCGTGATCAGTATACGTACCAAGGAGTTCATTGGTTCTCCCACAGAATCCATGATAAACCTTCCCAGGAGGACGAGGCAGGCCACGGCCATTCTAGCACGAGAAAACGGGGGTCAAAACCATACAATAAAGCGATCATATACACAAGCCAGCATTATATGGTGTCCTATACTACCAGCTACTCACCTTGGAATTAGAGTCAAGAACTTGTCTACCTGTGCATTTTCACGACAGGTGATTTTTTTTTTTTTTTTTGTCCCTCGGACGGGTTATTATGTAACCAGGGATGTTATCTCTCAGCGTCTTGATGTGTTTCATATGCAAGGACCTGGCAAGAAAAAAAATCAATGCGCTTTCTGTAGCAGTGGTAGAGCTGATAATAAGGAGTGGAAATCCCGGTGGCACGCCGTCTGTGAGTGTCAGGGAGATGGGCCGCCTGGGTAGTGACTGTACCGGAGGTCATTAATGGCACACATCGCAATCACACAGAGATGCCCTCCCTCCGGCACATGACAAACTACAGAGAAACTGCCACTACGCTTCAGATTACAAAACGTAAGGATTTGTTTCAATTTTTGTTTGTTTCTGGGAGGACTATCAAATACAAAACAGATTTCCTAATGTTAAAGTTTTGATAAAGTAGCAAAAATGGGGAATAGGGAAAGTTTGCTGTGGATTAGGACAGAAAGTGATCTGCAATATATGCAGCAGGACGCCCAAAATTGCAGGTGTTCGTACTGCCCTCCAGAGGAGGAGTTATGTAGTGCACAGACGAGCGCGGCCGACTGTGCCGGCGATTTCACCTATCCTTTAACAAGCCTTGCAAAATGACTTTGAATAAAAGCCAAATCAGAATCTCAATTTGCAGACACGGTGTTCCAGGGTGTTGCCTCTCATCAGTACAAAGTGTGATATCTGATTTGGCTAGATGAGAGGCTCTGGACTGGGGTCTAAGGATAACGTTTCTCTTTGTGGAGAGCGACAAGCCAAGAGTGTCAGAGTGAGACTTATAAGCCATGCATGCTCCACTGGGAAATTAAATATGCAAATTGTCTTCGTAGAGAGGAAGAGGACTAGAACTCTACAGCCATCTATTGAAAGCAGCGATCCTACAAGTCAATATCCACTCGCTGATTCCAATAGGTGGTGCTAGAGTTCTAGCCCTCTTCCTCTCCAAAGAGACAAATTGCACGGACCAAATATTAACTGTGATATACAGGATCAGCAGACCTGCATCCGATTAAGTAGAAGAGTCAAATAAATTTTTCAGACGATAATTATTAGATTAGAAGATTGAAGATGGAAATCCTGGGATGCTCACCTTTCATATATCCTGGGCCTGGTTGTAACGCCCCTGCTGGGGCGGGTGGCGGCAACTGTGGCTCACTGAGGAGAGAGGGTGGGGAAAAAAAAAATAAAAAGAACAGTAAAAACCACATACGTAAAAATAGCATGCAATAGACATTGCCAGAAAGTATAAATAAGCGATCTGACCCTGAGGAGTTGTACAGGTACAGCATTCCCACCATGGTGAATGTGCCAAGAAAAGCTCCTGAAGTTCACCAAACATATCCATAGGCCATAAAGGTGTCCCTCCGTGCTTGGTCGGGCACTATTTAATATGAAGTAATAAAAGATCTTTACATTTTGGGCTAATCAGAGCCCGTCTGTGGGTGCAGCGGGACAAAGTTCATCCTTCCACTGAAGGTACAGCAAGAGATCATCCCGACATGAATCTACTACATGCAGTGAAACAATATGTGAAGGCCAATGTATATGTTAAACAAAAAAAAAAAAAAACACTCCAAACTTCTGGAGCATCCCCAACAATGGCCAGACCACCAGACACAGCAATCCATATTGATTAGCATCCACCATGGGTCCATACGACAACACACGACACACGTGTGAGCACCAAAGCCCGAGCTGGTATCCACATCGGAGGACAGGACACGCACTGACGAACCTTGGAAGCTCTGCTACCAGGATAAAGGAAAACAAAAATGGCGCTCAGTATGTTTTCCATTGGTGGGCCACAGACATGGGATAACCATGAGCTAAACCAGCGGGTTCTCCCAATAACACGCATGCTGTATCAGGCCAAATATGTACATAATTAAGAGCGACCGTTACCCCCTGCCAAAATAACATTGGCCGATCTCATCAACAAATTCTACTGGCAGAGGTAACGCTGCGCTTGTCCTTTGGGATTGGTGTGGATCAAAGCGGCCTCACATCCCATGATCAGCAAGTGGTCACCTCTCCCTTGATATGCAATAAAGAGTTAATCCCACGTTTAGAAGTTATCACCTATCCTATGGATAGATAACTTGCTGATTGTGGAGGGGCCGACCACTAGGACCAACATCGATCCATGTGGGTCCTAGCCATATTCATATTATATGGCCATATTCATTCTCTATGCGACTGCTGGAGACAGCAGAGTATGGCGACTGGACCCACTGATCAGTAAGTTGTCACCTATCCTGTGGATAGATGATAACTTCTAAAGATAGCAAGGATCCTTTAAAAAGGTAAAGCTGGTGTGGTTTTATGGAGCTGTAATGAGAAAGCAGCACAGATTATTCAGAATCTCAAAAAAAACATTTACCTGGTGGAAAGCTCTCGGTGACGCGAGACGTGTGCCGGGAAGTCCTGTCACTGTGCACTTCCTTCCTGTAAGATGCAAGAAAATCAGTCAGTTTTCTGTGGTGCCTAGAACAGACATCTACGTCTGTAAAATGGGAGGCTTTACAGTTACCAGAGCTTTCTGGCATTGAGCTGCGCCTCAGAGCAGAGTCGTGACCACACATAAGGGCAGGTAGTCGGCAAACACTGTCCGCAGCAATGAACAGGCAGGTGGTATCACATCCGCAGTCACAATGGGGAATCGTTGAGTTGTAGGGAACATTTCCTCATTTTACTGCCATGTTGGTTGGAGACTTGTTTGGCTGCTAAAACCAATTTTTCAAGAAGTGACATATGAAATGCAGCCACATTGGTGGTCACCTTTGAATGCTCAAAACTTATCAATGGCGATGACCAATATGACGGCACTTCTGGTTGTCACTTTCCCAAAATCTCTCTGTAACTGCTTACATATCTGTGTATGTGTCTGTGACCCCATTCTCAGGTAAAGCGGCTCGTAAGGTGTGCGTCTTCTCATGGGACCCGCGTATCCCAGAAGGAATAATTATATTCATGGTAATTGTGATGTTTACTTCTCCGGCACGTTTATTTTCAGAGACAACAGACTTAAAGGACGAGCATCTCAAAGACTATCATTTCTGCTGAAGCTTTTTATTTCTTTTGCAGACAGTAAAACTACGTGGACAGGACCCACATGATAGCAAAAGGGAGTTCCTACAGGTCAGGGAAACAGCACTGCGATATTGCGAGCCTTGTACAATGTCCGTATAGAGAAGATGGATTGTACAACCAAAATCCGCAACACGTCCCAATAGTGAGGAAAACCCACACAAGTCTCCTCCATGCAGGAGGCAGCCGATCCGCAGACCCCGCCAGCAATGACGGAGCTTCTACTTTAGTAGAAGTCTTATTATTAGTGAACATGGGCACGATGGAGGTGCTGTCATATCATAGAGAAGCCAAAACTGGCAGCAGGTGGGGTCAACGCAACTAGGCAGGGGCTGCAAACGGAGAGCCATTGCTAAATTGGTAGATGATAGGGCCAAAAAAAACAATTACAATAGCAAGCAAAGCCAGAGTGAACGCCGAGGGTCTCCTACGCAGAGCCGCTATCTCTGCATAGTTCTCCCCACCGCACAGGGGTCCCTCACAAAGCAGGAGCCACTGCAGTACTGGGGTCCTCTGCCGCATGGGGGGGTTCCCCACAGCGCAGGGGTCCCTCGCAAAGCAGGAGTTCCTCACCGCGAATGAGGGGTCCCTTGCAAAGCAGGAGTTCCTCACCGCGCATGCAGGGGTCCCCACAAAGCAGGAGTTCCTCACAGCGCATGCAGGGGTCCCTCACCACGCATGCAGGGGTCCCTCACAGCGCATGCAGGGGTCCCTCACAAAGCAGGAGTTCCTCACAGCGCATGCAGGGGTCCCTCACAAAGCAGGAGTTCCTCACAGCGCATGCAGGGGTCCCTCACAAAGCAGGAGTTGCTCACCGCGCATGCAGGAGTCCCTCATAAAGCAGGAGTTGCTCACAGCGCATGCAGGGGTCCCTCACAAAGCAGGAGTTTCTCACCGTGCATGCAGGGGTCCCTCACAAAGCAGGAGTTTCTCACCGTGCATGCAGGGGTCCCTCACAAAGCAGGAGTTTCTCACCGCGCATGCAGGGGTCCCTCACAAAGCAGGAGTTTCTCACCGCGCATGCAGGGGTCCCTCACAAAGCAGGAGTTTCTCACCGTGCATGCAGGGGTCCCTCACAAAGCAGGAGTTTCTCACCGCGCATGCAGGGGTCCCTCACAAAGCAGGAGTTTCTCACCGCGCATGCAGGGGTCCCTCACAAAGCAGGAGTTTCTCACCGCGCATGCAGGGGTCCCTCACAAAGCAGGAGTTTCACACCGCGCATGCAGGGACCCCTCACAAAGCAGGAGTTCCTCACCGCGCATGCAGGGGTCCCTCACAAAAGCAGGAGTTCCATATCACGCATGCAGGGGTCCCTCACAAAGAAGGAGTTCCTCACCGCGCATGCAGGGACCCCTCACAAAGAAGGAGTTCCTCACCGCGCATGCAGGGACCCCTCAAAAAGAAGGAGTTCCTCACCGCGCATGCAGGGGTCCCTCACAAAGAAGGAGTTCCTCACCGCGCATGCAGGGACCCCTCACAAAGAAGGAGTTCCTCACCACGCATGCAGGGGTCCCTCACAAAGAAGGAGTTCCTCACCACGCATGCAGGGGTCCCTCACAAAGAAGGAGTTGCTCACCCCGCATGCAGGGGTCCCTCACAAAGCAGGAGTTCCTCACAGCACATGCAGGGACCCCTCACAAAGCAGGAGTTTCTCACAGCGCATGCAGGGGTCCCTCACAAAGCAGGAGTTCCATATCACGCATGCAGGGGTCCCTCACAAAGAAGGAGTTCCTCACCGCGCATGCAGGGACCCCTCACAAAGAAGGAGTTCCTCACCGCGCATGCAGGGGTCCCTCACAAAGAAGGAGTTCCTCACCGCGCATGCAGGGGTCCCTCACAAAAGCAGGAGTTCCTCACAGCGCATGCAGGGGTCCCTCACAAAGCAGGAGTTTCTCACCGCGCATGCAGGGGTCCCTCACAAAGCAGGAGTTCCTCACAGCGCATGCAGGGGTCCCTCACAAAGCAGGAGTTCCTCACAGCGCATGCAGGGGTCCCTCACAAAGCAGGAGTTCCTCACAGCGCATGCAGGGGTCCCTCACAAAGCAGGAGTTTCTCACCGCGCATGCAGGGGTCCCTCACAAAAGCAGGAGTTTCTCACAGCACATGCAGGGGTCCCTCACAAAAGCAGGAGTTCCTCACAGCGCATGCAGGGGTCCCTCACAAAGCAGGAGTTCCTCACAGCGCATGCAGGGGTCCCTCACAAAAGCAGGAGTTCCTCACAGCGCATGCAGGGGTCCCTCACAAAAGCAGGAGTTCCTCACAGCGCATGCAGGGGTCCCTCACAAAAGCAGGAGTTCCTCACAGCACATGCAGGGGTCCCTCACAAAAGCAGGAGTTCCTCACAGCACATGCAGGGGTCCCTCACAAAGCAGGAGTTCCCCACAGTGCAGGGTCTGTCAAATCGCCACAAGTGATTTTTTTTTCTAAAATGTATTAAATCTGACATTTTTCATTGATGTTACTGTAGTAACTGCGCCGCCTCTGAGAAAACTTGCGCCAATTTTTTACATGACACTTTATATGAACGTGCCTCTTGTAAAGACTGTGACTAATAAAGTTTTATTGATTGATAACTTCCAGCCACGGATCGCCCCAGAGCCATAAACTAGTAATGGAGAAACCAGACAGAAAAACACCCATGTAAACCACTGGCTGACAGCGCCCGGCATTTTCGGTCTCTTACCTCCGCAATGAGAAGTCACTCCTCACACCTGAAAGCTCAGCTTCATCTTTACAGTCTTCCTCCTCTTGGGACTTGTAGTTCTTCCAGCATCGGACCTCATTAACCGACAACGTCAAAGACAAGCTGAAAGAACTACGCCTCCCAGAATCCTGCACGGCTCCTTGGCCTCACCTGTGCCTGAGTGCGCGCCAGGTAACAAAGCGGCTTTCAAGCTTTTCTCCGCCTTTGTAGAGAGAATGGGCGAACGTTCCCGGGGGCTGATGGGAATTGTAGTTTTAAAGTGTATAGGGAAGGCTTTTGCAGCAGCAGGGTAGAAGTCGAATTCCCGTGGTGCATTGCGCTAAAAAGACAGAACTAGTGGGCGCGCACGATATTGTCGTTGCTAAGAAACCACGACGCTTTTTTTCCTCCAAAAAACGTGCTAGCTTGTAACACACAGGAAATGCACACAAATAAATACAAAATAAATAAATAATGTAAATATATAATATGTATGAGTATTTTTACACTTCACTTTCTCCTCCCCTTTTCCAAGAGCCATAACTTTTTTCTTATCTTTCCTTCGACAGTCATTTTTTTTAAAGACAAGTTGTAATATTGAATGTCACCTTTCGTTTTACCATATAATGTAATATTTTTTGTTTCCTTCTTTTGTGAGGTAGAAATGGCACAAAAATGTGATTTTCTAGGTCTCTACTATTATGGCGATACCAAACTCGTGTGGAGTTTCCTTTATTATTATTTCTGTGGTAAATGATAAAACACTGAACTAAAAAATATATATTTTGTCCCCTTTTTTTACTATTTTACCTCGAAGAAGCAGTGAGGTTTTTTTCTCTGTTGCTTTGCAGAGCTGGGGTCCTGGGTGGCTCAGTGGTTGGCACTGTTGCTTTGCAGAGCTGGGGTCCTGGGTGACTCAGTGGTTGGCACTGTTGCTTTGCAGAGCTGGGGTCCTGTGTGACTCAGTGGTTGGCACTGTTGCTTTGTAGAGCTGTGGTCCTGTGTGACTCAGTGGTTGGCACTGTTGCTTTGCAGAGCTGGGGTCCTGTGTGGCTCAGTGGTTGGCACTGTTGCTTTGTAGAGCTGGGGTCCTGTGTGGCTCAGTGGTTGGCACTGTTGCTTTGCAGAGCTGGGGTCCTGTGTGACTCAGTGGTTGGCACTGTTGCTTTGCAGAGCTGGGTCCTGTGTGACGCAG